>CM034387.1:33595000-34250000 GCA_019925095.2 Dendrolimus kikuchii
CTACTAATATTATAAACGCGAAAGTTTGTAAGAATGTATGGATGTATGTTTGTTACTTTTTTATGCAAAAACTACTGAATGGATTTTGATGAAACTTTACAATAACTATATTATGCACATCAGAATAACACAAGCTATAATTTATAAAGATATAGTGTGAATTATCCAAAATATAACGATTTCCCATCACCACACGGGTGAAACCGCGCAGCTAGTGTAAATATATATTATTTTTTTTACATATGTTCAGCCATAACTTTCGTATTTCATTGAAACATTTTTTTTATCATAAATAGGTTTGCATTTGACCATGATCATCCTTAATGTTGAGTGATGATGCTCACGAAGATTATATCTATGTAAATAATACCTAGTCACATAGATAAAATAACAAAAACTTTTATGAGGAAGAACAGATTATATACATTATCTAATTTTTAAGCAAGTAGTATGAAAAATGGTTACTTCAAACAATGACTTAAATGTCTTTTTAAAGTGTTTTATCCCTGCAGGAATGGAGAAAGAATACAATTTTCTGTGGCCAGGCAGCCTGTCGTAAAAGGCGACAAAACAACCCACAGCCAGGTGGTAGGGCATTTGCCCGACTGGATGGCTACCACCCCGGGTCTAAAGTATGTCGCCATAGCAACCTTCAGTTGTGTTCCGGCTTTAGTGACCAGGTTCCAGTCTCCCTTAAGAGAGCAGCAGCACATTTGTAGCACCTTTTGTGTTGCAAATGTCCATAGGCGATGGTAACCGCTTTCTATGAAGTGGGCGGGCGGTCTGCCTGTCTGCTGAACTGCAATAAAAAAATATATGTCTACAATTACAACTGCGAAAATAAAATAGTACTTTAAGTGATAAAATCATAATAATTTGATGGCCTCTGTTGTTGAGCGGGCTTAGTCTTAGCCGACCGCACTCGCTGAAACCCAGAGGCCCTGGCTTTGGGATCCATTCCTGGCATGGTAAATTTTGGAAATGAATTTTCTGTTATTTGCTATGGTCTGAATCCAGAGTGGTCCATGGTATATTACCCATAACACCAGCCTATCTTTTTCAACTTGGGGATTATTCAATGTGTGTTTGTCTGCCAATTATTATTATTATAATATCATTTTTCACTGAAGAGTATTTATTACATTTTATAGCTATCTATAGCATGAGATAAAGTGTAAAGAAAGAGAACAGTATTTCTCAAACTTTATTTTTATTTAATTAAATGTGGTGTGCCTACTAATGTCTCATTTATTTGTTATATTAATATATAAAGCTGAACAGGTTGTTTGTTTGTTTAAACGCGCTAACCTCAGGAACTACTGGTCTGATTTGAAAAATTCTTTCAGTGTTGGATAGCCCATTTATCGAGGAAGGCTATAGGCTATATATCATCACGCTAAGACCAATAGGAGCGGAGCAGCAATGAAAAATGTTTCAAAATCGGGGGGGCTTTGAAAACAAATTCCACGCGGACGGCGTCGCGGGCACAGCTAGTTTGTTATATAATAAAAAGGAAACAATAAACAAATTACGAAAAACATAAAACAAGGAGAAACTTAATAAATACAAAGAATAAACGAAATTGTCCTGGAAACCGCATTATCACATGGAAACAAGCTGATCAATAATAAAGATGGCAGATATAACCTGACTGATGACAGAAGACACAATAAAATGTGAAATGTTTGCACTATCTGTACTTTAATTGGGTAGTATTAAAAACGTGTCTACTTTAAAAATCATTTCTTTTTTAGGTTTTTAACATGTAATGTTTTTAACTTATACTTTATTTAAATGAAAAAATTTGATAAATAATACATACATACATACATACATAACTTCACGCCAGTTCCCTTGCGGGGTAGGCACGAACAACAGAGCGCCATTTAGGCTTATTCTTACATACCTCACTTGCTTCTTTGACATTCATAACTCTTGTCATGCACGCTCGTCTGTTGATAAATAATGATTGGTAATAAATGGTTTTCAAATTTAAAAGAATGAAATAAGTAGCATACATAGTACTAAATTGTTATTTTAAAGTTTTACTAATGTATTCCTTTCTTAGTTTTTCAAAAAAAATATTTACATAATAAAAGTGACCTCTGAAAAATCTTTCTTATTGTTTGTTTACAACTTGTCTTACCTTCCCTGAATAGGGTATAAGTAAATCAAATTGTATACTTAATAAGGGGGTAATTCTGTACACTCATTGGTATGGTTATAGAAGAATGAAAACAACTATTCACCGGGAAATTGTAAACAAGCTTGACTAATATGGGTATATTCTGATGTGGTAAATGAAAACAATTTTAATGTATTATGATATTTTATATGGAAGACTCGCAATTCGCAATTCTTTTATGCTAGTACAGCCATATTTTACAGAGACAAGCTATCGGGGTACAAATGCCTAGCCATGCTGCCTCCGCCAGGTCACAGTCGATGGGGCAGACCTGAAAAATGCTGGCTTGACATTGGGATGACATACATATCAGTGGTCTAAATATGGAGAATGCCGAAAAGTGTGCAAGTGGAGAAGATAAAGTAGGAAAGTGGACCCTGGGCGTGGAAGTGAATGCTCTGAATGCAACCACAAAGGGATTTCACACTCATATGGTGACAATTGCATTTCCAATGTGACCAGAGCCGGTTGCTTTCTTTTGTTTGAAAAACATTCTTTGTTTGTAGATAATGTTACTTAAACTAGATGGCGCCACTGTAAAAGTACATCACGCTATGGTGTGCATTTTATATGTGTATGACCCGGGTGTATTTGGTTTGATTGTTGTTGGTACTCATTGCAATAAATTTTCTTTGAGATCTATATGTTTATAATTTTATTATATCCTATAGAAAATCCCCTCTTGCCCAGGACTGATTATTTATCCTTTTATTAGATAATGAGGGATATTTTCAATTAGAATCTATATATTAATACATGAAGCAAAAACTTTGTACCACTTTTTACGAAAATTACGCGGACGGAGGAGTATGAAATTTCGCACACTTATAGTTTATATAGAGTAGGAGCGACAAATGCTAATAATTTTTTAAAATTATGCATAAAAAATACATTAAATCGATAAAAAAATATTACTTACACTACCATGTATTTGACACACAGGCATATATATATATATATATACTCTTTTGTTTATTGTTAAAATCAAATTAACAGTGTAGCCTTGGCGAAATTTGTGATAATAGAAATATAGTCTGACATTAATTATTATGGTCGAATTTCGACCATGGGCGACTACTAGGACTTTTTTATTCCATAACCAAAAGGGGAAAATACTTGATTTTCTCAATCCTAGGAACCCTTCATAGCTGGTGGAGTGCCAGGAATTTGTCCAATTATTTTTACTTTTTTGAAACAATTTACGAAATTATAAGAATGACATATTTCATGCTAAAAGCAGGAACTGCTAAAGTGGCGATCTTTCACTTTGTCCTAATAATTTATAGTCAGCACAATTCCTCTTTCCTTAATAATCCTCTATTATAGCATACATCCTTTGTCACACCACAATCATCATGTCATACTTCACACCATCTATCTCTTTTTTGGTCTACCTTTAAATTTGTATCTTCTACTTTAATGTACTTTTCTTTTATTGTTGGAGTATAGGAAACAAGCCTACCTGGTGGAAAGTGGTTACCATCACCTTTTTTTTGTTTATGCATATCCTTGGGCCCAGGGAAGGCCACCAAGGCGTATGTGGGACTTTCGGCTGCCAGGACCGTCGGTCCCCGACCCCCAGTCCCACTGCCTGCTGCTGCCTGCTCATCTTCTTCCCTTATTCTTTCGGCGGCCTTCTTCTGGGACATAACGTCATCACAGAAGGAGGCCACAGCTAGCCAATTTGACTTGCTGTGTAGCATCCGGTCGACCACACTGCACAGGTTCAGCATTTACAACAACAAACACATTATCAATATTTGCAGGTCTCAAAGGGGCAGCTAGAACCTGTCCTCCTGAATACAACTCAGAATTCAACACCATAACTCAACTTGTTATGGTGGCATGATAGAGATGGTAGACATTCAGATGGGTAAATGCCATATCATCTGGCTATAGATTGTTTTTGGCTGTTACAACAAACCACCTGTCCTCAGAAATTACTGTACATTCTCCATTACTTGGATACAGGGATTGTCGCATGACTTTCATCCCTCATTACACGCCCATACCACCAGTCTTTTTCCTTTTAAGTTTCCAGTACTTGGCAATATTTATGGTATACTAGCAGTTCCAGCAGATATTCTCATGTCCTGAAAACGTATAATCTATAACCCAATTCTAGTGCCTCCTACCTGTTCCAATTGTGAATCTAAATCGTCCACCACGACCCACTAAAACACACACAAAACAATTATCAAAATCAGTCTAGGAGATTAGGAGGATCCTAGAACCCGATTCCAGCTGCACCTACCAGTTCCAATTGCCACCAGCGCCGCCTACCGGTTCCAATTGTGAATTTAAATAATTCAGGTACCCACTCCAACGCCAAATTTCATTAAATCATACCGATCCTTCTAAATCCGTGCGCTACATACATTTGTATGATTCATTTTTATTTATATAGACAGATTATCATGCATGTATGTATTATTTGTTAATAAAATAGTGGGATAACCATCAATATATAAAGTCCCTGTAATCTCTAGTTCTTTAATAAGTCAATTAAACATGTCATTGTTTGTCTAGCACTCACTTATTACATAGTAAACATGTGGAAACATACTTTCACTGATAACTGATAAGCTCATAATTGTTGTTAAAACAAGAATCATTGACATTAGTTATATTATTTAATAACAATATTAATCTTCAGACTCCTCAGTCACTTGATGCCTGTTGCGGTCATTCCTTGACCTCTATAAAAGCTGACCTTCTGTTGATCCAGCTACTGACTGCAAGCGAAGCCAGTGCAAGTGCCGAGTACTGATTTCTGCCGTTTACATGAAACCAGTAGCCATTTACACGATTCCAGTATAAAGCCAACGCTGCCTTTCTCGAATTTAACGTCAGTACGGAATCAATCTAAATCAGCTTTTATTACCACTGTACGTACATCCAGGCGCCTGTCACTTTTTGTTGAGAACGCCTCCTTATAGGTGCATATTATCACCTGAACACACACACTGAACCTGGGCAGTATTGCCGGAATACAACTCGAGGTTGTACCGCCCTGACCTACGGGGTCGAGGCATGATGGACACTGACGGCACGATTGGTCTACAAGTTCCAAGTCGCTCAACGGGCTATGGAGCAAGCTATGTTAGGTGTTCCTCTTATGGATAAAATTAGAAATGAGGATATCCGTAAGAGAACCAAGGTAACCGACATAGCTCACAAAATTAGCAAGTTGAAGTGGCAGTGGGTCGGTCACGTCTGCTGCAGGACCGATGTCCGATGGAGCAGACGAGTCCTGGAGTGGAGACCGCGTCTTGATAAACGTAGTGTCGGACGCCTCCAGCCCAGTGGAACGACGACCTGCGCAAGGTCGCCGGTAGGCGCTGGATGAGGAAATCAGAGGACAGAGAAGAGTGGTGGACGTCTTGGGGAGGCCTACGTCCAGCAGTGAACCGCGAATGATTGACGACGACGTCGACGACGAACTCAAGGTTACTATGGCGGCATACTCTAGACCAGCGGTGATCCAGACAGGCCAATACCCTACCACCTGGCTGTGGGTTGTTTTGTCATCTCTTACAATATGCCGCCCACCCTCGTGAAATTGTATTCTTTCTCCGTTCCTGCACGGATAATTAGATCAATGCTAACAGTTTTACGCCGTTATTCTGTGAGAGTGTAATATCACGCCGATCGAGAGGTACAGCTAGCTGTAATCGGGATAATGATTCCAGGATGGCTCTACCACATTGTTAAGTGGCTATTCACAAATTAAGTCACACGAATTTCATGACTTTTTGACCGCTCCTCCGTCCTTGTCACAGCTGGTGACATTTGTGAGATTCCTGCCTTCCTAGTGTGACATCACACATTTTGCAATTTTACCTCAAGATATTATTAAATTAAAACAGCAGTTCCGTAATTAGTTTTATTTCCATTTAAATTGTTTTTTTAGTAATTTAAACACTGTATTCATACAGGTATGAGTTGGAAATATTTCGAAGTTTCTCGTTAATAGTTCAAATTTTGTGTTTTAATGCTTAATTATAATAGACTAGCTGTGCCCGCGTCGTCGTCCGCGTGGAATTTGTTTTCAAAACCCCCTGATTTTGAAACGATCTTCATTGGTGCTCCGATCCTATTGGCCTTAGCGTGTTGATATATAGCCTATAGCCTTCCTCGATAAATGGGCTATCTAACACTGAAAGAATTTTTCAAATCAGACCAATAGTTTCTGAGATTAGCGCGTTCAAACAAACAAACTCTTCAGCTTTATATATTAGTACAAGATTTTGAAATGTGACGTCACGAAATTTAGAACCCCTCCCACCCCTTGTCGAACTTCGTCGACCACCTCCCCCCTTAACGTTAGACGTAAAGCATCGATGTCCCAATCCTAGTATCTTCTTTAATGGCCAGTTCCTCCAGTTCCATATCTCACCATTCATTCATTCGCATGTCTTGCCATCGTTTGAATGTTGACATTCTTGTATGATTTATTCTTGTATGTATATATTCTTGTATGATTTTATCCGTGCAGGAACGGAGAAAGAATACAATTTCCAGCGTTGGGGCGGCCTGTCGTAAGAGGCGACTTAACAACCCACAGCCAGGTGCAAGGGCATTTGTCCGACTGGATGGCTACCGCCCCTGGTCTAAGGTATGTCGCCATAACAACCTTGAGTTGTGTTCCGGCATTAGTGACCAGGTTCCAGTCTCCGTTAAGAGAGCAGCAGCGCATTTGTAGCAACTTTAGTGTTACAAATGTCCATAGGCGATGGTAACCGCTTGCCATCAAGTGGGCCGTCTGCCTGTCTGCTGATTTCCTGCAATCAAAAAAATTGAGCTTGTGTAAAAATTTTACCGCTAGCAAGGCAAATGAACGTTCGATAAGATATAGGAACCGGCCATAAATTTAGTATCTTGAATTGAAATTTACATCCACATACACAAACAAGAGGTAATTATGAAGGTAATATTTTACGTGCGTTGTAAATTAGCATGAAAATGGAGGAAATGAAGTGCAATTGTCATATATATGTCATTTTGGCATTACATGATTATTTCTACTGTTTAAATGTTATATAAATGCAAAAGTGGATGGATGCAGAAGTCGTCGAAGGCCACGACACACCTTCCATGATCAAATTGATCGTGTACTAGCAGAAGGTGATGTCAGGAGCCTTAAGAACAGACGAGCTTGCATGACAAGAGTTATGAATGTCAAAGAGGCAAGTGAGGTGTGTAAGAATAAGCCTAAATGGCACTCTGTTGTTCGTGCCTACCCCGCAAGGGAACTGGCGTGAAGTTATGTATGTATGTATGTATGTAAATGTTATATTTTAAACATTTTACATGCAATTTTTTTTTTAATATATAAAATTCTCGTGTCGCGGTGTTTGTTACCAAACTCCGCCTAAACGGCTGGACCGATTTGTATGAAATTTTGTGTGCATATCGGGTAGGTCTGAGAATCGGCCAACATCTATTTTTCATACCCCTAAATGATAAGGGTGACCCACCTTTAAATATATTTTTTTGACAACATTTCTTATTTATATTTTTTTTATGATTTGGCATTAAAAATACATACAACCCTAAATTTTCACCCTTCTACCACCAACCCCTATTTTTTAATAGCGATATTAGTACTGTAGTAATTTAACTTGCTTAAAATTACTAAAAATAATTTAAAAGGCAAAACAACATTTGCCGGGTCAGCTAGTATATATATATATATATACTTTTTTATTCTAGTTATATTGAAAAACCCACATGTTACATATTTTTTTCTAATCCATCCTAAGGTTGTCTGGAAGAAATTGCTTTTAGTGATAAGACCGCCCATTGTCTTCTGTACTTAAACTTCTTGAATTACATCTTAATGCTAAGCAATAAAGTATATTCTAGTATATTCTACAATTAGAAAAATACCTTCTAACTCAATGGTTCCCAAACTTTTTTGTCTCATAGACCCCTTTCTAATTTTTACTACATTCAGTGGACCCCCCATCTTTTTAATCGACTTATAAAAATAGGAAGATCTCAATTCGTTGTGTAAATATTTATGTCAGCCATAATTTTTTTATTTCTGAACTGATGATTTGACAATAATTTTTGCGTTGAAGTGAGTACAGTGTGTAATTTGTTCCAAAAACATTTCATAGCTTGTAAGCATAAACACGCGCTTTCTTATTTTATTATTATCTTTATGTATAAAATTATTTAGTGTGTGACTGAACTTCTAAACGGCTGGACCGATTTAGATGATTTTTTTTTGTGTATGTTCAGGTGGATTCGAGAATAGTTTAGATTCACAATTAGATCCAGTACATGGCGCTGTAATCGGGTTCTACATTTTTTTATCTTCAGGGCAGGATAACGTCTGCCAGGACATCTAGTTCTACTTATAGAAAGTTTAAAAATTTCGTCACAGTATGCTTAAATTCCATTTAACATTTCCACAAATTTCTTAAATGGAATTTAAGCAAGTTATGGACCTATCTTAGTAGCTTGCGTACCGTGGACCGCGGAACGTGGACCCCTTGAAGTTCAATACCGTCAGGGGTGTATATAGACCACTTCGTTCTAGCTACACACAGTTATAAACACATAAGTAGAAAGACTTTAAGTACAATATTTGGTGTAAGAATAAGTAGCCGTGTGCGAGACCGACACGCGCATATAGGGTTCTTTTATAAACAATGTGGATAATTATAGTCTAATACTGGAATTTCAACCTAATTGAATCAATTTGATTGAGAGTTACTTAAAAATAAACAATAGTTCTAAGGATGCTGATTGATTTTAATGAACAATTGGTTATTAACGCTGAAAATTGCAACTGTTTATTAAGATATGCTTTTTCGTTACCGGTGTCTAAGGGCGATGTTAACTACTTTCCATCAGGTCAGGACTTGCCCTTGTTTTTTTTATTGCAGGAGTTCAGCAGACAGGCAGACGGCCCACTTGATGGAAAGCGGTTACCATCGCCTATAGACATTTGCAACACCAAAGGTGCTACAAATGCGCTGCTGCTCTCTTAAAGGAGACTGGATCCTGGTCACTAATGCCGGAACACAACTCAAGATTGTTATAGCGGCATACTCTAAACCAGGGGTGGTAGCCATCCAGTCGGGCAAACACCATACCACCTGGCTGTGAGTTGTTTTGTCGCTTTTTACGACAGGTTGCCCGGCTGCAGGAAATTGTATTCTTTGTCCGTTCCTGCTGTAAGCCAGCATTAAAAAAGAGAAGTAATTTCAATTTTCTACTAATGCTAAAGCAAATTGGATAGGATGACATGAAATCTCGGCTTGTGTCTTAACAAAATCACACAAAGCCGCAAGAGTAATATAATGAAGTAAGTTTCATAATGAATGGCCTTGCTTGGAATTTATTCTTAATTATTTTTAATTTATAAGAAGATATTACGTTTGAGGATTATTACAATAGTATTATTTAGGCCCGCGACTTCATTCACATTTATATTCTTCATTTTATTTTTGCCTGAAGTAGGCAAACTGGTAGACGGCCCACCTAATGGAAAGCGTTTATCATCGCCTATGGACATTTTCAGCACCAAAGGTACTACAAATGCGCTGCTGTGCTCTTTTAGTGGAGACGTGAACCTGACCACTAATCCCGAAACACAACTTAAGGTTGTTATGGCGACATACTCTAGACCAGGGATGGTAGCAATCTAGACGGGCAAATGGCCTACCACCTGGCTGTGGGTTGTTTGTCGCCTCTTATGACATGCCGCCCGGCCCCAAGATTATTTCTCCGTTCCTGCACGGATATAATTATATATATTCCGTTTGTTTGATGTTATACCGATGGTCACTCAGGAAACGTGTAAACGCGCTTGATTCACGTCAAAAACGCGGAATCCTTAAGAGTGACTGCGGACAACGTATAGACGCCACGTCAGGTATCTTAGAGAGACTACTATACTGCATTTTCATATTAATCATTCGTCGGTCGCGTATAGCGTCAGCGTCACTCCATACGCAGCCTACAGCGCTTCTAAGGCCGGTCGCAAGCAGACCAACGACCACAGTCACTGGTGGTCATCGACAAGCAGTTGACAAGCTTTTTCATGCATTTTGTAGGGACTCGCCGCACACGGGTGGCTGTGTTCGGTGGCCTGTTTACACACAGCCTGACTGTCTAAGCGAATTAAATATTGTATTATGATTTAGGCTTGAGTCACACTATGATGCCGTTCGCGGTTCATGACAGATCGATCTCGTTACAAACAAATATTATTTTTGACGAACCGGTACCGGGGCGATATCGGATCGCAATTGGAACGATTCGAGAATTCCCTGGACCCAATTCTGTAATTCAAAATCGCAATCGAATCGAATTGTAATCGTCAGTTTTGACGGTATTGCTAGTCTGTAAACTATCTCGGCTCGATATTGAATCTTTTTTTATTATGAATATGAGTGGTGAGTTTATAGATATTTGACCATCTCTGTCATCTGAATGAATCTTGAGTCACACTGGCATTGTTTTTTTTTTAAGTGACAGACTCGGGGCCCTCATTCTTTCTTGGTTGGGAATATTTGACCGGACCGGGAGCTGACCGAGACTGGAACGATATTGAACCGTGAACGGCATCACAATGTGAATGGAGCCTTACGGATCTTGAAAGAGAAGCGGGGGGCAGCACTGGCATTGAAATTCAACTCGTATTATTGACCAATCACCGCTACACATGATATGATAACATGTGATTGAAGTATTCTTTTTGAGGTTATAACCACGCGTCGAGTCGAGTTTATCTATTTTCTTATCATTATTATCGGCGACTTATCATTCCGCTGGCGCTATATCGTATTCGTTTCATAATCTTACCAGTCTTTCGATAAGTTATTTTATTATTACAGGAGGCTTATTATCTATTTGTAGTTTTTTCTTTCTTAATATAGTTTCGCAAGGTCTGTCCGTTTGGCTAGCGTCGTGTTTATCATGTTTCATAGTTTTTTAGCCATTGGTTAAGATCAGGGATAGCATGATTAAAGCTAGTTGTTTTTATACACGTGTTTGTTATTATGAAGTGATTAGAAACACTGTTTAAATCAAGTTTTAAATGTTTTTTAAAACCTTAGTAAAAAACAGGGTTTAAAACTACTTGCGAATTGAATGGAAATAAATGCAAATGAATAAAATATTTAAGACTTTAAATTGTTTAAGTTTAAGTTGAGTAACTTTAAGTTGAGTCTATGTTGTATTTTACATTATAGGCTTATCAGAAATTCTAATGAAAACTTGATTTGGCATTGTAATTAAAACATACATAGATAACACTTTATTGCTCACCAAATATACAATTATAAAAATGTACGATTACAATATTGTTACGAGTTGTAGGACTCGAATTAAAATGCCGTTAGAATTATTAAAGAGTTTATTAATACTATACAAACACTTATAACACAGGTACAAATATAACCGAACGCAACAAGTTTAAATATAATGCAGAAGATCGTAATTCAATAACATGCGCAAAGTCCGTCACCAAATAGATTACCGAATGCACACAAGTCTCGCTTCGCTCGTGGTTCTCGCTCGACTGCCTCGGCATTGCTTTATACTGCACAGATGCAATATGTCTGCCCGGCCGCGTGGGCCGTATTTCCTAGAATCAGTTTGTACCTTAAATCCGACACACCTGACTAATGATTGCCATAAAAGATTACAATACACAATGGGCTGTTTTCTAATCACAAGTTTAAACAGACAAACCAAAGAAGTCCAAATGCCGAAAGGTAATAAGATGTGTTTCTATAGGTATGCACGTGTGAATTTGTCTTTGTCGGCGTCTAGGTCGTAACAATATTGTCATGATAGAAACAATCGGCGGCCTCAAAGCGTTCTCTTCCAGGCAACCTAACATAAGGAATAATTTAACCATATCTAGCGATGTAGGTGGTGCAGATTATTTTATTAAAACATTTTTTTATATGATTAAAACATTTTTATCCGTGCGGGAACGGAGAAAGAATACAATTTCCTGCGGCCAGGCGGCCTGTCGTAGGAGGCGACCAAACAACCAACAGCCAGATGGACTGGACCACCCCCGGTCTAGAGTATGCCGCCATAACAACTTTGTGTTGTGTTCCGGCATTAGTGACCAGGTTCCAGTCTCCCTTAAGAGAGCAGCAGCGCATTTGTAGCACCTTTGGTGTTGCAAATGTCCATAGGCGACGGTAACCGCTTTTCAACAAGTGGGCTGTCTGCCTGTCTGCTGAACTCATGCAAATAAGAAAAAATATTACAGGTAATTTATTTAATCAAAGACAAACAGTAACCACTTTAATTATGAATAACCAAGTGGGTAGGTACCACTAATTAACAATCAATATTTAGTGCATTTATGTCAGACAAGATGAAATTTATTTTTTAAACTCGTATTATTTATAGACGCGACCAACTTAATTTTTGAATTATCGATTGACCGATTTTTGTAAATGTTTACTAAGTCGAATTTGAAAATAGTCTAAAAATGACAATTGACTTATTATTCGGTTTAATTGATTTGAAATTGATGATCAAAAGAAAATATGGCACTTGTTTAAAATGTTTTGGACTGTTTATAAAATTAATAAAACTGTTTTATTCCAACCCCGGTTAAGATTTGACACAAGCTCAAATAATAAAACCACGTTTTAACGGGTTTAACAACAAAAATCAAATAAATTACCGCGCTTAAAACCGTTAAAACGTAGTTTTATTATGTACTAGCTGTGCCCGTGACGCCGTCCGCGTGGAATTTGTTTTCAATTGGCTATCCAACACTGAAAGAATTTTTCAAATCAGACCAGTAGTTCCTGAGATTAGCGCGTTTAAACAAACAAACTCTTCAGCTTTATACATTAGTATATAAGATACAAATCGCAAAAATTTAAGGAAAAATTAAGTGAACCAGTACGGTCTGGAAATCGCAAATAAAATTCGGCGGTGTGAGTGCCTAAAGATCACGGCCACTGAAAAGTGGCTGAAACGTCGGAATAACAAGAATCAAATAAATTACCGCGTTTAAAACCCTTAAAACGTAGTTTTATTATGTATCCATCCGTGCAGGAACACAAAAAGAATACAATCTCCTGCGACCGGGCGGCCTCTCGTAAGAGGCGACATAACAACCCACAGCCAGTTGGTAGGGCATTTACCCTACTGGATAGCTACCACCCCTCCGTCTAAAGTATGTCGCCATAACAACCTTGAGTTGTGTTCCGGCATTAGTGACCAGGTTCCAGTTTCCCTTAAGAGAGCAGCAGCACATTTGTGGCAACTGTGCTGTTGCAAATGTCCATAGGCGATGGTAACCGCTTTCCATCAAGTGAGCCGTCTGCCTGTCTGCTGATCTCCTGCAATAAAAAAAAATGTGCGATGTTTACTTTTGTAATTGGGAAATTGTAGCTCAGTAGCCCGTATGTATAAGTGAGATAATTTATTAGGTTTAGACAAGACAAATCTACAAAACTGTCATTAAACCAATTTTGATGTAAGCTGTGAGGCCTGGACACTGACACTTAAGGCGGAGAACCAATTGTTGATCACAGAGAGGAAGGTCTCGGGAAAATCTTGGGGCCAACAATAAGAGAAGATGGCAGCTGAAGGGTCCGAACCAAGTCGGAAATAGAAGACCTCAAGACCAACATCATTGGCGAGATAAAATGTCACCGTCTCCGCTGGCTTGGTCATGTAGAACGGATGGAGGAGGATAGGGAAGTGAAGAAAGCATACTTGGGGCGACCGGTTGGTCGTCCCAAGTATCGCTGGAAGGATAGAGTGGAAGCTGACCTACCGCACTACAAGCCCTCAAATGTCAAGACACTGCGCAGGACAGAGGAAGGTGCCGAGCTCTCGTTTCGGAGGCTAAGACTCACATTGGGTCGCTAAGCTAACGGAGTCAGTTAGTTAGACAAGTTATGACATGTTTGTTTACAAACAGTCCAATTCCTTGCATTACTTTTCCATATTAACATTTCTACCTCTTTACATGAGCAATGGTACATTTCGACCTCTCATAGTGCAATCCTCTATAAATAAGACAACTCTCATGATAATCTGCCTATTTGGGAAACTGGGTAAACGCAAGGCCTCTATAGGTGATAAAATTTATAGGTCCCGTCAGATTCCAGTTAAACAGTTTTCACTGTAAATACAAATATAAATTATCGAGGGCTCCGTTTGAGATGTAGTGAAAGTGTGCCCTCGGTATGTAGTTCAGATATTGGACGAATCAAGGGCGGATATTGCGTAACGCTTTTGGACTGGTATTCGTGCTGGCAACACGCCTCTACCCTTGAGACATCGATGGGGCAACGCCTTTATGAAGGCGATAAGGTTCGGTACTAACGACCGACATGCCTGATGGCAAGTGGATGCCTGATAAGTTCATTGTCATCCGAGCGTTGAATCCCGCTTGCGTTTAAAAAGTTCGCTTCGACAGTCTGGTTACCTATTTTGGTATACAACGGTTGAGCGGGCTAAGCCTTTGCCGGCCTACCTCACTGCAGCGCAGAGGCTCCAGATTCGATTCCTGGTGTAGTAAATTTCGGAAACGTATTTTCTCCGTTATTTACTATGGTCTGGGTGTCTAGGATTGGCCCCAGAGCAGTACCTTGTTTATTACCTATAACACAAGCGTAACTTGTTTAATTTGGGGATATACAATATGTGTGTTTGGCTGCCGTTTTTTTTAACCAATTTTCAAAAGAAGAGTTTTCCTAATTCGGCTGTATATTTTTTGTACGTGTTAAGCGATTACCTCGTCAATTGTGTACCGATTTTCAAATATTTTTTATTTGTGAGTGTATATTCGCGAAGCGGCGCCATGGTCACCAAGTCAGGATCTGATGAATGGATCCCAGGGAAATTGAGCGAAACCTTCGAAAATTGTTAACCGACTTCTTTGTTACGCGATATCTCCATCAATTGTGGACCGATTTTCATTTTTTTTCCATGTTCGTAAGCGTATACTCCCGAGATGGTCTCATTGTCACGAAGTCAGGATTTGATGAGTGGATCGCAGGAATATAAAGAGCAACCCTTGTTGAAGTGCGTCTGCACCGAAGAGTGGGATGGCAAACTTGTATATGCGTGCCAGTAATATAATTTCTACAGGCGCCTAATATATTATTATTTCTTTCTAAATTAAAAAAAAAAACTATTTGCGCAACTAAAAATCAAAAAATAAATATTTAACCGACTTCTTTCTACAATATTTTGAAGTCGGTGCGAATTAAAACATAAAAATGACTATATTTTGCACATTTGTTGTTGTTTTATGTTTTACTTGGCACCGACTTCAACATGTTGTAGAAAGAAGTCAGTTAAATATACAAGTTTTTTTTTATTTGAACTCGGTTTTTCTTCTCGATTTCGACTGAAGTGATAGACCAAAAACATCGGCACTCAGCTGACATGAGAATGTTGAGATGGGTCTATGGTGTTATAAGAATGAAAAAAGTAAAATTATACGCCCTAGTTAAAGAGGCGGAAAATGAAAGGCATTGAGGAAACCGGAATCGGAGTAAACAAGGGACAAAGCAATGAAATTGCTGAACAAGGTGCCGGGAAAATCGATAAAGGGGCCGAAGTCCAAAATGACTTGGTAAAGGAAAGGTTTGAAAGTGACAAGGAAATTGGCCTTAATGAGGAAATTAGACGAACACGCTATTTGGGATGCGTCGGTAAAATAGATAACCTACAAGAGGTTATAGAAAAGCATAGGGAAGAATTGAAGGAAAGTGCGGTTAGTTATGTGAGTGTAGTAGCAGGCAGGGAATTGAGTATATAAGGCGATCTTTGAAAGTTGCACCCGTGACTGAAGAATTGAGAGGAAGAAGAATAAGGTGGTATGGGCATGTGTGGAGAGCACGTAGACTATTATAACTTGGACGTAAAGTAAATCGATAATTTTCTTATAATATTAATATTTATTACACAACGATACGGTATAATGTAAGGAAGAATATAGTGTGTAAAAAGAAAAAAAAAATGTTGACAGTGTCAAAATATAAAAAGTAAAACTATGTAAAGAGGTTGTGATTCCAACAGCGTGTAATGGGGAGGGATGAAAGTCACGTGACGAAGAGAAGGTTGAACGGGTACAAATGTGAAGGTAGGCCAAATATGAGATAGACGGATTGTGTTAAGAGTTTTTTTTTTTATTGCAGGAGATCAGCAGCCAGGCAGACGGCCCACTTGATGGAAAGCGGTTACCATCGCCTATGGACATTTGCAACACCAAAGGTGCTACAAATGCGCTGCTGCTCTCTTAAGGGAAACTGGAACCTGGTCACCAATACCGGAACACAACTCAAGGTTGTTATGGCGACATACTTTAGACCAGGCGTGGTAGCCATCCAGTCGGGCAAATGCCCTTCCACCTGGCTGTGGGTTGTTAAGTCGCCTCTTACGACAGGCCGCTCGGCCGCAGGAAATTGTATTATTTCTCCGTTCCTGCGCGGATAAGATATAAGAGTAACATTTTTTATTTGTGTTGTGACAGAAGACTTATGTCAGAATGGAGGAGTATGGAAGAAAAAGACATATTGTGAAAATATTTTGTTAAGTTTTTAAGTAAATAAATAAATAAATTGTAGTTGTAATGATACGTACAGAAGTCAAGGCCGTCCCTGTAATGATGGATTTTCCGTATTTTGAATTTATCATTTTTAATTTAGTGTTTCGTATCTTATCTAAAGACGATTTCTTTTATACAATACTATACTAAAACCCTTGATCTATTTGGTAATGAACTCCACAGTTCAGACACTAAAGTTTGAAATTAGATGCTCCTTCCAAGTGCTGTACGTGTCCGTATTGAAAAAAAAAAACAAAATTTTACATCCGATGGCAACATTCGGAATTTTACCAGAACTCGACAGTCGATCTATAAACATTTGGGGACACTAACGGTCTTATTCATATTGAGTTAGAATAAGTTTGTAGGCTTCTTTAAAACCCCTAAAGAAGCCTACAATTACTGTAACCTAATATGAATAAGATGTTGAATTCAGCAAAAAAAATCTCCAGTGGAACTTAATTTGAATAAAAACTTAAATTAATGCAATAATTATTCTTTAAAAAAATTGCATAATATTATTTTATCTGAATAAATAAAACTATAGCTACGTATAATGAATTGGAGCAACAGGTTTATCATATCTGAATATTTATCGGCCAATTTGACTACTTATGTTACCAAATTTTTATTAGTTGCATTATAATCGTCTTGTGATAAGAGATTATTATAAAATTTAAAGCAGAAACGTCACGGCTATATTATCATGTTTTTTCTCAATCAAACGGCTCATTTGTCTTTCAATGTTGATGAACCAACGTGATCCATTTAAACAAAAACTTTGAATCATTCATTGTTATTGAATATCGACGGATTCTTACGGTTCTGTGCCTTTCGACCAAATTGATTCGTTTAATATTAAGTTGATATTAGACGGTTCATTGCTGTCTTTCAATTTGGATGAATCAGCCAAGTGACCCATGTAAACATAACCTTGATTCGTTCAGTGTTATATAATCCATCGTGTTCTTTCAGTTCTCTGCATTTCAACCAAATTGACTTTGATTGATCCGTTTAATATCACCATTAAGTGGATATTAGATGGTTCATTTCTGTCTTTCAATTTGGATGAATCTACCAAATGGCCCATGTAAACATAACCTTGATTCTTTCAGTGTTATATAATCCATCGTGTTCGTGCAGTTTTCTGCCTTTCAACCAAATTCACTTTAATTGATCCGTTTAATATCACCATTAAGTTGATATTAAACGGTTCATTTCTGTCATTCAATTGGATGAATCAGCCAAGTGACCCATGTAAACATAACCTTGAATCATTGTGTTATATAATCCGTCGTGTTCTTTCAGTTCTCTGCCTTTCAACCAAATTGATTTAGTGTGGATGATACGTTTAATATCACTTCACTACTGTCTCTCAATTTGGATGAATGAACTAATTGAACGATATAAACATAAACTTAAAATCTATTTTATACTATAATAAATCTGTAAATGGTTTGTACATTGCGTTTAAAAATGTGAAAAAAATCACGGGGGGTAATTCCGAAAATGCAATTTTTAGTATTTGCATCTGTTTGTCTGTTAAATGAAATTCGAAACGGAGTAGTTAACTTATATCACGGGGCGTAACTTAGGATGCTTTTTATCCCGAGAAATGACGTTATTTCCGTGGGATAGACGAAAATAGCGAAAAAGATGGCGCTGCGATCGCTTTTTTTTTGGAAACTAATAAACGTACATGAATGAAACTCGACATAAGGTTAGCTTATAACCCGAATCAACACTTAAGATACGTTTTATCCCGTTAAAAGACGTCGTTTACTTGGAATAGACGGATTAGCATAATAGATGGCGCTGCAATTGCGATGCAGACAACCATCGCTGTAATTCAAAAACAAATACGTTGTCAGGTTGCGCACATGTCATTCATTACGTATTAGGTACTTCAAGTCAGGTTGAGCGACTTTTCTTTATGTTTTGCTGTGCAGTTGTCCAAAGAAACCAAGTCAATTTAGTGTATATTGACTTAGTTATTTTGGAATTGTGGTGAATTCAACAAGAAGCTTATAATGAAGGTTTATATATAAATATATAACACCTAATTAATTTTTGTTATACAGTCGTGGTAGCGTAATGGTTAACGCACGCGTCCCAAGCTCTAAGGGCGCGGGTTCGATCCTGGCCGGAACGCATAACCGATATGTCAAACCTGGCAAGCCGCCTTGGACAAGCGTAGCGGGTATACTGTCCGTTCTCCTATAATGGGAGGCCCGAGCCCAGCAGTGGGACATTTATGGGCTGTTATTTAATTTTATGTACGTGACATAGAGCATACTACGTATGGTTTTTCACGCGGTGTAGCTGCGGGGAAAACTAGTCTATATATATATATATATATATATATATGTATGTATATATAGATGTGTGTATATATATGTGTGTATATATATGTATATATATATGTGTGTGTGTGTGTATATATATATATATATATATATATATATATATATATATATATATATATATTCATTAGTCTCGCTAAAACTCGAAAACAACGGGATTGATTTGGCTAATTTGGGTTTTGAATTATGTTTGGAAGTCCAGGGAAGGTTTAAAAGATGAGTAAATATGAAAAAAATGCTTGGAATATAGTAAAAACAACAATTCCGCTTTCCCTTAGAAACTATTCCTACCTGTCAAACATCTGATGTTCGTCCCATGTCGTTAGAAATCAATTAAATTTAAAAGTGAAGTTTTTATTTTTATTTTTTTTGGTTTTGAATATCAAACGTTTGATGTTCGTCCCATCGTTCAGAAATCAACGATTTTTATTTATTGATTCTGAGGCGGTACGAAGTTTGCCGGGGCAGCTAGTCTTGAATAAAAGTTGTGCCGCCCTTTCTGGCTTTTGAATTACTTGTTCATAATAAAGAGTTCCAAAAAGCTTAAAACGTACGTTATTATATGAAATTGGTATGTACTGATGTTAATATTCAACGTGTATGAGAATAGTGATCAATAAATAATGCGTGTTCGGTAAATAATTAAGTCCTTTAATTCACTGTTATACATCCGACACATGTTAGGTATGGAGTTATGAAAGTGTAGCAGGTAATAGGGACAGGTGATGGGAAACAACTGCCGTAGGTGGGTACTCTGAAACGCATATGTTCTTGCAGTCGCAAAAGGTCGACTAGACACTATCTCAACTTAATAGAGATACATACATACATACATCGGTAGATAGATAACACTTTAATGTACACGATTACAGAAAACTTACGAACTAGTATTATTCTAATTGTATACAAAGGGTCTTATCGCTAAAAAGCGATCTCTTCCAGACAACCCGTGGCAAGAATATTACTGATTAGGAGTGGCGATGGTGGTATACATAATTATTGTACGATTACTTACATTTTAATAATAAATATATAACATACATACATAACTTCACGCCAGTTCCCTTGCGGGGTAGGCACGGAAAACAGAATGCCATTTAGGCTTATTCTTACACACCTCACTTGCTTCTTTGAGATTGATAACTCTTGTCATGCATGCTCGTCTGTTCTTCTTAAATATATAACTATACTATATATTCAAATATACACAAGTTATACTTATATATATATATACAAGATATAGTAATAAATGTGAAGGTGATGTCAGGATCCTTAAGAACAGACGAGCGTGCATGACAAGAGCTATGAATGTCAAAGAAGCAAGTGAGTTGTGTAAGAATAAGTCTGAAAGGCGCTCTGTTGTTTGTGCCTACCCGGCAAGGGAACTGGCGTGAAGTTATGTATGTATGTATATAGTAATAAAATGTAATTATTTAAACATAATAAACATATAGCTATATAAATAAAGCTATATGTTTATTATGTTTCGTATAGCTTATAATCATATTAGCTAAACATACAGCTTATAATAATATAAAATTACATATAATTATATTGCAGGTAGTATTTCCTGACCATATTCTTAAATGTTAATAAAGATTTTGCTTGTCTAATAGCAACAGGCAACGTATTCCAAAGTTGGACAGCCTTAATCGCGAAAGAATTATTCGAAAACGTGGTATTATGAATAGGAGTAATAAGTCGTATGTTGACTGGAAGGGTGGAAATTCTGAGAATAAGAAATTAGTTCGAAGCGTTCGTTAAGGTACTGTGGAGTAATCGGGATGAATAAAATACTATAAAGCAATCAAGGAATGTGAATACATATTATCAGACCCATGGAGATTGCCAAAGGCGATCGGTCTTCACTTGCGAAAATCCTGAAAAAAAACAAATTTCGCTTCATCTGCTTTTTTTTAAAGATTTATTGACCTAAAAAGACGACCCTATACATAAAACACCTTAAGGCTAATCGTTTGAAACCGATCTTCACGTCAAAAAACAATAAACTTGACGACATAGAACTCAATAACAAAAATATTGAGCGATCGTCGTCTTCATAGGACCCTTCAAAGCAATAGAACCTGTAGTGTGACACGGACTAGAGCCCATTTATTTATCAGACAATTGTCAGTCCTAGTTCTCTTCTGTATTTATTTAAACCAAAGAAATCGTATCACGCGAACCCTTTTAACCCAAACAAGAGGTTCGAGTTTTATCTATGCGCGTACGCATGTTTTGAAACAAGACGTCGGAATATTCAATGATATCAACAATTGGCCTCGATCCAATGGCATACGTCACCAATGTCAACGGCTTGTTCAGGCCGCGAAGGTCCCTATGGTCATAGAAGACATACACCTGGTTATTTCGGTTCGTGGTTTCGTCACCTTCGTGCGATATCACTTGTCATGCTTATTGTTTACGAGGAGCTTTATGGCTTTATGAGCTTTATGGGAGTCGATTAACGACAGGTGGCTTTGCAACGGACGCTTTTTAGAGTTCCGTAGTCATGTAGCGAAAACGGATGACTTATGAGTTGGTCAAGTTCGTTTATACCGCATGCGACGATCTTGAGGGAATTTCTCGCCGAGGACTTTCAGGAGCCTGCTTTACGACATTCGGTTGTTTAAGGAGTCAAATTTCCTTGAGGTCGGTATTGCTTCATTTTTTTTTAATTGTTATTGCAGGAGTTCAGCAGACAGGCAGACGGCCCACTCGATGGAAAGCGGTTACCATCGCCTATGGACATTTGCAAGGTGCTACAAATGCGCTGCTGCTCTATTAAGGCAGACTAATCACTGATGTCGGAACACAACTCAAGGTTGTTATGGCGACATAATTTAAATCAGGGGTGGTAGCCATCCAGTCCGGCAAATGCCCTACCACCTGGCTGTGGGTGGTTTTGTCGCCTGTTGCGACAGGCCGCCCGGCCGCAGGAAATTGTATTCTTTCTCCGTTCCTGCATGGATAGAGGAACTTCATGGGATACAAATATCCATAGGCGGCGGTAATTTCTTTTCAGCAGATGGGTTGCCTGTTTGTTTGCCTACTTCAGACGGTATATAGTATACGGACTGTCTGACATGCCGAAACTTATGCTTCTGTTTTTCCCAAAATGCCTACGAGACCTTAAAATTGGTTTTATCTGATTGGAATTAGTATTTTATCGTAGTACTTTTCGCTTAAATTTTAGCATGTGTTATAAAATCACAGATAGGTACTTGAGTTTTATTTATTAATAATAAACCTGCGATTCATTAGATTTTATGGGAGTATGACCTATTAAATAATCTAGAATTATATCAAAGTCATTCAATTTAGTGCTATTATTATATCTTTTACTATGACGTTCTCTAATCTCCACCTCTTACGTTTGTGCTAAATATTTTTGAGGTGTTTCTGGGTTACTGTATGTTTATACATATCACGTAATTAACATGTAGAGAATTCAATAATTTAAATTGTTGAGCCGCAGCTGCAGGTCTACGGTGGTCGAAAGTTGTTAGTCATCCTCTGGTGGCTGTACGGTCCACTAATCCTCGTTATCGCTGTCAGCCTTCCAAATTCAAACTAAGTTCCACTGGAGAATAGTTTTTGAAGGTCATACAGTTAAAAATTAATTCTACTTCCTATTCTATGTACACTGAGTAATCTTCTCGTGAACATAGGAGTAGTAGAGTAGTCCACTAATGGCCCTAGCGGAAGATCAGCGTTGGTTATCTTAACCGGAAAATTTGCTGAGCTAATGCCCGGTTTCTGAGGTTAGCACTTATGAGTTCAATAACAATTGACTCCACAAAGTTATGTAATAGATAAACTTAGTTTAGCTGTTAACCTACAACTAGTACCAAAACTTGCCACTAGATGTATCTATTTAAGAAGGAATATGTAATATTTATTTACAACAATCAAAAACGTCAACAACAAAACATCAAACAAAAGATATGGAATAAATAAACGCCTAATATTGGTCAGTTAAGTTGAACCTAGTTTAACTGTCGTACGATGGAGTGTTCAAAAACGCAATTTTATAAGTTATTGAACCGATAGCGCTAACGAACAGATAAACCACAGTTAAAAGTACCCCAGAAACTGGGCATAAGATCAATATAAGACTTCTTTTACATTTTTTTTTATTTTTATTTAAATACTTTAAGTGGTTTTCTTGTAATTCTAATGAAATCTTTTTCTTGCTTTCTTTCTAGTTCTGCCTAAATTTCAGTTACATATACCGATTCTCTACTTTATTTAGTCAGCCTCTACCGGCGCCATAATGTAGATTTCTGTGCACCGGGCTAGAGGGTTTCCTACCATACGTTTACCGAGACACGATACCCCACTGGTCATAGTTCTTGCGATAAATGTGACCATTACACCATCACTTCAGCTTAATTTTACTCCAGCGAGGAGCAATGGTGAAATTACTGATTTCATCCCTATGTCATAGACCCATCTGTAGACGAGTTAGATTAACCATGTTTTTTATTGACTGTTTGTCGGCCATGTTTAATCACATTGGACTTGTTCCAAATGTTATTCTTAACTGCTCAATTAGTTACAGAGTATGTGGTGGAAATACAATATATATATATTGTTACAAGTTGCGAGACTTGAGTTAAAATGTCGTTAGAATTATTATAGAGTTTATTAGAACTATACAAACATGTATAACACACGTACAAATATAACCGAACACAACAAATCCAAACGTAATGCAGAAGATCGTAACTCAATCAAACGCGCAAGTCCGTCACTAATAGATTCCCGATTATACACACGTCTCGCCTTGATCGTGGTTCTCGCTCGACTGCCCCCCTCCCTCAATCAGGCATTTCCTAGAATAAGCTTGTACTTTAAAATCCGGAACACCTGACTAATGAATACAACAATAGGCTGTTCTTTAAAAACGTATGCCAATAAATAAGTAAACAAAAGAAGACGATCATAAAAGAATTACAATAGTTTCAATGTTATTAGTTCAAATGCCGACGAGTAATAAATTTGCTTCTACAAATCTGTACATGGAATTTGTGTTTTTCGGCGCCTAGATTGTAACAATATTAACTAACATATTATTCATGTGGCATTATATCCCGGTTGCGTTAGGATCTTTAGCTTCAGTAGCCACGATTCCGCTTCTAAGTTTTTCTTGTCTACTTCGTTCTGTCTTCGATATCCTTTATTATCCGACAATTTTTTTTAAGACTATCAGTGCCACCTAAACTTTAGCATTGCCGTGACGACGTGTTTGTTAGTGAATTGCAACGGCGGCACCCAAACAATTCGACCGCATCACCAGCTCTATGGCTATATCTTCTGATGGATGCTCTTTCCTTCACTGTTAGCACGTAGTAATTGTAACAATATGCATATAACCAGTTCTGCTACTACTATCTCTTCAAAATCGCCGGACACTATCGTCTCGATCGTAGACTTGTCTGATTTCGATATTCTGTTAATTCCAAATCCTGTGCCCGTGGCACGCCACTCTCTCTACAAATATTTGTAAGCGATAGATCGCAAAATAAATGTTACAATTTTTGATAGCTTTTTCAATATTATATTAATTTCGGCTAACACCATTTCTGCTAATTACCTATCAATTTTCTACTACTGTTCCGCCACGACGATATCCAGAAGGTATTGTGGATTTAGTAGAATACGAATTTTTGACACTGTCACTATGGAATCTTACTTTGAATATCTTCGCAACACCAAGATATTGAACCACAACACCAACATACATTAAATAAATGTCACACAAATGTAATAACAAAAGTAACAAATAAGCGTGTACAACTTCTAAACTTTATCTTAAATTTTATTGTAACAAAACGGTACGGAACTAGTCTGTAGAGTTGCTAATAAAAAAAAAAGATATTGAAATAGCAGAATTGGACCCCAGCAAGTTGCCTAAGCGGTGCATGCTCTCCGGCTAGAATTGGAACTCGCGCACTTTTAGTTTAGGATGCGAGTATACCAACCGCTAAGCTAGGAGAGCTTTTTATACAATAACCGGCCATATTGCAGATACTTTCATACACAGATTGTTAGAGTAGATAACAATATGACGAAACTACTTAGTAAATGGGTTTGCATAAACAAAAAATACCGCGTACAGAGATATTTAGCCTTGGATCCACTACGCACTTGAATTACTATTGGAACTATTTAAATATGTTTGTATAGAACTGACGGCCTCTGTGGTTGAGCGGGCTAAGCCTTTGCCGGCCTACCTCACTGCAACGCAGAGGCTCCGGGTTCGATTCGTGGTATAGTAAATTTCGGAAACGTTATTTCTCCGTTATTTACTATGGTCTGGGTGTCTGGGATCGGCCCCAGAGTAGTCCGTTGTATATTACCCATAACACAAGCGTAACTTGCTTAATCTCCTGCAATAAAAAATAAAGTAGAGTAAACGCGGTCGAGATGCGAGCACTGCGAAAAATCTGCGGAGTGACGCTCGCGGACCGCGTTCGTAATACCGAAGTAAGAAAGAGAGTTGGTCTGAAAGAGAGTGTCGGGGTGAAGGTAAGGAAAGGAATGCTCCGGTGGGTCGGGCATGTGGAAAGAATGCATGATGAAAGAATGACTAAACAGATATACAATGCAAAAGTGGATGGATACAGAAGTCGTGGAAGGCCACGACACACCTTCCATGATCAAATTGATCGTGTACTAGCAGAAGGTGATGTCAGGAGCCTTAAGAACAGACGAGCTTGCATGACAAGAGTTATGAATGTCAAAGAGGCAAGTGAGGTGTGTAAGAATAAGCCAAAATGGCACTCTGTTGTTCGTGCCTACCCCGCAAGGGAACTGGCGTGAAGTTATGTATGTATGTATGTATGTAATAAAAAAAAAAAAAAAATTGGGGATATACAATGTGTATGTTTGTCTGCCGATTATAGAAATATATTCTGTTTACGTTTTTATTGCAAACTTGGAGATATCAATATGGAAACGTAGATTAAGTAATAGGATATTTGCTCGTCTGGATGGCTACCACTCCTGGTCTATAGTAGTAGAGTATGCCGCCATAACAACCGTGAGTTGTGTTCCTGCATTAGTGGACAGATTCCAGTCTCCATTTAGAGAGAGGCAGCACAATTGGTAGCACCTTCGGTGCACCGTCTACCTGTCTGTTGAACTCATGCAATAAAAGAAAGCAGTGGGGTATCAGCAAAGAGAGTTACCTCGCCAAAAAGAGAAAGAATCGACTCCGGATACTCAGACCAGAGTAAATAAAGTCGCTGTGAGAGAGCGCACATGGAGAGAATTAGGTACTCTAAAATTGTAAAAATGTTCATGACAACAGTGACAGTAAGTGACGTGAGCATATTTGATTTATGACTTGGCTTACCGGCCAAGAGTAAGGTCTCGGAGATAATAAGATTTAGAGCTTTCTTTGGTTTAGTTTGACTGTAATAAATGTTAGACCATCCTTCTAATTCAAAATATTTGCTAGGCGGTAGCTTTTTGTATCCAGGAGAAACCCGCTTGAAGACAAACCAGCGCGGAAGAAGCGCGGTGAGGCGTGTTTGATTCGTCTCGTCGGCGTGGTACTAACACCTACCCCCAACGGAAAGCTATTACCACGCCACGGTTAGGTACATGCGCTAAAATCCTCGGCCGCTCCTCGTTACGTTCCGCGGCTGGCGTGGCAGAAGTATGCTACAGAATTACTTTTCGAAGAATTAATGGAGTTGTAGCAAACAGTGCATGCTCAGTTAGACAAAGGCACAGTAAGGGGAAAGAAGAATATTATTACTGTACTCCATAACATGTCCGCCTAAATCCAAAAAGGTTTCGACGACAAAACGTTCAACGATGAGCTCTATGACCTTCACCCCCTGCTACGTGCGCTCGCGCACCGTCCTTGACATTACGAAGCACTCCGTCATAAGTCATAACGGTGAAAACTAAATTTAGATCGTTACACGCGAGTCGCGAGAATCAGGTGTTTTTCGCACAACATACGAGCGGTTTGATGGGGTAGAGGGGGGGCTTTGTGTACCTAATTTACATTTTTAGTGCCGCAAAGCTGTTCGGCGTACTTCTATTCTGAAGTCGAGTTTGTCATATTGTCAATAAGCGGCCACTAATACTGTGAACTTGCAAGTCACATCAAAAATATTGCCTAAAGCGTTGTTTACATTAGTCAAGTAATTTGAAATCAAGTCCCTAGACATGCATCTACTAAATAGGCGACCGATTATTACTTAACTGAAGATTGTCTGTCAAAACGATGATGAGATCGTACTCGACAGTCATCATCATCATCCACGCCCAAGGTCGGCTTTCCTACTTTTTCTTCTCCACTTCGTGCGATCTTCGGCATCCTTGTATTGAGACCATTGGTACGCATATCATCCTTCACAACGTCAAGCCAGTATCTTGGGCCTATCCCTTCGACCAGGACCTGGCGGAGGCGGCATGGCTACACATTTGTTCCCCACGTAAACGAAAACTTAAAAGCGTAAAAGACTCGCTGCAGTTTGTCTGCTATGTAACGGACGTGAAGACTGCCGCGGATGCAGGAGTTCCTGACGCGGTCCTTGCGCGTCACTCCACACATCCACTGAAGCATAATATTCATTTCCGTGACACGCTTGCACGCCGTGCCTGTGTCGCTCCAGTACAGGCCACGCTGTGCTGCCATACAAAAGGACAGGTATAATAATGAATTTTTAGACTTGTCCGTTTATTTTTCCTTCCACCCATTTTAATATTATATAAAATTATTAGAGCTAGGCATGTTTGCTGAAGAGTTTCTAGCGCCGCTTCTTCTCTTCAAGCCATAACATGTTGCGAAACGGTAGTAAATTAGATTAGGCTCTCATAGAGTAAATAATAACCATAAACAAAATTAAAAATAAAATTAAATAATTAAAATTAATAAGTTGGCGGTAGGCTAAATAAAACTTTAACAATACTCGTTGACACTTGACATCTTTGTCTTCCGTGATCACAGCCACTGAAAAGTGGCCGAAACGTCGGAAAAACCAAAATCAAATAAAATTACCGCGCTTAAAACCGTTAAAACGTAGTTTTATTATGTATACAAGTCGCGAAAACTTAAGAAAATATTAATTGTCCGTTTAATTTAGGATTTTACTCGCCAATATCGCAAGTTAAATACTTAAATACACCACGACACATAATAATATGATTTTATCTGTGCTGGAACGGAAAAAGAATAAATACAATTTCGTACGGCCGGGCGGTCTGTCGTAAGAGGTGACTGACAAAACAATCCACAGCCAGGTGGTAGGGCATTTGAGCGACTAGATAGATGGCTACCACTCCTTGTCTAGAGTATGCCGCCATAACAACTTTGAGTTGTGTTCCGGCATCAGTGGCCAAGATTCAGTTTCTCTTTCAAGGCCAGCAGCACCTCTGGTATTGCTAATGTATTGTTAACCTGTCTGCTGTGCTTCAGCAATAAATAAAAAATACGAGAAACAGTGGATGTTTGTTACCGATAAGCAATCGTACATTAGGCGTGGAGTGACACGCACTTGGTCGATTTTATTTTCTTAAATAATACTCGCTTCTATATTTTTATTACAAGACAGAAGTAAGTCACAGTGCAGCGATAATTAATTGCGTTTGCGAAAATGCCGAAACTGTGGCATTCGTGACTTACTTACGCACATCGATTACGTAATAGCAACTTAATCAAGTGCGAAATATTACGTAGGATGCTTGTTTACATTGGAAACTTCTCTTTGAGTGCGAACAAGAATTGAAGAAATATTCTGAATTGGATACAACACGTACACAAGTGCGAAGAAAGAGAGAAATAACGAGATTTATTGTCATAAAAACGACGCATACGATTCAGGAAAAATTCCTAATACAGATAAATTTTGAAAAAAGGTAGCAAAAAGAAACCGACTTCAAAAATCCCGCAGGAACGGAGTAAGAAACCAATTTCCGGCGGCCGGACGCTCTATCGTAAGAGGTGGCAAAACAACCCACAGTCAGGTGGTAGGTTATTTGCCCGTCTGAATGGCCACCACCCCTGGTCTAAAGTATACTGCCATAACAGCATATCAACAGAGTGTTTATAATAATAATAATAATAGGCAGACAAACACTCATATTGTATATCCCCAAATTAAACAAGTTACGCTTGTGATATGGGTAACGGACTGCTCTGGGACCGATCCCAGACACCCAGACCATAGTAAATAACGGAGAAAATACGTTTCTGAAATTTACTATACTAGAAATCGAACCCGGAGCCTCTGCGTTGCAGTGAGGTAGGCCGGCAAAGGCATAGCCCGCTCAACCACAGAGGCCGTCGATTATGTCCAGTGAGTAAGCGTGTGGATGTGTGTGTGTGTGTGTGTGTGTTGTTTATGTGTGTGTCTGTGTGTATAAATAGATTAAAACAGTGCCTCAGTAGTAGTCGAGGGTATGTGGTGAAATAAGGGGAAGCTGACGTGGGTAATCGGAGCTATCACTAATCGCACAGACACGATTTAAAAAAAAAATGATTAGCGCAAGGCTACCCTTTTCATCCCGATATCGTGTGAAAGGATGGAAGATGATTCCAGCATGGCTCTAACACGTTAAAAGTTTAAAGTCATTTTTAGTATTGTTCAATTTGGGCCACCTGTATACCTGTAGACAAAGCACATTTATTACCCGCCGGCGTTTGAGCTAATAACATTGAAGCTATTTATGACTGTCTTCTGTTGTTTACTTTGTGTTTAAAATTTGTACTTCGAAAAACAGCCCATTGTGTATTGTAATCTTTTATGGTAGTCATTAGCCAGATATGTCGAACTGATTGTAAGAAATTCGGTGGGGCAGACATATTGTATCGGTGCAGTATAAAGCAATGGCCCAATGGAGAGATCGGCAGTCGAGCGAGTACCACGATCAAGGCGAGACTTTTGTACATTCGGTGATCTATTTAGTGACGGACTTTGCGCGTGTTATTGAATCGTGCATTACGTTTGTACTGGTTGTGTTCAGTTACATTTGTACCTGTGTTATATGTGTTTGTATAGTTCTAATAAACTCTATAATAATTCCAACGGCATTTTAATTCGAGTCCTGTAACTCGTAACATTATATTCGCAATTCACCGATTTTATTATTTTAAATTAAACGCTTCACTTATTTAAGTTATACCTGATTGCTTTTTCACCGACTAGAAACTGTATACAATAACCTAACACACGTATAAATATTTCATGACAAATTAATTTTGGTTCTGTATATTTATTTCCATTTTGCACTCTCTGTTTTCTTTCATTTTTTCCCTATTTATTTCATTTCATACTACTCATTTTTTATTATTTTATGGCTTAGCAGCTAGGCCTTTAAGCCAGATCTTAGATTCAATGTAGTTTCTTCATTTTCTTAAACCTACGTGTAGCACAGCTGAACTGTAGGTTATCAGCTAGTGCCATTCAACGGAGTTCTTGTGACAACTCAAAAGGCCACATTTGACTATACAGTTCACATTTCTCACAAAACACATAATTACTACTCCAAAACTATCAATATCCTACAACTATTGTTCGTTTTAGAGTAATTTTACACATTTTTAGAAAATAAAACTGCACAGCACAACATCTCCTTTCAGTTCCCGCCAAAAGCTCTCCATACTACTCTGTTATGGCATACGTCCTCTGTCACACGGCATGATCACAAAGATCATCATGTCACCCTTCACATGATCCATTTATATATTTTCAGAGAGATGGATAGATTGTATGAAGGATTGCATGATGACATATTTCTGAACTTGAACACTCCTGCGCATAACTCAACTTTTTACAACAATTCTTTTCCTGTTAAGGCTATACAGCTTTGGAACACGCTTCCTGTTACAATCAGACAAGCAAAATCGCTAGCGATATTTAAAACTACGATCAAAAAATACTACCTGTCGTTGGAATATGATATTTAAATTAATTTATAAACCTTTCTATATTTTGTAGATATGTATTTGTATGGTATGTATATTAAGTATATATCTATGTAATATATACAATTTCTGCATATATTAATATATAGTGCATAGTTTGAACTATATGTTACGTATACCACCATCGCCATTATCATCTCAATTCATTCCTGGGGTTGTCTGGAAGAGATAGCTTTTTCGCGATAAGACCGCCCTTTATACATAGCTAGATATCAATTTTAATATTTAGGTTCATTTTTGTATTGGTATATATTAAAGTGTTATCTATATATTAACTATTTGGACAGGGTTTCCCTTTATTGTTCAGCCTTTGATGTGACTATTCACACAACACAGTAAGCAATGAACATTGTCTACAAGCCGCTACGCCTTATATACGAAAATACTACCCTACAAAACAATAACATTGCATCATTGCTAAAAATAGCAATTACATCATAGTGTTGCCAGGATCACAAAAACAATTATAATAATTAGTTACTGATGCACTAAATTATCTAGACGATAATTTAGTGGGCTTATAAAATTAACTACCCGGTAGAAAATGGTAATTTAATTATAAATCGATTCATTCGAGTTATCGACCAAGTATATTATCTATGGCGATTGTCTATGTGATATTAATATACACTATGGTGCGCTTGACTACTGTGGTGGACATCTTGTAACACTATCTATCTATTTCCTAATAAAGTTATAAATAATTGGAACTTTTATTTTTTGGTTTATCTTCATCCAATCGCAGTCCTACTGCTGAGTGTAGACTTCCACAAGTATACGTCACAAACCATAGAACTCCGCTTTCCTCATCCAGTCTCAACTGGCAAGTTTGCGAAGGGCACTGGTGCTGAGAATTAATGTTATGAAAAATATCTCGCATATTTCCAGATTAAGATGTAATGTCATTTTTGCCCTTTAAATGTTAGACGCAATATAAATGATATATCTTTTTTGATAAAGTTGGCTTGAGACGATATTGATTGTCCACATTTACGGTCTAATCAGCTTGGTCTTGACAGAGAGGATTCCTTCACACACCTTTAATGACCACTAATTATAGAGAAAACGCTTTATCTTACAAAGCTCAAATTGTTCCAACCAAATAGTAGTTGAAATTGAACCTAAACTTATACTGATCCTAGTATAAATTCGGTCAAGCGAATACTGGCTCAAGAATTTTTTGGAAAGACGGAATCTTAGTAACTATATTATTATTAGAAATCGGGTATGTATGTATGTCTTGTTACCAATAGGTGGAGGCTTGTTATCGACATTTCTTTTTTATATTCTACTTTTTGAAGTGAAACTTCTTTATATACGGGGGGGTCTTAGGATTTTTCTGTCATGAAAAAGCGTTACGGCCGCGTGGAGGAGCGGCATAAATTTAGACTAATCGTCGTGAGAGGCGGCATAATTTTAGAGTAGACTATGGATGCGTTTTTTGGTTCCGGATCGAACTCTGTTTTTTGTTTGATAAAATAAAATTTAAATAAAAAATGCATTCACTAAAATGCACCTAACCTAACCAAATCATAATTTGCAGTAAACCTGCGACGTTTTGTTGCGATTCGTTTTTCCACTTGTCCGTTGAAGTTTCACTTTTTTTTTAATATAACTGATATGTATTAGTCTGTAAGCCTTCCTAAAATTAAATAAGTAAATAAGTGATATACATTGTGAATATTCAGACTGGCCTAACAACTTAATCGCCTGGACTGTATTGAACGTCTAGCTGTTCGCTTAATACAATGAAGTAGAAAGAAAGAAAACAGGTTTATTTTTAAGACGAACATATACAAGTGAAACAAACACATTTAAATTAATAAATAAGGCACAATAAAAAAGAAAAATCAACCACAAATTATCAGGAAAAGATATACATACATATCCTAAAAATTGTATCAAGCTGAGCAAAAATGTTGATCTGTTAGACCAACGCTGATCTTCCGCTTGAACCTAGTGCGACGTCACGGTAAACTATACATTATATTAGTAAAAATAAATAATATTGTTACGAGTGTGGGACTCGAATGAAAATGCCGTTGAAATTACTATAGAATTTATTATAACTATACAAACACGTATAACATAGGTACAAATATAACTAGACACTACTAGTACAAAACTGCACGATTCAATAACACGCGCAAAGTCCGTCACTGTATCGCTGGTCGAATGTACGTCTGACTCGTATCGTAATCCTCGCTCGACTGCCCCAACCCTCCGTTCGGGCATTGTTTTATACTAAACTGTATAAAACCGACAAAGGATCGCATTCACTGAGTTAATCCACACACCTGGCAAGCTTCGACGCAATGCAATCAATAACAACAGGGATTAGTTCGACACTAATGCCATAAAACAAGTACGATAACAATAGGATGTTTTTCTTAATCACAAATTCTAAACACGAAGTAAACAAAAGAACTCCAAATGCAAGAAAGGTAATAAACTGCGTTTTACGACAGGCAGGTGTGCGCATTCCTTTGACGACATGTAACAATATCTATCAGTTTAAGATTCGGTGTTTTGTAATAAAAAACTCTTGTAACCGCCCTTATTACACAATTTCGAAATTTAATGCAGTGAAATAAGGTCTAAAATACTATCTCATCATTGTATATTCAAAGACAATCGTACTTAAGGAGTAAAATCAAGTCGCGCGTCGGAGCTGACACGTATATGCATAGTTTCCTGAGCATTGTCATTTTTGGTGTTCTTATATGATATTTGTATGGATGGGGCTTCTTGTTGTGACTCAAACCAACGCCTCACGGACCCCTAATTACACAAGCATTTGGTTGTAAACGTGTTGGTCCTTGGAATGATAAGATCTCTGATAACAATACGTCTAGCTAAGCAATCGATCAAAGTATTTATGCGATTAGTTTTGTCCGCGGTTCCGATCGCGTAAAAAAAGAGGAGATGGCATCTGGAGGGTCCGAACCAACTCCGAAATAGATCAGCAGACAGGCAGATGGCCCACTTGATGGAAAGCGGTTACCATCGCCTATGGACATTTGCAACACCAAAGGTGCTACAAATGCGCTGCTGCTCTCTTAAGGAAAACTGGAACCTGGTCACTAATGCCGGAACACAACTCGAAGGTTGTTATGGTGACATACTTTAGACCAGGGGTGGTGGCCAGCCAGTCGTAACATATCATGGAACGAATAGCAGAGGATTGGAGCGGATAAAAACCATACTTAGAGAGACCAGACGGTCGACGACCGCGATGTCTAGGTATCGCTGGAAAGATAGAGTGGAAACTGATCTGACTGAACTTCAAGCCTAGAATTGACAAGACATTGCACAGGAAGGAGGAAAGTAGCGTGTTCTCGTTTCGGAGGCAATGTTTCACTCTAGGGTGCTGAGCTTTGATCGCTTAGTTTTGCTTTAAGATAGACGATACATTGAATGTATGAGACGAAAAGACATTACCAGCATTTTTTAGTGTTCCAAAGTTATTTTGTCAAAAAGACCTTAGGATTTAATATGACCTTATAAAATCCTTATAGCTATAGATAGCTTTTCGTGCATTTTTGAAGGTCATGGACATTTTTCTTTGATACCCTTCATTGTTACGACGTTCTGTATTTTCAACGGCGACAGGACAACCGTCCAGTATAATTTTCACTCTAATACCTCCTAAGTCCTACATAACGTCTCAGAACCTATTTGTCGCTTTTTTTGGTCGCCTGAAGCAAACAAACAGGCACAGGGCTCACCTAGTGGAAAGTGGCTATCGTCGCCCATGGACGTAGCCAACGAGTTACCGGCCTCTGAGACTAAAATCCAACCACCGATCCCGGGGCAACTCAAGGTGACTACGGCGGCATAATCCTGACTAGGGGTGGTGGCCATCCAGACGACGAAAAAATGCCCTACCATCTGTCGGTGGCTTGTTTTGTTGCCTCTTACGACAGCCCATCCAGACATAAGAAATTGTATTCTTTTTCCATTTCTGCACGGATTATTTCGAGATTCTATTATTTAAAGCATGTTATGGTGGATGAAATCGTTCAAAAATTTAAAAGAAGCCTTAATAAGATTTTCAATTCTACGAAATGGCAAAAATAAAGGGGTGTGTTGCCATTGTTTTTAAGAGTTTTGCGAAGTTAGATATTTTAGTGGGCCGTAGTCATTCCTATTAATCTACTTCCATGTCTTTAAAGAGGTGCCAATTCGTTCCCAACGTCCAGTACGCGCAAAACTTGAATGCGCTTCGTGTGAAGTTAGTTTCGTCTATTTACGCTGATCCAAGCAAATGTTAACATTTGAAGGCGAGCCCCGATTCCCGATAGGGTTGGAGGAGCGAGATGGAATGCTCCTCCGTCTTAAAGGAAGATCTTCCAGCGAGGCTAATGTTGTTCCTCGCAAGCCTAGGCCCATCTGTTATAGTTGAGATTTTATATATATTCTTTGTATGCTTCGGGAAACGTTTGTGACTTCAATTATTGCACAGCGCCATCTATTGACTTGTAAGTGTTCCGTTACACACCCTTTTGCTGAGAGTGGAAATCGATGGTAGACGAATGAAGTCGAGTTTGTTCACAGCTATCAGTGCTTCTCGTAGTATGCCAATTCATTTATCACTTGCCAGTCCTGAGAGTCGGACTGGATGCAGTTCTAGTAAGTCAGAACTTTATTGGTTGTCCCAGTGAGTCGGGAGAGCAGGAGCTCGTGTGTCAGTTTCCAATGCGTATGGAAAGACGGTTGGAGTGGGCGATTAGCTTCGAGCGGGTCACATGGCTGGACTGTGTTGGCTGTTGAGTGGTGGCCATCCACAGGAAGCAGCGTACAGCAGCCGTGATTTGGTTGCCGAAGTCGCCTGAGTGCGTAGCCGTGGTAGTAGGGATGGAGGTACATCGTGTTGCAGATGAGCGATCTAACCCTATAGTAGCTACCAGTGATGATTGGCAGTGGAGGCTAGCAGGATATACTCAGTGTCTTGAGTTATGCGGGGAGTGTGGTACTGATGATCGTGCTTCAAGTTGAGTTTGAATTGATGTTCTATGGAGTTGGAGGCTTGAGGTTGAAGTGAAATCTTGAAGTTAATTTTTGAGACTTGATTGAAGGTAGTTTGAGATCTTGAAGTTATTGAAAGTTGAAGTTATTTGATTGAAGGTTGAATGAAATTATTGAAGATTGACAGTTGTTGAAGTGAAGGTTGCGTGTTCGTTAGTCGAGGGTCACCAGTGAAGGTGAGCCCCGATTCCCGATAGGGTTGGAGGAGCGATATGGAATGCTCCTCCGTCTTAAATGAAGATCTTCCAGCGAGGCTAATGTTGTTCCTCGCAGGCTTAGGTCCATCTGTTATAGTTATATTTTATATATATTCTTTGTATGTTTCGGGAAACGTTTGTGACATCAATTATTGCACAGCGCCATCTATTGGCTTGTAAGTGTTCCACTACACATTTATTACGTCTTAGGGCTTATTATGAAAAAAAGATGGCATGCGAATCCGGACAGCCGCCGAGCGATAGCGCAACACTCCCTTTTTAGCCCTGTGTGTGAACCTTTTAATTGCGTTCTACGCAATGACGTTTGCGAACTTCAGGGACGCATTTAAGTTTTACTCCTATAGTAACTTCACGGTTTTCTTAAAACCTTGTTGCAAATGCGTAGGCTAGTTTCTTATAATCCGTCTCCCATATCACGGACATGAAGGCTGCCGCGGTGCTGGTGCTCCAATCGCGGTCCGTTAGTCTGTAATAAATATGTAATTGGGTATTTGACAGTCAAATCAGCTTGAGATACTTTTTATCGTCGCACAAAATGTTACAGCCTTTAACATTTTGTATGAAAATACAGAGCAGTATTCTCAATTCTTAGAGTAAAAACAGTATCTCTAGATAATTATAGTTTCAGCAATAATTAACAAGCTATTTATTTATATTCAAATGGCTCATTAACTGTTAAAATTATTTATTATTGGCTCATTAACTATTGTTAATATTATGATTAAAATTATTTATTATTATATAAGTTGCGGTATAAAATGTTAGTACGTCATGTCATAATTACAAGTATGATAATATTTTTCTCTCCTTTTATTGTGTCTGTCTTACTGAGTATGCACTGTTTGCTACGACTTCATTAATTCTTCTAAAAGTAATTGTGTAACATAGTTCTGTAAAAAAAAAATGAAAAAAACGTTTGAGTTAATCAATTTTTAGCTAGACGTGTTGCTGGGGAGTTTGTTGCCGCTTCTTCTCCTTAACAGCAAAAACACATCGCGAAGCGGTGTACATAGACTAGGAAGTAAAATTAAATTTTAACTTATATGTATGACCTTCGAAAAGAGTTCTCCAGTGAATTGAATTTAAATTTGAATTATATAATGAACTGTTGAAAGTAAGACCATAACAAGATATTTTTACGCAAGCTCCTTTATATGAATACTATTTTGGAATTTATTGTAATACTAGCTGATGCCCGCAACTTCGTCCGCGTGGTGCGGTTTTTTAACTATCCCACGGGAACTCTTTAATTTTTCGGGATCAAAAGTATCCTATATGTTGACCAGGGATATAAGCTACCACCATACAAAATTTCATTTAAATCGGTCCAGTCGTTTCGGAGATTAGCCGGCACAAACAGACACATAGACAAATAGAGAAACAAAAAATTTGAAAAAAAAAACTCAGTTAGTTCTATTTCACTTCTTACATCCCCCTGACGTGGTTTTTAGCATTTTTTTTCATTGTACAGAAATTCGACCTCTACAATTTTATTATATGTATAGATGTGTCAAATGCCTATATTTTTTACTGGTCCCCTAGATACTTCAGATTATTAGTGATCTTTTATCTTGTTAACCAACGTCAACAAAGAGAGGTATTGTAAGTTTAACGTGTGTGTCTGTTTGTGGCAGCGTAACTCATACGAACATGCTGATTTTGATTCGGATTTTTCTTATCTTTTTTGTAGCATCCTCTTTTTAATGAGTTTTTGGGTTTATCACCTTTTTTGCTGACTCTTGTGACTATCTTGTGATTACTCTAATTGGTGCTAATTTTCACTTTCTAGATACATGTTTATTTTGACACATGTTTTTTATTTATTTATATCTTTGAAATTAAAAAATGTATGTTACAGTTTCATTTACTAATTTATATAATTTTAATCATTGCCTAGTCGTATCTTTAAAATATTTAAAAAGTAATCCGATGGAACAGAATTAAAAGTCAATGACCATTACAAAATTGGGCGGCAAAAAAGGTCAGCCATCTTGTTCAGACGGAACTCGCGAGTACTAAGTTGGTTGGGCTATGAAAACGGCGAATAAATTCCCGCTTGCGCTCATAATTTCAGAAAAGGTGTCCATAAAATTCATTCGTAACCAGCTGCACGTTGATTACCACCCACGGTGTCACATATATTTATAGGCGACGAGAACCAGTTTCCATCCGGTAGGCCCTCAGATATCTCCTGTATTGGCCACTAATAAAAAAATATTCATTATTTTTACTACTTCACTCAGAATCGTATAAGAATTCATTACACTTAAATGATAGCGTTTAAAATGTTACCATATTATATAATAATTCAGTTTCATATGTTTAAACATTAATTAAATTTATTTTAATACGTGGAATGTAGTATAAGCAGTAATTTAAATTCAACCATTAATTTCTAAGTAAATGGTTGTTTATAGATCTCTGAGCGCACCAGTTACGTCTGTGAAAACCGCTGAACACTATCAGCGCTATGTATGTATACGTAAGTGTAGTCTAGACTAGAAAGAAAATTCCTGAGCTTTGCGATATGTGCACGTTTAAGCACTTTTCTAGAGATATTGTTTGTCTTGTTGTTGTGTATAACTTGCGTTTTAAAGATTGAAAATTTTACAAAGTGATTTAAAGCTGCAAGGAGGTCATTGTCAACAGTCTGCATATCGAAATTACCTGCTGAATATAATAAGCCTGTTTAATGAATAATAAAATTAATGTTAAAACAGACTTTTAAAAGTACTTTTTACACCGTATAGTAATTCAGCATATCATACACTGTGTATGCGACTGTACAGGTTTGTAATGCCAGGGGCGAAACGAATGTGCTGCCAACGTTTATGATGGAATTGAGGGATCGGACGAAGGGAATGGGATAGAGGGAAGGGGATGTAAGTCATCGGATCTCTCTTACTTCTCTTACTCATTTTTATCCGTGCAGGAACGGAGAAAGAATACAACTTTCTGCGGCCGGGCGGCCTGTCGTAAGAGGCGACTTAACATCCCGCAGCCAGGTAGTAGGGCATTTGCCCGACTGGATGGCTACCACCCCTGGTCAAAAGTATGTCGCCATAACAACCTTCGAGTTGTGTTCCGGCATTAGTGACCAGGTTCCCTTAAGAGAGCAGCAACGCATTTGTAGCGCCTTTGGTGTTGCAAATGTCCATAGGCGATGGTAACCGCTTTCCATCTAGTGGGTCATCTGCCTTTCTGCTGATCTCCTGCAATAAAAAAAAACGAAACACGATTAGTTCAAGGCTCATCTTTTCACACCGAGATTTTACAATAGCGTCGATCGCTATACCAGCGAGCTGTAGTCAAAATAATGATTTCTGCGTATCTCTACCGTTACAACTTCACGCCAATCTCGTGGCTCCCGTTATAACCCGGCAAAAACGCATGGTCGTTACACTTTTTACACGACTCAACAACAGACGTTACTTCACGACGGGTTTGTTTTATTCATGACGCATTTTCCGTCTCGCTCGCATACCGGTTCTGCCACAATAATAACGCGAGAAGTGATCCGTGAAGTTGGCTATTTCAATTTCCACACGCGATTAATTATTGTACTGTTTATAATTTGCCAGTTTATTATGGTTTTGTATTGGCCGTTGAATTGTTTATAATAGAACAATAAAGTTAGTAATGAGCCTTTACTATGTTAGTAAAAGTGTTGTGAGGCCGAAGTATTTTTTTTTTATTCATATACCTAAAGTTAAAATATGGATCTAGAGAATCCACACACATAGAAAGTTGTTTGTAATTTATTTTCGTCATTTCAAAACTTTCGTCGTTTTGTCAAAACAACCCACAGCCAGGTGATAGAGTATTTGTCTGACTATGCCGCCATAACAACCTTGAGTTGTGTTCCGGCATTAGTGACCAGGTTCCAATCTCCCTTAAGAAAGCAGCAGCGCATTTGTAGAACCTTTGGTGTTGCAAATATAATAAGCGATGGTAACCCCTGGACGGCCTCTGTGGTTGAGCGGGCTAAGCCTTTGCTGGCGTACCTCACTGCAACGCAGAGGCTCCGGGATTGATTCCTGGTATAGTAAATTTCGAAAACGTATTTTCTCCGTTATTTACTATGGTCTGGGTGTCTGGGATCGGCCCCAGAGTACTCCGTTGTAGATTACCCATAACACAAGCGTAACTTGCTTAATTTGGGGATATACAATGTGTGTGTTTGTCTGCCGATTATTATTATTATTACTTTCCATCAAGCGGGCCATAATAGAACAATGGGCAGCCTTAACGCTCATAGCGATCTCTTCCAGCTTTAAAACGATAATAAAAATTAAATCCCATATACCTTACGAAGAAAAGCGAAGAGTAAACACTAGCAATTTTGTTTGATAACGTAGGAGAATGTCTCCTTGCGACACACACTCAGGCCATGGATACAGGGGGAGGCCAAATGCAGCGCCTAGTGCCGCCTGCACGAGTGCGTGTGGGACTGTTGTACGGTGTCGATACATCACCCGAGCACACGAACCACCCACTATACACGTTGTAAGAACGCCACAGGACCTAGAACATAGTTACTCCACCGTGACGTTCTAGTGTGCAAGTTATTTTTTTTTTTTTGAGGCGGGGGATATGCATTTCGCAGACTACCGGCTCTTGCTAGGGATTAGACTAAAGCGATGAGAGTTAGCCACTGAAGATAGCGCAGCTAACAGAGCCGATCGCCGGCATGTGTGGAGACTCAGCAAGGTACCTCCCTTTATGTGGAGAGGTCACCCATGGGCCAATATTCCACTCACACACCCTCCTCGCATGTGCCCCGCGCTTATGGTACGATGAACGCGTGAGACTTCGAACGACGCTGATTCTGCACATCAGCGCTTGAGAGTGCCCCGGGAAGCAGAACAAACTCACTTCGTTAACAAGGGGATGAATCCTACCACTACGTACATCAGAGGTAATGGTCCACTGTTACCCCCTGTATACAGCGGCCCTCTGCTACAAACACTAGCACATGGCAATTAGCCTCATTAACGGATTAATTTAATTATTAATTAGTTTAAAATAGAAATGGACGTAGCAACGTTTGTCGTATTACTTTGTGTGTGGTATTATGGAAGAGTTGTCTCCCGCGATGTTTAACTATGCATATGTCAATTAATCGATTTATTACCTGTTCCATCTGTAATAAGCTGACAAATGGGCAGACGGCCCACCTGGTGGTAAGTGGTCACCTCCGCCTATGGACGTTGCTAATGCGTTGCCGGCCTCGAACATTTTTATATAACGTCCTTCTTAAAGAACCCCATGTCGTAGAGAAGGGGGAAAATTGCGACAGAAAGTTCCCTGTAAATCATGATTAATAAATACATAAATGTTTTATATACGGATGTTTTCCTATATTAAATACTTGTGTGCTTAATAGAGATGCCACGAATAGTGGTTTGGCGGAATACCGAATATTCGGCCACGTTCTCGACCGAAGCGCCGAATATTCGGCGTAAGATATGTGTGACCCGCGCCTAGCAGGTTAGCGAGGAAGCAATAATTTGTGAAGTATTTTTTACGTTCTTGTGAATAATAGGCACTCTACGGGGTTCAACGTACAGCGTTTTGCTGACGCTGCGGCCTACTTTAGGCTACTTTAATATAATAAAATCAGTATGAATATGTCAGGAGCCTTAAGAACAGACGAGCGTGCATGACAAGAGTTATGAATGTCAAAGAAGCAAGTGAGGTGTGTAAGAATAAGCCTAAATGGCGCTCTGTTGTTCGTGCCTACCCCGCAAGGGAACTGGCGTGAAGTTATGTATGTATGTATGAATAATGCTCATAAATACTTTGTGATTGAGTTGCAATCAAGTTGCTATCAAGTCGTAACATACGACTTCAACTACCACTAAGTTTGGTACCACACAGGGATCAGCATCCAAGCCCAACTACTACGAGAATAAATCTCTGAAAGCAACGAGGTGTATTTTCTTCACCATCCATCCATCTTCAGCATCCACCACTACAACCAAGAACAAGTGTACAAACCGTACAGGCACAGTTAAAACTATGTGTTTTACAGGTTTTAAGCGCAATTTTAAATATTCTATTTATTTGATTATGACATTTTACAACCTGGCCGAAACGTAATATTAAAATATATATTTTTTTTTTTTTTATTGCAGGAGATCAGCAGACAGGCAGACGGCCCACTTGTTGGAAAGCGGTTACCATCGCCTATGGACATTTGCAACACCAAAGGTGCTACAAATGCGCTGCTTCTCTCTTAATTAAGGGAGACTGGAACCTGGTCACTAATGCCGGAACACAACTCAAGGTTGTTATGGCGGTATACTCTAGATCAGGGGTGGTAGCTATCCAGTCGGGCAAATACCCTACCACCTGGCTGTGGGTTGTTTAGTCGCCTCTTACGACAGGCCGCCCGGCCGCAGGAAATTGTATTATTTCTCCGTTCCTGCACGGATAAAATCTGAAATCTACACAATTTTGAGCAATACTAGTAAGTGCGGGTTTTTTTTTCACTATTTATTATACGGTATTCGGCTGAATTGTATATAGAATTCGGCCGAATAAGTCGGATACCGAATAGCAGCCGAATAATCGTGGCATCTCTAGTGCTTAATATACATAACATATGTAGGTATGTATCTCTCTTGCATTTGTAATAAGTATGAACTCGATGTAGGATACCAAATTTCACGTATATTGAAGAAGTTGACAGTAATAGAGCACTCAATTGAAACACGCGATGTATGTAACTGAGACTGGCGAGAACTTGAAAGGCGTTTTTTGGGGATATTTATATATATATTGTTACGTAGTAGAGGGACTCGAATTAAAATGCCGTTAGAATTATTATACTTTATTAGTATAACACAGGTACAAATATAACCGAACACAACAAATCCAAACATAATGCAGAATGTCCTAATTCAATAAAACGCGCAAAGTCCGTCACCATTAGATTTCCGAATGTACACACGTCATGCCGTATCGTAACCGTAGCTCAACTGACTCCTCTCTCCATGAGGCCGTCGTTTTATACTTCACAAATGCAAATGTGCCCGCCCAGCAACGCTGACACAATTTCCTAGAATTAGCTTTTAATCGTAATCCGCAACACCTAGCTAATGATGAAAGCCTGCAAGCGGCCGTAAACGAGTACAATAGGCTGTTCTCCACAATAACAAGAAACGCATGCCAATAAATAAGTGAACAAAAAAGACGATGACGCATGACTGCTGGCATACTATTTCTTTATAAACTTTTAAACAGCAAAATTGACAGCATCGAACTTCTCGGCAGACTAAATTTCACTGTACTCTAGCGGTCAGCGGTGAACTAGCTGACCGGGATCTTCAATAAAGTGACTGGTTCAGAGAATATGTAGTTTATATTATCAATCAAGAGACTCACAACCACGTGGTCAGCTCGCGGCCCGATACAATTCTGATGTCGATTGTTTTGGGAGGCGTTCCACGATTTTTAATTTAAATAATTATATTTCTTAATATAAATGACGACTAAAAAGGTTAGTCTTTACAGTACCACGAGCTGGATGCCGTTTGAATAATCGTAAAAATTCGCCCTACCAGCGTGTCGCACTGTGTACTGTCAACATTCACCACTGTACCGTCTTTTTACTGCTTACAATAATATCAGCCACGAGCTCGATATTTTCAATCCATCGGTTAAGCACATCAACAAGTTTCACACTCTTTGTTAATTTTTTATTGAACTTCATTATTTATTTATTTATTTTCTTTTTTTTCTAATTATTATGTACTCGATGTTTATATATGATGATGATCAAATTGATCGTGTACTAGCAGAAGGTGATGTCAGGAGCCTTAAGAACAGACGAGCGTGCATGACAAGAGCTATGAATGTCAAAGAAGCAAGTGAGGTGTGTAAGAATAAGCCTGAATGGCGCTCTGTTGTTCGTGCCTACCTCGTAAGGGAACTAGCCTGAAGTTATGTATGTATGTATCTATATATTATATATATATTACCTGTGTTCTAGTTTTGTTTAAAAGTACGTAAGCTGCGTTGGCCAGCTTGCGAACCAAACTATATATATATATATATATATATACACGTCTCCGTTATCCCGCGGTAACGACGTCGTCTTTTATCGGGATAAAAATTATATTGAGTATTACCCGGGATATTAGACTGTTCTGTGTTGAATTCATACAATTCAGTTTCACTAATTTTCACGTGATACTCTAAAAGGTAGACAAAAAAAACATTAATTTGGTTTTTACCACACATAGCGAGACACATTGAATTTTTTTTTATAATAAAATTGGTATTACACGAAGTATATAATAAGACGTTCAGTAAATGGCAGGCAACGGGCGCTTGATCGTCCACAGAAGCGCCGGGTATGGGACGCAGGTTTAGGTTTAGCGAAGTAGTTGCTTCCGCCCAATCTTCGCACACGCTGCGCGGCGCTACCGCCGCGGTCCGGTTCCACCTTCCACAGCCGAGAGGGATTCAGTATGGTACGAAATTTAATCCTGTCCGGAACGTATGCACCACTTAGGCAGTTTTCTGCCCTAATGTATATATGGTAAGAGTGCGGGACTCGAATTAAAAAATCCGTTGGAATTACTACAGAATTTATTAGAACTATACAAACACGTATAACACAGGTACAAACAAATATAACTGGACAAAACTAGTACAAACTGCACGATTCAATAAGACGCGCAAAGTCCGTCACTATACAGTTTATCGAATGTACACACGTCGTGCTTGTATCATAATCGTCGCTTGACTGCCTCACCCCTCCGTTCGGGCATTGTTTTATACTCATCTATACAAATACAATATGTCTACCTGCCAAGCGTCGACTCAATTTCCTAGAAACCTTAATCCGCATACCTACTTAATTATTCCTGCGAACGGCCCTAAACTAGTACAATACACAATAGACTGTTTTTCTAAGTAAACAAAAGAAGTTCAAATGCGGGAAAGTAATAAATAAACTATGCTTTATGGCAGGCAGATGTGCATTCACGTCTGTCGGCATGTAACAATATTGTTACAATTACCTCATGCTAACGGTGAAGGAAAACATCGTGATGCAACCTGCACATCGAGATAACCGATGTGGCAAACCTGCCAAGCCGCCTTGGACAAGCGTGGCTGTCCGTTCCCCCAAAAATGGAAGGTCCGAGCCCAGCAGTGGGACATTTATGGGCCGTTATTATAAATAAAATCCCATGTACCATACGTAGGTGATATATTATAGACTTATAGTGTTAATTATGCCGTATTAATTGTTGGAAATGTCAAATGGATTTATGATGCAATAACTCCGTTTGACATTTTCAACTTGACGTTCTAAAAACGGGTTTCATCAAAATCGATAGAATAAATAAGCGATTTTATTTCATACTTGTCGATGTTTTATAAGCTATATCTGGTACATTGTTGCTGGTTGACAGTCTGGAAATTTAAAGTTGTGCGGTATTTGCGATAAGCGATTAGCGATGAAAAATATATTTGCGCAAATTGGCGAAGTTTTTTTAGTATTGCATAAGTTTAGCAGACAGGCAGACGGCCCACATGATGGAAAGCGGTTACCATCGCCTATGGACGTTTGCAACATTAAAGGTGCTACAAATGTGCTGTTGCTCTCTAAAGGGAGACTGGCCACTAATGTTGGAACACAACTCAGGTTGTTGTGGCGGCATACTTTAGATGCCACCTGGCTGTAGGTTGTTTTGTCGCCTATTGCGTCAGACCGCGTGGTCACTGGAATTTGTATTGTTTCTCCATTCTTGGATAATATTTATCGGATAACAATGAGTGGTGGCCCTTTTTTGATTGTGAAGCAGACAACTGGGCAGATGACCCGCCCTGTGGTAAGTGTTTACCGTAGCTTATTGACGTATTGAACACTAGAGGCGAAGCCAACGCGTTCCCAGCCGTTAGGATGAGTTAAAACGGATGCATAAAACAGGGTGGGAAAGAGTGATTAGTCAGGAGGTAATGTGATAGAGGGGTGAGATACGGAAGCGAACCATGGATCCCGTGGACTCCTCCCCTGTTGATGATGAGGGTAAGGATCCGCACATTGTTAGCTGCTCTCTGCCGCAGATCGCGCACAAATATTACGGCTTCAGCTTCGATCGGGTCCGACAACCGAGAAGTGTGAATAGAGGCGCCGACGCCCGATTAAAATATGGCGCCCAACAAGTGGGAACAAGCTGTAAAGGCCGTCAGTGACATCATTCTCATCGGCTCTATGCGCTATAATACCTACTAGTGCGGGAAATCCCTTTCACGGATTATTATTACATACATACATAGCTTCACGCCAGTTCCATTGGGGTAGGCACGAACAACAGAGCGCCATTCAGGCTTGTTCTTACACACCTCACTCGCTTCTTTGACATTCATAGCTCTTGTCATGCACGCTCGTCTGTTCTTAAGGCTCCTGACATCACCTTCTGCTAGGATACGATCAATTTGATCATGGAAGGTGTGTCGTGGCCTTCCACGACTTCTGCATACATTCACTTTTGCATTGTATATCTGTTTAGTCATTCTTTCCACATGCCGGAACCACCGGAGCATTCCTTTTTTTACCTTTACCCCGACACTCTCTTTCAGACCAACTCTCTTTCTTACTTCGGTATTACGAACGCGGTCTGCGAGTATTATTACAATATCATAAATATGTACAAAGTATATAAATCGTTTGAATCTTGAAACTCGTAGCGCGTGCCTCATTTCGATACGTGCAACCGGTTTCGATATCCAAAACTGGTAATGTTAGCGGAATTTTAAAAACGAATGTGCTAAGACTTGTATAGTGAAAAACTACCTAAATTATTGTACTTTTAGATCGATTTGTTCTCTTGGCAAACTTTCATTTTCTTTTATACAACATACACTTAGTGTTTTCTTAAGTTTTCGCAACAAGTACGCTCAATTAAAAGTACTTAGAATTATTAGAGCTAGGCATGTTGCTGAAGAGTTTCTTACGCCGCTTCTCTTTAAGCACACATTGCGAGATTAGACTAAATAATAAAAAAAAATTGTGATTAAATAATTAAAATGAACACCTTGGGGGTAGGCTTAATAATAACTTTAACATTACTCTCATTGAAACTTGACACTTGTCTTCCGTGATCACGGCTATCGAAATGTGGCCAGCACGTTGAAATAAGAACCTAATTGACGGCCACTGTGGTGGAGCGGACTGAGCCTTTGCTGGCTTACCTTACTGTAATGCCGAGGTTCCGGGTTCGGCTCGAGCGCGTCAGATATTCAAAAGGGATGTTAGGTAAACCCTAAAGGAACTCCTATTAAAAAGAGTGACCATTTGGACGCGACCAAAAACCATGGCCGATTTTTGAAATAGCAAAAACAAAACGTAACATTGAAATACTCGAGCGCGTCAGATTAATATACAGACGGTTTAGCTTGATGTCCTTGTCGTGCTGACCCATAATCTGACAATTACGTGGAGGAATTTCTATAATCTGCAGGAACGGAGAAAGAATACAAATTCCTGCGGCCGGGCGGCCTGTCGTAAGAGGCGACAAAACAACCCACAGCCAAGTGGTAGGGCATTTGCTCGATTGGATGGCGACCACCCCTAGTATAGAGTGTGTCGCCATAACAACCTTGTGTTGTGTTTCAGCATTAGTGACCAGGTTCCAGTGATTCTTAAGAGAGCAGCAGCGCATTTGTAGCACCTTTGGTGTTGCAAATGTCCATAGGCGATGGTAACCGCTTTCCATTAAGTGGGCCGTCTGCCTGTCTTCTGAGCTCCTGCCATAAAAAAAAGTCTGACGGTTTGAAAAACAATTTGAAGAATAAAAAATACACCCACCCTATATGAAGGGTTCATATATGTTGGGGGTACATAATAGGGTGCAAGGTTTCTCCCCTTATGTTATTCTGCCCAGAAGAGATCACCACTTCAACCGCAGCAGCAGGGTCGCGCCCAGCCACCACCGGGTAATGACGCCGTTTTAATTCGTTTGTCTAATTTCTCTATAGCAGTGCTTTTCAATCTTTTTTAATACGCGACCCCTTCACAAGTTGAACGTTTTTGGCGACCCCCCCTTGGGATATAGACAGACAAAAAGTTGGTATTTTAAAAGATCACGTTATGTTTTTCTCTATTTTGTTACCTATTATTATTATTAGGACCTATACTCTACAAAAAGCTGCTGAGCTTAGAAAGTACCTAAGTATGAGGTATAAACTTAAATTGCTTTTTACCTTTTGCCGGCGACCCCCCTAGGGGGTCACGACCCACAGATTGAAAAACACTGCTCTATAGAATTAAGCATTTATTTATACAAACATTTGGAATTAATTTGATTATCAACAGATACGTTGTTCATCAACCATCTTACTGGATAATATCGCACGCTTAATCCAATGCTCGTCTTGGAGTACCAAAGTCGTGGTAGCGTAATGGCTAGTGCACGCGTCCCAGACTCAAAGGGCGCGGGTTCGATCGTGGCCGGAACCCATGCACCACTTACGCAGCTTTCTAACTTTATATGCATATTTTTAAAATTACCACATGCTAACTACGGTGAAGGAAAACATCGTGATGCAACCTGCATATCGAGATAACCGATGTGTCTAAGCTGCCAAGCCGCCTTAGACAAACGTGGCGGATATACTGTCCGTTCCCCGATAATGACAGTTACAAATTACAACTTATTACAACTTTTAACAATTATTATTACAACTGTTAGTACAATCCAATACTGACACTACTCATAAAAGTGAACTTCACAGGAGAGCCAAAAATCTTTTTTTTTGTAGGAATATCAGTGTTATGCAACATGCAATATTACAATGCCTCTCTAGTGAATATTTGTGTTACTTTTAAACCAGGATTAGCGCTATTACATGTATTTCCATGTTTTACGATAGATGGCACTGAAAAGTCTATTTGGCAAAAGGACAATGCCCATGTTGGGCCCATCCTGAAATCGGATAAACATTAACGAAATATCTGTCTAAAATCTTTTATTTCAAATTTTCAATTTTCAAACTCATTTAACATGGTACATAAATTTGAGGTGACATTCGAATATTAGATTCACATGTTTTGCCTATGAGGCGTGCAAATTTTCTTTAATATGTCTTTTTGATAAAACACATTATCACAATTAATGTATGTCTTTGTAGACCACGGGCCATAAAAATGGCCCGGTCTTTTGGAGGGCTTGCGTGGGGCCATGGGAAGGCCAACACGTAGAGGCCCTTTGACAAATTTTAATGTAAATGTGGCGTGACACTGACCGGCGATTATCCCTGTCTACACCATATAGTGATGCACCCAAGGACAAGCCCCGGCCAGTGTAGGACTATTGTGGGAAATGATAATAAGTACCGGGCTATTAGGGTGAACTGCTAGTGGTATTTATTATCACAATTATTATTACAAAATCAACAAGAACAAAAATCTATCTAAATACATTAATGTCAATCCTATGTAATTTGTCAAAATATCTTCCTAAAAATTCGTTAACGGTGTAAAAACATTTATCCAACAGCCATTTATGTTTGAAAAGATTTGTGGACAGATATTTAAAGTCCTCGGGAAGTTTATTATTAACCCTTACCGACGTGTAATTTGAATTTTTCTGTAGTGACAATTTGCAGCTGGGGAACAATAATCTATTGTCTGTTTTCGCCCTAAGTTGCCGTGACCGCAGTTCGTGATGTCTAGGGAACAATTCGGGGTTTTCTTTTACGAATATACATACAATTTGATATACATACAAGGCACAGTTAGCAGCTCGAGCTTTTTAAAAAGCGGCCTGCATGGTTTTAGATAATGTGCGCTACCAAGTGCTAGTATACATTTCTTTTGACATCTAAATACTTTGTCTACGTCAGTCGAATTTCCCCACATGAGCAAACCGTATTTAAGGACAGACGCAATATAACCGTGGTATGCTTGAAGAGCATATATTATTTTTTTCAACACACTTGCTCATAAAGTGGCTCTATGGTCACCGCAATTAGGCACAGAATGACACCCATTATCAAACTGTGAGTAAAAAACATTATAACTCACTAGTGAGTTATAGATTTTTTTTTAAATTTTATTGGTTGAGTTGCTTTGTTCTTAAAAAAGTTTGTATTCAAAAAAAAAAAAAGATCGTGTTCTATAGAACAAATAAATTAATGTTCCTATTGCTTGCTCATTTCATGCAACTTCTTATTTAAATAGATAATTTTAACTCGTACGTGTTTAATAAATAAAACTTTCACTCATATATAACTTTTTTTTATCTACTAAATAAAATGAGTTTTTGTTGTTATTTTATTCACAAGTGTGTTGAAAAACGTCGTATGATACACGTGTGTATTGATGATTACCGTCCTCGGCTCTCTTAAGACCCTCGCCTACGGCTCGAGTCTCAATGGCGCCTCGGCGGTAATCACCAATGTTACACACTAGTACCATAATGTACTATTATGTTATTATAGTAGATCTATTATAGCAGATAATAGATGCCGCTATACAATAATTGAAGTCGCAAACGATTCCTGAAACGTACAAAGAATATATACAAATTTCCCACATTAATAGATGGGCCTAGGCCTGCGAGGAACAACAATAGCCTCGCTGGAAGATCTTCATTTGAGACGGAGGAGCATTCCATCGCGCTCCTCCAACGATCAGGGTCATTCCTAAAGTAGGGTTAGAATTCCAAATTTTTTGAAATGGTATCTTGCAGACTCCCTGTTAGGTGACTCTAAAATAAGCACGAACGATGTGATCGAAGTTGTATTCATAATCTTTATTGCTTTTTCTTCTCGCCAACAGAGCCGACACCAGTAGCGCAGCCGGCAGCGAAGCCGGCTGTCGTCAAGGCCCCCAAAAACGCAAAGATCAATCAGAAGGTAAGAATGTTGTTTTATCGGACTACTTTTACCCGACACCGCCCTATCACTTTTACTCGTAAACGACCTTCTGTCGAGCTGGTTTGTTTTGTGCAACCGTGAGTTTGCAACTCTGAAATTGTGTGAATGCAACTCGCTGATTTTATTTAATTTCTGTTTTTCTCTCAACTGCAATTCGTTGACAATTACGACCGTGTTTTTGTTTCCTGAGAAGTACAATCCACCCGTATCTTCAAGTCTCGTGTGAATAGATATACTATCTAGGTAAGCGTGCTCAGTCTTCGACCGCCTCATCGTCCGACATTAGGCGTGATCGTGGTCAATCGCGAAACTTATATGCCAGGTGGTACGGCATTTGCCCGACTGGATGGCTACCGCCCCTGGTCTAAAGTATGTCGCCGTAACAACCTTGAGTTGTGTTCCGGCATTAGTGACCAGGTTCCAGTCTCCCTTGAGAGAGCAGCAGTGCATTTGTAGCAGCTTTGGTGTTGCAAATGTACATAGGCGATGGTAACCGCTTTCCATCAAGTGGGCTGTCTGCTGATCTCCTGCAATAAAAAAAACTTCATTGTGGCAACGCGAACAAAGTGTAGTTGGCACATGCTAGTATAGTAAATGAGTTTATGTGTGACATGCGATCATTAAACTGTCTTTACTGCATGTCTGATAAGACGACTTGTTTTCTATCATACCGAAACAATCATCAAATACTATGCTAGAAAACTAACAACATTATCACTCAAATAGTGTTTCTAACTCCCGACGCAAAAAGGGGGGTGTTATAAGTTTGACCGCTGTCTGTCTGTCCGTGGCACCGTAGCTCTTGAACGGGTGAACCGATTTGGATGCGGTTTTTTGAAGTTCAACTACTTTAGAATCGTAGTGGCTTGAAACTCGATGAAACGAAAAAGCGACACTAGAAAGTCATAAACATATAAATCTGTAGGGTTAAGCCTGCGAGAGAATGAGATAGAATATTTAATAATTTAAACACTATGCTCATACAGATAGAGTTGGAAATGTTTTGAGGTTTTGAAGTGAAACTTCTATGTAGACGGGGGGGGGGGGTCTTAGGATTTTTCTGTCACGAAAAAGCGTTACGGCCGCGTGGAGGAGCCACATAAATTTAGACTACGTGGTGAGAGGCGGCATAATTTTAGAGTAGACTATGGATGCGTTTTTTTGGTTCCGGGTCGAATTCAGTTTTTTTGTTTGATAAAATAAAATATGTTTAAATAAAAAATGCATTCATTAAAATGTACCTAACCAAATCAAATCATAATTTGCAGTAAACTTGCAAAAAATGCAAATGTGTGCTGGGACACATAGTAGAAGTGAAACTTCAACGGACAAGTGGCAAAACGAATCGCAATAAAATTTTAACTTGAAGTTTTACGGGCAACCTGCCCGTAAAACTGCCAGTTAAAATTTTGTTGCGATTCGTTTTGCCACTTATCCGTTGCCATTCGTTTTTCCACTTGTCCGTTGAAGTTTCATTTCTAGTACGTGTCCGTGCACACATTTTATTTTATTAATACTACAAATTTCGTGTTTTAAAGCTTAAATATATTATAATATATAATATATGAAAGGTGACGTCATGAAATTTAGAATCCCTCCCACCCCTTGTCACAGTTTGTTTCACTTCTATTGCGTGTGAACTGCATACACACACAACTTTTTTATTTTAATTTAAAGCAGGTTTTCTAGCGACGGTTTTTAGACATGTTTTATCAAAATCGGTTCACCTGTTTCATAAATAAAAGGTTTCGTGTAATACATATTATTATTAAGATACCATGTTAACAGAAGAATAAGCATTTAGATTTAAAAAAAAACAAAAAAATGATTATGTCCAGATAGGTTCGGACAGATACTTACTGTTTTTGCTAAATACTCTACGAGAATATAATAAAAACTTTTGAATTTGGGATGCTGTATGTCACGTTAAGCTCATGTGAGTCAAATCCGCTGCGCAAAAACTTGTTCTCATAAGAGCTACGTGTCGCGTAAATTACCTATTACTGTTGTTATATGCATGATTGTTAGTGATGGGAGCGTGTCGATATTTTTGGATGTTACTCCTTAAGAATCGATTTCCCTATTAAAAAGGTACAACTCCCGGTAAAAAGGGATGGCAACGAATAAGTGGAAAAAATATTGTTAATATATTTGTCCAATTTGAAAACCTGCCCCTAAAAGTTCAAGTTAAAATGTTGTTGCGATTCGTATTTCCACTTATCCGTTGCGATTCGTTTTTCAATTTGTCCGTTGCGATTAATTTTTTCTACTTGTCCGTTTTTTTTAATGTATAAGGAGTACATTCCATTTGTGTGACGGAGCTGACACACACAAGTTTTTATAGTATAATTGACAGTTCAGCGTGTTGAATTATGAAATGGAATTTATTGGCATGTAATTAAGTAGTCTTTTTTTTTCTTTCAACTTCTTCCAATTATATGGGGTCGGCACAATATGTCTTTTCCTTCCATACTCCTCTATTCTGGAAAACGTCCTTTCACACACCACAAATCATCATATCATCCTTCACACAATCCATCTGTATCCATCACCTTGCAGTCGAACATTCTTTTGACACGTGACTTTTATCCCTCCTCAATACATGCCCATACGGCCTGAGTCATCTTCCTCTCGATGTTTCAGTTACGGGTGCAACGTTCAAAGATTTCCTTATGTACTCATTTCTCACCTTATCCATTCTTGTAGCACCACAAATCCATCGTAACATTCATGTAAGTAGTACAGGGTACATACGAAATTACTAAAATACAGAGAAAAGTACAAAAGGCATCCCAAAGGAAATTCTGTTTCCCGCGCTATGTCCCCTTAGAGCCTGTGTGGCGGGCTATAGTAAAATTCGCTTCGGTCATGTAGTTCTTACCATCATCATTATGAAAATTATATGTCGTTTACATTTTATTGCGTTTGCGTCTAATTATTTGTCTTGTGAATAAGGGACTTGTGGTTACTGGGAAAATTGAAGGAAATAAAAAAGAATACTATTTCTTGCTACGGGGTGGTAAATCGTAAGACAAGACAAAACAACCCACAGCCAAGTCTTGGGGCATTTTTCTGTCAAGATGGCCACCACCCTTGGATTAGCACCAGAGCAGGGGCGCAGCCAACGCGTTGCCAGTTTTTAGGATGGTATAAAGGAAAGGGGATGTGGGCCATCGGAACTCCAACTCATCGTGCGAAACACGATTAGCTAGTGGCTAACCGTTCCACGCCGATATTCTGTGAGAGCGTGGTATCACACCTATCGAGCTGGCCCTAAGAGCTGAATTCGGGATGATGATTTTTTTATAGCTTGAGTTCAGCAGACACGCAGACGGTGCAGCTGATGGAAAGCGGTTACCATCGCCTATGAACATTTGCAACACCAGAGGTCCTACAAATGCGCTGCTGCTCTTTAAATGGAGACTGGAACCTAGCCATTAATGCCGGAACACAACTCTATGTTGTTATGGGGGCATACTCTAGACCGAGGGTGGTATCCATTCAGCAAATGCTCTACCACCTGGCTGTGGGTTGTTTAGTCGCCTCTTAAGGCAGTTCGCCCGGCCGCAGGAAATAGTATTTTTTCTCCGTTCCTGCACGGATGGAATGATTCCAGCATGGCTTTACTCACGACGTAAGAAGCGACTTAACAACCCATAACCAGGTGGTAGGGTATTTGCCCGACTGGATGGCTACCACCTCTGGTCTAAAGTATGTCGCCATAACAACCTTGAGTTGTGTTCCGGCATTAGTGACCAGGCTCCAGTTTCCCTTAGGAGAGCAGCAGCGCATTTGTAGCAACGTTGGTGTTGCAAATGTCCATAGGCGATGGTAACCGCTTTCCATCAAGTGGGCCGTCTGTCTGTCTGCTGATCTCCTGCAATAAAAAAAAAACAAAAGAAGATACACACAAGGTCATGGTAAACAGACACGATGATTTGATACGGATTCTGTTTTACTAAAAACATAACCACACAGGTATTATTAGTTCTAATAAGAACATATAAGCATCTTCATTAAAAAAGCGTATCTGTTGCCCGGTAAATGGTTTTTTTATACATTTATTATTATAACATATAATATTATGCATGGTGCATTGACCGCACGTGTAGTTTCCGTTCGTTCTCCGCCTCATCTCAAGGAAAGTTTTAACGTAGGGTACTGCCTGTTTGATGTAACGTACTGCTATGTAGTTTTCGTACGAGTGCAGAGGGCGTCGCGCGTCGGGAGATCCATATTTGGAGCGTATTGCTAGACATTTAGGGTTCCGTAGTTACTTTGGCCATGACATTAGCATTTTAAATCACTTTTCTGATATGTATACGTATACTAGAGTTTACCCCGCGGCTGCGCCGCGATTCAACCCCTAGTGCGTGCTTCTTGTTTAAAGAGCAGGCGTTAATACAGGTTACATTGTACTAAATTTTTATGTTAGTGCTATTTGCACCCGGAAGATTAATTTCATTTTATATCGCAAACTATCCCATCTCCCAGCATGAAAAGTATTTATGCGCATTTTCGGTATTAAAACTACATTTAAACAAAATTACAGCAAAACCGATCCAGTATGCCTAGTAGTTTTCCGTGAAAGCTTAACAGAAAGACATATCGATTTACTATCGCATTTTTATAGACGATATTTTTTTATATCTACGTGTATAAACTTGAAAAATTATAGGGCTCATCCAAACTTTCATCCTCTAGTTCAAACCGTCCTAGTTTTATTTATCTATCCCCCGTCTATGAAAACTACATACTTACTGCGTTCTGTTTTTAAACTGAATTGTCCTGGTTTGTCCAACTGCAAATCCTAGTTTTTTAAATTTGGGGTTGGCAACCCTCGAGTGTACCAACTTATGACGTCATTTGTCAGTACAAATAAAGCGCATTAAACTATTGTTTAAACAATAATAAAAGTTGTTTCTATCACGATACTTTAAGAGTAAGATGATAAGATGCTATTTTAACGTCTGCTGTTTTTGAAGTGAAACTTCTTTAGAATCATTGTGATTTGAAAATCGATGAAACGCAAAAGTGACACAAAAAAGAGATAAAATTCAACCTTATTTAATTCGAAATAAAACACATTTCTCTTTACCCGTTGTATTAATTTTCAGTTTAAATAAAACTCAAAAGATTTCAATTGAATTTTAATTTTATTTGTATATAGTTAAGGCATATATTCTTTTATACGTAGATCAATGGAAATTGTGCCAAACAGTGCATTGAATTTTGAAGTTTATGCTAGTGATTTAAAGTGCAATTTAGATATAATTTTTTCAAATATAATATGTTGACGGATGTAGGCTAAAGGAGTTACATTTATATTAATAAAAGTTAGAGAAGAATTATCTGTGACTATATTCTCTGAAGCTTCACTTCTACTGCGTGTGAACTGCACACACACAATTTTTTTTACTAGCTTTTATTTATTACTAGAGGCCGCAGTAGACGTTGTCCTGCTCTGAAAAATGAAAATCTAGGACATATTGTGAATCTAACCTATCCGGGGACCCACTCAAACACATACAAAAAAGTCACAAAAATCGTTCTCAAGTTATGCGCGTAGGCGTACATACATTTCTACTATTCATTTTAATATATATATATAAATTACTATTAGAATTGATAGTAACATGTGTTCTTATCTCTATAGTAATCATCATGTTACTGCTCCATTTGGGATAATGTTATAGTTAGTCATCGTTTCACGCAGGTGTAGCGATGGGTTTAATGCGTTTGTAATGTGATACTGTTATTAATTCAAAATACGGCTTAAAAATATGTAGGAAACATAATTTAAACACGATCTGACAGACAGACACACAAACATTAACTCTAATATTGTATCATGCTACCTATAAATATGATGCAGCATACATAGTTGGTAATTAGGTTGGCTTATATGTCTTACGCATACTCGATGTATTTTACTAGACTTATTATAATAATCTACTAGTGGTCGCCCAGTGGTCGAAATTCGACTATAATTAATTTAAATTATAAGTTTGAACAAAATATATTTAAATTATAGGTTGTGTTGTCAAAGACTATACTTCTATAATGACAGATTTCGCCAGGGCTACACTGTTAATTTGACTTGAACAATAAACAAAAGAGTATATATGCGTGTATGTATGTCAAATACATGGTAGTGTGTACAATGTATTTTTATGCATAATTTAAAAAAATATATTAGCATTCTGCACTCCTTCTCTATATAAACTATAAGTGTGCGAAATTTCTTACTCCTCCGTCCGCGCAATTTTCGTAAAAAAGGGTACAAAGTTTTTGCTTCACGTATTAATATAATGATATTTCTCTTTAAGTGTAACTGTATTGTTCTTTGAGAAATAAACGATTTAAAGCTTAATTGCTAATGATGTTACATATTAAGAGATAACGTAAGTATATACAATAACGGTGTTTTTTTTAACTCTATGAATAAGACGCACTTGCCCACAGTCAATAATAACAATAACATTATCGCAGGCGCGGCCCCAGCATTAAGTTATCAAATAACTACACCAATACTTGGCTGATTTTTAATGCTTTTTCAATTGCTATTGGATTAATATCGTGACGTTAAATATCGATACAATCGCCCGGTTGCCAAGAGTGTCCCAGCTCTAGGCTCAGTGTTTCGCGGCGCCGCGATCGAAGCGGTCGTGCTTTGCGATAAACAACATCGCGATATTGAAAGTTTATAAATACTCTACATACATATTGAATAACTACAGTACATATAAATCGTATTGGTTTTTAATGTGTTGACACGTCTGTGTTGTTGTGAGTTTTGCGGAGTTTCGAGACTTGTCTCGAGGTGCATTTGGCAGTGGTTGGAAAGTCACCGTCTGGTTGTAATGATGTTGGATTCCTATCTAGTCGAGATAAATTGACATGTTTGTTCAGTTTTTCTTGATATACATAATTACATAATTGTTGTTTTCATTTTTAAATCCGAGCAAGCTTCTGTCGAATACTGTTTCCGTTACTGGGTTATCCTTACTTCCTTACTAATATTATAAACGCGAAAGTTTGTAAGTATGTACGTATGTATGTATGTATTGACGGCCTCTGTGGTTGAGCGGGCTAAGCCTTTGCCGGCCTACTTCACTGCAACGCAGAGGCTCCGGGTTCGATTCCTGTTATAGTAAATTTCGGAAACATATTTTCTCCGTTATTTACTATGGTCTGTGTGTCTGGGATCGGCCCCAGAGTAGTCCGTTGTATATTACCCATAACACAAGCGTAACTTGCTTAATTTGGGGATATGCAATTTGTGTGTTTGTCTGCCGATTATTATTATGTATGGATGTATGTTTGTTGATCTTTCACGCAAAAACTACTGGATGGATTTTGATGAAACTTTACAATAATATAGCTTACAGATAGGCTATAATTTATAAAGATATAGTGTGAATTGTCCTAAATATAACGATTTTTCATCATCACCACGCGGGTTAAACCGCGGGCGCAGCTAGTAAAGCCATAAAAATCATGTAATGTCTATCTGTATAAATAAAAATGAATGTATGTATGCTTAACCTCTATACGTTATACGTTCCTAAACCATTGATCAGTTTGTGATGAAACTTTGTTAGGACGTTCTGAGAACGCCCCGCGAGGATTTGGGCCTCAAAAAAACAGAATATGTAAAAAAAAAATACTTTACGTGACATTGCAACGCATGTCGGGCTTTTTTTTTATTGCATGAGTTCAGCTGACATGCAGACGCCCACCTGATGGAAAGCAGTTACCGTCGCCTATGACATTTGCAACACCAAAGGTGCTACAAATGCGCTGCTGCTCTCTCAAGGGAGACTGGAATCTGTCACTAATGCCGGAACACAACACAAGGTCGTTATGGCGGCATACTCTAGACCAGGGGTGGTCGCCATCCAGTCGAGTAAATGCCCTAACCACCTGGCTGTGGGTTGTTTTGTCGCCTCTTACGACAGGCCGCCCCTAACACAGGAAATTGTATTCTTTCTCCGTTCCTGCACGGATAAAATATACAAGTATTAATAGTAATTAATACGCAAACTGCAAAATCTCTTAACTAATACATTAACTACGAAGGTTGTTAAGATAAAGTTCAACCGTAACTATTGTTTGCTATAAACCATTACATCGATTAACGTATTTCTTTTGCCTGCATCGTGTGTAATATAATATTTATTTTATCGATGATGAAGTTGTGTCGATTATTGACGCTGGTCGCGAAATGTGCCGTTTTGCAAGAATTTATCGCGCACCACCGTTTCGCCGCGGCTTCGCTCGCGTTAAAAAAACTCGTGTGTGACAGCTCCGACGCACGACTGCAGTTTACTCCTTAGGCTCAGCGCAGACAGAGAGGAATAATCCCCGCGCGGTCTCGGGCATTTTCTTTACGGATCGCGTATGCTTGAGCTTGCGCGCGACTGCACTCTACAGTAAACATGCCAGTTTGTCGCGAAAGTTCGTCAACGATGGTGGAATGGGATATGATTATAATTGTGCTAATAATGTCTGGATTAATATAGAATTTATAGTAATAATGGTTAAGAATAATTATGATTCCTCATGTCACAAAATCAGACTCCTGTATCAGTATTTGGGTCAGAAAGATCCTCATGTATTGTGTAATATGCTTTATTTATTAATAATTGACTTAATTTTAATTTAAAGCTTTTGATGTTGAGTTCCTTAATTTTCAGTAGTAATTTATTGTAAATTTTAGTCGCTATACAGAATAGACTGTTTTGAAATAAAGTGGTTTTTGAAGGAAGTGAAAGCAGGTAGCTGTTATGTCGTTTACTGTTGCATTTAGTGTATAAATGTAGATTATTTTTAACAAACGAAGCGATTTCATATATGTATAATGATGGTTATATTTATTATTCGTTATGTAGGTACTTCGAATTCAAAATCTAAAAAAATGGCGTCATTCCTCTTTAAACTCAGTGACAACACTGAAAGTACGCGTACGACGCGGGCGCCGACTCGACGCCGCGCGAGGATTCCCGCGTATCTTCGAGGACGCGTTCGTCAGTTTCAAACATTTATGCACTTTATTGTAATAATTTTAAAGTTTATTTTCAAGCGCGCTAATAAAATCCTCTCCGCTGCGCTCCGTTCTGTCTGCGCTGACCCTTAAACGTTAAAAGAACATGCGCCACGTGCGCGGCGACAGCGGCCGAATAAGAAATCAATTGTTAGTTTAGTTCCTTAGTCACGCTAAAAGGGGCTATCCCTAAATTTCGTGACGTCACATTTCAAAATCTAATATATTTAAGCTCGAAAACACGAAATTTGAACTATTAACGAAAAACTTCAACAAAATATTTCTATTTCTAACTCTACCTATATGAGCATATTATAGTGTTTCAGTTATTAATAATATATTAAATGGGAAAAAAAACCTAATTACGGAACTGCTATTTTAATTTAATAATTTCTTGATATAACACATACATACATACATAACTTCACGCCAGTTCCCTTGCGGGGTAGGCACGAACAACAGAGTGCCATTTAGGCTTATTCTTACACACCTCACTTGCCTCTTTAACATTCATAACTCTTGTCATGCAAGCTCGTCTGTTCTTAAGGCTCCTGATATCACCTTCTGCTAGTACACGATCAATTTGATCATGGAAGGTGTGTCGTGGCCTTCCACGACTTCTGCATCCATCCACTTTTGCATTGTATATCTGTTTAGTCATTCTTTCATCATGCATTCTTTCGACATGCCCGAACCACCGGAGCATTCCTTTCCTTACCTTCACCCCGACACTCTCTTTCTTACTTCGGTATTACGAACGCGGTCCGCGAGCGTCACTCCGCAGATTTTGCGCAGTGCTCGCATCTCGACCGCGTTTACTCTACTTTCATGCTCTTTCTTCCATCTTGATATAAACATGCAGAATATGTGACGTCACACTAGGGAGGTAGGCGTCTCACGAATGTGACCAGCTGTGACAAGGACGGCGGAGAGTTCGAAAATCATGATATTCGTGTGACGTCATTTGTAGATTGCCCCGGACTCAAATAACGGTCCGACCGATTTGAATATTTTTGCTGTTGTTTTGTGCAACTCGAACACGGGTGGTTTAAAATAAAAGAAAAAAACCTAACGCTTTTGAGTGAACGCTCCAAAATTTCACTCATAAAATTTTCATACCGGGGTCTTATATGAAAATCTATTCCTAACGAGCAAACTCTTAAAAGCATATGTATGGCATGAACTAAGCATGTTATAATTCTTAGAAATGTCGAGCTTAACTTTTACTTCAAGTATATATAATAATAATATAAGCGTCACGCCACATTTACATTAAAATTGTCAAGGGGCCTCCTCTACGTGTTGGCCTTCCTATGGCCCCACGCAAGCCCTCCAAAGGTCCGGGCCATTTTTATGGTCTTCAAAGACATACAAATAAATAATAATACGCCATAGTCCCCATATTCCCAGACCCCTAGTACCACTAGCAGTTCACCCCAATAGTCCGGTGCTCTTTGTTCTCATTTCCCACAATAGTCCTATACTGGCCGGGGATTGTCCTTGGATGCATTAGTATACGGTGTAGATAGGGATAATCGCCGGTCAATGTCACGCCCCATTTACATTAAATTTGTCAAGGGGCCTCTACATGTTAGCCTTCCCATGGAAAGCCCTCCAAAAGTCCGGGTCATTTTTATTGCCCGTGATCTCCAGACATACAAAATAATAATAATGTCAGCCCATAGATGTCCCACTGCTGGGCTCGGGCCTCCCATTATAGGAGGAACGGACAGTATACCCGCCACGCTTGTCCAAGGCGGCTTGGCAGGTTTGACACGTCGGTTATCTCGATGTGCAGGTTGCATCGCGATGTTTTCCTTCACCGTTGTTAGCACGTGGTAATTGTAACAATATGCACATAAAGTCAGAACACTGCCTAAGTGGTGCATGCATACCGGCCAGGATCGAACCCGCGCCCTTTGAGTTTAGGACGCGTGTACTCGCCTTACGCTACCACGACTTCCTTCAAAGTAGGTGATGATAAATACCCGTTACGCCCTCTAGCGAAGCGAATGTGGAACTAACCATGAGAGCAGCAACACATTAAAATTGTCTCTGTCATTGTCGTTGCCATGAGGGTGTATTTGTTAGTGAATTACGACGGTGGCGCCAATTGAACGCGATCCGAGCACCATCTGTTCGGCTATATTCGTCTGTCCCTCGGGAACAGTGCTTTTTTGTCGATGAAAGGTACCCTATGTCCTTTTATATACCCCTGACAACGTGTACGCAAAATTTCGTGACTATCAGTTGAGTGGTTAAGGCAGTGGTCGGCAAAGTGCGGCCCGCACTTTGGCGCTTTGGACTCCTTAAGTGCGGCTCTGGCACAAATATCCACGGAAGGCGCAATAATAAATCTTATTGATGAGAACTTGGAATCATGCCTAAAATGAATAAATATTTATTAAGTATAAAATTTAGTCTTATTTAGTGTAATAAAAGTTTACTAAACAAGCAGATTTGGCTCCCAATTTTTTTTTAAATTGTTGTACTGTTTATATTTGGCTCTTTGCTAATAAGTTTGCCGACCACTGGGTTAAGGCGTGAAAGCGTCACAAACCCACAAATTTATAATATCAGTTAGGATTATGCAACTGGATGTCTGTATGTTATCAGTTCATAGCGTCACGACCTTGAGTATATACATTAGATCTAGATATAGTTAGTGTTATCTGTGCAGCACAATAAACAAGATCTTTTCTCTTAGGGCGTGGCTTTACTGTTTACGTAAATTGTGATATGTGCCTTCGAAGGTTACGTAGGCTTTTTGGCAGAAACGGATACCCTATATCTACATACATACATACATAACTTCACGCCAGTTCCCTTGCGGGGTAGGCACCTTGTGGAAAGAATGCATGATGAAAGAATGACTAAACAGATATATAATGCAAAAGTGGAAGGATGCAAAAGTCGTGGAAGGCCACGACACACCTTCCATGATCAAATTGATCGTGTGCTAGCAGAAGGTGATGTCAGGAGCCTTAAGAACAGACGAGCGTATATGACAAGAGCTATGAATGTCAAAGAAGCAAGTGAGGTGTGTAAGAATAAGCCTGAATGGCGCTCTGTTGTTCGTGCCTACCCTATGTATATAAAAATCAATTGCTGTTCGTTAGTCTCGCTAAAACTCGAGAACGGCTTTACTGATTTGGGTAATTTGGTTTTAAATTATTTGTAGAAGTTCAGGGAAGGTTTAAAAGGTGAGTAAATATGAATAAAATGCTTGGAATATAGTAAACACAACAATTTTGCTTTCCCTTAGAAACTATTCCTAACTGTCAAACATTTGATGTTCGTCCCGTCGTTTAGAAATCAATTAAATTTAAAAGACGTTCAGAAATCAAATTAAATTTAAAAGTGAAGGTTTTTTTGGTTTTGAATGTCAAACGTTTGATGTTCGTCCCGTCGGTCGTTCAGAAATCAACGTTTTTTTATTTATTGATTCTCAAAAACTACTGGATGGATTTTGATGAAACTTTACAGTAATATAGCTTACACATCAGAATAACACATAGGCTATAATTTATAAGGATATAGTGTGAAATATCCAAAATATAACGATTTTCCATCACCACGCGGGTGAAACCGCGGGCACAGCTGAATTGATAAAACACTTTTGATTTTATTCTCGCCCATAAACCTTCCGGAAGTTCTGACAAGTAGAGAAAGTCGGTTATGTTTTTTTTTTCGATATTACGTAATATTTGGGGTTCCGCAATCAGTTTAGCAAAAACTAAACTATCGTGTTATGGACATGTCCGTCTATATGGCATTAGAAAGAAAGAGAAAAGAAATTTTCGAAGTAATATATTTTCAGCAAACAAGGTTTGCACTCAGCTTGTCGCTGTGCCGGCATAATATCCGACACAACGCTGATTTTCAGTGCAAACCTTCCATTTGGCGTAATACTAAAACGACCCGAATATTTTATGGATTTAATTTCAAAATGATTTAATTTGTAAATAATATATTGTTACGAGTTGCAGGACTCGAACTAAAATGCCGTTGGAATTATTATTGAATTAATTAAAACTACACAAACACGTATAACACATTTACAAATATAACTGTACACAACCAGTCCAAACGTAATGCACGATTCAATCACACGCGCAAAGTCCGTCACTAACGTCTTGCTTCGCTTGTGGCTATCGCTAGACTGACGATCTCTCCATTGGGGAATTGCTTTATACTGCACAAATACAATATGTCCATCGCCCGCGTGGACTGAATTTCTTAGAATCACACCTGGCTAATGACCACCATAAAAGATTACAATACACAATGGGCTGTTTTCTAATCACAAATTTTAGACACAAAGTAAACAAAAGTCCAAATGCCAAAATGGTAATAAAATGTGTTTTTACAAACGCAGGTGTGAATTTGCCTTTTGTCGGCATTCAGGTCGTAACAATATATACATAGAATAAACAGTATAAATATTTTATTATGTTCATGATTTAAATAAAAAATATAAATCCTGCTTGTCTATATTGTAACATGGTTGTATGTATATTGCGCATAACAACGCGTATCGATTCATCGGATACAGCGATTATATTATCACGCCTGTTTCACATGGGGGTAGGCAGAGATGATGAAACTCCACTTGTGACGTTACTTATTTTTAGATCTATGTATGTATATAATAATATTAACTAGTGGTCGAAATGATAAGTGTGAACATTATTAAAGTTCTGTTGTCAAAGACTATACTTCTATAATCACAGATTTCGCAAAGGCTACACTGATAGTTTGACTTTAATAATAAACAAAAGAGTATATATACGTGTGTCTGTCAAATACATGGTGTGTGTGTAATGTATTTTTTATGCATAATTAAAAATAGCCTTCTGCACTCCTCTATATAAACTATAAGTGTGCGAAATTTCATACTCCTCCGTCCGCGCAATTTTCGTAAAAAAGGGGTACAAAGTTTTAGCTGTGTTTTTGCTTCACGTATTAATATATGGATATGTATATGTATTTTTAAATATTTTCCTAGAATAATGTGCAACAAAGCACTGCCTTAGCTTTTGTTCCATTTACTCTCTCCAACCCAAGGTTGTCTGGAAGAGATCGCTGCCAGCGATAAGGCCGCCGTTTGTACTTAGTTCTAAGCTGTTTTCGTGTTATTGTTTCAAAAATTTGACTGTACAATAAAGTATATTCTATTCATTTTTTCCATAAATGATGTATCTTAGTGATACGACATTAAAATTACAATCTAATCTAGGAAATAGGACTAGACTAACGAGTAATTTATATCTGAATCAAATAACTAGATATTACTTAAACTAGGAATGTGTCCAAGAACACGTTTCCTATTGTCTTTATTAAGCAGAAGACGCCTTGTTCATATGTTCTTTGTTTAATGTTTAGCACATTCCACTACACTTTATTATTATGAAAGTATTATAACACTGACTCAAATAGTTTGAGTCTTCTCAATAAATCTGTATTATTAAGGAGCTGATGAACAACTTTTGCTTCATCTACTTTTCCTCATAAACTGCACTCGTTTATTTGAGATGTTTTTTACCTGATGTCTCTGTAACATTTCTGCTATAGGATGATGGCGTGTACATCACAGTCTACCGACACCAACTCCGCCACTCACAATGCTGTCATACACTCGTTTTGTGCTTCTACTTTTATCCATTCTCCCTGCATACCAAAGCACCTTAAGATTCCTTTTTCAAATGTTGTTATTACATTTTCTTTCAATAATAATGGGCTATGGGTATTATACAACGGAATAGTCTGGGACCGATCCCAGACATCCAGACCATAGTAAGTAACGGAGCAATTTACCATATGCAAGAACGGAGAAAGAATACAATTGCCTGCGTTGGGGGCGGCCTGTCGTAAGAGGCGACAAAACAACCCAGAGCCAGGTATTTTCCCACCTGGATGGCTACCACCCGTGGTCTAGAGCATGCCGCCATAACAACCTTGAGTTGTATTCCGGCATTAGTGGCCAGGTTCCAGTCTCCCTCCCTTAAGAGAGCAGCAGCGCATTTGTAGCACCTTTGGTGTTGCAAATGTCCATAGGCGATGGTAACCGCTTTCCATCAAGTGGGCCGTCTGCCTCTCTGCTGAACTCGCCCAATAAAAAACCATACCAGGTATCGAACCCGGGGCCTCTGCGTTGCGATGAGGTTAGCTCGCACAACCACAGAGGCCATCAATCAGTCCGGACGCGCAGTTATGCGCAAAATTTCCTCCCGTGATTCTGCTACATCGATCCACAGGCATCTGAGGATGCGGTGGAACTAATGCCTGTTGACGAATTGAGTTTGCTCTGCTTTCTGAGGCACTCTCAGGCCTTGATGCGCGGATGAGCGTGGGCGTAACTACGTTCTAAGTCTTACGCTCTTCCTACCACAAGCGCGGGCACATGGGATGCAGGAAGGTTTAGTGGAATAGTAGCATATTGGGAACGACTTTCCCACCGGAGTCTCCACACATGCTGGCGGCGAGTTTGTTATTCCACTTTCCAGTCGTGTTTTTTTTTTTTTCAAGCCGGGCAAATGCTATTTACGCACAATACCGGGTCCTTTGCAAGGGATTAGACCATAGTCGATCATGGAGGCATTCCCAGAAGGGGCAATCCAAACAATAATCAACCGGCTTGTGCGGAGACTCGAGCCCAAATGGCTAATACCCACTAAAACCACCCTCCTCCGATGCCCCGCGCTTATGGCAGGAAAGGCATGAGACTTAGAACGTAGTCACGGCCACGCCGATCCTAGCGCAATAACTTTCCAGTCGTGTGGTCTAACCCCCACAAAGGTCCCGATAGTGTACGAAACTTATTCCCCCTGCTTCAACAGTTAAAAAAATGGAGTCCTCAATCAATCATCATCATCATCACAGATCCTTCTTCTTTTTAACCGATTTCAAAAAAAGGAGGAGGTTCTCAATTCGTCGGGGTCTTTTTTTATGTATGTTCACCGATTACTCCGAGATTTATGCTCCGATTTACGTGATTCTTTTTTTGTTCGACGCGGAATAGCTGCCATTTGGTCCCCTAAAAATTTGACATAGTTTGGCCCAGTAGTTTTCATTTTATGAAAATTTTCCATTCCGTTCCATATGTACACGGAATACGCTGAGATTTATGATCCGATTTACGTGATTCTTATTTAGTTTGATGCGGAATAGTTGCCATTTGGTCCCTTAAAAATTTAACATAGTTTGGCCCAGTAGTTTTCATTTTACGAACATTTTTTTGTTACCGTTTCTTGGGACCTATATTTTTTAAGGAGCGCGGCGCCTTTCGTAGGTCTACCCATACATAGCTAGACACTAAAAAGTAACAAATAAAATTAAAAAACTTCGTTTAAAAAAACCGACTACAAAAACTAAAAAAGTATAAAATAACTTATTTCTAAAGCTATTATTATTAATATATATTAACTAAAACATCTTAAAGTCGGCGGTGCTTAGTAAGTTTCAAAAAAATATAGTAATTTTTATGTTTTACTTTGCACCGACTTCAAGATGTTTTAGATAATATATATTAATAATAATAGCTTTACAAATAAGTTATTTTATACTTTTTAGTTTTTTAGTTTTTGAAGTCGGTTATTTTTAAATTGATTAAATTCTTTTGAACCATGTAGTAAGTAATTCAGCTTTATTACAGAACACGTTACAATCACAGTTTTTTTTGACTCTCGATATATTTGTTCTATGAAAGTAATTTATACGGCTATAGCTAAAGGTCAACCAACAGACGGACAAACCCGTTTCACATTGTGCAATCGATTTTGTCATTTGAAAGAAACTAAAAAGGTGTAAGCTGTGTAATCTAATGTCGAAAATAAACGATTCATTTCTGTCATTCAATTTTGATAGAAATGAAGCATTCTCAACTTCCAAAAATAAGCGAACTTAAGGTTTTTAAGGTTTTTAGGCTTAGGACATTTATTTCTCAGAAGAATTTACAATTTTCTTACAGAGAAAAAACTAGTTACATTTAATACAAATTCAACCGATGTTGTTGTCTTGTCTTACAAGTGAATCAATAGAAAGATACAGGACCCGGGCGTATGTGTATAATAGGTGTATTGTGCTATCACTACTACGAAACCTGTTCGTTGCTATCAAAAGTCCTGTTGTCTTGTCTTACAAGTGAATCAATAGAAAGATACAGGACCCGGGCGTATGTGTATAATAGGTATAGTGTGCTATCACTACTAAGAAACCTGTTCGTTGCTATCAAAAGTCCGCAATACCAAAAATACCAGACGTATAAGATTGGCCGCCAAAGGTCAAGGCTGGCGCGCATTGCAAATTAAGTAATCGCTTTTATCTATTAATTTTTGTTTTATGACTATGCATCACGCTGTCGGCGGTGACATTTTTCTTTAAAATGTTTTTGCTTCTTATTTCGTATAGGTATTTATGACTTGGTAACAAAGACTCGAGGCTCGTCTTATTCTATCGATTCATTACACCCCCTCGCAGCTAAGTTGTAGGTTTTTGGGTAACGTCGAACAAGTTCTTGTGTCAGCTTTTAATTTTATACACAAACCTATAATTGGTTTTGGATTAAATAGTAGATTGTTACACGAGAGGTGATGGTGACATATTTAGACACGAGATGGTTTCGTAATCGTCGTTAATAATTCGAGTGCCTAAATATGCCTTTCACCCGAAGTTAGCAAACAGCCTGCATTTCGTTTCGAATATGAGGAAAGTAGATAAAAACTGATTAGTTAAACAAACGACTACTTCTCTAATAAAGTCAAGCGTTAAATCCATATCTATATCTGATGAAACGTCAGCCCGCACGCCATATATGCAACGTCAAGTAAATTTTTTTCAATGCCATTCTACCAGGCAATATTTTTTTTTGTCACTAATGATAGGAAATGTTTTGCTCAAATTAATGTAAATTAAATAATAATTTAGTGAAAAGTAATTTATAAGTATAAAATGATGTTATACAATTATTAATATATTTTATTACAACTTATGCCGCAATCTAACAGTGGCTGTAAAAAAAATTGGGACATGAGTCGCGTGTATTATCTATGGTGCACATAGTTTTCTAAATTTTTTGACATCAGGGAGAATCGCTTCCCCTGGACGAAAAGTGCTGTTTTGATCCCTGTCATTAGACAACTCCAAGCGTACTTTTAGAATATGACAAATGATCTCTTTGCTCATTTAATGTTATTTTGTATATATTTTTTTTATTTGTTTATTTATCTTATGATCTTTAATTTTTTCAAAAAACTTACTTGTCGTCCTTGTCTCATGTTACACTCTTCTTACTTGGTTCTAAAATGTTGCTTTACATTGATTAAGTCTATACTTATGTTATAAATTATGTGCTATGTTTATTTATTTCTATACTTATTTACTGATTATTTATACATTATATATTTATATATACTTTTGTATATTTATATATCTTCATTTCTATTTACGGTTCTCTTAACTATTATTAAACAAAAGTCAATAAACTGTCCTTATCTACGTTAGTTTTGTTAATCAGTTCTGACTGTAGCCAAGTCGTTCCTTTCCATCTTCTATTGCATCTTTACTGCAAATGCACGAGGGATTCCCTTTGCATCTGAAGCGGACGCTGAAAGGTTTAGTGGAGTCGGTCGGGTCGGTGCTCGCAACTCCTTCTATTATCAGAAGCTTGTGTGTTGGCAGTCCCACATACCCCTCGGCGATCTCACCCGCAGCCCCAGGATGTCTGCAATAAGCATTCTCCTAGCATTAACAAAAGAAAGCACTAGTGGCGTTCTTCGAACGCAACCATTAATATTTAGCACTGACAACACTAGGACGGCCATTCCAGGCAACACAGGGTTCGATACCTCAATTTGACAGCTACACACGAGGGGTTTGATCAAATCAATGTTATTATTGTATTCATAGCATAAAAAGATACTATGTAAACCAATCGGAATATATTGATATCTAGTGATAAATCGTGTGTTTAATATTTCCTATATTGCATAACAAGTAAAGGAGCCCTCAATAACCATAACGTCATATCGACGTCCTTTGAGGTTCCAAACACTAAACCACGCGTGGTAGCCATCAAGCCATCATTTTATCCGTGCAGGAACGGAGAAAGAATACAATTTCCTGCGGCCAGGCGGCCTGTCGTAAGAGGCGACTAAACAACCCACAGCCAGGTGGCAGGGCATTTGCCCGAGTGGATGGCTACCACCCTTGGTCTAAAGTATGCCGCCATAACAACTTTGAGTTGTGTTCCGGCATTAGTGACCAGGTTCCAGACTCACTTAAGAGAGCAGCAGCGCATTTGTAGCACCATTGGTGTTGCAAATGTCCATAGGCGATGGTAACCGCTTTCCATACAGTGGGCCGTCTGCCTGTCTGCTGAACTCCTGCAATAAAAAAAAAAAAAAAAAAGAAGGCCGAATGCCACCTGACTGTGGATCGTTTTGTCGCCTCTTAAGAGAGGCCGCCCCAACGCAGGAATTACTATTTTTTCTCCGTTCCAGAAAGAAGTATACACAAAGTGTAGAAACTAAAAGAAGATCCAGATTGCAAAAAGATGAGAGCGATTTAATGCTTAATACTCAATCATCTATTGCACATAATTACGAAATAATGTTACAGTGATAATTTATAATAAACTAGCTGTACCAGGCAGACGTCCTGCCCTTAGAAATAAAAATGTAGAACCCGATTGCAGCGACATTTACCGGGACCAATAGTTAATATAAACCATTCTCGAAACCACTTGAATAAAAACAAAAAAAAACATCAAAATAGTTCCCACCGTTTAGGAAGACTTTAGAGGTGCCACCTACGGGTAGATCTATAATCTTAACCACCCCGGAACCCACTTGTACACACACAAAAATAATTTCACCTAAATATGGGAATCCGATTACAGCTAAATTACTCATTTTACATGTATTTTATCAATAAAATAACTCCGCCCGAAGCATCTGTTTTAAACGATATTCAGCTTTTTTACATCCTCTTTGACGATATTTGCAGCACGCATTCTATCAATTCTATGTCAAACGTCATAAGGTTACCTTAAAAAAGTTTATATTGTCCAAAGCGCTAAGGTTAGATTATAAATCATTTTATATGGTGGTTAAGTACCTTCTCCTGACAATAACAAACACAATACAAAAATAATTAGCGAAATCGGTCCAGCCGTTCACGCGTGATGGCGTGACCAAGGGAAATAGGGATTCATTTTTATATATATAGATAACCCTAATAAGGTATATATAGCAAATTAGCAATAGTATTGTGAGGAGTGGATTTTAAATTTTCTTTTTATTATGTTGATATTTTTTATAATAATAATTGTAGTGGGTTTGTGGTTATTTTGAATGAAATTATTGTATGTATGGTCTAGAGTATGCCGCCATAACAACCTTGAGTTCTGTTCCGGCATTAGTGACCAGGTTCCAGTCTCCTTTAAGAGAGCAGCAGCGCATTTGTAGCACCTTTGGTGTTGCAAATGTCCATCCATAGGCGATGGTAACCGCTTTCCATCCAGTGGGCCGTCTGCCTGTCTGCTGAACTCCTGCAATAAAAAAAAAATACAAAAAAATGCTGTAAGTGCTATCATATTATTGACTTGAAATTCATTCAAACAAATCGGTTATGGTGATCGTTAACTTATTTCATTTGTGGCCTTATTTTTAAGATTTCTCGTCTTCCAGATAGGATTTATGGCTGATGTTCTAGGTTTTGTAATAGAAATTATGACGCTTTTTAAAGTCATATCTCAACTCGTTAAATTTCTTCGGCCCATAAGTCCCCGTCTCCTTTCACAGATCAACAACTTCGCCGTTCATGTTCCCGCGAAAAACGTCATCGAACATTCTAACCGATTATATAATAAGAAATAGACTTCTGTTTGCTATCGCTTACGAAATATTTCAGTACTTTTTTTCCCTCCTATTGCTGTATTCATTTGATTCTGAATGTCTTTGGCCTATAGCCAGAGAGCACTCTGCAGGTTTCCAAAGAATGCACATTTGACTATTGATACTTATACGAGTTTATAATAGTTCCACTTTGTTCGATAATGCCACGAAACCCTAAAAGTGACCAAACATTTTATCCGTGCAGGAACGGAGAAAGAATACAATTTCCTGCGGCCGGGCGGCCTGTCATAAGAGGCGACTTAACAACCCACAGCCAGGTGGTAGGGCATTTGTCCGACTGGATGGCTACCACCCCTGGTCTAAAGTATGTCGCCATAACAACTTTGAGTTGTGTTCCGGCATTAGTGACCAGGTTCCAGTCTCCGTTAAGAGAGCAGCAGCGCATTTGTAGCAACTTTAGTGTTACAAATGTCCATAGGCGATGGTAACCGCTTTCAATCGAGTGGGCCGTCTGCCTGTCTGCTGATGTCCTGCTATAAAAAAGAAAAAACATGACGAGAGTTAAAAATCATACAAACCGAAATGTAATGCTAGTTTGTGTACATTGTACTCACCAACACAACCACGTCGACATAAAATTTTGTACGTATACAGTGTACATAATTATTACGATAAAAATTTATTCATGTGGCCTTGAAAGCAGTGAGAGGCGTCGATGTAGCGCGCGACCGAGACGGCCTTATCGATCGTACGTGTCCGAAAGGGACGGGTATACCGGCGCCGGCGCAACGTGGTGTCCACGCGGTGGTACGTCACCCGATTGCACTTTTGAGGTTATGTCACATTCGTGTGTTTATAGGACGTGGTTGTTATCTATGAACTTTTTTTTTAAATCATTTGCTGCGTTCATAGTGGAATTATGTAGGGCGCGTTGCTTTCCTTCCTTGTTTGTCGTCGACGCGTGCGAGTTCTTGCAATAATAAATATTATAATAATAACAGCCCATAAACGGCCTACTGCTGAGCTTAGGCCTCCCACCTACAGAGGATCGGAAAAATTGTGAGTCAAATTGGCAATCGAATCGAATTGAAATCGTAACTTAGACGGTTTTGGTAGTCAATATTGAATCAATCTTGATTTGACCAAGATTGATTTAATGTTAATTTATAATAAAACTACGTTTTAACGGTTTTAAGCGCGTTATTATTTAACAATACTCATTGTCACTTGACATCTTTATCTTAAGTCGGGGAAACTTAAGAAAATATCATGTTAATTTTATAGACTACGGTTATTTAGCCATCTGTCATTCGAATGGAACTTGACTCGCACTAGCATGTTTTTTTTTTCTTATAGTTACAATCTTGAGGCCCAGTATATCAGCCACGCTTGACTTATGGCCGGTTCCTATACTTATCTTACTGTTCATTGACTCACTTTTACCAATGGTTGAATTTTAACATTACATGTATGGAGCTTATGACTAATTTTAACCGATAGTAAGACGAATGAATTGTTGTTAGGTTATAGGAACGGGCCATAAGCCGGTTTTATCACGATGTTTTCCTTCAGCGTTAGCACGTGGTAATTGTAACAATTTGCTCATATTATGCAATAGGTCAGAAAACTGTATAAGTTGGTGCATGCTTTCCGACTAAGATTTGAACCTGTACCCTTGGAATTTGGGACGCGAGTGCGTCAACCACTCAGCTGCCACGGCGTCTCTATACATAATTATGTTACACGTTATGTTCATTCGAAATACTTAAATGCATAGAACTCTGGTTAGATAACTGCCATGACAAATTTCGTAAATGAACTCTCCGTTATTTATATTATCATTTGTTATATATTGTGTTGTTACGAGTTTGCGGGACTCGAATTAAAATGCCGTTAGAATTATTGTAGAGTTTATTAGAACTAAACAAACACGTATAACACAGGTACAAATATAACCGAACGCAACAAATCCAAACGTAATGCAGTAGGTCGTAATTCAATAAAACGCGCAAAGTCCGTCACTATTGGATTCCCGAATGTACACACGTCACGCCTAGATCGTAGTTGTAGCTCAACTGCCCCCTCTCTCAATCAGGCCCGGCAATGTCGACATAATTTCCTAGAATTAGCTTGTACTTATAAACCGTAACACAAGGCTAATGAAGCTCCTGAGCCGCCGTAAACGATTACAAAAGGACAATAGGCTGTTCTACACAATAACTAGAAACGTATGCCAATAAATAAGTGAACAAAAGAAGACGATCATAAAAGGATTACAATTAGTTCAAATGCCGACGGGTAATAAAATGTGCTTTTACAGATCTTTACGTGGAATTTGTCTTTGTCGGAGCCTAAGTTGTAATAGTATGTTATTATATTGTTATGTTTAATAATTTTGCAGTTTTTTCTGCCCAGACCCCCCCCCCCTGAATCGCCAGATTATATCAAGTTTTCTTTTAGACTCGGTTGCCTGGAAGAGATCGCTTTTAGCGATAAGGCCACCTGTTGTTTTGCCGAGAAGTATTGTAATTAATACCAATTATTACCAGACAGTTTATTTACACTTTTTTTGAGATATGAGGTATTTTGTAGTCGAAACACTTCGAATATGAGACCGAATGTTAATTAATAATGTTATAAATTAACTTGAAATAAATACCTAACTGCGGGCAGTTTTATAATAACTTCCTTAATATAATTGTAAATGTCACAACTGGTTCAATATATGGTATTATTAAATAGCATTCGTGGAAACTAGGTGCTATATGGTTATGACCGGTTTGCATACTACGTTTATGAAAATGACACTCTAGATATTGTTGCGATGCCGTATTCAGTCAGCAACCCGATAATACTTTCGTCTCGTGAACACGTGTTTCATTTGTGATTGTCTTAATTGTTCACTGTCATTTGTTTGCGTTAATTTTCTAAGTATTGAATAGTGACTGACTATCTATTGTCAATCGCTAATCCCTTTTGGTTATGACCGGTCGTCGAATAGGACATAGTAAACTGTTTCTATTATTCAAAGTTAGCTAATAATGTAAAGTCAAAATAACAGCTTTTTACTACATATCAAAAAAAAATGAATTATGAATTATGAAAGAGTTATGAATGTCAAAGAAGCAAGTGAGGTGTGTAAGAATGGGCCTAAATGGCGCTCTGTTGTTCGTGCCTACCCCGCAAGGAAACTGGCGTGAAGATGTATGTATGTATCAAAAAAAAAAATTTTTTTTTGTGTGTCTGTCTCTGGCTAATCTCTGAAACGGCTGGATCGATTTTGATGGGACTTTCACTGGTAGATCGCTGATGTTATGTAAGGAGTAACTTAGGCCACTTTTAAAATTATGGTTCCACGAAAAAAATCTACACCAACGAAGTAGCGGGTAACAGCTAGTATAATAACAATTGCGATTTCTTAGAAGTAATGTTGCTTGGGATTTAGTTTACAAGTTTTAAAATTCCAATGAATGCAGGTTTATTGGGGGTTCATGTGTATATTGCGAATATAAAAGGTCGGCTCGTTGAGACAAAGTTATTAAGTGTACATTTGGAACGGAAATCTTTCATCGAAAACCTTTGCGCGTTTTATGTTGTTACACTCTTCTGCCATACAATTTAAAGTTGTATTTGGTGGTTTTTACAAAAACTATGATATCAATTACGTGCGTGTACTTCTAATAAAGGTTGTGATAATACCAACAGCAATTTAAATTCAAATCGCAAAAAACTTGTGACAGTATTTGCTTATTTTTATTGCGTAAGCTCAGTAGACAGGCAGACGGCCCACTTGATGGAAATCGGTTACCTTTGCCTATGGACATTTGCAACAGCAAAGGTGCTACAAATGCGCTGCTGTTCTCTTAAGGGAGACTGGAACATGGCCACTAATGCCGGAACACAACTCAAGGTTGTTATGGCGGCATACTCTAGACCAGGCATTATGTGGTGGGCTGGCATTTAGTCCACAGTATACGCGGGCTTCACTTGGGATAATGTCTGTTTCGCCATTTATTGACTGTGGCCAAATGCGTCTTATTTATGGAATCAAAAATAACGCCTTTAACGAATAGCTACACTAGTGTATAAACATACGTTATCTGCCAATATTTAACATCATTCACAATTAATAACAATGTACCATCTCGAGTTAATCTTTTATTATTAGTAACCTAATAGTTATCCGTGCAGGAACGGAGAAAGAATACAGTTTCCTGCGGCCGGGCGGCCTGTCGTAAGAGGCGACTAAACAACTCACAGCCAGGTGGTAGGGCATTTGCCCGACTGGATGGCTACCACCCCTGGTCTAAAGCATGTCGCCATAACAACCTTGAGTTGTGTTCCGGCATTAGTGACCAGGTTCCAGTGGCCCTTAAGAAAGCAGCAGCGCATTTGTACCACCTTTGGTGTTGTAAATGTCTATAGGCGATGGTAACCGCTTTCTATAAAGTGAACCGTCTGCCTGTCTGCTGCACTCCTGCGATAAAAAAAACCGTTGGCTCAGCGACCCAGAGTGATTCTTGGCCTCCGAAACGAGAACATGTCACTACTCCCTGTCCTGACAGGTCAGCCTCCACTCTGTCCTTCCAGCGATATTTGGGACGGACGTCTGCCTGTCTGCTGAATTCCTGCAATAATAAAATAAAATAAAAAAAAGTTCCTGTTTTAACATCTTATTATTATTTTACTTGCAAATTAAGAATGTCAACACTTTAAAATTCAAAATATCTGGATTGTCCCTACAAGTGTGTAGTGAATTAGGAGTGTACTCTATACATTAGTATAGTTCACAATGTGTCATTGAGTGAAGTGTCCGACACCTCGTGGTTAGTGTCAAACACTAACATGACAGCCGGTGTCGCAACTAAAAGGAAGGCGAAGCGAAGAAGCTGGGCGAAAGTCGACCATGATGGACAGGTATGGCTTTAGAACAATAGCTAGCTAAAACTATAGGAACTGTGCTAAAATAACAACTGAGTAGCGATGGGTAACCAACTGAAATTTTAAAAACTTACCCATCCGGCTAATGCTGGGGAGTTTTTTTGAAATCCACTCCGCTTGTGTGTGGAGTTCACAGGCGGTAGAAGTGAAACTTCAGAGAATATACTCACAGTGATTTATTATTATCAGTTTTATTTCAGTCCATATTGGAGCTGTGTTTAATCATCCGTCTTATCGACTCTCTAATCTGTGCTGCACAATGTCAAACTCGTATCTCATTCTGTCGCAGACTTAATACATACATACATACATACATAACTTCACGCCAGTTCCCTTGCGGGGTAGGCACGAACAACAGAGCGCCATTTAGGCCCATTCTTAATGTCATCGATTTATGTGTTTATGTCTTTTTAGGGTCGCTTTTTGTTTCATCGAGTTTCAAATCACAACGATTCTAAAAAAAGTTTCACTTCAAAAATTAAATGTTTATCAAATTAGTTCCCACAAAAATTGTGTAAATATCCGACAAGAATTTATTATACACGTACTGTGACCGGAACATAAGAAAACCTGATGTTGTTGATTATTGAAGTTATAATAATCCTCATGGCCGATTAAAAATAGATAATGTTGTTTGTTTATATTTTAAGGGATCCGTAATCATAATTTGACAATATCGGTATTTATAGGTACAGTCGCGGTATGAAAAGGTTCGCCGGTTTTCAAATTGATTCATTTAACGTTCCGTGAGCACGTGTTACCTTTTCAAACTAAGTCACAGAACAGACTATTCCACAAAAATATTATGTTTAAATTTTAACCGACAATAAGGTAAATGAACGTTCGGTGAGATGTAGGAACTGGACCTCAATCGGTACTTCGTACGGGGCACGGCTCGTACCCGCACGGTCTAGTGGCTGATTTATCAATAGCTTGAGTGGGCTTTAGGCCTAATACCGCAGATTTCGGATGGGACCAATTTTTTTTATTTACACAATCTTCAAATTACGTAAAAAGGAGGTTTAATAAGACTATAGTGCATAAATCATAAAACTAGAATTTCATTGACAAAACAAAGTGAACTAATTAGGGTATCGATTCGTAGTGGAACGTAGGAGCGGCCAAGTTTGAATAGCCTACAGGGGACAAATGTCTAAATCCGTCCCTGGCGCAGTCTACCATAAATCATCCCTAACTAGTGATAATTCAGATCTTATGCTTATATACTTCTTGTATTTTGTCCGCAGGCATCAGACTTCACCGACATAGGCGACTGGCCGACCCTGGGCGCGGCGGGGACCGGCTCCAGGTGCCACTCGACGCCTCCGCCACACGACTCCGACTCCTCGCATCATAATGGCAACGTGGTGAGTACACCTTCCTTGTATTGCATGTATTAGACAGTATACGTAGTATATGTAGATGGAGGTTTTTGGAACAAATAAATATTTTTCTATAACAAAATGGAATTATGGGAGCTGCATGCGTCTAATCATGAGTTCAAGACATTTATGTAACCGTCATATTCCACTTATTCCAGGATCAGGAGCGTGAACCGCCCGAGGAGCATCCTCCGCAGCGGCAACAACACCCCCCGAAAATAGAGAAGGTGGAACCGAGGCATAATCACGACGGAAGCTACGACAAGCATGCGGACAAAACTAAGGCAGCAGGTATAGACGCACATTTTTCACTGCTTAGTTGCCAAACAGGCAGACGCCACGCCTAATGGAAAGTGGTTACCTGCGTCGCGATAGAACGGCACAAACGACATGGGATAGGAGGAATCGGGTAGAGGAGATGGGATATATAATATACTATAATAATAAAAGTCCATTAACGTCCCACTGCTATGTTCAGGCCTACTACTATAGGGGAACGGACAGTACACTCGCCACGCTGGTCCAAGACGGCTGGGCAGGTTTGACACATCGGTTATCTCTATACGCAGGTTGCATCACGATGTTTTCCTTCACCGTTGTTAAATCGTGGTAATTGTAAAAATATATGCATATTAGATCAGAAAACTGCTGAAGTGGTGCATGCGTTCCGGCCAGGATCGAAACTGCGCCCTTTGAGTTTGGGGCGCGTGCGCTAACCATTACGCTACCATGACTTCTTAGAAGACATGGGATAGGAGAGATGATATATAGATATCAGGCAAGAGGAGTGGGACGAGGGGGGGGGGGGTTTGGTTCATCGGAACTCGCACTCATCACACGAAATACTATTAACTCAAGGCCATGTCATGCTGATCGAGCCGCGGTCCTAATAACTGTAATCAAGACTGATTCACCAGCATGGCTCTAGTAAACTACTATCTCTAGGATTTCCCAAACACCAAAGTATTTATTATATTAGTCGGGATATGTATGTATACATCTACGAGGGCATGTCCCAGAAGGAGGCTGCCAAAAGAAAGAGGGTGGAGGATGAATAAGGGCTCGTAGACGGCGCTTTGCTCATCTCCCGATAACGTATCGGGACTGGGGGGTCGGAGGACCTTTCCGGGGGCAACATCCAGTGCCGTGGGGTGTTCTAGTCTCAGTGACAACCCTCCTCGTCGGCTTGCATCGAGGTGTCACGGCAGTCATAACCATGGTTACGGTCCCGTGGCACCTCATCATGATGCGAAGGGACGCTGGAAGGATCAGTGGGTAGTCTGGCGGTCGGTGCTTGCAAGGTGTAACGTGAAGCTTCTGTGCAACACCGGTAGCCGGGAGTCCCACATACCCCTTTGTGGCCTCCCCCGGGGCCTGAGGATATGCGCAAATACATTCCCTCAGTGCTGATAAAAAAGGGCCTTTCAGGGAGGTGAGGAGACCGTATACCTGTAGCCCTGGCATAAGACGAAGGTCGGTTCATCGAGGGGTTTTAATGGATATCCTCGACTCCGGTGGCAATAGTACTCCGTAAAGATGCTAATGCCACCCCAATATGGGCAATCCCACACTCCGCACCGCTTTTTCCCCGCGGCGGTTAAGCCTCAATTGCATTTCCCTTCATAAAAATAATGTATATAGGTCCTACTAGATTAGCCGCATATATAATATTAAACAATGCAACTCTTTCAGGTGCAGGCAAAGGTGGAAGTAAATCTGGCAAACACAAGTGGGTGCCACTGGACATCGACGTGAAAGCGGCTCGACCTGGGAAGCATGGAGCGCCACATTCCATCAGGCCTGAGAATGGTATGTTTTTTTAATACATTTACTCAAAAAATGAATTTACGAAGCGTGTATACGTTATTCAAGAGTTAAGATTACGCACCACATGACGGAACGTGCGGAAAATAGGTACTTGGGTGAAAAAATATATAAGAATTCCACCAAAGAGTTTCACATTTAAAAAAGTTATTAAAATAAATAAACTGAACAATGGAACCTCCTTGGAAGCGCTTCTGATCATTTGTCTCGCGTTAATACTATAGAGAAAATGACACGAAAGATGTAGTTCTAATTTTCACCACGCGCACGTGGCGCCATTTGCAAATGCGCGCCATTTATATTAAAATCGTTAAAGATTGTTAACACTTTACCATTGATATTTATTTTAAAATAGATAGAAACAGATGTGACTAAAATTGCACTCTACCACTCAAAAACTGCAGAAACCTATAACTATAGAATACTAAATAAATATTTCTTTTTATCCCGCAATTTAGGCCTCTTATCTCTTCTAAATAGAGACGTTGGGTTACGCAATGCGGGTAGATTGATGTTTTCTTCATAAGTAGTTATCCAGAACATATTATCACTGTTTCTGGTTACTTATGGAGAAATACAGTCTAGTTTAAGGGTCCTTAAATATTATTGGAGTGTTAAATTTCGAATTTTTACAATATTTACTATATTTTGATACAATTTATGTATTTCTATACATAGTTTTTTTTTAAATTATTTGTTTGTTTTCTTCAAACACTTTTTGAGAGGATTTGATTTTTAAGACTAGGAGAACTTCGTTCCAACCAGGTATCCCAAAAATGGTATTAGTTTTTTTTCCATTAAGCATTCGCAATATGTTAGTATTCTTCTATGGTATATATGTTTGAAATTTGGTATTACAGACACTGTGTCGTTGAACGGCGAGGACTCGAGGTCCCGCGCGGGCGCCCGGCCCCGGGGCGGCGGCAGGGGCGCGAGGGGCGCGCGCCGCCCCATCCCGCGGCCCGCGTCCGCGCTGCCCACGCTGCCGGCGCCGGCGCACCACCCCTTCCTGCATCACCCGCACGAGTTCGCGCACCACGCCGACTTGGCGCAGGTACGTGCGGTGAACGAGTGTTTCATAATGAAGTAATGAACGGTGTGATGGTGGAGTGATGAACGAATTGATTTATAGCCGGTTCCTATATCTTACCAACCGTTTATTTGCGTGAGAGGGAAAGAGAGAGAGAGAGAGATAACACTTTAATGCACACCAAAATATACAATTACAAAACCAGACCATATTTACAATATCTTCTAGGCAATACAATAGGCGTCCTTATCGTTCAGGCGATAAATATTCAAAGTAATATATGTGTGTGTATGCGTGTGTGCGTGTGCGCGCGTGTATGCGTGTATGCGTGTGCGCGTGTGTGTGTGTGTGTGTGTGTATTATTTTTTTCCTTTATTCAAATGAATATAAATTTTTCTACATCTTGAAGTCGGTGCCGAGCAAACCATAAAAATTACCATATACACTGTTATATCAACAAGATGTTGCAAAATATTGTAATTTTTATGCTTTGCTCGTCACCAACTTAAAGATGTAGAAAATTTTATATTATTTTGTCTCTTAATAAACTAAGTAAATTCTTAGTCAAAAATCTTTATTAACTTATTAAATACTTTTTAGTTTTTGAAGGTGGTTTTTTTAAACGAAGTTTTTTTTGTATGTCTAATTGTAAGTTTTGCACTGTAACAATGTGTCAGAAAACTTGCGTAGTGAATGTGTTGAGTTGCAAATATTAATTAGTTGTTGAATGCTTTGTAATACATTGAAATTAGTTTTGAGACGTTTTTGCGTTAGTAAGTAGTATTTGTATATTAACGGGACTTCTAAACTCTTTTAAATTTCCTTGAAATTTATTATTAAGAATTATGTTTAATATTAATATTATTATTTCAGTATCGTTTAATATTATAGCCTTTAAAAATATATAAAAAGTTTTAGTTTGTTTATTGATGTGCTGACAGTATACTACTACAAACGCAATAAGCTTTTTTAATAAAGGTTTTAAATACAAGCTTTTGAGATCCTGGATATCATGTAGCCGCAGAGTCCTAGCCAAGACAAGTAAAACGAGCCCAAACACGAGAGGTCTATCTTGTTTAGTACAGGAGTGCCTATGGCCACCTTCCGACTCCATCATCAGATCAGCTCCACGGTACCATACTATTGCATTGTCACGAGGTATACATATGCGTGCAAAATTTCAGCTCAATCGGAAACCGGGAAGTTGGTCAAATTTAACTTGCAACATACCACCCGAACTTACATACATACATAGGTCCATCCATTGCAAGTTAAATAAAACTTTGTAAAAACGACTCGAAGCTAATTTACCTGTATTTCATTCTCTTTCAATAATTTTCAATACTTTTTAATTCATATTGAATGGTTTAGCATGTTGAATTGTATGTTGAACTATACTGAGATGTTTGTTAGTAAGTAGTTGTGTTTATATTTCCTTGTGTTCTTTAGGAAAAAATACTTTTTTTTTATTATCTGTAATAAAATCTGTATTAAGAGGATCCGAGGGACATATTAAAACTAGATGGCGTTGTGAGTAAAGAATACGCTCCTCGTTTAAGATTTCGACTGACTCACACTCAAGGCTTGGAACCGGTTAAAGAGAGTGTTGTATGAACCTGAATGAACAGGATTTTTTCTGCGAAGAAAAGAAGTATCGTTCTATCTCTCTCGACATGTGATTGTGTACGACTGGAACTTTGCTATTTTACAAAACCTGTTTAACGAACTATTGTTACCAAAAACCGGTTGAATGAGCTTAATGTGAGAACAATGCCAAAGGGAAAATTTCCTATGAATTAGGCTGTAACAGGTTCGATTTTTTTTGTACCGGTTTCCAAGCCTTGTTTACATATTTTTATTTTAATACAATTTTTTATTATTTTTTATTGCAGGAGTTCAGCAGACACGGCCCACTTGATGGAAAGTGGTTACCATCGCCTATGGACATTTGCAACACCAAAGGTGCTACAAATGCGCTGCTGCTCTCTTAAGGGAAACTGGAACCTGGTCACTGATGCCGGAACACAACTCAAGGTTGTTATGGCGACATGCTTTAGACCAGGGGTGGTAGTTATCCAGTCGGGCAAATGCCCTACCCCCTGGCTGTGGGTTGTTTTGTCGCCTCATACGACAGGCCGCCTGGCCGCAGGAAATTGTATTCTTTCTCCGTTCCTGCACTGCCTGTCATAGAAAAAGATTACTAGGAAATTAGCTGTAAAAACAAAATTTGTAGAGGACGCTGTGACTCCTTCTTCTGTTGCGTTACGACTTGAAAGAACACCAGTTAACTAAAGCCATTTAGTTTGAAATGGATGTCACTTGGATGCCTTTAATACAGTATCCGCGCAAAAGTAATACATTGTCATAATTAATTTATATCAAAGATACATAAAATTGTCATCAAAATTCTGAAACCCGCTTCCAGTGCTTCCTACTGGGTCCAATTGTGAATTTAAACCATCACCGGCCCCACTCACTCATAAAAAATTTCATCAAAATCTGTCCAGCGGCTAACAGTTCTGTGACATACAGAAGAATTATGTAAAGATTTTTATGTAGCTTACATTTGTTGGTGTCTTTTATATCACGAAGTGTATTACTTGCGTACGGATTTACTTCCTTTTTTCCTTTGGTTTGCCTGGTCTTACATTTCTCATACATTTGGGTATCATCTTTGCGTTTCTGCATGTTTTCTGCTTTCAACACTTATGTATTTGTGCTGTTATTGCTTGAGACAAGCCTTCAGCTTTGCTTAAGTATTACCTTTTTTGTTATCGTAATTTCAAAGTCTTATTATATTGTTACGAGTTGCAGGACTCGAATTAAAATGCCGTTGGAATTATTGTAGAATTTATTAGAACTATACAAACACGTATAACATAGATACAAATATAACTGAACACAACCAGTGCAAACGTAATGCACGATTCAAAAGCACGCGCAAAGTCCGTCACTAAATAGAATACCGAATGCACACAAGACTTGCCTCGCGGCTGGTTATCTCTCTGCTGGCTCTCTCCATGGCATTGATTTATACTGCACAAATACAATATGTCTCGCCCGCGTGGACTGAATTTCTTAGAATCACACCTGGCTGATGACTACCATAAAAGATTACCATGGGGTGTTTTTCTAATTACAATTTTTAACACAAAGTAAACAAAAGAAGTCCAAATACCAAAAAGGTAATAAAATGTGTTTCTATAGACGCAGGTTTGAATTTGTCTTTTGTCGGCATTCAGGTCGTAACAATATAATAACTTTTTTTTAATCTAATTTGTTCGGAGGTGTTTATTATATATTGAAAGAATTATAGCGCAGAGGGGCCGCAATAAAATACTCTGGGCCCCGAATCTGTAACTCGAATTGACAATCGAATCGAATTGGACCCATAACTTTTGATGGTTTTGTTGATATTTAAACCGTGTCTGCTCAATATTGAATCAATCCTGATTTGACTGTTCCTGATTTAAGGTGAATTTCAAAGACTACGGATATTTGATCATCTGTCAGTTGAATGGATCTTGACTCTCACTGGCATGGTTTTTTTTTGTGAAGGTTACAAACTTGGGGCCCTGAAAAACGCTGTACTGAACGGCCTGGATTAAATAGAAGATATTACTTGAAAGTTGCTTGGTCTAACCCACGTGTGGTGGATCATTCATATCTGTGATTTTCATTCGGTACATATATGAGTGGTGCGCTTATGATATTCAAACTAGGGATGTTATGGATATGAAATTTTGGATCGGATATGAATATATAAATTACTAGATGATACCCGCCCACTTTGCGTGCCGTAAAATCCGTTTTTAGATGACCTCTAGTTGGCGAAAGGAAGGTCCATGCCAAATTTCAAGTCTATGGGTATTATAGTTCCTGAGATATCGTGATGAGTCACTATATACGTGGATTTCAATTCTATATAGGTATATATAGATATCGGTTTTGGTTACAGTTACGGATATTATCACGGATTTATTTTGGAAACGGTAACCTTAAGTATTACAATTATTAACAAGTCGTACAGATAGTACCTACAATATATAGCACAGTGTGTGAACGTGGCGGATTATGTGCGAGCGAGATAGAGCAACTATTAATATGCGCGCTCCCGCGTTGCACTAGCCAGTAGTTCGTTGTCCACTGCCAAGACTAGACGTATGCCAGCTTCTATAACTTCTTACTGTAGTATTTCAATAAAAAAAAAAACATTTTTACCGGTTTCCAAGCATTGCCGATAGTTTCGGTTGTAAGTTAAGAGAGTCCATAACATCCCTGATTCAAACCATCAATCATACATCAGCCATGCTACACTAACAAGGCCTCCCCTCCCGCTCCTCTTCCCCCTAGCTCCGTGTTGCCAACCCAGCGGTTCCTCAGGGTCTGGTGCTGCAGTACTCCGGCCTTCAGCCCCTAGGGCCTCCGTTGGCGCCGCCGTTGGCGCAGGCCTACTACTACGGCGCCGCTGCTGCCACCGCCACGCCGTACGGGATAGGTCTAGACCAGGCGACGCTGAAGGACCTGATCAAGAAGCAGATGTGAGTACTTTTCAGGATGTTTAATGGTTCAATTGGTAACGTTATTGGTATATCAATTCCATATAACTATCTATGTACAGTCGCGGAATGAAAATGTTCGTCATCTTAAAGTCGAATCTTGCTTGCACGAATAAAAGACACAATACTGCCAACATTTTAATAAATATTACGTTTATAAAATACAGAAACGTGAAAAAAGAAAACTGCGATGTTGACAATTACAGACGCTGAGATTAACAACAAGAAACAAATAGGATATAATCACTACGCTTAACATAAACCAATAAAAAGGTTTTAACATGTCTAAACAATCTTCTTAGACAAAATAGAAATTCAACAATTTTGATTTAAGTAATTTTAAACTATTGACAAATAGTGAAACATAATTTTCTGTGGAACAGTCTGTTCTGTGACTTAGTTTGAAATGTGCTCGCCGAACGTTAAATGAATCAATTTGAAAATTGACGAACATTTTCATTCCGCGACTGTACAATAAAGAATTAAAAAAAAAAAAAAAGTTTTCACAACGTGATGATTTTCCATTTCAGCGAATATTACTTCAGCCCGGATAACTTGGCTCGCGATTTCTTCCTCCGGCGCAAGATGGCCGCGGACGGTACGATCCCGGTGACGCTGATCGCGTCATTCCACCGCGTGCGGGCCCTGACGGCGGACGTGCAGTTAGTCTTGGACGCGATCAGGGATTCAGATAAACTGCAGCTAATATCTGGATTTAAGGTGAGATTTCTATTCGTGATGATGTAGAAATTAAAAAAAGTACAAAACTAAACCCACTTCTGAAGTAACTAAAATGCAAAAATATATATATATATTTTTTATTTTAAAGTCGGTGCAAAGTAAAGCATAAAAATTATTAAATTAATAATGTCATTTATTACTCTATTTTTTCTATACTTTGTTGTTGTTGTAATGTATACAGGGTAAATTTTTCAAGTGAGCCTTCAGGGCCAAGTCCTAAAGTATATGATATAACGAAAGACACTCAAAGGAGTCTCGGGCTTATTTTGATGAAAACTAAAGTGGTATCATTCATTTTTGGAAAAATCAGATACTGTCTGATGACAGTCAAGAATCGAATTGGATGATTTTGAAAAGAATTATGTATTATTACACCAGTAGATAGAGTGGCTAATAAGGATCAATTTCTATGAAGGAATGTCACACGGGAAACGAATATCAACGAATGAAAACTCGTATTGTTCACCATAACTTAAATATAGACAATTTAATATGAATTCATTTCCATTAGAACAATGGGCGGCCTTATCGCTTGTAGCGATCTCTTCCAAGCAACCCGGTGTCCCAGGAGACATTACAAGAAAAATTAAATAATATTTTGTGGTGTAACTAAATTAAAACTAATTCAATCGTAATTAAATACGATTAAAGAATTGAACAATTTGGACCGTGGGGTCCTGAGGTCATGAGCCTCTACCAAAATTGATCAAAACGACTCATTGACTCTTCAGGTGATCAGAAGGCTGGTGTTTACCTCGGGCAACGGATCAGTATGGCGATCCAGCGAGGAAACGTAGCCAGCCTTCTGGGCGCCTTAGTCATAGAAGACAGTGATCTAGGTTCAGTATTCTATTTATAGTCTTGAGGGACTATGGGTAGAATACAATACAAATAAATTAAGAATTCTTGCATTGTATTCGATGATATGTAATTTTATAATTGTTTTGTGAATAAAGTGTATTAAAGAAGAAACAATACTACATTATGGTACTAGTGTGTAACATTGGTGATTACCGCCGAGGCGCCATTGAGACTCGAGCCGTAGGCGAGGGTCTTAAGAGAGCCGAGGACGGTAATCATCAATACACACGTGTATCATACGACGTTTTTCAACACACTTGTGAATAAAATAACAACAAAAACTCATTTTATTTAGTAGATCAAAAAAGTTATATATGAGTGAAAGTTTTATTTGTTAAACACGTACGAGTTAAAATTATCTATTTAAATAAGAAGTTGCATGAAATGAGCAAGCAATAGGAACATTAATTTATTTGTTCTATAGAACACGATCTTTTTTTTTGAATAAAAACTTTTTTAAGAACAAAGCAACTCAACCAATAAAATTTAAAAAAAATCTATAACTCACTAGTGAGTTACAATTTTTTTTACTCACAGTTTGATTATGGTTGATGGTGTCATTCTGTGCCTAATTGCGGTGACTATAGAGCCACTTTATGAGCAAGTGTGTTGAAAAAGAAATTAAACTTAATTTAATAGATTAATAATATAAATTACATATACCTACATGCGAACAATAATATAATTCTATTAGCTGCAACAAATTTTATTTAATGGATGTATAATGGTTAGTGATCAAGTGTTTGAATGTAGAAATGGATGTAGCTTGTCTGATTTTCAACGGGAGGGAGTTCTACAGGCGACCAACCGTTACGGCGAACGAATTTCCTACGAAGGACCAAGTGTGTTTAGTTATTGTTAGCAGAAGATTTTCATTTTAGCGCGCAGGAATGAGATTGATGATGGTGGCGATGAATATAAATCGGCAGACAAACACACATATTGTATATCTTCAAATTAAGTTAATTACGATTGTGTTATAGGTAACTAGCGGCCCCGGCAGACGTTGTCCTGCCTTTAAAAAATAAAATTCTAGAACCCGATCCCAGAGCCACATACCGGTTCTAATTGCGAATCTAAACCATCCGGGTACCCACTGAAACACACAAAAACAAAATCACCAAAATTGCTCCAGGTGATTAGGAGGATTCCAGAACCCGATCTCAGCGCCACCTACCGGTTCTAATTGTGAATCTAAAAGAGTAATATATTTTTTTTTATTCTAAGTCATGACAAAATAAGATTGAAAATCTTGCCAAAAAATTAAAGTTTATAATTAACAAATAAAAAATAGGGGTTGATCGTAGAGGGGTTAAAATTTAGGGTTGTATGTATTTTTTAATGCAACATTATAAAAACAAATGACAACAAAAAAAATGTTAGGCATGGACAACCCTTATCACTTAGGGGTATATGCATATAAAATTTCATAAAAATCGGTCAAGCCGTTTCGGAGGAGTATGATAACTAACACTGTGACACGAGAATTTTATATATTAGATAATGCAATGGACTACTCTGGGGCCGATCCCAGATACCCGGATCATAGTAAATAACGCAGATTAATCGTTTCCAATACTTACCATGCTAGGAAACGAACCGGGAGCCTCTGCGTTGCAGTGAGGTAGGCCAGCAAAGGCTTAGCCCGCTCAACCACAGAAGCCGTCAAATAATAATATATACATACATACATACATAACTTCACGCCAGTACCCTTGCGGGGTAGGCACGAACAACAGAGCGCCATTTAGGCTTATTCTTACATACCTCACTTGCTTCTTTGACATTCATAACTCTTGTCATGCACGCTCGTCTGTTCTTAAGGCTCCTGACATCACCTTCTGCTAGTACACGATCAATTTGATCATGGAAGGTGTGTCGTGGCCTTCCACGACTTCTGCATCCATCCACTTTTGCATAATAGCTATAATTGACAGCTATATAATAATATATAGCTGTCAATATTTGGTTAGGATGCTACGAAACGCTAAAATAGTACTTATAAATTATCGTACATATTTTGTTTCATAGGTCAGAACAGCATTCGAACCGACCAAATGGCCAATCCTCGACATAACATCCGGCACGAATTCCGACGAGAGCGAGAGAACCGATAGACTGGAAAAAAACGACAAAACCGTAAAACCGATTCATGTAGAGAAACCGGTGCAAATTGAAAAACCGGAAGAGCCAAAAAACGAAGAGGCAGCAAAGGAAACAGAAGTGGAGAAGAGTGTGGAGGATCAAAAGGAAAAAGAGAAGGATAGTCCGAGTGTAGAAGAGAATAAGAAAGTGGAGGACGTCAAAGAGGCTACACCCGTTGAAAGCGTTGAGGTTGGTTTTATTTGTTTTATGATGGAAGTACAGCAGAAAAAATTTAGGAAAGAATAGAAAATTTTATTGGGCAACAGTATTCTCAGTTTTTGTTTCCCCAAAACAAATTATTTCTAACTCAGATTTAAGGAAACACCTTATATAGCCCAAAACAATTCTCTAAAGATCGTTTTTCGGAAATACCCCAAAAAAATATTTTTCAATGAGATTCAGAAAAGCTCCTTACATTGCTCAAAATTTTCACATTTTCCCTCAAAATAACTCAAAAAAGTATTTTTTTGTAACATTTAGTAAAACTTATGTTGCCCAAAAAATTCACAGTTTTTGTTTCCCAAAAGTTTTTTAAAATTATTTTTAGCTTAGATTTAGAAAAACTCCTTTAATAGCCCAAAAATTTTTCTTATAGTTTTTGTTTCAAATTGTTTTTTCATAAGATGTAGAAAAATTTATATTCTCCCCAAAAACAAATATCAAAGGTTATTTGTCCCTTAAGTTACCCAAACAGATTATATGTTTTTAATATTTCGCTCATATTTTTTTTCCTCCACAAAAGTTCCGTTATCCGTGCAGGAACGTAGAAAGAATACAATTTCGTGCGTTGGGGCGGCCTGTCGTAAGAGGCGACAAAATAACCCACAGCCAGGTGGTAGGGCATTTGCCCGACTGGATGGCTACTAACCACCCCTGGTCTAGAATATGCCGCCCTGACAACCTTGAGTTGTGTTCCGGCATTAGTGGCCAGGTTCCAGTCTCCCTTAAGAGAGCAGCAGCACATGGGTAGCACCTTTGGTGTTACAAATATCCATAGGCGATGGTAACCGCTTTCCATCAGGTGGACCGTCTGCCTGTCTACTGAGCTTATGCAATAAAAATAAATAAAGTTACTAAACAAATAATTTTGCCTTAAGATTTAGCAAATCTGGTGACCTTGTAATAAGGCTATAATGACATTTTATTATTTCTTTACAGCAAAAGGCTGAAAAAGAAGAATCTACCGAACCCAAAACAGAAGATAAACAGCAAGACGTTGTACAACAGGAACAGAAAGAAGAGAAGCAAGATGAGAAAAAAACTGATTCCAATGACGATCCTCCATTGCAAAGCGAGAGCGGTGATGTTGCGGAGAAACCTGGCGAAAAACGGTCTGTGTCCTATTATATTTTTAACTAGCCCAGTCTGTAACTTCGACTGCTCAGGACTTATCTATCCCTGTTATCCCTTTGCGCCTATTACACCGACTACTGACTACCAACGAATAATTGGTGACTACTGTCTTTCTGGCCCTTATTATCCTATTTGCCTTTTCGGCGTCTTCAAATTTTACAGTCTCTTCGGCCTGTTTAGACTTTTTGGTATTTGCGGCCTTTTAACCTTTTTAGCGTTTTCTTTGTGAACGTTTTGGCCCTTTTGGATTTTTAGGCTTATGGGTTTTTGCCCTTTTTTCGCCTCTTTAATTTGGTTTTTGGGATAGATTTGGATCTCTGGCCTTTCTTTTATCTTTTATCTTTTTGGCCTTTTGAGCCTTTTAGACTTTTTTCGTCGTAGTTTTATTGATTTTACTAATATACTGACCCATATGAACCAATTTAGCTCAAATACTGAGAATGGACGCAATACTTTTCATCAGAGAATAGGACAGTTTCTGGGATAAAATAAAATGAATAATCTGGGAGAAATAACGCCTAGAAAACACAGAATGCAGTGTAACCTGTGTTAGAATAAAACCAAATAAAATAGAGCTACTTTCTTGGGTTTGCCGTGAGGAAAACTCTAGTAGACTGGTAGTTTTTACAATTATTCGGTAGCTTATTCATATCTTCTGAATCCTGCGAAATATCTCATGTTCCAGTCCCTTCGGAGAGCGGCAGAATATTGGTAGCACCTTTGGTGTTACAAATGTCCATAAGCGTTAGTAACCGCTTTCCTTCAGGTGCGCCGTCTTCCTGTCTGCTACACTCATAAAATGAGAATAAAAATCGAAACGGAATATTAATAAATTTCTTTCTCTAACAGACGCAAGAAGCAAATGGTCGGAATATTCCCTTTGGCGACCATGGGTGGCCCTTTAGTGGCTCCGGTGTCGAGTTTACTGAGAGCGGTGCCCCCACCACCTTTACCCCGGTAAGTGCCCCGTAAATTGAACCTGTTTACTCAATATTTTGTACGTCTTCTTTATTTCATTGATCGGTATGGTACGAGCAAAACTTAGTGCTTCTTTGAACTTCGTATACGTTATTGTGAAGAACGCAATTATAAGGTTTACAAATAGATCTAAGAGGGGAGCGTCACGCTCTCCGTTTGCCGGCATCCGGTCATGCATGCCATCTAATCCCCACCACGCAAGGCCAAGTGTATGAACGTTATCACTAGACGGGACCTATGCAAACTCACGTAGCTAACTTCACTCGAAACGCATTTAAGTTTTGCGCATACTGCACTTGCAGACATCACATTAGGGGCCATACATAAATCACGTCTCACCTCAAGAGAGGAGATCGAGTAGACGAATGATGACAAGGTGTGGGAGGGGTCCTAAATTTCACATTTCACATATCTGGGTGAGCACAGTATTTAAATTATTAAAAATAATTTAAATGGAAATAAAACTAATTACAAAACTGCTGTTTTAATTTAATAATTTCTTGATGAAATTTTGCATAATATGTCATACATTAGGGAGGGAGGAGTCTCATGAATGTGACCAGCCGTGACACAAGGACGTGGGAAGGATCAAAAAATCATGAAAATTGTGTGACTTAATCTGTGGATGGCCCCTTAGTAACTAAGTACTAATCTGCCCCGACTTATAATGTAATTAGGTTTTAATGAGATGAAAGAGTACACTGTGTTATATTATTCGCAGGATGTTTCGCACCGGAAGGCCCGGCACGTCCCCGTTGTTGGGCGGCGGGGCTCCACACCACGACCACCTGAACCCCGATGTGCCGGAATTCGTTCCTCAAGCAAGGAGACAGGGTAAGCAAGATTTTCTGGTTTCCTAGTACCTTTTATATGGCAATCCTATCTATATACAGGCTGATTTTTTCAAGTAGCTATATCCTAAAGTATGATTAATAGCGTAAAACACTAAGCGGTATATACCTATATACATCCCTGTATTATTATATTAAATCATCATTGTGTCGTGAAAATCAGCGTTGTGGCAAATATGATTCCGGCACAACAATATGCTGAGTGCAAACCTTGTTTGCTAAAAATGCGGTGTACAAATTCTCATAATATGCTCTGTGTATAATAATGTATAAGGTATGTAATTACGTCGCTTTATCTTCAAATAAAGTTTTTCTTTTTTTCTTTCAAATCAAAGTGTAGTTTGTAAGAATCAATTTCTGCAAAGGAATATCAAAAACTAAGGGAAAAGTAATTTATTTTATCAAAAATTTAATTATTTAATTTTCTTCGAAATCGGCCCTGAGACTCCTTTTTATTATTTTTCGCTGATTTATATATATATATATATATATATATATATATATATATATATATATATGTATAGATGATGTTGTGTGTGTGTGTGTGTGTGACGTGACGGTGACGGTAACCATTTTACGTGGTGGGCTGTCTGTCTTTTTGCTTGTTTCCGGAAATAAAAGAATGTTTATTATACTGTTTCCAAGCGTTTATTTTACTTTTGACGTTTGGACGTCTATCAAGTTGCATATTCAGTAATGTCCACATGAAACAAAATTAAATGACATAATCGTCGTACTTTATTGTTGTGCGCGACGTACTAGTGATGTTCTGCGAGCCATTTAACGCACAGACTATTAAATCATCGACACTATACGTAAATAAATCGAAAGTAATTGAAAATATATTTTTTTCTAACTTATTTCATTTTCAAAAATGACTTATTTAATGTGTAGAATATGTTAATCGAAATGTGGGTATGTTTATTACACGATATCGTATTTTTAGGAAAAATACATAGATAAGTTAAATTGATTAAAACTTGTGTAACACGGAGGTTTTGTTCTTCAGCACCAACCTCTACCAACGTTTATGAATATATGTATATAATGTCATGTCAAGTAAGTGAGACTTTGCTTATGTCTGCGATGATATAATACGTTTTTCTAATTACTAAATGAATCTAAATTTATCTGTAACATCTTTAATAATTAATTGTGGTAGCTTAATATATTTAAACTACTATAGTGGCGCCCAACGTGGGGCCACTATAGTAGTTTATAAATGAAATCGATGTTTATAACAAACTAGCTGTACAGCACACGTTGTTTTGCCCTTAAAAAATTAAAATCTAGAAACCGATTGCAGCGCCAGCAACCGGGACCAATTGTTAATCTAAACAATTCTCGACTCTACTTGAAAATACCTGGTTCAAATTTGAATCTAAACCATCCCGGGACCCAGTTGAACACACACAAAAATAAGTCACCTAAATCAAACAAACGTAAATGAGTTTAAATGCAGCCACCATTGCCGAAATCGGCCGGGAAAGATTATAACAAATGAATGGCTAGACTGATGTTTTATTAATGGATTTTTTTTAAATTGATGAATATCATATTTTAATACATATTATCCTATTCTGGACGAAGACAATTCCAAAAATACAAAAATCATAAAAAAAAATTCCAGCCATTCTTGAGTCAATAATGGTGTAACTAACACGACTTTGTTTTATATATATATATATATATATAGATCGAGACGGTAACGCATTAGGACATTACTAATTGATCCGGTATCGAGCTGTCAAGAGTAAAATAAATGCTTGGTAAGGGTATTATAGTATGTATATTTTTTTTACAGAAGAACCGAGCAGCTATAAATCAGATCAAGCCGAGGAAAGACGTGGCTCTGGAGATATCAGCCCCAAGTCTGACAAGAGTGCAACCGACGTATGGACTGAGGTGTGTACATACGGAGCCCTTACCGTAATTTTTTTAATATTCTATATATATAATAAAATTGTAGAGGTCAAATTTCTGTACAATGAAAAAAAAATGCTAATAATGAGTCAGGGGGATGTAAGAAGTGAAATAGAACTACTTTAGGTTTTTTTTTTAATTTTTTTTTGTTTCTCTGTTTGTCTGTCTGTGCATACCGGGTAGTATCCGGAACGACTGCACCGATTTAAATGAAATTTTGTAGTTTTGTGGTGGTAGCTTATATCCGTGGTCAACATATAGGATACTTTTGATCCCAAAAAATTAAAGAGTTCCCGTAGGATATTTAAAAAAACCGCACCACGCGGACGAATTCGCGGGCATCAGCTAGTGTTACATAAATTACAATATAATATATAGTTATATTCGTGTAGGAACGGAGAAAGAATACAATTTCCTGCGTTGGGGCGGCCTGTCATATAAGGCGTAACAACCCACAGCCAGGTGGTAGGGAATATACTCGACTGGATGGCTACCATCCCTGTTGTGTTCCGGCATTAGTGGCTAAGTTTCAGTCTCCCTTAAGAGAGCAGCAGCGCCTTTGTAGCACCTTTGGTATTGCAAACGTCCATAGGCTATGGTAACCGCTTTCCATCAATTGGGCCGTCTGCCTGTCTGCTGAACTCCTTGCAATTAAAAAAACACTTGTAAGACCACACATCTATCGTAACATTCTCATCTCAGCGTAAATCCATTGATCGTTGTCGTACACTTTTTCAGTTATTCCTAAATCGCTCGCGTTTAATCGCGGTGCGTTCTAAGCCTTATGCATAATTGCAGGTGAAACGCCGTTCGAAGGCCGGTTCCCGCGAGCGCGTCCCGCCACCGGTGGGTGTCGGCGTCGGGGTGGGGCCAAGCGGCGTGGGAGCGCCCGTCGCCGCCGAGGAGGAGCCGCGCGAGGAGCTGCACTTCCAGCTGGACGAGGAGCTGGACCTGCCGCCGCCGAGGCTCAACACCTTCACGGACGCCTGGTGAGTGGCTGAAATTAAATTTGGAACAATAAAATAGTTAAATGAAAAAAATGTATATGTGTGTGTGCGTGTGCTGTTCAAACGCAGTAGAAGTGAAACAAAGTGTGACAAGGGGTGAGAGGATTCTAAATTTCGTGACGTCACATTTCATATATTATATCGTTATAATATATTTAAGCTTTAAAACACGAAATTTGATGTATGTATAAACGAAATACTTCAAAATATTTCCAACTCTATCTGTATGAGCATACTGTTTAAATTATTAAATACTAACTGCACCCCGCGGATTCACCCGCATGGTGATGGAAAATCGTTATATTTTGAATAGTTCACACTATATCTTTATAAATTACAGCCTATGTATTATTCTGATGTGTAAGCTATATTATTGTAAAGTTTCATCAAAATCCTTTCAGTAGTTTTTGCGTGAAAGAGTAACAAACATACATCCATTACATACATTCTTACAAACTTACGCGTTTATAATATTAGTAGGATAACGTATTCTATCTCATTCTCTCGCAGGCTTAGTCCTATAGATTTATGTATTTATCTCTTTTTAGTGTCGCTGTTTTGTTTCATCGGGTTTCAAATCACAACGATCCTAAAGAAGTTTCATTTGAAAAATGAATATGAACGTATTTATCTCAAAATGGGATCTTACAGACTTACTAATACAAGTTTCGTCAAAGTAACTTTTATAAACAAGTACTGAAAGAGCTTGGTAGCGATCACATTATTCCTATTCGGTGCAGTCGTGTAGAAAATCTTTAGTTGTATAATAAGCTTTCTCGCACAAACGTAGCTTTACTAATTTTTTAAACTTGCTTACCGAATGTTTGATGGGAATATGTTGAAGAGCATTATACATTGCCCCACGATACTATTGTAAACTTAAAGAAATTAATAACCATACTTGAATAGTGTCAATTTTAATCCGGTTCGAAGGACCAAATATATAGGTGGCGTCCCTACTTAGTATGGTAATGCTAGATGTTTTGCAAGTCACCATCCTAGTGGTCCTGGTTACGTTTGGACTGTCTATCTCTGTTGGATGCAGTAGGTGGCGCTGTAATTGCGTTCTCCATGTTTACGAAGGGCAACCTCTGTCGGACCCCGTTTGTATTCATATATACAGGCTAAATTTTTCAAGTTGGCCATTAGGGTCAAAGCCGAAATAAACTATGCCAGCGAAAAGCATTCAAAAGGGTAAACGAGGCCGATTTTGACGAAAACTGATGTGGTATCAATAGATTTCTGAAAAATCAATTACCATTCGCCAGGAATCGAATAGGCTGATTTTGAGAAAATAAACACACCGGTATTATTATACCAAATCATAGTGTAGCTTGTAAAGATCTATTTCTGTGAAGGAATATATCAAACTGCAAACCAAGGGAAAGGGTTGCTTTTGAACAAAATGTTCTTTAATAAAACTACGTTTTAACGGTTTTAAGCGCGGTAATTTTATTTGATTTTGGTTTTTCCGACGTTTCTGAATGTTCTGAATGAAAATGTTCTTTTTTTCCATACATTAACTAAACCTCACCACAGTTTATGCAATATGGAAATGATGTATTGATTTTTCAATAATATAATCCATTTTAGTTTTAGTCAAAATCGCCCTCAAAACTTCTTTGACTACTTTTAGCTATGTCGTTAATTATATAAGACCGTCCTTTGTACACAATTAGTATAATACTAGTTCGTTTCTGTAATTGTGTACAATAAAGTGTTATCTATCTATCTTAATTAGCAATGAAGGTCTACTTGAAAAATTCATTCTGTATACAGACAGTTCTTTGTTGTTTTTGAACAAAATGTGCTATTTTGCATAGATTAAAAAGCTTTTTTAAAAAGGTTTTTAAATACAAGCTTTTGAGATCCTGGATATCATGTAGCCGCAGAGTGGTAGCCAAGACAAGTAAAACGAGCCCAAACACGACGGGTCTATCTTGTTGAGTACAGGAGTTCCTATGGCCACCTTCCGACTCCATCATCACATCAGCTCCATGGTACCATATTATTTCATTGTCACGCGATATTTATATGCGTGTAAAATTCCAGCTCAATCGGAAACCGAAAAATTTAACTCGCAAGATTCCACCCGAACTTACATACATACATACATAGGTACATCCATTGCAAGTTAAATAAAAGCTTGTAATTAAATCGACTTGGAGATTTGTCTGAGTATTTTTCATTATTTAACATAGTGTCGCTATTTGGCCCTGAAGAAGGGCTACTTGTAAAATAACCCTTCTATATATTTACTATATGTAGGTCCGACGAGGAGTCAGACATGGAGTTCACGGACCGCGACGTCGGCCGGCTGCTGATCGTGACCCAGACCAGCACCCGGGTGCCGAAACACGACGGCCACGACCGCCAGGGGGACTGGAACACTCGCACCAAGATCACGCAGGACTTGGAACAGGTATGCATACAGATTATACTTAAAGAAAGTAATAGTAGATTGTTACACGAGAGGTGGAAGTGGACCTATTTAGGTACGAGATGGTTTCGAGTGCCAAATAGGCCTTTCATCCGAGGTTAACACTCTCGCTTTTCGTTTCGAATATGAGGAAAGTAAATAAAAACTTATTAGTTAAACAAAGAACTATTTCTCTAGTAATCTAGTATCTGATGAAACGTTCTCATGTACGTCACATATGAAATGTCAAGTTTATTTTTTTGTCGTAACAATATTAATAAGGATTTATTATAACATGTGTCCGGTCCCAACGTATTCAGCCCAGTTGCTTTTCGTCGTTGCGTTCGCTTTTACCTACCAATGACGGAATATCGCTGGGCAACATAAAAGCGGCACAACCGAACTGCTCGCGTCATAAACGCGATGTGGATCATAACTGTCGCGACATATTTAAGTAAAAAAACGCGGCCTGTCGTAGGAGGTGGTCTTTTATATTGCGAAGCTGGCAAATATCCAGACGGTCTTTTACTGTTGCCAACGTTTAGACTACAACACACAATATTATTGCCAATGCTAAGTTGCAATAATATTGAACAATTTAATCATATCGTACACTAAGGGCCTACAACACTATGCTTCAAGCTTGCAACATAAAATAGTAGGTCCATTGCAATTGTCATTTTAGTCCAAGTAATTAAACATCAGAGCGTAGTTGCCGGGACATAATTGTAACCTATGTAATGTATGTCTTGTTTAGGTCATAACTGATGGTCTCAGACGGTATGAAGAGGATCTATGGAACGATACAGATTATCCCTCGGTAAGTGATATCATTAATTTTATCATTATTAATGTTACATACCGACAAAGAAATTCGCACACCTGCCCGTCGTAAAACGCCGTTTATTGCCTTCTTTTTGTTTTAGGAATTCTTTTGCTTACTTCGTATTTAGAATTTTTAATGCAGAAAACATGCTATTGTTATTGAACTTGTTTTATGGCCGCGGCGAATGCGATCCTTTGCTCTATTATACAGTTTAGTATAAAACAATGCCCGAACGGAGGGGTGGGGCAGTCAAGCGACGACTACGATACGAGTAAGACATGTGTAGTACTTTCATCTAGCGATATAGTGACGGACTTTTCGCGTTTAAATAAATTGTGCAGTTTATAGAGTATGAACTGGTTGCATCCAGTTTTATTTGTACCTGTTTTATACGTATTTGTACAGTTCTAATACACTATATAGTAATTCCAACGGCATTTATTTTAATTCGAGTCCTGTAGCTCGTAACATTAAGCTTGTTTCCAGCATTGTAGGGAACCGGGAATAGGTCAGAAATTGGCAGAGAAAGAGTAAAATAAATTTTCAAATTGAACTCTTCCTTCTGTTGAAGAACATTTTATGGGTCATACATGTCAGTTAGTAATTAAGTCAACTGTGTACTGTGGTTGTATGATAATCTATTTGTATGACTAGTGAGGCCGGCAGTGGCCTACATTGAAAAATAAAATTCTAGAACCTGATTGCAGCGCCACCTACCGGGTCCCATTGTGTATCTAAATCATCCCGGCTCGCACACAAAAAAATCATCAAAATCAGTCAAGTCGTTTTTGAGTTATAGTCACATTAACGAACAGCAATTGTAATAAAAGCACTGTCAAAGTAATGATCCAGAACCCAATATCATTATGTCGACATAAATTCTTAACACATTTGCAGTGCAGTTTGTACTAGTAGTGTCTAGTTATATTTGTACTTGTTTTATACGTGTTTGTACAGTTCTAATAAATTCTATAGTAATTCCAACGGCGTTTTAATTTCGAGTCTCACACTCGTAACAATATTAACACTGATTACGTTATAATTCACTTTGATTGAGGCAATGGATTGCGGTTCGTCGAATACTTGGTGCGCTGGCGACTATTCTATATAAGAAGTTATATCTTCCTTCCTGCGGCCACCTCGCTTCCTTAGCCGCCACGACGCTCCGCGACAGTGACATTGACAACATATCACTCCTGATAGTATGACAGTGACGTTTCAGTGAACCGTCTACATATACAATTTAAAAAAAAATAGAAAATGTATACGTAAACAGAACTATAATAACTAAATACCAACCAGTACGGTAATCAGTAATCGTATTACTATTGAATTAATATTAATTGAATCAAATAAATAAAATAAAAACAAACAGAATCAACGGAAAATGGACTTCAATATAAAATAAAAACAAGCAAAAGAATTTCTAAAACGAAAAGGAAAGACGGAAAACGTTTGAGAGTAAGCCCTCAGACTCGTAAGTGGCCATTTGTGAATGCACTAAATGTCCACTTTTTGCGACATATCAAAGTCGTAATGAGTTACTGCGATACAGTGCGACATAATCTATGTGCTGACCAGGCGTTCCATACGACTGCGTTTCATTGGTCGGATGGGTGCAGTGTTTGCAATACATGAATTCATTACAATGAAGTAGTCTATACTAATATTATAAAGAGATAAAGTTAAGGACGTTGCCCCTACAACGTCCTTAACTTTAATCTCTTTAATCTCTTTTAATCTCTGGATCTACTAAACCGATTTAAAAAATTCTTTGACTGTTGGAAAGCTACGTTAACAGGGAGTGTCATAGGCTATATAACATGACGCTATATACCACGGGAGCGGGACAGAGCGCGGGTGAAACCGAACCGGGCCGCTAGTCATTTATGAAATTTAGAGAAGAATATGAAAGCAATATATTTATAATAGTTCGGTTTCGCTTTAGAGTTGCTATCTGTCCTGTTCTAATTTTTTTGCTAAGTAGCACACTACAGATGAGCCTTTTAATAGAATAGAATATACTTTATTGCATGGCATTACTATGCAATTTAAGAAGTTTAAGTACAGAAGACAATAGGCGGTCTTATCACTAAAAGCAATCTCTTCCAGACAATCTTAGGATGGATTAGAAAATAATTGTGTAACATGTTGGTTACTTTATATTTAAAATTTATAATTAGAAAAGCAGCCTATTGTGTATTATACTCTTTTATGGCAGTCATTAGACAGGTGTCGACACACTGTTTCTAAGAAATTCGATCTACGCGGGCGGGCAGCCATATTGTATCGGTGCAATATAAAGCAATGGCCCAATGGAGAGATCGGCAGTCTAGCGAGAACCACGATCAAGGCGAGACTTGTGTACATTCGATAACCTATATAGTGACGGACTTTGCGCGTGTTATTGAATCGCGCATTGCGTTTGAACCGATTGTGTTCAGTTATATTTGTACCTGTGTTATACGTGTTTGTATAGTTCTAACAAATTCTATAGTAATTCCAACGGCATTTTTAATTCGAGCCCTGCAACTCGTAACAATATAATTAAAAATTGCAATCGATATATGAATTCAAGGATTATAGAATTGATTCAAATGAACACGATTGATTCTTTTAAAGAGGGAAATTCATGAAAATAAACTCTTCCAGGCATCCTTGCAAAGGTATCTCATGAAACTAATTGGTATGAAGTTCTTTTCCGCACGTTAGCTAGACGGAAAAAAGTGTAACTGAAATAAAAAATGCTGACCGCTGTATATAAATTATTTACAACATGACATTGTAATTGTAAATAGTGTAAGTTTTGATAATAATACAGTAAATATTAATAACTCTCGGCTATTTGCATTGTTATTTAACTACAACCAGTGTTGGCTACAGTTATAATGTTAATAGTACTAAACGCATTTCCAACAGTCTTACGGCAGCGGTACGCAATACCGTACAGTGAGCGTGATAAGCCGCGAACAGTTCGAGGCGGCGGTGCCAACCGAACGGCACGCGAACCCCGCCGAGCCGCCTCCACCACCTCCCAGGCCCAGGGTGAGTTTTGTTTTTTTTTATATTACAAAGCTGTCAATCTGGCATACGGCGCATAGAACGAATAATTGTTACTGTCGCCTATCGACGTTTGGGCGAAGCCAACCCGTTGCCAGACTTTAGGTTTTTATATCAAGGGATCAGATGGCAGGAATGAGATCGGGGCAGGGCAACTTTCACTCGTGTATGAATGAACAGTGAATCGCGAACAAACAGACAAGATGTCTAAAATAATTGCATCGTGTTCTCCATCGGTTATATAGTCTATTTCAGTTGGTTTTTTTTTTTTCAATAGCTTCAATGCACAGACGCGGCGTATTTAGAATGTTATAATATTATAGACTTTACTAGCGGTCCCTGCAGACGTGGTGCTGACTTGAAAAAATAAAAATCTAGCACCCGATTGCAGCACCACCTACTGGGTGAAATTTTGGATTTAAACCACCGAGGGACCCACTCAAATAAACACCAAAAAAATTCGTCAAACTTCGACAATCCGATCCCAGTGCCACCTACTGCGTTCAATTTTGCATCTAAACCATTTCATGAAAATTGGTCCAAGCATTAAGGAGTAGTTCAGTGACACACACACGAACAGAAGAGTTTTATGTATAGATAGATTATTTTTTTATTCAAAATCAAAAGTTTTTATTCAAAATAAGTTCCATTGGAGAACACTTTGTAGGTCATTCATAGAAGTTAAAATTTAAAACTTCCTATTCTATGTACACTTCGCAACGTGTTATTGCTGTTAAGGAGAAGAAGCGGCAAGGAACTCCCTAGCAACACGTCTAGCTAAAAATTATATTTCTTATTGTATTTATATCTCAAGCTATTTTTTTTAAAAGTTGTATACAGAAGTATGTTACAGAATTACTTTTCGAAGAATTAATGGAGTTTTAGCAAACAGTGCATACTCAATAAGACAAAGACACAATAAAAAGGGATAAAGAGTATTATTATCGTTATAATAATGCCGAAGGCGTACTATAAGTTTATACTGCAACATATCACCATTAATTGTATTTATATCGCTGTAAGCTGTTTATTTATATCACTGCCTTCGATCGCTCTTCGTAATATAGTACCTTCAATTCCCATAAGATGGAGCAACAGTACGAGCAGCAGGGCAGCAAGGCGAAGAGGCCGAGGCGCACGGCCAGGTTCTACGCGGCCAACAAGGACCCGCATGCGACAGATGTCATGTGAGTATTCGACGGTTACCATAAGAACTTTAAAGATTCTACTTTTTTGCTACAAATAATAGTAGAATTTTTAACGAATTTAAAATTAATATTAAGCGTCCAAATCTTTTTCTACATTTTCTTCCCATTTTCCCGTTAAATTCCTATTCACCCAATTTTACGGTACCTAACTTACCTACTGTTTTTATTTGCACATATTTGCATATACGTCATATATATATATATAAGGTCACGAAACGGTTTTCTTGCTGCGAACAGGTGGTAGGGTATTTACTCGTCTGGATGGCTACCAGCCCTAGTCTAGAGTGTGCCGCCATAATAACTATAAGTTGTGTTCCGGCATAAGTGGCCACGTTCCAGTCGCCCTTAAAAGAGCAACAGCGCATGTGTAACGCCTTTGATGTTACGAATGTCCATAAGCGACGGTAACCGCTTTCCATGAAATGGGCCGTCTGCCTGTCTGCTGAACTCATGCATTAAAAAAGGGAACACATGTAATAGTATATTGTTTTTTTTTCTAACAGTAGCAGCAGAAAACACAAGACCAGGCATAGCCTGAATCCGCCGGTGGAGCATCACGTCGGTTGGATTATGGATATACGCGACCACAGATCAAGGACCCATAGTACTGGGTGAGTTGATATTGTTATTCAAGTTTTTATTCAAAACTAAGTTCTGCTTGAAAACATATTGTAAGGTGTATAAATGAAAACACTGTATTGTAAAAAAACAACAACAAATTTGCAAAATTTACTCATTTTTATGTTTTACATGGCACCAACTTTAAAATGTTACAGATAATTTATTTTTGGCTTTTTAGTTATTCTTGAAGTCAGTTTCTTTTTTGCTAGATTTTTTTTTATATCTGGTGACAGCTATACTGACCTGCGATCGACTAGATTTATTCTATAATATTATTGAAACGAATTGCATATACTAATAAAACTATTGTTTGTCTCTTAAACAGGTCGTCTTTAGGCACTTCTCCGACTCTGGGCTCGTCTTGTGGGTCCATGCCCCAATCGTTGCCCACTTTCCACCACCCCAGTCATGGACTGTTAAGAGAGAACCATTTCACACAGCAGGCGTATCATAAATATCATTCTAGATGTCTCAAAGGTAAGTCTGAGATATAGTATATTCTTACGACTGCCCTAATCTGTAAAGCTACAACCCGTAGCTGAATGCTTTTTGTATTTATGCCCTTTGCGGGGTTGCATTATCTGTGATTCTTTTTAACGGTTGCCTTAATTTTTCTTAATTATTTGCGACCAGTACACATAATTGAAACTACGTTTTAACGGTTTTTAGCTCGTTACTCATTGACACTTGACATCTTTGTCTTTCGTGATCCCGGCTACTGAAAAGTGGTCGAAACGTCGAAATAAGAACAAAAATAAAATGAATGCCGCGCTTGAAATCGTTAAAACGAAACTATATTGGTAAGTGGCCGAAATGTCGAAATAAAAATCAAATAAAATACGCGCTTAAAACTGTTAAAACGTTGTTTTAATTATATGTATTAGACGCGAGAACTTAAGAAAATACAATTAATTAGTTATCTTTTATAAATATTAAAAATAATTTAATACGATTTCTATTCAACCCCCGTTTACGGTACTGGCTAACCGAAGCGTTTTTGGCGCGTTTTATATTATTTACTCTGACGCCATCAACCGTTTGCAGAACGCAAGAAACTGGGAATAGGCCAGTCACAGGAGATGAATACGCTGTTCAGGTTCTGGTCGTTCTTCCTGAGGGACCACTTCAACAGGACTATGTATATCGAATTTAGGTAAGAAGCGATGCATTTGTTGAATGAAAGCATGTATTACAAGGAATTGAATGATGAATGAATGGTACATTTAAAAAAATCTATTATATTATATTTCCGATAATAGCATTAAAACAAGACAAAAATTATACATTTTCAATAGTTAATAAGAATTCATTGTAAAGGAGTGAATGATGAACGAAAGATCGGTGAACGAATGATGTTGGTTAAATAAAACTTGCATATATTTTAGTTAAGACTAATAAAAATACGTCGAATTTAGGTGAGAATCGAAGTATTACGTTATAGGGGAATGAATGAATGAATGAACGATGGTGGACGAAAAATTAACCTGCCCATAGTGCAGCATTATATAAAATCGTGTTAAAACTCAAAAGCTTAATTTTTCCGAAATAATAAAAGTACTTCGAACTTACGTGGGTGATGAATGAAAACTCAGAAGATACATTTTCGTTCTTTTAACAATGAAAATGTTAGAATTGCATTTTTTTTGAAAAACGGTTTAACGCAGTTAAATAATACATACAAAATACGGAAAGCATGAAAGTGACATGAAACTACTTTATGAACAGCCATAAAGTGTCTGTAAAGGTATGCCTGGCTATCCATCAAGGGGTATTAGTGCCAAGACTAATGTATGGCAGTGAAAGTTGGGTATGACTGAAGAAGCACGAGGCTGCGTTCAACAAGAGACTCACAACGACCACGTTCACGACCGCGATTTTTCCCGTTCCACTTGCTTCGTAGGCTCAAGTGGAACGGCTATTCGACCCACCTCTTGACATGGGTCGTTGTGAGCACTGCGTGAACGAAAATTAAGAAGGTTATCGCCACGACCATAACGACCGTGGTCGCCATGTGGAACGGCATACGGAGCATTTTGGGCGTTGTGAGATATTTAAGGAACGCTCCCTGAGAAGTGTATGTGAATGGTATGATAAAGAACAATGTTATAAGGTAACATTATGGAAAGAAAGAAAGAAAGAAAACTATTTGAAGAAATAGCGACTTAACTACATTTTTATACACAGAGCATATTTTGATAATTTGTACGCCGCATTTTCAGCAAACAAGGTTTCCACTCAGCATATTTGCAACACCAAAGGTGCTACAAATCCGCTGCTGCTCTCTTAAAGGAGACTGGAACCTGGCCACTGATGCCGGAACACAACTCAAGGTTGTTATGGCGGCATACTCTAGACCAGGGGTGGTAGCCATCCAATTTGGCAAACACCCTACCACCTGGCTGTGGGTTGTTTTGTCGCCTCTTACGACAGGCCGCCCCAACGCAGGAAATTGTATTCTTTGTCCAAGTTCGTAGTAAGTGGAAATCTATCGTGTCTGCCTACCCTGATTGGAAGTAGGCGTGATAAAATGTATGTACGTTATTGGTCTCAGGACACTGGCGAACGAGGATGCGGCGGAGGGTTTCAGATACGGCCTCGAGTGCCTCTTCCGCTTCTACTCTTACGGCCTCGAGAGGAAGTTCCGCCCTGAACTCTACCAGCATTTCCAGCAGGAGACCATCGCGGACTATGAGAATGGTAAGGTTTTCCTATAAGTGAAAGCGGGAGATGAATGATTTGGGTGTGTAACCTTTGGCCAACAGCAGAGATATGATTTTATTAAGTTAACTCTTCAGCTCTTCCAAAAGCCGCAAGACTAACACTATCGCTATCTCGTTATATACCAAGAAAATATACCCATTTCATACAAATCCTATATAAACAGAGTGAGACAACAACACAATTAACGATCACGTGCACAAACGCGATCTGCACTACTCATCGCGGACACATATGTGCTAATAGTGAGCTGAAGGGTTAAAAGAAAGAAGACAGGAAAGATTGGATAGGGGGAGAGGAAGCCGCCGGAACTCTCCTCACTCCCTCTCCCTTGGTTTATCGTTTGACATTCCTTCACAGAAATTACTCCTTACAAGCTACATTAGAACTTGGTATAATAGTACAGAATATGTTTATTTTTTTTCAAGATCCGCCGATTCGATTCCCGAACAAGGTTTATTGGTATTTCAAAAGTCTTATGATACCACTTTAGTATTTGTCAAAATCGGCCTCGAGACTCGTTTAGAGTGTTTTTCGCTATTTCGTATCGGATTTGGCCCTGAAGGCCCATTTGAAAAATTCATCCATCCCCTGTATACTTGCTTTGCGATTCTATTTATTCATTAATACATGCCCTGTAGGGCTATTCACCAGTTTAATTGTGTTCTGCACAGTTACTTTTCGTCGTTTGCTTCTATGTCGCGCGGATGGCGTAATGTCGCTGGGCGAGAATAACAGCGACATAACCGAACTGCTCGCGTCATACGCGATGCGGATCATAACTGTCGCGACATGTGACTTACGATTTGAAACATATCTTTTAAACTTAAATAATTCATTTTTATTTATTTAGGTTTATGGCTTGGCAGCTAGGTCTTTAGGCCAGATCTTAGACTACGATATAGGTTCTTTGTTTTCTTAAGCACATGTATAGCTCAACTGAACTGTAGGTTATCAACTGAAGCCATCCAACGGAGTTCTTGTGACAACTGGAATGTTCACATTTCTCACAGAAACACATAATTACTACTCAAAAACTATCAATATCCTACAACTATTATTAATTTTTAGTAATTTTAGACATTTTTAGAAAACAAAACTGCACAGCACAACATCTCCTTTCAGTTCCTGCCAAAAACTCCCATCATTTATTTTAAAGTCCTGATTAGTTTGTTTTCAATGTCATTTAAGTCGAATTATATGTTCATTTCTGTCTTTCAATTGGTATAGAAATGAGACATAAAAAAAGAACTTAATTATTTAACCTCCTTTAAGGGCCAAATTTAATATTATTTTTTTCCATAAGCTGCCATCAAAATTGCCGCGCCAAAACCAACAGAATTATATCGTCTCTTTTATTCTAATACAAATTCCATGTAGTTAGAGGGAGAAAGCATCAGTTTCAACGTCCATTCCAATTATCTGTATTTGACCACAAATTTGTGGGACTTCCCAATGAGCCGTGTGTGATAGTTCGGCAACAAATTTGTGATGGTTCCGTCTTACAGGTTAAAAAAGGTCTTATGAGTAACTTTTAAATGGTTTTTCGTTTCTTTTCCATTTTGTATTTAAGTTACAAAAATTTTGTTTGTTTTTCTGTCAGTTATTTATAAACAACAATATTTTATACTTATAAGCTCATAACGCAAATGATCGAGACTAATAATAAGACAGAAATATCAGTCAGTATAGTAACATAGTCAGGTGTCGAGCAGTAATAGCCCTCCAAAAATACTGCTTGGACTATCAAGCAGTAAGTGTCAACCACAATATGTCCACCCCTTGTGAACTTGACAGCAGACTTTCGATATTTTTTTTTAAATTACCACCGGATTCTACGTCGTTTGTACCACTTTGATTTTGTTTTGTATTTGTACCTCAAACCAAAAAAAGTTACAGCATTTACAAAATTTGATCCGCAGCCGACTGTCTTTTTTGGGTTTTGAAAAAAAAAAAGAAAAACGAATGTGTTACATACGACCCCGACTCAGATCCCGGTGCAACATTTTCGATTTTCCAAAATCGGCTGCGGGTCAAATCTTGAAAACGCTGTAACATTTTTTGGTTTGAGGTACAAACGAAAATCAAAGTGTTACATAGGGGTACAAACGATGGTAATTTACGCGGTGGTGATTTAAAAAAAAATCTTTTTCGAAAGTTGGCTGCCAAATTCACAGAGACCCTTGTCTAAGACCACCCGTGTAGATTGCTCGTTGTGAATGCCCGAATACAATGTATTTAAGGTCCTCGTGACGCACTGCATTGACATTATCCGGCAATGCTATGGTGCCACTCTAGTTTCACTTCCTTCATAAGACCAACTTCTGCCATCCGTATTTAACTGGCAATTTCCGGTAAGGTCCTCTTGACGCACCGCATTGACATCATCCGACAATGCCCTGGTGCCACCCTAGCTCCACTTCCTTCATAAAACCAACTTCCGCCATCCGTATTTAACTGGCAATTTCCGATAAGGTCCTCGTGACGCACCGCATTGACATCATCCGGCAATGCCAAGGTGCCACTCTAGTTTCACTTCCTTCATAAGACCAACTTCCGCCATCCGTATTTAACTGGCAATTTCCGGTAAGGTCCTCGTGACGCATCGCTTTGACATCATCCGGCAATGCCATGGTGTCACCCTAGCTCCACTTCCTTCATAAAACCAACTTCCGCCATCCGTATTTAACTGGCAATTTCCGGTAAGGTCCTCGTGACGCATCGCATTGACATTATCCGGCAATGCCATGGTGCGACCCTAGCTCCACTTCCTTCATAAAACCAACTTCCGCCATCCGTATTTAACTGGCAATTTCCGGTAAGGTCCTCGTGACGCACCGCATTGGTATCATCCGGTAATGCCTGGCACCATTGCATCGGTATCGGCTTGCAATAGTATATATAATTATGTGACCAGGTCAACTGTACGGGCTAGAGAAGTTCTGGGCGTTCCTGAAGTACTACAAGCACGCTAGCGCGCTCCAAGTGGACCCCAAACTGCAGGGATACGTCTCCAAGTTCAAGAGTATCGAAGATTTTCGTGTTTTAGAGGTAAGTTGCATATCAATGGTGGAAACACGGCTTAGAAACCGGTAAAAAAAGTTTCTGATTTTTTTTCTAAAGGAGAATGCTCATTTTGTTAGGGCATTTGGGCTTCATATCAAATTTAGTGTGCCTTGATGTTTCTTGTCCTATTTCGTAGAGAATTTTATTAGTTATCATATTCAGGAATTAAATTCAAAATGTATAACGAAGTTTAAGAGAAACCTTAATTTTTTTATATTTGAAAATCGGTTTAGAATTGACGGAGATAACATGTTACTAAGAAGTCTGTTAGCAATTTTCGTGGGTTTCTCTAATTCCTTGGAATTCAGTCATCAGATCCTGACATGGTGACAATGGGATCAATTCAAGAGTACAACCTTTCGATTAAAAGAAAATTGTTGGAAAATTGGTTCACAATTGACGAAGAAATCGAGTAACAAACATACAAAAAAAATACAGACGAATTAAGAAAACGTCATAACTTTATTAGTTTTTACTGTTGACATCACGATGTAATTTGGAGGACCATACCCTTCAGGCAAATGTAATATGTTATTTTCCACTTAGCCTCAGTTGAACGAGCTTCTAGCCTCGCAGGGAGGCCAAGCTCCCGGCCGCGGCCCCCACGCGAGGCCCTACGACCGACATCGGTCGGTGTCCGAGAGCGACCGCACGCATCCGGCCCAAAGGACCAACTACAGGTTAGTACAGTCGTAAGAGTCGACAAAACAACCCCCAGCCAGGTTGGCAACCACCCGTGGTCTAGAGTATGCCGCCATAACAATCTTGACTTGTGTTCCGGTGTCAGTGACCAGGTTCCAGCCTCCCTTAAGAGAGCAACAGCGCATTTGTAGCACCTTTGGTGTTGCAACTGTCCACAGGCGATGGTAACCGCTTTCCATCAAGTGGGCCGTCTGACTGTTTGCTGAATTCCAGCAATAAAAAAAAATAGTACATGTGGTCAAGATGTGATGGCCAGAGTGCTTAGTACGAGATTTTTTTTTACTACTCGTGCACGTTCGAGTTGACGAATTTTTTTATGGCATCATATAGGTTTCCCTTCACGCGACACGAGATGGCGCTAAGCATTCCCATAGACAATTACATTAACTATAACGTGATCGAGTAGTAAAGAAACTCGCACTAAGCCCTCAGGAGAAGGCAAAAGGACGGAGAGGAGAAGTGGAAAGAAGGACTTGCCTCACCAAGTGGTTTGCCATGTCTCCCTTTTTATTTCACACACACAACACTAAAGTGTTGAGAGTGCGCTGAGTAATTTTATTTTATCGCAAAGCTGGCAAACAAGCAGACAGTCCATGGTAATTAATTCTCATATGTTTTATGTAATTTCTTTCCATTCCTTTAAACCGTCCCGACCGTCCTTATTCTCGCCGCATCAAAAGCGAAGATGTCACCGTTTTGAAAACTGGCAAATATTTCCGTTGTGTGATATGTGAGGGCAAGGAAGGAAAAGGGACTTACTCGGCCTTTGATCCTTGCAACTGGACTCCGCACAGTTTTGATGACTTTAAATATTTTTCGGTTGTAACTTGCCGTACGTCTCGGTTGAGAGAGAGAATATTTGTTGACAGCCTTTGAAGCTTTGCAGTCGACCGCGTATACAGATGGCGCCATGTCTTGACATCTTCAGGGTTTTCCTTTTTTTTTGCCGTGTTTATGGAAAGGTAATGGTTTATAAGGACAAAAGGAGTTAAGGTTAATTAGGTCGACACAAAAACTAATAATAGAAACGCTACGACAAGACGCCGCAAGCGCCTGTCCGTCTCAGTACGTCGTTCGCACCATGCGCTTAAGTTTCACCGCTCCGCCGTTATAAAAAACCGCTCCTACAATCATGACTGCGCACGTCTCTCGAAGTGACGATATAAATAAATTAAAAACTCGTCGGACCTGTTGCTGGTGCTGAAGAAGAGAACCAAAAGCAGCAGCATGACTTCCTTCAATTCCCAATATTGAACCAACCTATTATACAGTCCATAACCACCACTAATCAAATGGTGAATTTATTTTTCCACGAGTCCATGATTTTGAAAAATGATTAGCGTCGCCTATAGGCTTTTGCAACACCAGGTGCGGAGGTTGGGATAGGAAGGATTGAAGATGAGATAGTGAAATCAAACAAGAATTGAGATAGAGGGGGGCGGAATACGAGGCGTGGGACGGGAGAAGGGGAAGATCATAGGATCTCTCATATACCCATATCGTCGCCGTCGTCAGCCAATCTACAAACATATTTTGTCTCGTCTATTTTATAATTTGTTTGTGTCGCATTTGACAAATAAACGTTTTCTTTCTTTCTTTCTTCTTTCTTTCTTCCTTCTTTCTTCCTTCTTTCAAATAAACGTTTTCTTTCTTTCGTTTTGTTCCACTCCTTTGCGGTGCGCATAATGAAGGTGGACTCAAAGCGCTTTGTTCGTATTGGTGGTATGCCCACTATATAGCGGTGCCGCATGCCAGTGCGTCTGCTTGTCCGATGATGGAGGGGAGACGGCGGGATAAGATTGATCGAGGGATTGATCTACAATGCATGTTGATTTATATGAATTATCTCTCTTTCACATTGTGCGCACTTGCCAGACAGTAAGCGGGAGAGTGGCGTGGACAGTGGGTAGCGTGAATATGCCATGCTCGCATGCGTATGTTCTGTTTACATACACGTGCTGTACATTTCGTAATGTAAACTGCAAAATATCAAACTGCATGCAGTGTTTGCATTAAAGTGATTACTGCATTTGTCACGTCTTTTTTTATAAAGCTATGTACAACCTTGGTATTAGTGCAAGTAATTGTTGATAAACTAAATTTTAAAAAAAAGTGTGCGTCTTCGGAAGCGCGACAGTAGTGACTACTTAAATTAATCTAAGTTGAACTATTTAATATTGAAATTGTTTAACTTGAGAAAAGCTCAGGTTATTACTTAAATTTTATGTATTGTTACGAGTTGCGAGACTCGAATTAAAATACCGTTGGAATTATTATAGAGTTTATTAGAACTATACAAACACGTATAACACAGGTACAAATATAACCGAACACAAAAAATCCAAACGTAATGCAGAAGGTCGTAATTCAATAAAACGCGTAAAGTCCGTCACTATTAGATTACTGATTGTACACACGTCTTGTCTTGATCGTGATTCTCGCTCGACTGCCCCCTCTCCCCATCTGGCCGTCGTTTTATACCTCACAAATACAAATGTGCCCGTATCGTAGTCGACGTAATCCGCAACACCTGGCTAATGATTCGGCCGCAAGTGGCCGTAAACGATTACAATAGAACAATAGGCTGTTCTCTAGAAACGTATGCAAATAAATAAGTTAAGAAAAGAAGACGATCATAAAAGAATTACAAGTAGTTCAAATGCCGATAGGTAATAAAATGTGTTTTTACAGATATGCCGGTGGAATTTGTTTTTGTCGAAACCTAAGTTGTAACAATATATAGCGCGTGGGTTAGAGTGAGGGAGGAGGAGTCTGCCCACCGCTGCCGTATGCGTGAGAGAAAGGGAAGCCAGACAGACTGGCGCCGTAACGCGTTACGTAACGAAGCGGTTTACCCTCCCATGAGAAGTTATCAGTTCAAAAAGTCTAAAAAAATAATTAAACGAGGCATTTTAAAAGATTTAAATTGATTTGTCAGGCACGCGTGCACATTTGCATAAGCTACATAGAATATTATACCTATTTATAAACCATTGTTATTAATTACAAAGTTTCTAAGATTTTTTTTTACAGTGCTGCCACGCAGTTTAAATAACCTTAATCTGGTTAAGGTGGCATTTGTATTATATTTATTATTATTTTTTGGTTTTTTCGTTACAGCCAAGCCGAAACCCAAGCCGGACGCAGCGTCTCCAAGCGAACACAAACAAACTGCCGTAGCAGCTAAAACGCAGTGATAAACAAACAAACAAACGTGAAAACAATGTGTATATACGAATGTATTTAGTAGTGCCCCCACACTATATGCTACCGGACACTATGTGTGCTACTTAAACGAGAAAAAGTGCTAAAAAAAAATCGAAAAAAAAATAATAATAAAATTAAGAATGCATTTTTTATATATATACAACACTTGGCAAAAAAGGCGACAAAAATAATGTTTTTAAATATATATATATTAATTTAATTTAAAAAAAAAAAACAGTGGTCTGAAAATTTTCATTGTTGATTTTCTTTCCTTTTATCTAATAAATAAATAATTAAATGATAATCGTAGTTTAAAAAAGTGGTGTCAACTTCGAACTGGTTACGTTAAATTTTAAGTGACGAACAATGCAGTTTTTGGGGTTACAGGATTTATATTTGCGGAGCCTAGGTGAGTTACAATTGAAATTGTTTTTTTTTTAAATTTTATATAATAACAGCCCATGAACGTCCCACTGCTGGGCTCGGGACTCGTACTATAAAGGAACGAACGGTATACCCGCCACGCTTGTTCAAGCAGAATGGTGTAACTCAATAAAACGCGCAAAGTCAATCACTTAATAGATCACCGAATGTACACAAGTCTCGCCTTGTCCCTCTCTCTTCGACTGCCACCTCCCTCAATCGAGGCTTTGCTTTATACTGCACAGATGCAATATGTCTGCCCGTGCCGCGTGGACCGAATTTCCTAGAATCAGTTTGTACCTTAAATTGGACACAACTGGCTAATGACTGCCATAAAAGATTACAATACACAATGGGCTGTTTTCTAAACACAAATTTTAAACACAAAGTAAACAAAAGAAGTCCAAATGCCGAAAGGTAATAAAATGTGTTTCTACAGGTATGCAGGTGTGAATTTGTCTTTGTCGGCGTCTAGGTCGTAAATATAAACAGATTAACAAAAATAAATTATATACAAGATATAATTAAGATACATATATATAATGTAAAATATAAAGATACAAGGCTAATTTAAGACACATACTTTATTTTAGGGTTCCGCGAAAAAACATCCACGCGGACGAACTCGCGGTCGACTCATAAATTAGTAATAGTGGTGAAAAATATAATTAGAAATTAATTAATTAATAAATAATCATGTTGTTATTTTTAGATTCTTCTGCAGTCTGTACCCTATACGGCCCATCGCCCATCTAGGGAGTTTTTGGCGGGAACTGTAAGGGGACGTTGTGCTGTGCAGTTTTATTTTCTAAAAATGTGTAAAATTACTCTAAAATGAACAATAGTTGTAGGATATTGATAGTTGTTGAGTAGTAATTATGTGTTTTTGCGAGAAATGTCAACTATATAGCCAAATGTGGCCTTTCGAGTTTTCACAAGAACTCCGTTGAATGACGTCGATTGTAGCCTACAATACAACGGTGTCTGGCTTAAAGGCGTAGTTGCCAAGCCTTAAATTTTAAAAAATATATAATAAATCGCCCATCTAGCGTTCGTCTACTTAGCTTGGTGGGGGATAGTATATAATAATATATTGCTTTGATGAAAGTGATCATCCATCACCTTAGTATAACGTTGTGTCAAGAGTGAGAATTGTGATTTACGCAATATTACTTTTCTAGAAGATTGAAATTATTTTAGACTAGCTGTGCCCGCGATTTCGTCTGCGTGGAATATTTTTCGCGCAACCCTAATTCTGAAAGTAGTCTAAGTTACTCTTTATAACATCAGCTATCTGTCAGTGAAAATCCCGTCAAAATCGGTCAAGCCGTTTCAAAGATTATCAGGAACAAACGGCTTTAATATTTTTTTGCGGAACCCTAAAAACGTAGATTAAGTTACTCCTTATAAAAACAGTTATCATCCCGGCAAAATTGGTCCAGCCGTTTCAGGGATTAGCCGGGACATGCAGACAGGCAGACAGATAGACGAAAATTTTAAAAATTGCATTTTCAGAATCTCCTGGCCCGAATTATCCCCCCTGATTACTTTGACATTACAAACAGACACTTCAATCTTATTTATCTGTATAGACCAGAAAAAGACCTTAATTTAATCTAAGTCATCTCAGTCATAATGGCTTCTGATGAAGGCTCTTCTTGAGCTTTCATGTCAATAAATTTTTTATAAATTAACTAACTTCTGCCCGCGACATCGTCCGCGTGGTATAGTTAAAAAAAAGTAAGTTAAAATAAACCCCCGATTTTGAAACATTCTTCATTGGTGCTCCGCTCCTATTAGACTTAGCGTGATGATACATAGCCTATAGCCTTCCTCGATAAATGGGCTATCTAACGCTGAAAGAATTTTTCAAATCAGACCAGTAGTTCCTTAGATTAGCGCGTTCAAGCAAACGAACATACAAACAAACTCTTCAGCTTTATATATTAGTATAAGATATTCTCTATTGTTACAGCTTGTATGCGTCGACAATAAGAATGGGAGCGACTGCGGTGTTTTCGAAGCACTGAAAAAATTAATAACAATTTGACATTTTCAAACAACTAAATAAAAATTAGCGCATAGTGTAAGTACTTTGTATGGAGTTTAGGTTTAACACTAATATATATATATATATATTATATTGTATTTAAGTATTTATATATTATATTTTTGACATTTGTATAAAAATATTAAATTAGACAATTCGAACCATGGAAGAACTATATCGAGTCTTCACCGCCATTTTATCGTAAGCGACATTTGTACCTAAGCATATTTTTTTGTTGCATAAATTCAGTTTTAGTGATTAGACCGTATTGAATCAAAAAGTGAAATGAAAGTCTTAAAACTAAATAATAGTTTAAAAATACCCCTTTGCAACAAAAAATATTCTGAGGTCCAAATGTCGCTTACGATAAAATGGCGGTAAAGGCTCGATATTAGGAACAATAACAGCACATTAAAAAATACAACTCCGATAAGTCTTTTCTCTAGTGTGCACAGACTGAAAATGTTTCAATTAAAAGAAAATAAAAAATAAAATATTTAGACTCAGAAAACATATTTTTGCTTTTATTTCACATAAGTATAGACATGTGAGTTATATGGCATATTTATTACTCAACACAGTATTTTACATACATACATAACTTCACGCCAGTTCCCTTGCGGGATAGGCACGAACAACAGAGCGCCATTTAGGGCCATTCTTACACACCTCACTTGCTTCTTTGACATTCATGACTCTTGTCATGCACGCTCGTCTGTTCTTAAGGCTCCTGACATCACCTTATGCTAGTACACGATCAATTTGATCATGGAAGGTGTGTCGTGGCCTTTCACGACTTCTGAATCCACCCACTTTTGCATTGTATATCTGTTTAGTCATTCTTTCATCATGCATTCTTTCCACATGCTCGAACCACCGGAGCATTCCTTTCCTTACCTTCACCCCGACACTCTCTTTCAGACCAACTCTCTTTCTTACTTCGGTATTACGAACGCGGTCCGCGAGCGTCACTCCGCAGATTTTGCGCAGTGCTCGCATCTCGACCGCGTTTACTCTACTTTCATGCTCTCTCTTCCATACCCAACTCTCGCTTCCATACGTGAGCGTAGGTACCAGCACCGCGTTGTGTATGGCGAGCTGGGCCTTCTGGCTGAGGTTCTTAGCGCCTAGAAGTTTACCTAACGCTCCATTCAAACTATTCCCCAAATTCACTCTTCTTTCTATATCAGCGGTGTACCTTCCATCCCTGCTAAAAGCACATCCAAGATATACAAACTCATTCACTTGCTCCAGCATAACGTCATCGACCATTATCCTTGCATTCGTTCTGGTTTTAGTGAATTTTAGTGAATGATATAGGTGCATTAACTTGTTTACAATGTATTCATTTGATTTTTATGTGAAATCGGTAACTATTGGGGGCTTGGGGCTTGTTTTCAGTATAATTGTTCCATGGTTCAAACTGTATAAAATATGCTCTTTATTTGTTACAGTTTCGGTTTAATTGGGTTATAAGAATATTGTTATAGATTGGTTTGCAGAACGTATAGATAATATGCTCTCACTATCGAGTGGTTTTGTGAGCGGTGTTAAGAGTCCACCCTATTCAAACGTGTTGATATTTGTTTATAATCTCGATTTTTAAATATATAAAAATTAAATTGCGTGCTTCATCTTCGACCGCATCATTGTCCGACGCTAGGCGTGATCGTCGTCAAACGCGAACCTATTTATCATTAAAAAGAAAAAGTATGCTGTTTAAAGCTCTAAAATATAATAAAAATCATACGAAACAACCTTAAGAATTCATAATACATACCATATATACAAATATTAATCTCAATAATAAAAGACACCTTTGAGTGGCTTTGGCCGACATATGTCACCAGTATGTTGGAGTTTTAAATGTATCTGTTCGCGTAGTTTTATTAAGAAGTGAAGAATAATTTCATTACTACTTCATAAATGGGTAAAAATAATAGTTGAAAAAGTAGTTTGAGAACCACTGTGCCTCGTCGGGAACATTCCCAAAAGTCTGGCATTGTATATCGATACCTATTCCTCGGCTTAAATGATGACCAGCACTTGTGCCTCGTATGTATAGTATTTATACTGAACAAACTTTAACTGGTAGTCTTAAATTTCTTGAACTTGAATTTTCCTTACTAGTTTTTCCTTTCTCAAAAATGTTGACTTACCACATATATTGTATTATGTTAGTCCAGCGAAATGTAGTAGTTTATCGCATTTTTTTTTTCTTTCAAAATAGATAATGACAATTATTCAATTATCTCAAATCAGTTCTTAATATAATAAGTTTGTTATATAAGAAGTAATAATTGTTTGATTCTGCAATCTGTTTCAACATTGACGCGCAATGTACTATCGCCGTCTCTTTTTCGTTGCGTATGAGAGTAAATAGCGCTGTCAGATTAGTTTTTACGTTGATATCTACGCGCGAGTAAATGAATACCGCGAAGGGTGTAGTCTTAATAGGTGGTTTTTCATTAACTTTTTCTGACAACTATCCTTGGAGATTCGCAATGGAGGATGATACATCTTGGAATACATTTTAGAATTATTTGCATAAAAAGGGAGTTTACCGTTTTAATGTACCTCTGGAGAATCGTGTATAGATATGCTGGTATGTATAAGAAGTAGTATAAAGTTCCAATTCATTTTGACACCTAATGACACTTGTCATGTTCGTAATTTTTTTTTAAATCTTTATTTAACGGGTTTTTTCAAGTAGAAAATGTAACCCCTATTATGATTGTTCACAAACATAAATAAAAATTAACATTAATAATTAATCGTATAGACATAATTTTAAACGGCATTAAAGAATCCTAAATTACATGTTCTAGCTCCTTTGTTACGTCTCTGAGGCTCGACGCGCCCTCACGCTGCTAAAATGTGATATCCGATCCCACATGCAGTGCAATTAGGGCGATTAACTTTACGCATCATGTAACCAAAGCAGTTCAGTGGGACATGACCAGCCCCAAGCCTCAGTGCCGTAACAACTTCTTGCCTTGCCATTCTGCTCACATCATACCATCGGGAGCGAGGGAGAGATGGCTGAGCCACTCTTAGCTATGACCACATATGTTGGTCGTACAAAATGTAGCAAACTGCGATGTTCTGTAAGATAGCAAAAAGTCACTCGGTAGACTCGACTGTAATCTGCCCTATAATGGTAATATTCTTATACTCCAGTTAATAACTGTTTTATATGATCATTTAAATGAATAATTAGAATGGATATTCATTTAAAAAAAAAAGATTATGAATATTAAATTCAAATGTCAGATCTCGTGTTTTTTTAAAATTTATTTATAATTTTCAAGTTGGCAATAATGGATAGCTCATATTACGTTGGGGCCGAAATAGTATAAAATATACGCTTCATACGTGTACCGCATAGCACCGAAAATTGACTTCATTACTTTGTCTTTCAATATTGATAGTAATGAAGTTTTGTCTACTCTAAGAACTAGAGGAACTTAATTGTTAAAAAAGGTTATAATATATATATATATGTGTGTGTGACTTTTGTAACTTCTTGATGTTATTTAATGGTGTTTTTTTTAGATTATGAAGTATTAGCGGTTCTGGCAGACGTTGTTCTGCCCTGAAAAAATAAAAATTTAGAACCCTATTTCAGCGCCACCTACTAGGTCTACTTGTCAATCTAAACCATCTCTGTACACACTCAAACACTAATTTCTTTTACACCTTAGGTTACATTGTTGAAGTTTTAATAGGGATCCATAATTTTTTAGTACTAAATATAGCCTATATTAATCTGGGATAATATAGCATTCGAATGATGAAATAATTTTTGAAATCGATCCAGTAGTTTTTGAGTTTATACATTACAAACATACAAAAATACAAAATAATATTAAAAAAGATTTTCGTTGACAAATATGTGTTTAAAGTGTAAAATATTGTTGTGTAATAACAAATACAATTGCAAAAAAAATATCAAAACTTGACAATAAATTAAAAAAAAAACCTAAAACGAACAAGCAGTGAAAAAAGTCACATATGAAACATTTTTTAACAATTACGATCGTTTTATTGTTTTTTAAATAATTAAATAACAATTCTATACAAATTTGGCAAAAGGCTTCTTGTTTATGGTCCGATGACGTTTAAACAGTTTCATAGAAAATTTACATGATAATTAGTCCACCGTTGGCTTGGTTCGTTGTCGGTCCAGTGTAAAATGGGTCATCCCAAAATGGGGTCATATGTAAAACATGTACAGAATATAGTACCGGTTAGTCGATGTATGATATTATGTAGTGATGTGGGTCTCTCGCGGTTATATCGATTGGGACTTGATTATCGATACATTTTTTAAAAATTTCTTTGATATATTATAATCGCTGTCCTATAATTTTCTCGAGGTATTACAATAATAATATCAATCATATCAAATGGTAAAATACAGTTCATATGTTTGTTTGTGAAATACATAAAATACTCAAAAAGTGATAAGACCTAAAGTTTTGTTATACGAGTGCTGGCACGTCAAATCTGTCAGTTAGGACTTTCAGGGTGCTGTTAGGACTGGCTCGAATCCTGCAGAGCAACGAGGCAGCATTTCATAGTTATTGTATAAAAATCAAAATAAAATAATAATTTAATCAATCGATATTTTATAATCTACTGCTTGCTCTTTAAGCATCTATGAGGCACACCGTATAACTATCCAAGATCCTTTCTTAGGTACACGTGATGCTCAGAATCGTATTTAAGTGGGCAGGAGAGCAGATGACAACTCCCGACGACAGACTTGGGGAGCCACCGTCGTCATTAGTCGGGTTGTTTTAAATTTTAACATAGAGTGCACTCCAAACAGGCATTGCCTCTCAATTGTTTGAAATTGTTAAATTAAGGCTGATGACTTCTAGAAAGACAGTGCTACTGCTATAGTTAAAACTGGCAAATCATTTATATTGTTGCGAGTTGAAGGACTCTAATTAAAATACCTTTGGAATTATTATAGAGTTTATCAGAACTATACAAACACGTATAACACAGGTACAAAAAAAAGCGGACGCAACAAGTCCAAACGTAATGCAGAAGATCGTAATTCAATAACACGCGCAAAGTCCGTCACTAAATAGATTACTGAATGTACACAAGTCTTGCTTCGCTCGTGGTTATCGCTTGACTGCCTGATCTCTCAATTGGGGCATGGCTTTATACTGCACCGATGCAATATGTCTGCCCTGTCGCATGGACCAAATTTCCTAGAATCAGTTTGTACTTTTAAATCCGAGACACCTGAAAGTAATCACAATACAACAATAGGCCGTAAAAGATTACAATACACAACAAGCTGTTTTTTTAATCACAAAGTAAACAAAAGAAGTCCAAATGGAAAAGGTAATAAAATGTGCTTCTACAGATATGCAGGTGTAAATTTGTCTTGTGTCGGCGTCTAGGTCGTAACAATATAATGATGGCTTTGAATGAGGAATGATTAATTTTATATACTTGATTTCTTGCAGTATAAACTGCATGTACGACAATGGTGAAGTTAGAAAAATGGTTCATAATATCACGCGTGTTTATCATAGGGATAGGCAAACACTTTCTTTCTCTATTAGCGCTCACGCTCTTTGTATATTCTTCTCACGTCATCTACTTTACTTATTCTTTTTATATATACACTTAAGTGCCGCTGTATGTTTAGGAAACTTTCTTCAATGTATATTTTGGATTTTTCTTAAATTGCATAATATTATATTCGTGAATTGTGTTTGGTGAAGTATGAAATGTCATCGTTCACTATATTTTTCGATTAACGATTGTATCGATAACCAAGCGCAATTAACCACATCACTAGTTCCTTAGGAAATGTATAGAAAAAGTGTCGCAAAGACTGGCTAATAAAAAATATGGTGTAAAGTTAAAAAAACGAAGTTTCGTCTTAGTTAAATATATTAATTATATAAAAAAGGTAACTCGATGTAATAATTGTTTATGGTATCTCTTTTGTCTATGGATTTGACAGGGCGACTTTGAATCAACATTTATTTCATAGATCTTCATAACTAGCGTAATAATGTCTGTGGGTGATTTGAAAAGTATTTATAAGATCTCAATATTGTCAGTCAAAAACACTGACGTCTGTTATTCTCACTGAGCAGGCTGCTGTCATTTCATTTTAGTGCTTTTTTGATTTGCTCCAGTTTGACGCTAATAGTGCGGCAGTACGAATTAACTTAAAAGTTACTTATATTACTACTTATATTAATAATAATAGTAATTCATATTTAACTGACAGTTTTTGTCCGTACGCATAAAAAGCCAATACATTAATGTCACCATTGGATTGAAGAAGGACTGATGTTTGTTTATAGTCTAAGGCTGAAGTTCGATGATGAACTGTTTGTTCAAAGTCAGCTACTAAGATATAACTGCCAGCTTATACTTTTATTTGTATTAAATGACACAATAGAGCACACATTTTTGTTAGTATATTTTTTAGTTTAATTACGCAATGATTTTGTGTTTGGTAATAAATAAAGATTGAGAAATGTTAAATATGTTGAACTGATATCAACGATTGAAGTCTGTTGACACCGATCGATCGGATCATTGACGAATGAGTTGCAGGGTATCATAACTACTTGTGAGAGGGATAAATGATATAGCCAAATATCATGCTATGTACAACATCTGTATAATGTACAACAATCCATCAATTTTATTGACAAATACAATGAATTATATCTGTGTTGTCTATTTTTTTTGTTATCAATAGTTCATGAAAGAGTATTAGTCAAAGCATATTTAACATTTTTCTCAAATTCTATAGACGATGTTGCAAACATTTTGGTGCGTAATTGACGGTCTATGTAAAAACTAACTTGCTCAATTTGTTTTTTTTTTTTGTGTATTTATTTCGGTCGAGTTCGGTTTTTACGTTAAATGTACTGAGTTTGTGTATATATATATATATATATATATACATATAATATAATAATTACATATGTGTTTGACGTTGAACCTATTTTTAATGTGCGGATTTGTAAATTGACGAATTTTATATGATTTGCTGGCAGATTTCGAAAATTAGGGTTGGATTTTATTGACGATTTTAGCCTTGGAGTTTATTTTAGCAATACAAATACAGATTATAAAATACTGAATAGTTGAATACAAATATTTCTCAGATACACAGACGTAATGAATACTGCTCTATAAACGCATGAATTCAGTGATCTAATTTGAAACTACTTTACTCGATTGAGACATTAATGCCCTAGTCACCAAGCCAATACGACTTATTGTCAGAATTTTAATTTTGATGCAAATGAGATTCCTATTTGCTCTATAATGTCTTACTTTGAATTAAAACAAGTCAATATATAATACTAGAAATTTATTCGTCATCTTTCAAATCGACATATTAGACCTAGCGTTTTTTAAATAAATAAAAAAATATTATAGCTACTCGGTATGTGAGGCAACTTAGGCGAAATAAACTTGCACTACGATTTAGAACTGCTTATTATGAATGACGAATTGATACAATATTGACCGTTTATATTTACTCACTACTGATAGAGCGTTTATTAATCCGTATATGTCAACCAGTCCTTTAATGTATCATTAAATATAAGCAGTAAAATTTAGAAAAAGGTTATCAATCTATCCACCTATACTACTTTGAGTAACTGATAGTCTAATTCACAGTTCGCTAAGATGCTCCACATATCTAACCAAGCAATGTTAATCCTGTATATTGCACTTAAAAATATAATACAATATACCTATAATGTTAAAAAGAAAAATCGTATATATAGATAAATAAATGAGTATAGAGACGGTATAATATAATTCTTAAGGTGTGTGTGTGAGTAACGAAACGTTTTGTTGATCCATTCAAGCTTGAAGAATACTGATCTATTTTTATTTAATTCTTGAATGCTTCATGCATTTGATTCCGATTGAACTGGGTTTGACTGAAAACTGACTATGTACTTTATAGTGATGCATTGTAATAAATAAGCATTTTAAGAATACTTATGAATGCGCAGATGAATACACATATGTTATGGATAAAGTGTAATAAATTAGGGCTGATTTAGTGACAGCCAGACCAGAGCAAATGTTTTGAAGGTTGTTTACTAAATAATATACCTCAGGTTTCAATTACACGGTTACGTGTTATTGATCTTTTAAGTAATGAGGTCGATCGTTTAGCACCATTAACATTACGGGCCCAACTGTATCCAAACGACACGTTTCTATTTTCTGGTTATAAAAATTTGTTCTGATCTGGGTATGCTACTCAGGTTGGTTTCAGACTTATTACTGGTAACCTACCTATTCATTTTGAAAATAATCAATGTGTATATGTCGGTAGATTTTTATTTTATCATTAATTTAAAGAGTGAAAGCCTATTTGAATACATTGAAAGATTATATTTGGTATGCCGACAAATAAAATATATCATATATAAATAGTTATGTAAAAATAGATTAGTATAGACTATCAACTCAGAGCGGATCACTTCGTTATTTTTTTTATTAGTATATAAGTGTGCTTTTACTATTATTATTATTTGACTTTACTCGAGTTTATTTTTTATTCGTGTGTGGTATTATAATTTTCATACAGTCATGACATAATTATAATTAATTTTTTCATTACCATGATACTACAAGTAGAGTATAGAGCATAATTATATCACCTCCTCCTATATGTAAGGTGCTCAAAAAACAATGTGGATAACTTTGATCGCTATACTGATCCGACGACAGAAGTTGTGTGTGTGTGCTTTATAATCCCACACGCGTATAAAAAGTGAAAACTTAATACTTAGATAAATTAGTTATAAATAAACGAAAATTTCTTAAAATACATCTTTTTAAGAGTTATCGGACGACGTTCATTTTGTTCGCCATGCATACAATATGCAGATAACGTGACCTTTATAGTTTCAATTGTGGATTTGATTTTAGATTACTTCCGGACATAAAGATCGTAATAGCTATAACAATGTTTGAATCAAAACTTAAACGCAATCTTTGTATTACATAGGTCTTTAATAGCACTTAGCATTTGAATAACCTTTTACAAAATTTTACATATTGATTTTCTGCAATGCTTAACTCTTTCTTTAAGATCTATCTTTGATACACCTAACCTACAAGACTACTTTAATTTCCTACTTACATAATCGCTCGTGTTGCAGTACAAAAATGTATGCCAGGGCACACATAAAAGAGCGTCGTCTGTGTCACTTTTAATATAAAGCTTAGATCGCTTCTATTATTCAGATAAGGTAATTTTTTTAAATAGAGTTCCTATCATTTAATGAATTTATGTGTTTTTAATTCGTCAGCGGGTTTTTGGCCGAGTTGTTTTTAAATTAGTATTATCATTATTAGTCTAGTTTTCAGTAAGATGTGAACGCGTGAGATGTGATATCAACGAAGACCTTGAAACAAAAGTTATATAAAACCCAGTGTTTAGTAGTCTGGAGATATTCATTTGCAATTGACTGACTGTTACATACATGTCCGATAATAATAATTGACGGATAGTCTGAGTTGTAATTAAATTTGCACGTCAATATTTTGTATGTTACAAAATTGATGTGCGATTGATCAATCAATTCAATGTGTAATTCTAAATGATCGTCTTTGGATCCTTTTGTGGCAGGTCCCCTGCTAGTTTTCTGAGAACATTATGATTACTCTTCATCTTACTGTTCGTTTAAAAACTTTTTGATGACATTGAAGACGTAGTTCTAATTTTAAAATTTAATAAATATTTTTTTTTACTTGCATTATAATGAGAATGGAAATTTTAATTTAATGATTTAAACTCAAATAAACGGATTTACGGCCAAAAGACTTGCAGTACATTTATTAATTTTACCGTCCCATTGTAATATAGTGAATATTTGCAATGCATTTTTGATGTTAACCATTTAAAGGCGTGTATGAAATGAAAATTATGGATGACTCGCTATACACTGGACAGACATCGAGATTGATCTTCGTTGATTTCTCATTTATGATCCAACATTCTTTCGCTGCTCGGTATAGTGTGAACCGTTTCATATCCCATTGTCTCGTTGTCGGTCCGGTGTTGTCTGAGCCATCTCTTTGTGTATTTTTTTTCGTCAGGTACGGAAGCGATCGTTAACAGCTAATGTCATGCAGCGGGCGTGTGTTTTTTTTTCCAGAAACAGTTTCTTTTGGATCGTGTTTTGAGATTTTAATTTCATTAGAAAAATATACTCTTTCAATAATAATTAATCAATGATGACTTGTTTTCTTACTAGAAATACTAGTGTTGACGTAATGTTAATTTTCGTCAAACTGATTTTATAGAGTGGAAAATTTACCCAATACCGGTTAGAATTTGGTTTTTATAACCGAATTAACAACGCACTAGGAAATATAATTCCATCGCAGACTAAAACTAAAACCGGGTTGATTTGCCAAACCGACGTAACACGTCAGTATTAAATATCGATTTATTTCAGTTCTGTAGAACTCCGTTGTTTAATAACAAATGTTATTTTTTACTCGAAAGTGTTTTTTAATCTTCAAAATTAGTTTAAATATTATTAGTACTCGCAAAAACAAGTCTCTTAAGTTTTATGACGTTTGCCTATTTTCGTAATCTGCTCACAATTTCTCTATGAAAAAGTAAAAAAAACTATGTTTTGTATTAGTATCCATAAAAGAAGTTTGTAAGACAATGGATACGATTTTATTAAAATTGTGAAAAATTAAATACACACGACCGCCGCGATTTGACGTCTAATGAAGCCGATGAAAATATTAATTTTATTAAGTTGTTTTTTTTTCTAGAAGATAATTTTTCGATGAGATAAATGTGGCAATTCGTGTTTATTAATGTACGCCAAAGGAGATGACGTTTGCAAAACGAGAACTGAATTCGAGTTTTTAGTTTGACGCCAAAATATTGACAGATGAAAATTATCCTACTAAATTTTGGTAGTGGCTTCGTCTTTGGCATTGTTTTTGTCAATGTCATTAAAAAAAGAACTTTTAAAAACTATTTTTTTTAATGTAACACCAACTTGGCTCCCGCGCCAAACTTAGAGCTTCCTCGAATTACCTGGAGAATGCTTCTTAATATTTGATTTTGGATTGAAAATCTTTTGTACCCATCTATTCATTAACCAAAAGATGTTATAGTTTAACACAGACTTAAGTAAAATTGTTTATCTAATTTTTTCGGTTTATGGCTGAGCAGCTAGACCTTTAAGCCAGGCCAGTCCAATATCATTATTATTGTAGTTAAACCAAAAACTCGTAATACAGTAGTGAGCAAAAAGATTTAAAAAATATTTTACATGTATAAATTGAAAATATGCAAAAAAATTAAATCTTGCTATTTAGTATATAAGCACTGTAAAATATAAGGATTTTTGTCTAGTTATAAAAAAATAGGTTTGACGAAGATAAAAAAGAGAACTCAGATTTTTCCAGTTGAAGCGCGTAAATTAGGTCATTGTTGTTTTTCGGTATTTGTTTTCGTGGAAAATTTAAAGAAGAACCTTGAAAGTGGAACTAAAAATTGGTTGTTGTATAGATTAATGAATACACTTTTTTTGCTTAAATTGTTTTTTTTTTATAATTTTAGTCAGTACGTTAGGTAGGTTATAGACTTGATTTATTAAGAAATGTGTTTTTTAAGAATGCTTGCTAATGTGGCGATCGCGGCGGTTACAGTTACTGGCAACACAAAGTTATTTGCACAATTCAGTCGATTCATAATGTTTGGATAGATTCTCCCATGACAGTTTTATGTTTTTAGTCCGAATGAGACGCTGGCGTGGTTTATTTAAAAGCTAAGTTATTAACACCATTAATTCAAGAATACATTTTAATCTTGCATGGGTCCTATTATGATTGTTTAAATTTGTATTATGGGTTTGAGTCGTTTCGCGAACGACTATTTTTATGTCGACCGCAGATTGTGTATAATCATTCTTAAAAAATTTTTTGGTTGTCTATGTCATGTTTCTTTTTTTGAAAACAAACCGTTATTGCAATTGATGTCTAACCGTTTGTTTACTTTAAGGACACTTCTACAGCAGCAAGCAGGGAAGTGGTTGTGTTTACGTACTCGCGATGCCCACTTTCCTGCTTGCTGCCCTGAAAGTGGGCATTATGTGTATGAGATATTTATTATAAGGCGTGGATTATACGCTCAATAAAATTGACAATATCCATCAAATATGTTTATATAGACAGTCGTATGAATGTCAACCAACAGTGTCGTAAGTTTAGTTGACCCTTTGCTATACCTGTATAACCTGAGTACTTAAGGTAGACTTAGAGGTATGCGACCGAGATATCAGTATCAGTTTGCAACTGTATGAAGACAGTCGCATGTCACAGTCGCTCGTCTATCTCGCACGGCAAATGGCTCAGGCTGAGTAGACTGGGGCAGCAAATATGCGGCCAATTCTTTTGTTTAATAAAAAAATTAAAAAAAGTCATATTATTGTTAAGACCACACAAACAATTCAATATATTAATTAAATAACATGTTTCACCACTTAAATATTTTTAAAAAATGCATACATAATAAAACAGAACAGGGTTCATGTTTTTTTTTCTCTATGTTAAAGACAAACAATCCCCTTTGTATATTTATATTTAATAGTCTGCTATACATGTCAATGTCTGTTCTTCTTGCTCAGAGTACATTAATATAATACATCTTTTTATCATTACAGGACTTCTCGTATGTCCACAATAAATTCCATTATTTTACCAATTACAAGTTTCATTATTATTACATTTTTTGTGAACAAAATAAATTAGTGCCGAAACCGTTCAGTTATATATATATTTTCATGTAAGTGCAAGTTATTTCGAATATATTTTTTATTCACATGTAAAAATGACCGCCATGACCCAATGACATGTATGGCATAGACTAGTAAATCTCCTATTATATTAATGTACTCTGTGTTAGTAAATATAAACATACAAAGAAGATTGTTATGTCTTCAACAATGGATTCATGTTTGATGAATGTTGTCAAATATGATTGACCATATAATGCGACTTATACGGAAAATAGACATTTTGTCTTTTTATTTTAATCAAATGAAAAAAACGCTCTAAATCATTTGTGTCGTGTAAAATGTTAATTGTAGTCCTATCGAAATTAAGATTATGTACTGTTCGAATTTAGAATTTCAATATGCTGTCAAATCATAGTGTTTTTTTAACTTGTCGCGGCGTCGCAACCCTATGGCTGTAAGTTATACATTATACACATATTATATTGATAAATAAATTAATAATAAAAAAGTTTGGTTTTTTTATTTTGTACCCCATTAATATGCTCTCGTTTATTTTGTAGAACGACTTAAATCGAGTCTTTACCACTTTATCGTAAGCGACATTTTACCAAAAAAAAAGTTGCATCTTACCTATTTAGCCTATTTTCTTTTACGACATTCAATTTTCGGTTCAGTAGGGTTTAATCATACTTAATTGACTCTTAAAACAAAATAATAGTGTAAAAAAACTATTGCAACAACAAATATATAATAAGTACAAATGTCGCTTTTTTATGTTATTGTATGAGTTCAGCAGACAGGCAGACGGCCCACTGGTGGAAAGCGGTTACCATTGCCTATGGACATTACCAACACCAACGGTGCTACAAATGCGCTGCTCCTCTCTGAACTAAGACTGCAATCTGGCCACTAATCCCGGAACACAACCCAAGGTTATTATGCCGGCATAGATAGATCAGGGGTGGTAGCCATCCAGACGGGCAAATACCCTACCAACGGGCTGTGGGTTGTTTTGTCGCCTGTTATGACAGGCAACACGGCCGCAGAAAATTATATTCTTTTTCCGTTCCGGCACGGATAGAACTTAACATAAATCGGCGGCAACGGCTCGAAATTGACTAGCCTGAGGGCCTCAGGCGGCCGCTTTTGGGGCATCGCTTAGTGGAATTGACACGTCTAAATATACTGGAAGTTGTAACTCAGCTTATAGAAATTCCACTTTATTTTGATACTGATGTTCGTCATATGAATCTGCGAAAGCGGCCGCTTTTGGTGCTCTATTATACCCTCAAAGTGGCAGTAGTTAGAGGTTAGTGGTTATGACATCAAAAACTCCTTCAGAACTAGGTAGTACCCTAGTATAAAATCTATGAGGCTGCGAAGCTTTGTAGTCATAAAAAAGTATCTATTATTAGTATCAGCTGGTGAAGGTATAATAAAACATCGTGAGGCAATGTACATCGCGAAGTTACCGATGCGTGAAACCCGCCAAGCCATTCTTAAGCGAGCAAAACTCAGGTGTGTAGCCGGGCAGACGCGTTCAACGAATCAATAAGTCTGTACTGTAGACATTATTAAACGAAAGTTTTGTTTTTAACCTCAGTTGATACAATGGATACAAACATGAGTACCTAGTATAATTCTATCTCATTATTAAGTTTTAGCAATAGATCAAATTCTCTTCTGCCTACCCCACATGTCCCAGTCCCATACATGTAAGAGACAATTCAATGTCATAATGACAAAATTGACAAACATCTGACAAAAAGTCAAATTGATGTCATTAATCAGGCAGTCATTTTAGGAAGACAATTCATAAAATATTTTTTCCCTCTGCTATTTGGCTATTTAATGATACATAAAATTATCATACAAATAACCTATTCGTTGAAAAGCAGTTATTACGTTTGCACCGGAAGTACGAAATAATGAAATCAATTTTTGAGATCACGCCAAACATAGACAAATAGTACGCAGTGCGCAATGAAATAACCTAGTTTTATAAATTGAGCTTTTGTGTGAAAAGCTTTCTATTTCAAGAACTTCGCAGTCAATATTATTACATAAATGTTGATATTGGTTGCTGAAAGGAGATATACTAATTAAAAAGCTCATAAATTTCATGTACAATAAAAAGTAATATAATTGTCTTTGCAAATTATTACTATGGCAACATCTTTAATCGATAATCGTGTCACCAATAATCGATTAGTTGTACATACATTAATCAAATTACATTATTAGCTAGAGCTTTATTCTAGACTTCGCTCATATAAACTTCAGACACGTATCTCCTAGAAGCTTCCCATTTTTAAGGTGAAAGTATCCTATTTCCCCGTAATCAGACTAACGCAGAACATAATTATTTCATGGTGACTAATTCTTATAGCTTCCTTTTAAACTTTAAACTTACTCTACAGGTAATATCTGACGGTCATCGTTATTGTACAAATTAAGAATCAACTGGTTGGAAATTAGTTACTGTTACTTATGGACATTTGCTGTTGCAATATTAATGGCCTGCTAGGACCTCAAAGTGGTTTTGAAATAATTAAAGTCTACATTTTAAATTATGTATTTTTGTAGTCTTGAAACTATTACGAATCCCTCAGAAATATGTTCTTTAGAGTCTTTGTGTACAGTCAGCGTCTTATAGAAAGAAACAGCCAAGATGATCAAATAGATAAGAACATCGAAAGTGATCATTAGTATCGGTACAACCATTGTCGTCTAATAGATCGAATCGGCCGTCTTGACCAAATACATCAGTACACCGACAACCCCAAATACATGAGTACATTCATATCGTCATTATTATGTTAACAACCACCTCGCCAAAACAAAGAGACACTCTAGAAAAATGAACTCTATTCTAAATGTGATAAGTGTCAAATCGAGATGATTTCATACTAAATCAAAATTTCAATAGTATGATTACTGTTATAAAAATCTTTTTCATTTTTATAACGTAACTAATATTTGCCCTCGACTTCATTTTCATTACTAAGATAGCAAAGATTAAAGTTATTTTATCAATATGTAAAATTGAATAAATATTTAATATGACAATACATGAATCCTAGATATATCCATAAACTCCCGATATTTGTAATGTTACTAAAGACTTATTCAACTACAGATGTTTCACTAAGGATTTCTAATAATTAGAGACAGTGTCTTGTAATTTGCGAACATTGCGTCAAAGTTGATCTAGTGGTTTGAAAGTGGAAGGAAATCCCGGGAAATCTCAAGAGTACCAATATAGTCATGTATAAAAATGTCACAAAGTATTTAACTATGCTGTAATAAGAGTAACACGACTAGTTTTCATGCTATATCTAGGCGCATTATTCCCAAGAAAATTTTGGAACTTTCCGTCACTAAAGTTAGAGTAAAAACATAAAAAAGTGAATCCGGTTTCCTGAAAAATTACACTAGAATTCCCATGATATTAGCTTTTTCAGCATTTAAGTAAAAAATGTCTGTATAATAGTGAAAACCTCATAGAAATTAACATATATTTATGAAAAAAAAAACATTAATTGTTTCAATTTTCCATCAATCAAACAATTTGATCGCAATCGATTTTTTTAATAGCTTCAATGTACAGACAAAGCTATTTTACAATATTAACTTAATTTTAACATTTCATTTGACATAATACACTATGTATATGTGAGTATACTTTCTATGTATATATGAGTTTGTTGAAATATCTACTAAAGAGTTTCAATACACAAGAAATTTAGAATTCGAGATAAAACTTTTTTTTATCAGCAATGAATAATTGATGTTTCTTGGATACTGTTTTAATGTCTAATACGTATATGAATTCTCGTGATCTATACTTAGATCATACTATACATATATATAATATACCCCAGTCATTGAAAAAAAGCTTAATCTAACGTTCTGGTGAAATCGTATCGGAATCAGGCAATGTTTATGCAGTATAACGACTTTAAACCACTCCCGGGAAGTTTTCGCGGGATTCGCGGAATATAAACTAACGAAGCATTCGAAAAAGAATGTGGTTATCGTTTGAGTATCAATTGAATATGAATCAACTAATTGTTATGCAAATAAATAATTTATACTATTCCCGACAAAAATCTCGCAGGATACCCGGGTCCATATCCATCAAAGTACCGCAGTATTTGAAAAAGAAAGTGCATTGTGTTTTACTATAAGTTGTATTCAAATCAGCTAATTTATATGCATACTAACCACTAGAAACCACCCTCGGGAAAATTTCCGTGAGATTCCCAGGACACAAAGTATTGCTGTATTTAAAAAATAATGTATCGTGTCTAAAATCGTGTAAGAATAAATAAACTAATTTGTAAGCGTCCTAACAACTTTAACCAGCTCCTGAGAAAATTCGCGGGATCCCCAGGATAAAAAGCATCACAGATTTAATTTCAGAAAATTTGCTATCAATGAGTAAAAACATCGCATCGAAATAAGAAAGCTTTTTTTATTCTGGCCTCTTCAAACCGTTCCCGGAAAATTTCCCGTGCGATTCCGGGATAAAAGGTAGCGCAGAATTTAAGTCTTGAGAATTTGCTCTGGCCTAGTAGTTTTTACGTAAATCCCGAACAAACAGACAAACCGACTAACAGACAAGAAATCTAAAAAAATTCACCGTGTCTCCATCGTTTATATAGTCTATTCCAATTGTGTTTTTTTAATAACTTCAATGTAGAGAGACGACATATTTAGCATATTATAATATTATAGACTATCGTCTGCCCGCGAAACTTCCTTCGCGTTTCCATGATGATGATACATTTGATAGTGAAGTATGTTTGAACAGTTCTTTATGGTGGTTAAAGAACCGTTCAACCTTACTCTAACTCTCTATGAATAAGACAGTTAGTATTTAGTAAAAACGAAAACTCAACGCTGAAAAACGGTGTCATCAAGTATTAAAGAATGTTAACAAAAGTATGAAAAACCTGATTTAATTAAGAGAACTGAAATATCTGGTTAGAAACAGGAACTTGAGACTATTTATAAAATTTATAGGTTAATAATATATCTTTAGTTAACTGGGCTCGCCTAATATCTCTGTTCTATCTGAAATAATATTATAGTTAGGTACTGTGGCCAAATGCGTCTTAGTTATAAAGTTAAAATGAACGCCGTTAATAATTGGCTACATTAGAGTATATATGTCATCGTTAAATTGTAAAGACCGTTAGATTATAATCTATCGACGTGAAATCGTTCTGTGTCCATAGAGTTACTAATAAAACAGGTGGGTCAGTCAAAAATACTAAAGATTCGATCTCTGCCCTTATGGGTTAGAAGTTTTAACAATGTTTGTAAGTAGTCAATAAATGATACTTGATTGAAAAAAAACTGGCGTTTCCTTCCAATCCCAGTGTTGACCCTGGATTAAACGTAATAAATATTATTATGCACATATCATCCTCTTCGTCAATCACACTGCTGTGATTAGGAGTTTTTTTTTAAGTTTCAAACGCCTTCAGAATTGATTTCATTAATTTCAGATTAGAAAAGAAAGGTACTTTTCATTCAGTGCAAATTTAGCAATAAGTAATTCAATTTGAAATACATAATTCGAAATACAATTTTGGTTTAGTATGAAATCATCTCGATTTGACCCTAATCCCATTTAGAATAGAGTTCATTTTTCTAGAGTGTCTCTTTGTTTTGGCGAGGTGGTTGTTAACATAACAATGACGATATGAATGTACTCATGTATTTGGCGTTGTCGGTGTACTGATGTATTTGGTCAAGACGGCCGATTCGATCTATTAGACGACAATGGTTGTACCGATACTAATGATCACTTTCGATGTTCTTATCTATTTGATTATCTTGGCTGTTTCTTTCTATAAGACGCTGACTGTACATAAAGGTAGTAGCAGTAGTGATTGGGTATGGACGCCCAACTAATGGCAGTCGATATGGTGGTAGAAAATATCTTCGAGCAGCGGATGCTTTGTATTGCACATAACCGGAATTCAACCTAGGGATAATGCAGATTCAAATTAATCAGAATTAATAACGTTTACGTTATGGCTAACAACATTTGTCTTAATTGAATATACAGAAAAATAGAAAACAAGTAGAAATACCGTGGTTTAGTCGTGTGCGTGAAAGGTTCTTCGACACAATACATTCGGAATATTAAAACTCTGTACCTTTGATAAGTTCAAGTCAAAAATTGAGCTCTAATACTCAACTTCCAATGGTAAGCTTACCTTTATACTTTACATTTTTTTTATGTTTAAAGGTTAATCACATAAAAATATCTTGTAATTAATTGTTTGAGCATATTTTATTTTTACTTGTATAGTAAAAAATATTTTTTAATGGAAACTTGATTGATATATGTATTAATTTTGTGTTTTATGTTTAAGAATATGAATTATTGTATGTTTCCTAGACAAAATAAATAAAGGTTAGTTAGTAAAAGCTTATGAAAAACTAAACTATAAGTAAAATTTACCTATTTAGATAGGTATAAGCGTCAATACTACACGGTTTTCTAATAAAAATATCAGTATTAAATAAAATTATTATAAATTTGTTCGAAACTATAAGAAGAAGCTTAATATAATTAATCTTAGATAGTTAGTATTTATTATAGTTTTCAATAAAATTTATTTTTATTGGTAGTCAAGCGTATCTCATAACTATTAAGAAGGTTTAAATTTATTCAGGAAACTACTGATTATTTTAATATATGGGGATACTTAGTTTCAATTTGTAATTTCTTAAACTCGAATAAATTAAATACGATTTAGATTTATTAAAAATTAATCGATATTGAAAATTTTAATATACATCGATGCAAACCATAGTCAATGTTGCCAGAAAAATGAAATGAAGCATTACATCACCATTTCATGGCAGTCGTTTGACGGACATTTGCTAATTTTTCGACATTTTACGTGACAGCACGTCATTTTCGACATTTGATTGATAATTTTCCATAGGATCCATCAAAATTAGTTTGTTTGAAAGTTAGTTTACGCGCTAAATGTTATTATTTTCGTACAATACAACAATTACGACGATGTGATAGCTGGGTGTCCATCTTTGGTTAGCGTTGGTTATATCCAATATGACCGCACTAAAGTGCGTTGTGGAAGGTTGCAACTTGGAGTACGATGTTGTTTGCAGCTTTTCCTTTTACAAGTGAGTATTATTTTATTATATCCTGCTGAATCTTACGAAAAAATACTTTTCCACTTTTCCTTTTATTCTTTAGTCTATGCCCTATACCATGACCTCGGCGCAGGTTGTACTTTAAAACCTCTTTTCAATATTGGCGGGAGTTTGTTATCATTCTATTATTTCCTTATTTACCGCTATTAAGTACATTTATAACCATATGTAAGTACAGTTAATACCAGTGAATGTATTCTGCATACATTTAAAAGCAATATTGGCAATCTATAACAACCCATTTTAATATTTACATAACATATTTATATCTGGATTTTATATGAGTACCAGTAGCTTCATACATCTTTGTATGAAGCACAGTTAAAGAACAACTGTAATGCTGTAGTCACACATTCAAATCAACTTTTCATCCAAACTTGGCTCCTATATGAAGTATTTAATATTTCATCCAACTACCACACTACATATTAGTCTCAATATCAAATATGAAGCCAAATTACTGCCAATGCAGAGCAAAAAGTGCTGTACAATAACTTATACACACTAGAATAGGGATGGCGAACCGATGGCATGTGTGCCATTGGGAACTCACAAAGTTCATTAAGAAGTATTATATTACAAACGAACATAAGTGAACTTATGCTATGGAGTGTTCAGGCGAGGGGCTAAAAGTAACATTTTACAATCCTAATATAAGTATTTGTCATCTAAACTGCAAACAGAACTCTCACTAATGTTACTTTAATATGAATGATGTGTATAACTGAAACATTGATGGTTTATTATACATTGCAAAATGTATTTCTATTTTGTAGTAAATTTAAAGTTTTGAGTTGATAGTATTCAGTATTATTACTTTTTCAATAATTGCAAAGTCATAATTATTTGAAGACACATCTATTGCCTCATTAAACATTACTTAAGAAAAATGGTACATAGATTCACCAGCCTAACAGTAGAAGCTTACAAATATGGTTTAGTACGTATACTTATTATTTGCATCACATAATAGAACAAGGAAAGGTGTACAACAGGAAGTACAACTCGCTATGAATGATAGACTCAGGGGCATAGCTATGCCGTATCAGCCATACTAATGATATGGGGCCCCCACACCACAGGGGCCCTGAAAATGTGTTAGAAAAATTCCTAAAATGTTATTCACAATCTTTTATAGATTAATAACATTTTTGAGAATAACTGCTGGGCCAAAGGAACGGGTATCATACTTGTCATTATTGTCTATAGAGGCAGTAAAAATAGAAAAACTGAAATTGTCTTCAACTATGGATACATACATACATACATAACTTCACGCCAGTTCCCTTGCGGGGTAGGCACGAACAACTGAGCGCCATTTAGGCTTCTTCTTACACACCTCACTTGCTTCTTTGACATTCAAAACTCTTGTCATGAATGCTCGTCTGTTCTTAAGGCTCCTGACATCACTTTCTGCTAGTACACGATCAATTTGATCATGGAAGGTGTGCCGTGCCTTCCATGACTTCTGTTTCCATCCACTTTTGCATTGTATATCTGTTTAGTCATTCTATCATCATGCATTCTTTCCACATGCCCGAACCACAGGAGCATTCCTTTCCTTACCTTCACCCCGACACTCTCTTTCTTACTTCGGTACTACGAACGCGGTCCGCGAGCGTCACTCCATAGATTTTGCGCAGTGCTCGCATCTCGACTGCATTTAGTCTACTTTCATGCTCTCTCTTCCATATGTGAGCATAGGTACCAGCACCGCGTTGTGTATGCCAAGCTGGGCCTTCTGGCTGAGGTTCTTAACACCTAGAAGTTTACCTAACACTCCATTCACATTATAGATGATTTGATAAATAAGCTTACTAAAAAAAAAAGAGAGAAATCTGAATCTTTTATTTGAACTGTCTGTCTAACTTAGCTCTTAGGAGTATTAAGTATAAGCAATAACTTATAATTATTGTTTCTTTTCTAAAAAACTTTACCCTTCCTTTGGGTCCCCAGAACACATTTTTATACAGGGCTTGTCTAAGTCCTGTTACACCACTAGATAGACTAATGTGTTCTGCACAATAGTCCATTGTCCAAAATTCTTGCACACCCTCTTTTCATTATCCTTGCCTTTGTGCTTGTTTCTACTTTGAAATATAATGGAATATTTGGAGCTAGCCCCCAATATTATTAAACTGCCCTCTGTTTAAGGGAAGGTAACCACTTTCCATCTGGTGGCCTTTCAGCCTTTGCAATAAATAACACGCCTCCTTGTAATGCACCAATGATTTCTCATCTCCAGTGCAAACATATCATCGGACAAAGATGACAAGAGGCAAGAGTGGATTGAAGGTGCTATGCAAGAGGAGAGTGAGTGCCTTTGGAGACACGTTAGCCTTCAGCTTTGTGGGTAAGAATACCTTTTTAATTTTTTACTGATTTGTCTCTGTATGAAGTATTTCACTGACCCTGTCTACATTCTACATCCACTATACTCAACCTGCAGCTTGCCTAGTTTAAGTGTGGGGCTCCCTGGCATACTACATAGTTGTATAATTAAATGGATTTACATTAATAACACCTCTGAAGCCCAATTCTGCTATTTCAAAATCTTAGTGTTGCGCAAATATTCAAAGTATGATTCTATTGAGACAGTGTCAAAAATTGGTATTCAACTAAATCCACAATATCTTCTCGATATTGTCAGGGCAGAATAATAGTAGAAAAAAAATGGTATTACCATAAGCAAATATAGTGTTAGCCGAAATGAATAATGTGAAGCTTCCGAAATAAACACTTATCTCATAAGTTTTTGCTTATAAATTTTTATTAAGATAGAGTGGCATACCCTGGCCCTCCATAAAAATTTACAGAATACCAAAATCAGACAATCGTCTCAATTTGAGACAATAGTTACCAGCAATTTTGATGAGATAGTAATAGTAGAATTGGGCATCTGGTGTTGCAAATGTCCATAGATGATGTTAACTGCTTTTTATCAAGTGGGCCATAAGCTTGTCTGCTATACTGTACCAATAAATAAAAAAACACAAATAAATGAATAATGTGGCCTGGGGCACCTTATCTAGTGTGTCCATTCAAGCCATTCAAGGACCCATTCAAACATACGTAAAAAATTTCACCAATGTTCTGGAACCCTACTTCAACACCATCTACGGATCCAATTGTAGATGTAAACTGTTCAGAGATCCACTCAAATTCGCACAAAAAATTTCATCATTGTTCTGAAACCAGATTTCAGTGCCACCTATTGAATCCAAATGTCAATCTAAATCTCTCCAGGGACCCACTCAAACACACATAAAATTTCATCAAAATCGGTCCAACAGTTTAGGAGGAGTACAGGGATATGCACACATACAGAAAAATGATATATATAAAATAGCGTTATGTTATAAGTACTATTATTAAAGTTATATTTTGTGGGGATTTGTGGCCAAATGACTAAGATTGAACATATTTGCTATATCTATGGAACCCTTCGCTCTGGGTGGATTCACACTGCTGACAGGTGGTTAATAAGGAGAAAGTTTCCAATTTGTTGTGTAACTATTTTACATCCTGGGCTCTGGGCTCTCTATAGCAGAAAATTACTCAAAATCAAATAGAAAAAAAATATTGTTAGGTTTATGACAATCCTAAAAGGAGTAGGTACCTAATTAAGATTAGTAACGTGCTGTACTAGACTCAACTAGGACTAGGAAAGCGTACAATGGAAATTTATAATGATAAACAGCACAACGGCGTAAATTGAGTTATGACATCCGTCGTATTTAGATAACGTCGACGATCGGAGTTGAGATTCAAACGAAAATGCTGCCTGGTGCCACCACGCGATGGGCGTAATCATTTAATTAAACAATTGTTATCAACCACTTATAACAATCGGACTTTTAAAACAGTGGACAAAAATGGGTTGCAAGCAGTTGGTTGTCTGTAAACCAAAATGTACGAGCCGCGCCGGCGGCCGGCGAGTGGCAGAACCAACTGATATACATTTATTAACTGACCAGCACGTGCTAGCGATACTTCATTAATTTTTAACTTTTTAGAGGTTCTTCTTAAGTGTATGTATATAATTACCTTCGCTGCGCTCAACAACGTTCTCTAAATACGCTTCCGTTTCATCAGCTAGCGTTTCCTCATTTGAGAAGCTATCTTATTAGAGACTAGCTGCGCCCGCGGCCTCACCCGCGTGGTGATAGAAAATCGTCATATTTTGGATTTTCATACTATATCTTTATAAATTATAGCCTATGTGTTATTCTGATGTGTATGGTATATTACTGTAAAGTTTAATCAAAATCCATTCAGTAGTTTTTGCGTGAAAGAGTAACAAACATACATTCTTACAAATTTTCGTGTTTATAATATTTATAGGATTGTAGGATATCTGGACCATATATGTAACTTAAAAGTGTAAAATAAAAATGTTCAAACAAAAAAGAAACTGACTTCAAGAGTAACTAAAAAGCTAAAAAAAAACCTTGAGAGGTGTCAAGGGACACCCGGATGGAACGAAGTTCCTTTCGATTAATTAGTGAAGGAATTGTAATAAAAATTTATTTTTATGTACAAAAACCCTGTATACACTCAACAAAAATAATCGTCGCGACATCACACTGTTTAATGCGAAATAGAAAGACGAAACGAAAATAACTGGCTTGCTTTCTATGAGAGAGAGAGAGAGACAGACAGAAACACGCGCACGCCGCACGGCTTACAACTATAGCAAAAAATGTCGTTACAACTTTTGGTCTTAATTTTTTCCGTCTAGCCCCCTTTCGCAACGCGCGATAAGGAACTTCGTTCCAATAAAATTTCTACAACATCTTGAAGTCGGTGCCGGTCGGTTTATGTTTTACTTGGCACCAACTTCAAGATGGTAGAAAATTTTACTTTTTGCTTTGTTAGTTACTCTTGAAGGCGGTCTCTTTTTTGTTAGATATTGTTTATTCCTGATATTTTTTTCATAAAGGTATAATGATTAGGTACCACTTTGAATTGGACAACCAAGGATTGTGGATAGACTCGCCCATGCTGCCCGAGTTGCTGATGCCCCATGAGAAACCAACTCCCACACACGTCCCCACAGCTGCCGAGAAACGAGGTAAATATACTAATTTCATTCATTTTTTTAGACATGTGATCATTTATTTACAGCTCCTTAATCAAAAACAACCATTATTTGCGTCATGTTCTTTGTTTTCGTATGTTAGTCATGTTTCTAGGAAACTTAGGGTCATATAAAGTGGATCACTGCCGCAGACAGCGAAGAGGAGGTCGCAGGTGCCCATCTTCCCCCGATGACGTAGTGGAGCTAGGGAGTCGGGATACCTTCCCGGCAGGGTGTCTTGAAACCCAGGACACCCTTCCTAATTGACTTGAATCAAGGTGTCATACGCCATTTACGATTCGGAGGGATGCTGGAAGGTTTAGGGGGGTATTCTGGCGATCGGTGCTTGCAACTTCTATTATCAGAAGCTTGTATATCAGCCGTCGGGAGTCCTACATACCCCTTAGTGACCTCCCCTGAGGCCCGAGGGCATGTGCAAATGCTTTCTCGCGGTGTTAACAAAAAGATAAAAATAAACTTAGGATCACAGCACTGCCGTCCAGAAGTGGACCCCAAGTTGTCGCGTGGTCTACGTATCGACACAATCCACGAATTGCTAGTCTGCCAGCGATTAGCAGTGGGCCTTTACGTGAATTATTCCTGGCAGCGAGTTGTCACCGAGTGGTTCACTCGCCGTCGCGGCGTGGACAGCTTGCGAGCGAGGCCATCCAGTGCTGGTTGGTTGCCAGGTGGCGTTATTCATTGACACTACATCTTTGTCTTCCGTGATCACGGCTACTGAAATATAACCGAATCGTCGATGTAAAACTCAAATAAAATGATTAAAATTCAATACTTGGAACATTAACCCAAACAAATGACAATGAACAATTAAGACAATTTTAAAATGAATTGTAGACAATTTAAGTTTCAAAGGTAATAAACCATTTTGTCGATTACGCATTATAGGGATTCTGGCTTCTCGGATACATCAGTTGCAGCACTAATATTGAGTAAACTTATTTATAATTAGGTCTCAAATTAGCAAAAATTGGTTGTGGGCTAACACTGTTCTCTCGTTAGGAACTGGTGGCGATTTCAAATGTTTGTCTTAATTTTTTTTTTACTAAAAACCAATTCGAACACGCGATATAATCAGTTTGAAAATGTTTTCAAATGTGCCCGTAATGGTTGCAGGCGGCGGGCCTGGATCCTTGGGGGTTGCCAGCTATCAAGGCTTATACGAGAAATTCATTCGAGTATCAAAACAACCCAGAGGTACTTATCAACATTTTGTACCTTATTAAAAAAACAAGTAATTATTCTGGAAGCATAGTCTAACTAAAATTAGTAGAATACCACGGTAGGGCAAATTATACAAAGTTACCAAACTTTTTCATATCATATTGTAATTAAAGTTCGTAGATTACCACTGTACGGCATATTATGAGAAAAATACAGTAAACTTTTTTAATATATGTAAGTAAAGTAGTAGTTTACCACTGTGTATAGCATATGAAGCATAGTAAATTAAAATCAGTACATTACCACAGTAGATCATATCATGAAGAATAACCACACTGGATGATATCATAGTGTAACTAAAAGTAGTAGATTATCACTATCAATGGCATATTATGAAAATATTATCAAACTCTTTAATATCGTAATGTTACTAAAATTAGTAGATTACCACTGTGTGGCACATTATGTAAAATTATCAATTGATTTTAACACATTGACAAACTGATAGGTTTTTCTAATTTGGATAGCTCTCCAGGTTCGCCTTTCTTATTCGCAATTCGTCTTCTTTAAATAAATATATATTAATCGATTTTAAACATTTAAATTCTAACTATTCTCTCACGTCGCATTTGATCCCTGGGATTTGTCTTTCAACCGGTTCTTACATTTTCATTGTTCATTGTTATTTTTGAAGTCTTCAAAGCATGATAATAATAATCCTGTGGGGGTCGGTGGTGGTGGTTATATATGGTGTTCTCGAGGTGTGAGAAAAATTGAACCAGGTTTTATATGTTAACTATTTTCCGGTATATTGTCCATACATTAATATACATATATATATATATTACATACACTAAGTTACACACGTACGAGCGGATGTGTTGAACACAAAACCTATCTGTCGTAAAACTCAGGTCAGACTGGCTAAGGCGCGTCGTACTTGCCCGAACGCGAAAACTGCTGACAAATCGATTTTGTGTCACCACAATCCATAAACGGTTTTTAGCAGGCAACCCTATACAGTTATTTTTGCAATTAAATTGTCCTTCTTATGATATCAATTTTTATTGGTTGTTCATACCTGCTTGCCAGGTAGCCATGAACAGAAATAAGTAGGCAAGCCCTATCTAGACACATTCTCATGTTAAAAACTAGCAGTTGAAACAAAATTTGTTCTGTTCTCAAAAAAAATTATTAAAATTAATTTAATTAAAACTAGCATGTATATACTCTTTTGTTTATTGCTGCCTTGGCGAAATCTGTTTTTATAGAAGTATAGTCTTTGACAACAAATTATGACGGTCGAATTTCGACCACGGGCGACCACTAGTTATACAGATTCTGAGTATTCTTCTGTATTATTAAATTGTTTAATATCTTTTGTCTCCAGCCGCTGAGATTATCCGCATGGAGCACAACTACAGCGTCGAGCCGGGGAGCAAGGAGGCGAGCGAAAACGTCTCTCGGCTTAATGTCAGGCAGTTGGTGGACACCCTTGGATATCTGTAAGTACTATGTATAATCGGGTTCAGACGTTTGCCGATTGCGGGTTTGTGGGCAAAGACAAGATCCTTATAAATAATAATGGGCACCTTGCATCTGACTAAGCATTACATGTAATGGGGTGCAGTTGCATGCTCATTGCAGGTTTGTGGGCTACACTGAGGGACCCTTATGAATAATAATGATCGGCACCTTGAATATTTGTAAGTATTTAGGGATGACTCCAAAGGTTGGAGGAGTGAGACGAATGCTCCTCCCTCTCAGAGGAAGATCTTCCAGCGAGGCTATTGTTGTTCCTCTTAGGCCTAGGCCCATCTATTATTATTGGAAATTTTGTATATATTCTTTGTACGTTTCGAGAATTGTTTGCGACCTCAATTATTGCACAGCGCCATCTATTGACTCGTATGTGTTCCACTACAAGTATTACGTAAAAGGGTTTAGTTGTATGCCAATTTTAAGTTTGTGGGCAAAGACGAGACCCTTATAATTAATAATATAAATTGGTACCTAGCATATCTGTAAGCACCATGTGTAATGGGGTTCAATTATATGCTGATTGCAGGTTTGTGGGCAAAGACAAGGTCCTAATAAATAATAACGGGCACCTTGCATATTAGTAAGCATTAGATGTAATGGGGTTCAGTCGTATGCCGATTGCATCATTTATGTTTCCTTGTAGGTCCCTGAAGAATCTCCAACGGAAGCAACTGTGGGTTGTGAAGGTGGAGACGGACAAGGCCGAGGCTTCCATCACCCAATCGGAGCAGGTCATAACCAAAATGTCCGATCCTAAGCAGATCATCGAGGTAAATTGATTTAACACTAATTTTCTCACGCCTTACACGATTAGCTCAAGTCTAACCATTTCAAGTCGATATTCTGTGAGAGCATGCTACCACACCAATCGAGCCGGCCCTGTGAACTATAATTAAGACTAGAGTTTAGCAGCCTCGGGTCAGCCTCTAGTGCATGCTTCTTTCTTAAAGAGGTTACATCATATTTAATTTTTATGTTACTGCTATTTGCTCCGGAAGACTCACTTCATTTTATATCGCAAAAAATCCCATCTCCCGGATGAAAAGTATCTATGCCAATTTTCGATATTAAAACTACATATGTATACCAAAATGACCAAATCGATCGCATCGGCCACATCGACGAAATCAACCATATCAACCAAATCGACCACATCAATCACATCGACCAAAATGGCAAATCACAAAATAAAAACCTATCCTACTTTCTGGAATAATCTTTACATAAATCTATTCCCAAACTTATCCCATTATCCGAGATGTAAAGTATCCCTTGTCCACCCTCGGTATTAAAATTACATATGTAGCGAATTTCAGCCAAATCGGTCCAGCAGTTTTTCCGTAAAAGCATGACAAACAGAGAGACAAATATATTTTTTATCCCGGAAACTATGCCATTTTTCGGGATAAAAAGTATTCATGTTAGTCCTCGCCACCGAAAAAATATATATATATATATTTTCAGCTCAGTTTTAGCTCTCTTCCGCGAGCTACCCAAGTCTACTAGCCAGTTGGTCACTGGTCACTGCAATGACTGAACATATGCAGCCTATGTACACTTATTCAATTCATTCTCCTTACAGATTGTACCCCATTCATCAACGTCTACACCAGCAGAACAACCGACCAACGAAGTGCTACACATAATGGATGATACAACAATAACGGACAACTTCATATACGAAATAGCCGAAGAACAAGAAATAACTATGGAGGAAGTCAAGGAAATACCAACAGAAAATGCCGAGTGGATGGTGAGTATCCTGCCAGAAGAGTCGAAGCCAAAGTACGCGTACATCAAGCATTGCAGTTCAGGTAAGAAGAAGAGACATTTTACAGCTGACTTGAACGAGATAACACTACAAGGCGATTTTGAAAATTATTATATACTACCAGACGTAGATCCGTCTGTTGGTGTCGAAATCACGACCAGCTATGAGCCGGAGAACTATATAGTGCAGGAATACGAGCATCTGGTACTCGATGAACGTCCGAAGAAAAAGAAGAAAGATGAGAAGAAACGTAAGAGATTGCCCTCGAAGGAGAAGTTGAGTGAGAGCGGTGATTGGATGATTCAGAATAATTTGAGTTTTGACGAGGATGATGATGATAAAAAGGTCGCGTCCAGGGTTAGAAGAAAAAATAAGAAATATTTGGGTTACGATTTTGTAACTTAAGATTGTTTGGGCTCCGTTTGAGAAGTGTTACGCGGTATTGTTGTTTGTCACTGCTTATTTAGTCAATGAATTGTTTATTAAACTATATTTGTCGTGAACATTGAGTTATATGTTACACTAGAGAAGGCTACCACTTCCATTTTAAAAATATAGTTAACTATCGGTATTTTCGAAAAATATACTGTCAGACCGGTATGATTTTGTACCGTTACTTAAGTAACATTTATAAATTTATCGTTAAATATAACGTTAACAAGCGTATCTTTAATGTCATATTTACCGATATTTTTTACATTACCGGAACAATCAACAAACTCCAATTCAATTGCAATATTATTTGAAAATTAATACGCGCGCTCTTGCATCAATGCTGTTTGACGATCTTTGCGAGCGAACGAGTGACGATGGTAACAAAATACGGTTGTAACGGTAAAATGGTCTAGAAATAACGTTAAGTTTTTTTTACCGATATATTCAATTATAGTATAATTATATACCGATACCATATTTCACTGGTCTTTCATGCCTTAAACTAGAAAGTTGAACTAGTTCACCTGAAAAGTACTATTCGGTTATCAGAAATTTGTATTTTCATTGTTCCGTGCAGGAACGGAGAGAGAAGATAATTTCCTGCGGCCAGGCGGCCTGTCGTAAGAGGCGACAAAACAACCCACAGCCAGGTGGTAGGGTATCTACCCGTCTGGATGGCTACCACCCCTGGTCTAGACTATGCCGCCATAACAACCTTGAGTTGTGTTCCGGCATTAGTGGCCAGTTTCCAGACTCACTCAAGAGAGCAGCAGCGCAATTGTAATGCATTTGGTGTTGCAAATGTCCATAGGCGATAGTAACCGCTTACCATTAGGTGGGCCGTCTACCTGTCTACTAAACTCGTGCAATAAAAAATAATCATTATATTAGTACGTGAAGAAAAATCTTTGTACGTATGAAATTTCGCACGCTTAAAGTTTATATAGAGGAGTGCAGAAGGCTAATATTAAAAAAAAAAAATGTATAAAAAATACATTAAATCAATAAAAAAAAACATTACACACATACCCATGTATTTGACACACACACGCATACAAATTTTTTTTTTATTGTTGCCTTGGCGAAATCTGTGATTATAGAAGTAGTCTTTGACAACAGAACCTTAAGAATGTTCAAACTTATAATTTAAATTAATTATGGTCGAGTTTCTACCACTGGGCGACCACTAGTAATAATAAAAAAAAGCAATCGAAATAGTTCATAAAATACGCAAGACTAGAGAAGACGCAAACGTCGCAATCAATTGCGGTGATATCACGGCACGTACGTAAGCTACTCGTTAGACTTTCGCGGTCTATGGATGTCTATTTGTTTATAAAAAAAAATATTATGCGTAAAGTATTATTTATTACGCCATGTTGTATATTAGGATACTGCAAGAGATGTCAACAAATGCGGGTAATCGAGCATTTTAGATTATAAATGGAACAATATATTCAGTAGACGCCATGTTGCGTTATTTGACATAGATTATTTAGTGCAGATGAGTCGTTCTTCTGAGAGTGTGTCGGTAGATTGTATAAAATTCTACTGCCACGGTAAAGTACAGTACTATGGTTACAGTCAGAATCATTTTTTGTTATTTTAAATGTACATATAATAAAACTGTTGACGGTGTTAAGTTTGTATAATGAATATAAAAGTAGGAAAAAATCATTGGACTAATTTGGACCGGAATTTGAAAATACATTTTTTAGGAATTATGTCTGTCTGTTGAAGCATCACGTGAAAATTACTGAACGTATTTAAATAATACTCGACACTCGAGCTAGCTTATAACCCGAGTCAATACATAGGATATTTTTTATCCCGGTAAATGACGTCGTTTGGTTGGGATAGATAAATACAGACAAAGTTAGCGGTTACTATTGTTAGCGTTACGTACAGGTGGTTCCATTAGTAGCTCACAACGCCCAAAATGCTCAGTTAGCCGTTCCACAAGGCGACCGCGATCGTTGTGGTCGTGACGAAAACGTGACTAATGACGTCATCATTTTCGATTACACAACGCTCACAACGACTCATGTCAAGTGGTGGGTCGAATAGCCGTTCCACTTGGGTTTACGATTGTAACGCCGGCAAGCAAGTGGAACGGGATAAATCGCGGTAGTGAACGTGGTCGTTGTGAGTCCCTAACGGAACGTAGCCTTGTAGATAGCCATACAAGTATGTAGGCAGAAATGGTAATCATGGTAAATAGGGGCATCTGTTCTATTATCCTTTGACATACACGCGCTCCCCACCACTTGCGTATAGAGTGGTTTGTTTTTATTAAGCGTCTCTATTATAGCATATAGCTCAATGTTGTTTGTCGTGATTTTGTTTATAACAAACTACATGGAATATTGAAAAACTAAAAAATCATCAATGATTGTAAATGTGGAGTTATTTTACGTTAAGTCAAATAAATTTATTTTTTCCATTTATGAATATAATATAATAGAGCATAATATATCGAGAGGTAAATAAAGCCTGTCGTTTCAAATGACATTTTATCTCTTAACCTAATGAGAGTCTTTTCCTAATATCTTCCAACTTATGGAAACATAGTGTTTTCAATTGAAATTTATATACGAGTATATTCTTCTTTCTCACAAGGTATAGTTCACCTTAGGTCAAGATGGCAATTGTCTAGTGATGTAACGTCGCGTAACACGTAGTTGATATCGATAATTATTTGGGTACGCAAAAAAATTAGAGTAAGCTTTGAAGACCCGGGCCATGAAAATGGCCCGGACTTTTGGAGGGCTTGCGTGGGGCCTTGGGAAGGCCAACTCGTAGAGGCCCCTTGACAAATTTAATATAAATGTAGCGTGACACTAACCGGCGATTATCTTTGTCTACACCATATAGTAATGCACACAAGGACAGGCCCCGGCCAGTGTAGGACTATTGTGGGAAATGAGGACAAAAAGCACCAGGCTATTGGGGTGAACTGCTAGTGGTACCAGAGGTCTGGGAATATGGGGACTATGGCGTCTGCCCGTCGCAATGTTCAGGCAACATGGAAAAATGGGCAGACAGTGACTCGCCACTCCCCGCATGGGCCTCAAAAAATGCCATAGAAGACAGGGGCAACATGGGTGTGAGTGGCTAAAGGGTGTAGAGAGATGGGTCGCAGGTTCACCGAAGCTACTCTGACGTAATGCCATTTATCACTTCCACCCCTGGAACTTGAGTCTTAGCTCTCCACTCCGTGCCGGCTGGTTAAGGCAAGCACGAAGGCGGGGGAGTAAACTTATTATTATCTTTTTTATTACAAGTAATATTTTTAAACACAGCCCTATTCAGTGTCTGATTGATGATTGATATTGATACCAGTTATTTTCCGTTCATGTCACAATGCTTTTCTAATACTTTCCTACCTAATTTTTGTGTCTGAGAATGATTATTGCTTTTTTATTTTAATACGCGACGAAGAGGCAACGGAAATCATTTTCAATACAAAACTACGCACACCAGCTCAATTAGCGGAACAGAGAAAAAGTTAAAGTGGTACTTATATATACTAAATAATATGGGGTTGTATTTAAAATAATAATAATTTGACATCTATTTGTGGAGTCTAAAGTAACTTTTTATGAAAAAATAACGAAATATAGCAAAGAGCGCTTTTTTCTTCAGATAACATGTTTACTTAGAAAAATTGAAGAATTTGAACATTAAAAAAATTAAAATGACATAACTGTAAATAAAAGAAAGCTTAGTGTCGACTGTTTCCTCCCCATACTCTGACTACAGCTTCTATCCGTCAGGACAAGCTGCGAATGATGTTGGCCAAGATCTAATCAATTTAAAAATGTCTAGTCGGCTTTTTACAAATGATGTTTAAGAGCTATGAATGTCAAAGAAGCATGTGAGGTGTGTAAGAATAAGCCTGAATGGCGCTCTGTTGTTCGTGCCTACCACGCAAGGGAACTGACGTGAAGTTATGTATGTATGTATGTTTAAACAAGAAAAGGTGTATAACTAGCCAGTATTTAAAAAAAGATTGCATTATAAACTTTTGGTATTTCTTCTATTACATACATACATAACTTCACGCCAGTTCCCTTGCGGGGTAGGCACGAACAACAGAGCGCCATTTAGGCCCATTCTTACACACCTCACTTGCTTCTTTGACATCCATAACCCTTGTCATGCACACTCGTCTGTTCTTAAGGCTCCTGACATCACCCTCCGCCAGTACACGATCAATTTGATCATGGAAGGTGTGTCGTGGCCTTCCACGAATTCTGCATCCATCCACTTTTGCATTGTATATCTGTTTAGTCATTCTTTCATCATGCATTCTTTCCACATGCCCGAACCACCGGAGCATTCCTTTCCTTACCTTCACCCGGACACTCTCTTTCAGACCAACTCTCTTTCTTACTTCGGTATTACGAACGCGGTCCGCGAGCGTCACTCCGCAGATTTTGCGCAGTGCTCGCATCTCGACCGCGTTTACTCTACTTTCATGCTCTCTCTTCCATACCCAACTCTCGCTTCCATACGTGAGCGTAGGTACCAGCACCGCGTTGTGTACGGCGAGCTGGGCCTTCTGGCTGAGTGTCTTAGCGCCTAGAAGTTTACCTAACGCTCCATTCAAACTAATCCCCAAATTTACTCTTCTTTCTATATCAGCGGTGTACCTATTTCTTCTATTATTCCGCTAATCTTGCCGGTGTGTGTATTATACAATTTAACAACGTAAGCGATATCAAAATCGATAACTGTGGTCGATGTGGATTCGTGCAGCACTATAACTAAGATGGTGCGTACCTTATGCGGGGCGTTCGCTCCCTCTACGACTTGCCTTATACCGCCATTGCCATGTTGACTTCTCGCAAGCTATAGATAATTCGTTAACTATACTTTCGTCTGGATCATTTCAAAGTTTAAATTCTTCTCCTGACACATTTTCAAAATGTCGTTCAAAACCAAAATAGCAAATGTATATTTTTCTTATTTACAAATAACAGTGTTTTACGTAGTATTTTTTTTTTTAAGTTTTCGCAACTTATATAACTGAAATGAAATCTAAGTATTTACTCGCGGCATTTTATTTTTACTTTGACGTTACGGCCATATTTCCAGCGCGTTCCATTAGTAGCTCACAACGCACAAATGCTCGGTTAGCCGTTCCACAAGGCGACCGCGGTCGTTGTGGCCATGGCGAAAACGTCACTACGTCATCATTTTCGATCACACAACGACCCATGTCAAGAGGTGGGTCGAATAACCGTTCCACTTGGGTTTACGATTGTAACGCCGGCAAGCAAGTGGAACGGGATAAATCGCGGTCGTGAATGTGGTCGTTGTTTCTAATGGAACGTAGTCTTCAGTAGCCGTGATCACGGAAGTCAAAGATGTCAAGTGTCAATGAGTATTGTTAAAATTATTATATTTAGCCTATTCTCAACTTGTTCATCTTAATTATTTATTTTTCTCTGTAATCTAACTTACCACCGCTACGCAACATGTTGTGGCTTGAAGAGAAGAAGCGGCACAGGAAACTGTATATTAATATTATTAACTTTATTTTAACTATTTAATTTTCTACAGAAAAGTGACTAAATCGTGGAAATGAATATTAAATAAAATGTCACGCTTAAAACATTTCCGCTTAAGACTGTTTTAAATTATGTAAAGATGTAGTCTCAATGCCGGGAATGGACATATCGAGTCGTTACCGCCATTTTATCAAAAACTGAAGGTCTGAAAACAAAATAATAATTTAAAATACGTTTTGCAACAAAAAATATACTTAGGTTCAAATTTCGCTTACGATAAAATGGGGGAAGGGCTCAATATGATACATTTCATCCCGGATAATTGGATAGTTGTATTACCCGTGCGCAGAAGGTTTGCCGATAGCCTCATGATGTCGCGTCGATGGTCAGTAGGGTTGCCAAAAAAGGTTACATAAATAATTGTTGTAATTTTATTACTTTACATAAGTATATACAATAATAGTAAGTACATTGTAAATTCCATGTAACGTAACTGGATTTAAGAACAAACTCCCTTAAGAGTCGAAATCACTTGGCTTTGTTTGGTTTAGCTTGTCTTCCATACAATAATGATACACTCTATATAGCATTACACCTACTCTCAATAACGACAACAATTAAGTAATAAAAAGTACCTTTTAAGTTGCCAAAATTAGTAAAAGCTGCGCAGCTGTGTATGTTCTTTTATCGCTTTATTATTCTAGCCCGTAATAAACTCGACTCACGGCATCATGCATACCGAAATTTCTAAGAAATTCCGAAATTCCTAAGTACTTCCTTTATCACCAAGATCCCTCAATATCGCAAGAAAATAAGTAAAAAAATACAACGACTTCTCTCCATTTAACGACAACTCTCTATAACGCCATAATACGTACCGTTCCTTCGGTGTCGTTATATAGAGTTTACACTGACTGTAATACAATAAAACACTATCTCAAATTTGTAACTTAATAATAATATTATTTAGTTGTGTTGTATGCTTGGGATTTGGGATGGTGTTGTTTGACGACACACAACTTGTATCTATATATAAAAACCAATTGCTGTTCGTTAGTCTCGCTAAAACTCTGGAACGGCTGGACTGATTTGGCTAATTTTGGTTTTGAATTATTTGTGGAAGTCCAGGGAAGGTTTAAAAGGTGAGTAAATATGAAAAAAATGCTTGGAATATAGTAAAAACAGCAATTTCGCTTTCCCTTAGAAACTATTCCTACCTGTCAAACGTTTGATGTTTGTTCCGGTTAAGTTTTGACCACATTTTTACTAAAGCTGAAACATTCTGCAATTATCATTGTTTTTTTTTTATTGATTCTGATGCGGTACGAAGTTTGCCGGGTTAGTTAGTATTTAGATAAATATGTATATTTGTATTGTAATTTATGTAACATATTCCTTTATATATACGTATATTATATCTATTGCATACCAACCCCCACCCATACAGAGCTTCAATCAATAACTCTTTATTGTGCACCAATAAAAAAAAAACAACTTACAGACTAAAATTTTGTCTCATTATGCACAAAGGGCGGTCTTATCGTCACTAAAAAGCGATCTCTTACAGACAACCCCAGGAATTAATTGAGAATATAATGATGATGGTGGTGTACATAACAGTCATAACACATAGTACAATTTCTTACATTCTAGTACTAAATGTAGTATATACGTATATTAAATAGATGTATAATTAATATACATAACAAGTGAGGTGTGTAAGAATAAGCCTGAATGGCGCTCTGTTGTTCGTGCCTACCCCGCAAGGGAACTGGCGTGAAGTTATGTATGTATGTATATAACATACAAATACATATCTACAAAAATATATAAATGATTATAGATAAATATATATATATTTAAATATCATCATATTCCAAGGACAGGTAATATTTTCTGATCATCATTTTAAATATTGGTAGCGATTTTGCTTGTCTGATTGTATGTATGAATTTAGTTTGTAACATTGTGTGCAATAAAGTATATTCTATTCTATTCCACAATAACAGTAAGTAGTCATCGGCAAACCTTTTGCGCGCGGCTTATATTTATTGAGGTAGTCGGCATTTTGCCTGGGGAGAATAGCACCTAGATAAAAATTAAATTCAACGTAACCTATGTAAATGCTTGCTCTCGGAATAAACTAGGATTTTAGGTGGATACCCTAGTTAAGACAAGAATAATCGGTTTCTTTTAAAACACCTTAGTAAGTAGCGATGGGTAATCGACCGAAATTTCAAAAACGTTATTAGCTGGTTAAAAAACCATGCAGTAGCTGTTTGGATAATGCGTGAATTACTCGCTAACCGTCACCTAAGCGGTTGTTCCTATATTCTCACCAATAGTTCAACTGCCTCACTATCGCTTAAAATTTGACATTAGCTCCATACAAGTAATGTCAGAATTCAACTGATGGTAATGCAAGTAAATGAATAGTAAGATATAGGAACCGGCCATGTTCCGTAAACTGACACGTTTTCGGTTTTATTCGATAACCATTAACCAGGTGGAAAATTGATGGCGACTTCTGACTGCTAATGGCCGGTTTCTATATCTTAATATTCATTTTGCCTTACCAATGGTTGAATTTTGACATTACTTGTATGGAGCTTATGTCAAATTTTATACGATAATAAGGCAGGTGAATGGTTGTTAAGATACCGGATCCGGTTATAAGGCGTAAACTTGTCAGTTTTCATTTTTATTCGACAAACATGAGCCAGCTAGTGAGCTGATGGATAACTAAGTCGTGGCTATTTTGCGAACAACAGTTATTTAGCTGGTTTTGCACAATAGTTACCCATCTCTACTAATAAGCATAATGTAATTATATCGAATTAATTATGTGCTGTTAATAAAATGTATATTTATGTTAAAGATATTAATAAATAAAGTATGAATTACCGCTGAACACTTTTTAAAGGGACTTCTCGAGTGAAATTAAAGATTTTTGGTTATTGTAATAACTGGTTTTGTTTTTTTTATCTCGGCTATGTATCGAAAAATTATTATTTGTATGTTGTACAGTCAATAAAGGTTTATCATTATGGATTCTAAATCATTGGTTTTTCTTTTACCTTTCCGTGGCCATTTTGGCTAAACTGAATCCCTTATAAGTAAACACTTGAATGATAATAATAATTCCTTTCCCCTGCTCCTAGTTTTGATTATCATTAATATTCGATAATTTCAATTCCAAGCCCTGATCACGGAAGAAACAACTGACAAGTCGTCGAAACGCTGGAATAATAAAAACAAATTAATTACCCTGCTGAAAACTGTTAGAACGTAGTTTTATTATATCTAAAGCTGTTACTATTTCATAAAAATCTTGTAAGAATCACGATGTATATTTTCCATTTACGCAATTTCTCCCATACCTTCCTATTTGAAATATTTAATTTTGTAGTATGGCAGTTGAATGAATAGTAGGAAGCGGCCATTAATCTGCTTAAATAAGTATACAGCCATACTAATAATGCGATTCAAATGAGAATAGGATCGACTTTGCGTCATATTGTGACTTTAAATATTATATTAAGACAATTTACTACTAATTTAACCTTTTTATTTAAATTTGATGTAAGACTAGTTATTATTGATATGCAAATAAGTTTTTTGCAAACCATACTTTTCAAGTGACATTTGACAGATAGAGCTTATTGACATATTGACATTCCTATTCTTATTTCGATCGCACAGTACCTACTTGTTTTTGCAGTTTGCTGATGAAGCCGCTTGAATAGTGCTGAATTGAATACATACATTATATAAGTACTTTGTATTAAGTATCATTGAATATTCAAGTATCCATGAAGAAATTCAATAAATAGCTTGCATGACAAGAGTTATGAATGTCAAAGAGTATTATAATTAAATAACAGAGTAAAGGCAAGACATTTTATTTTAGATATTTACTTGGTCTTATTGAGAAAGCTAATGTGTCTGTACGTCAGACAGTAGAATAAATATTTGAATATATTATTCCTATGCTGCCAGGTATTCTCATTGTATCATCACGTAGGTCGAACACTCCCCCGCAATGAGAACACCTGTGCCTGTATATAATAAAAATAACATATATCAAAGCCTATCCTAACTGTACACTTTACAAAACTTAACACTAACATATACATTATAGCTACCATCAACCTATCACTAACTATACACAACACTCCTATAAAACAGCCGAAACTAAGACATATTTACAAACTGAAATTAACTTAAACCTAACGCTTTTGTGCACTGGTAGTGCTTTATTTTTAAGAGCGGTTTAGTTAAAATATCAGCTATCATGTCTTGAGTTGGTATGTATATGACATGGAGATGATGCTGTGAAAGAGAGTCTCGTATAAAATGGTGTTTAATGTCAATATGTTTAGTGCGAGCGTGATATGTGTTGTTATGTGCCAGTTTAATTGAGCTTTGATTGTCAGTATGAATGGTGATGGAATGAGTGACAGCGAGAACTTCGGCGATGAGAGTTTTGAGGTATATGGCCTCTTTGCAAGCTTCTGCCAGAGCCATATATTCAGCTTCTGTGGTTGAAAGTGCTACTGTGCGCTGCTTGCGAGCTTCCCAGGATATGGGGCCTCCACTCATCATAAAAACGAAGCCTGTGTATGAGCGCCGGTCAACTAAATTATTGCCATAATCAGCGTCTACGTATCCAGTTGGATAATTAGGACCATTGTGGTTATAATGCAGTTTAAAGTCTTTAGTGGCTTTTAGATACCTTAGAACTCGCTTTGCGGCTTTCCAGTGTACTCCCCCGTAATGTGCATTGAACTGGGATAGGTAAGAGACCGAGTAAGCGATGTCAGGTCTAGTACCGATAGCAATGTACATTAATGAGCCGATGAGTTCTTGGTAAGGTACTTCAGTATTATCTTCTCCAGGTTCTAGAGGTGTAAGTTTTAAGCCAGGTTCCAACGGAGTATTTGCCGATAAAGCGTCCATCATACTGAATTTGGTTAAAAGTTTCTCGATGTATTTTGTCTGATCGAGAGTAATGGTGCCGCTACTTTGTATAACTCTCATCCCTAGGCAGTCTTTGAGAGGACCAAGATCTTTCACAGTGAACAGTCTTTTAAGTTCACTTTTAAAGTGATTTTTCATATCGTCCTTTGTACTAATTATGAAAAAATCGTCAACGAAAACCGTTACTATAAGAAAATCACTCTCAACGCGTTTGTAGTATAGACAGTGTTCGCTAGATGCCTGAGTTAGGGACAGTTTATGCATAGCTTCACACACCTTCAAGTTCCATTGACGTGGAGCTTGTTTTAGTCCATAAAGAGACTTTTTCAATAAACAAACCTTACTCTTTTTGTCTGTTGAGAAGCCATCTGGTTGTTCCATAAATATTTCCTCTTCCAGATCTCCATTTAAAAAGGCAGTTTCCACATCGAGGTGGTCAACTTGCAGATCATATTGTACAGCAATTGCTAGTAGTAGCCGTACTGTAGATAGTCTGGCGACTGGTGAAAAAGTTTCACTGTAGTCTATTCCAGCTACTTGAGTGAAGCCTTTTGCTACTAATCTAGCTTTATATTTGACAATTTGTCCGCTTGTGTCCTTTTTTATTCTATAGACCCATTTACATTTAGTTGTTTTTCTGTCAGAAGGTCTGTCTACTAGAATCCAAGTTCCGTTCTTTTTTAAAGAATTATACTCAGCATTCATAGCTTCTAGCCATTGTTCTTTTTGTGGATGATCTAAAACTTCATTATATGTCTCCGGTTCAGAATCTGAAGTAAGATAAAGTTTAGCTTGATATCTCTCGGGAGGACGTCTGTCTCTAAGAGGATATCTTCTTTCAGATGACAGTTCTCTTTGCTCAGATTCTACCATATCGCAATTAGTTTCAGGAGTTATAATATCATCATTGCATGTAGGCTCAGCAGAAGTAGATGCTTCAAGTTCTGTGTTATGTTGTTCACAGACTAAAGTTTCAGGTTCTGCAGTAGGTTGAACTTGTTGAACTGGATGATAAATAGGAACAAGGGTGTCTGTGGGCTGTAAAGAGGATGGAACGTCATTGATTTCAAGTTGTTGATACATTTTATTCTCAATGAAGACGACATCTCTAGAAATAATAATTTGTCTAGGATTATTGGGATCAATAAGACGGTAGCCTTTACTCTCTGTAGAGTAGCCTACGAAAATGCAAGATTGCGTTTTCGATTCCAGTTTTGATCGTTTTTCTTTAGGAATGAGAACGTGGGCTTCGCAACCAAATACCCTCAAATGAGAAAGGTTGACTTTAGTTTCACTCCACAATTCTTCAGGAATTTTATTCTTTAAGGCTTGCGTAGGCGAACGGTTCTTTAGATAAATAGCCGTATTTACCGCTTCTCCCCAATAAGCCTTAGGTAGATTTGCATCTTGTAGCATAGATCTCGCTTTCTCAATTATAGTCCTATTCGCACGTTCGGAAACTCCATTTTGTTGAGGAGTATATGGAACTGTAGTCTGATGCACGATACCATTTTCCTTCAAGAAGGTAGTCATGTCACGGTTAACATACTCGCGACCATTGTCTGTGCGTAAAACCTTGATTTTGTGACCCGTTTGGTTCTCTACTAAATGTTTAAATTCGACGAACTTTGTACAAACTTCGGCTTTAGATTTTAAAAAATACCCAAAAGTTTTACGACTAAAGTCGTCTGTGAAAGTTAAGAGGTAAAGAGAACCACCCCATGAATGAGTACTCATAGGTCCACACAAATCAGAATGAACTAGTTGTAGTAGCTCTGTAGACATATTTTTTGAGTTTAAGAAAGGTCTCCTAGACAATTTTCCTTCTAAACACGGTATGCAGGTTTCATTCAACCTGTCAGTGAACTCTATGCCTACTTTTTTAGTTTTTAATATGTTCAGTGACTTGGCATTTAAATGACCAAGTCGACGGTGCCATAGTAACGCCTCTTGTTTATTGTTATTTATTAAATTAGCTTGGCAGGGAACATCAAGCTTATATAAATTATTATAATTAGAGGCTGTACCCACGACGTGTCCAGAAACTTTACAGTCTTGACGACGTAAAACTGTTGCACCGCGCTGTGAAAACACAACAACATAGTTATTACTTACCAGACTGCTAACTGATAATAAGTTTGATGCTAAGCTTGGTACATAAAGCACGTTGGAAATAGTGCTTAGATCGTTTGGTAGAGGCAGACTAACAGTACCTTTGCCTTCACACGTAATGCGATCATTATTGGCAACGTACACAGGTTTTGAGAGCGAAGACATATCCTGAAAATAACTTCTGTTATTGCACATATGTGAAGTTGCTCCAGAGTCTAACAACCAAGAATCTTTATTAGATTCAGAGCCAGAGGGATGAGTGTGAAATGATGAAGAAGATGAAAGTGTTATATCTGTTGTAATATTTGTTTTTGAATTTTGAATTACATTTGGTTTTTTGTTTTGTTGTTTACGTTTCCGACAATTAGATATAACATGACCGAATTTCTTACAAAACTTGCATTGAACTTTGGCTGTAGAATGTGTTACTAATGCGCTAGTAGACGGCTCGCCGACTGTGGTACTGCTATTTCTCCTGTCTTCCTTCAAAAGCATTGTGGCCACTGAGTCTGACGTGATCTGTGCGCCTGAGTGTTCTAACGCCATAATAAGGGGCTTGTATTCATCGGGTAGTCCGGCAAGCATTATGACCCCTATAAATTCGTCTTCAAGTTGTGCATTGATTTCGAGTAACTTCTCCTGTACATCCCTGATGGTATTAATATAAGTCTCTATGTCACCTGTTAGTTTAGTGTTGAACAGTTGCTTCAATAAACTCAGCCTTCTATCCAAACCTTTGTCAGCATACTGGACTTGTAGCTTTCTCCAAGTTTCTTGGGCAGATCTTCCCGATTTGACAATAGAGTAAATGCGGGGCGAGACACTTAGGCATATTTTTGCACGTGCCTGTTCGTCGAGACGATTAAAATCTGACCTCTGTCTTGCTAGATCCTCAGGTGTTTCGATGCAGTTCCATAGACCGCAGTCTATTAAAAACATCTTCATACCGAAGCTCCACGAAGCGTAGTTAGAGCGCCCTTCCAGCTTTGGTATTGGTGGCACTCCGGATGGGATTAAACTTCCCGCAGCAGCGTTCTGTACGAGGTTCGCTGTTACGCTCGTTTCGGATGAATTTACTTGTGGATTAGACATGTTTGCCCATAACCTTTTGTGTCGGAAGATATTATAATTAAATAACAGAGTAAAGGCAAGACATTTTATTTTAGATATTTACTTGGTCGTATTGAGAAAGCTAATGTCTGTCTGTACGTCAGACAGTAGAATAAATATTTGAATATATTATTCCTATGCTGCCAGGTATTCTCATTGTATCATCACGTAGGTCGAACACATTGCCGCCCTGAAGGCTCAGGGCACTTATTCCTTGGCCAGTTGAGTTTGTTATGGAGCGTAGAAAAAAAAAGACGAATCTATATATATCTATATGTATAAAAATATCCCTCCAAGAGTCCATAATGCCAAGTTAGTAGTAGACTATGAAACCTCGTAAGGAATGTTCATATAGCGAGCACACGCGTTGGCCTGCGCGCCACGCGTTTCTATAATAACCGTTTTGTTATTTAAGTGTGTGAAAGCGTATCTAATAATGTAATGTCACCTTATCACTCATTAAATCAATTAATTTAGTTCCAAACAAGACTTTATTATCAGTACCCGCTATACCGTGGATCTTATTTAGGTAACAGGTCTATGTGGATGGCTCCAGTTGATCGAACGCGATTGGCTGATTTTTTTTATGTTTAAACCTTAGATCATTATAACTTGTGTATTTTTCGAGTGAATAAATAATTATTTATTCACTCGTAAAACCTTTACGGAATTTTTCATCGTATTTTGACTTGGCTGCTGTACTATTACTGATTCAGAGTAGCTGTTGTATATTTTATTACCCATACCAGAAGTGTGATTTGCTTGGGGAATTACAATGTGTGTGTTTGTCCGCCGGTGTTACAGTTTAGGTGCTGTTTTATGTTATTTTATAGTAGCTGCAGTTTCAAATAAAGAATATCATGAAGACAGATTCTCATACAAACGAGCATACAACAACCCCTTCCATCCTGAAGATGATACAATCATTGATAATAAGTCTGATGAAGATGGTGACAATTTGAGATTCGGTGAAACTGCAACTGAAAAATTAAGTGACGACGAGAAACCATATGCAGTAGACGTTAAACTAAAGATTAATGGTAAATATTTCGGCAATACGAAGTCAGCTGAAAGAAATAAAGATGATTAAAACGTGTAATTTGTGTTTATTATATTTAAAGAAGTCGCGCACATGACAACACAAATGCAATATTTTTCGAGGTGTCACAGATAGTCTTTCGCGTCGCATCAGTGAAAGACCAAATCAAAGTCAATTTGGCTATCTTCCGGTCCCAGTTGTTATTTGCAAACTTTAATTAAATGAATACTTGACCTTGGTTATACACAAATCGGGCGAAGCCATGTCTCAGAAGTTAAAAAATAAGTACATTATATTATGACATTGACACTTAATTAGGGATGTTGTTCAATTTGTTCAAAACAAATATCGACATAACAATAATACAATATCGACGTTTTAGGTATGGTCTGTCAGCATTGAAAACGATAAGACGTAAAAAAATTTACAATGACCAAGTTTGCATGACTTTCAAAATTAATATCTCCAGTCCTATTCACTAAAATAAAAAATCCATTAAAGAACATCACAATTTCTCAAAATCTCACTAACTATATATCTCACGACAATATACACTACAAATAACTTTGTGGTGTACTATCAAAACTTTTTGTAACTTTCATAGAGATACTACATTGATTTGTTTAGAAATAATTCATAAGAAATTTTCACATTGTTATTCGTACTGCAAATTTTAATTAAATAAAAGCAATAATTTTTGGTTTGTCGTTTATTTTATTATGTCAAATTTAAACCTCAGGTATAGGTTTGGTGGTCTCACCTAATTTGTAATTGTTCCATGGAATTAAATTTCATCCATATAAACGCAGTAGATTCGAAGAAAAATGCTTGTAATTACAACAATAAATTAAGGACATACATAAAAGCTTCATTGTTTCCGTTTTTATTACAATAGCTATAGAAGAAAAAAATATTAATTGAATCATCATCATGAATCGAAATTAAACGCATTATACGTAGGTATAATGAGAAAATATATTAATTGAGAAAAATATAAAACAGGTTATTTTCTAGAGAAACAGGTTAAAAAAATCGTCTAATTTTCTTTAGATATTGTTATTTTTGACTAACGTTATCAATTTTATAGTAGAAGGTGATGTCAGGCAGGAGCCTTAAGAACAGACGAGCGTGTATGACAAGAGTTATGAATGTCAAAGAAGCAAGTGAGGCGTGTAAGAATAAGTCTCAATGGCGCTCTGTTGTTCGTGCCTACCCCGCAAGGGAACTGGTGTGAAGTTATGTATGTATGTTATCAATTTTAAAATTTCATATATAAATATCGATATTTATAAATATTTGATAACTCGATATGTTTATTGCGAAAATTTTGTTTTAGTCTTATCCCTAATTTCTAATTTCCTCACTTGGATTTTATGGATTTGAATTTTGAACGGCAAATCGACTTAATGGTGAATGTGAAAGTTTTATCTTGAAATGTTCAATAACGTATAATAGGTATTCAATTCATTTGTCGTTAAGAAATACAACAGAGTTATATGAGTTAAACTTGAAGAATGAGTAAAACTAGCACACACAGTTTGCCTCAACGAAGCAGTTGTATCAATGGTGAGTAAATCGTCGGGTAATCACATTTTCAAACTGCGTAGATTAAAACTTTGTTTCTCAGAATGAAGTCTAGTTCACTTACATCTAGTCATTATCACTGGTATAGTTAGTTCTAAGTCCTACGGGATCCTGTATCGCATACTTTTTTTTATTGGAGTTCAGCAGACAGGCAGATGGCTCACTTGATGGAAAGGGGTTACCATCGCCTTTGAACGTTTGCAACACCAAAGGTGCTACAAATGCGCTGCTGCTCTCTTAAGGGAAATTACTACCTGGTCATTAATGCCGAAACACAACTGAAGGTTGTTATGGCGACGTACTTTAGACCAGGAGTGGTGGCCATCCAATCGGGCAAATGCCCTTATTTGAGGGAGGGAGGAATTTCACCATACAAGTATAAAAACTCATTTTCTAACTCGAAGGAAGCCAGTGCTGGCATCATACTGGAATTGTGTAAATGGATACTGGCCAGGTATATGGCAGGAGTCGGTTCTTGGCGCCTGCTTGGGCCTCATTTGAAATCAGAAGCTGGATCAATTTAAATCAGCTCTTAGAAAACTAGGAGTTAAGGATAATAAGTACTCGTATTAATACTATAAGTATTGTATAAACAAATATTATGACTATTGTTTGCGCTTGTAAAACTTAAAAGTAGTGGATGAAGATGACTTGCATATTAATTAATATCAGATTAAGGCACAGCAATGGGATGCCAGGTTTACCTAGTAAAATATAAAAGCAATAACCCTGGGATCTATTAAATACTTTCATGTAAATGTAATGTTAATATATATATTTGTGATGAAATGTTAATTTATATATAATAATGTTAATCAAATAAATACTTTTTTACAAACTTATGCATGCAGGAATGGAGAAAAAATTCAATTTCCTGTGGCCGGGTGGCCTGCCGTAAGAGCAAATTAACCCACAACCAGATAGTAGAGCATTTGCCCATCGGGATGGTTACCACCCCTAGTCTGGACTATGCTGTCATAAACAACCTTGATTGTGTTCCAGCATTAATGACCAAAATCCAGTCTTCCTTTAGAAGGCAGCAGTACATTGGTAGCACCTTTGATGTTACAAATGGTCATAAACAATGGTAACCATTTTCCATCATGTGGGTCATCTACCTGTCTGCTGAACTCGAGCACTAACATTTTTCTATTTCTATGGATTTTCATATGTGCCTTGATAGGAAGAATCTGAGGTTGTGAATAATAAGTAACATATTTTTCCTTACATACATTGGCTCTATATCATTGATAGTATTGATACAGTGGTAATTATGATTCTCATCATCCGACTGCCAATGCCAATAACTAGATGCAGATTTCACCAAATTGGCACAGTTACCTGTTCTGTGTTTTCCTCATTTAGTACTTATTAGTGACCTTAAGTTGAGCATATACATGCTCAAGTTAAGGTCCCTAATAAGTTAAGGTTACAACTTAGGTAACTAATAAGGCTTGTAATATATTTTTAGTTTACTGTCATGATTCTTTTAATGTTATTATTATTAATTGAATTTTTCAGATCCTTCAACTCAATGCCATATATGCAACATAGCTGTACCAAAACCTTTTATAGTTAATCACATGAAAAGTTCTTTACACATTTACAATGTCCAAATAATGGATATTACTTTGGAAAGATCCAAAGACTTCATTAAAGCTAATAATCTTGATATTAAGTCTGCAGCTGAAGAGACAAATGATGAATTTTGTGATGTTTGTAGTGTAAGCTATAGCTATGTGCAAAAATTAAAACATAAAACCTCTGATCAACACAAGAAGCTTGCTGTTTATGATAAAATATTTCCAAAAATATGTATTCTACTAAAAGATTTTGCAAACAATTTAGAGGTAATAGATGAAATCAAAGATGTATTAAATGAAAGAGAAAAAACAATAAGCAATGAAAATAACAAAGTTGGTTGTAATATAGGTGCAAAAGTAATAAATCAAAACCATAGAAAATCTGTAAGTGATGAAAATACAAGTAACTCTGATGATGATGATCAATTTATTGATAAAGTTATCAATGTGAGAATGAATACACAAAACTACAGTAAAAACAAATCAAAAAATGATAAAAAAATAGAAGGAACACCAATGGCCAACAAAGATGTTGGTTGTAACCATGTTCAAAAAAATTGTGAAACTGTCAATGAATTAAGCAAAATAAACTTAAATCAAAATACAGTCAATAGAAAACATTCAAACATGATACACTGTGATATCTGTGATGTTCATATATCTATTAAAGAATTTTTCAGCCATTCACATGGAAGAAATCATAGGAAGAAGAGCAAGGCATTAAATATACCAGAACAATTTCCAAGACTCAAAATTGGAACAATGCAGACATATTGTGATGTATGTGATGTTTATAAATGTTCAGAATCTCATTTTAATTCATTGAAACATAAAAAGAAACTTTATAAGAAAGTATTAACTAAAAATCATTGTGACACATACATTATAGATACATTAAATGATAGTGGTAAATATTGCAAAGTGTGCAAAGTGGTTTTAGATGCTGACAAAACTATGGAGCATGTAGAAAGCACAGACCATTTAGATAAGTATAAGAAAATCCTAAAAAGTTGTAACATAACAAAAGTTGGAAATGATTATTTCTGTCCTACATGCGATGTTTTTGAGCATGATATTGTAAAACATGTTATAGAGAAACACAAAACTCCATATTTGTTTCCTTATGAGACATTTTGTGACATATGTAGAATAAAAATTCCCAAACAGAATATACCGTTGCATAACATAGGGAAAGTACATGCTGATAATATAAAAGGTAAAGAAGAGAGACACTTTAAATATATAGATGTATCTGTAGAGGATATAGGTAGTATAAAAGAAATTATTACAGTTGAAGATTTTGGATTGAAATGTAAGATTTGTGATATTTCATTTTATGAGGCACCACCACTCATGAAACATATTAAGAGTGATGTACACAATAACTGTTTGAAAAATTTCTATATTAATAATGGCATTGAAACTCTATCGGATAATGAATATGGGTGTAACTATTGTCAAAGAATAATTACAAAATTAAATGTTTTTGAACATATTAATGTTGAAGAGCATAAAGAAAGGATGTATAATGAGCTTGTTTCAAATAGACAGCCCACTAATGCTGATATTAGCAAGAAAACTTAAAACTCCTAAGAAGCAGTCCTTTATTTATTATTATCTATTTAAATATACAGTCAACTTAGATCCAAATATAGTAGAGCTTAAAAATCTGCATTTGTAAAGGAATAGCAGCTTGGTCTTTGCATGAGTGCTAATAATAGAGGACTGTGTTTATTGTCTATTACATTCAGGGTGCATTTTGCTCAGTAGGCAAGTTATTTTCCTTCGCCAGATGGCGTCAAAGCCATCTGTGTATTCAGGCAAAAATCCCAGATTCATTGCAGAAGCCCGGAAACTGAAAATATTGGTGAAAAAGCCTGTAAGACATGACCGGTTCCTGCAACTCTATGATGTAGTATCTATTTTAAGTGCTATGATGCATTAGGGTCTCCTCCAGGAAGTCTACCAGCTTCGTGATATTGCTGAAGACTTCCCGGAGGCTATCTGGAGAATGTTCAGATACTTTACCCTGTAGTTGGCTACCCCTCCACTTTCTAGCAGGACATGGAGGGCTGTTTCTTCTGCCTCTAGACAAGCTAAGCATTCCTTTAAAATGGGTAGATTCAATACAAGTGTTACATATTTTATAGTTCTACATATTTGCCTTTTCAGTATCCATTATGTTTCTATTTATAATTCTTCTGTATGTGTGTAGTACATGCAGATCTCCTTCTAAACTGCTGTACAATTTTGATGAAATTGTTTATGTGTGACGTCCCAGGTTGATTTAGATAACAATTGGACTTATTATTTGATCAAATTCTGATTCTCCTCTCGTTCTATTATGATTGCTAATTTTAATAAAAATGGTTTTCTCAACATTATGCCTGGTAGCAATAACTTGTAATTTGATGATTTTGTATAATATTAGATTGTTCACGATTTTGTCGTGAAGTCTTGAAAATTGACACTGTTCATGGTGTAAACAGATAGTATAGGATTTATATGTTATTCTCAGTTACCTATGAAACATTGTGACGAGATACCTATGGATCGGCCCCTCATGGACTGGACGCTGAATTAGTGCCTAGGTTGGCACCTCACAACTCCTTCCTTAGGGAAGATGTGTGCAGAGCTGGCCTCCAGGAGCTCCACGCACCCCTCGTTGACCACCCTTGGGGTCAAAAGGTGGTCAACGAGGTGTGATGTTTAAATGCATTCCCCCAGCACATCCAGGGGTTAATACCTTGCATAGCAAATTTTGTACAAGAACTTTGTTAGTTAGGATGGTTTGGGCTTCTGGGATCAACAGAGAGTGCTCTGTTGTATATTACCCCATAAGATAATCGTAACTTGGGGATATACAAATGTCTGTTAGTCTGCTGATGGTTATTATTAATTCCAAAGACGATTCTAGACCTTATGTCAATTTGTGTGATAACATTTTAACATTATAAAATATGGAGAGTGGGGGAAAGGAGGAACATCTCTATATTAAAACAATGCCCATCAACAATATTAAACGTTAAATTAAACGGAGAAAGAATACAACTTTCTGCGGCCGGGCGGCCTGTCGTAAGAGGCGACAAAACAACCCACAGCCAGGTGGTAGGGCATTTGCCCACCTGGATGGCTACCAACCCTGGTCTAAAGTATGTCGCCATAGCGACCTTGAGTTGTGTACCGGCATTAGTGACCAGGTGCCAATCTCCCTTGAAGAGAGCAGCAGCGCATTTGTAGCACCTGTGGTGTTGCAAATGTCCATAGGCGATGGTAACTGCTTTCCATCAAGTGGGCCGTCTGCCTGTCTGCTGAACTCCTGCAATAAAAAAAAATATGATTATTTATTACTTTATTTTAAAAAAGCCGTTGTGGCTTAGTGGCTTGCGCACGCGTCCCGTACTAAAAGGGCGCGGGTTCGAATCCTGGCGAACGCATGCACCACTTTAGGCAGTTTTCTGATCTAATGTGCTTATCGTTACAATTACCACGTGCTGAATGGTGAAGGAAAACATCGTGATGGAACTTGCACATCGAGATAACCGATGTGTCCTATGTGCTAATCCATATTGGACAAATATTGCAGGTATACTGTCTGTTCCCCCTATAAATGGGAGACTCAAGCCCAGCAGTGGAATGTTTATGGGCTGTTATTATTATTACTTTCTTACTGGGTAGTTGTATTCCCTAGTGTTCTGTGGTTTAATCTTGTTTTGTTACTTATTTTTTGGTTTAGTTTAATGCGGAAGGCGTTTTTGTTTCTGTTAGTTATCGGATAACAAATGTCACCCTAATGCTGGGACCGCACATGCGATAATTTTGCAGTTATAAGCCGTTTCACGATATGGATTTAATGCACTATCTGTGATGTGACCTTATTTTTAATTGTTAATGACTACATATTGGCAGGTAACGTATGTATATACAATATTATGGCTATGCGTTAACGGCCTTATTTTTTGCTCTATAAATAAGACGCATATGGTCACAGGCAATAACATTCATATTATAGCAGGTGCGACCCCAACATTAAAGATAAACCTACATTTTTTTTCTTATATTGCATTATGAATGCCTTCTTACTTATGTTACTACTACATCTGGGATACTGTTATTGACTGTTTCATATATGGATTTCATGCATTATTTGTGATGCGATATTTTTATTAATTGTTAATGACGAGAAACATTGGCAGATAATGCATTTATATCCACTAATGTAGCTAATCTTTAACTGAGTTATTTGTAACGGTATAAACAAGATTCCTTTGGCCACAGTCGCTAACACTAATATTATCCCAGATGGAGTAGGAACATCAAAGTTTTATAAGCTAGAAGCTACAAGACATTGTTGTTGTTATTAAAGTTTGCTACAAAGGCAAGCAAAGGACTTGGTCCATACAGCCTTGTCAGTTGTATTTGTTTATTTAGAAGTCAGGGTTATTTTATAACGCCTAAGCCATGTTAAATGTGATTAAAATTTTATCCATATCTTTTCTATTGTAATGTTTCTTTAAAACTTCGCACAGAATCTAGATGGCGTTAAGATTTTTCATTATCTAACAAAATAGAATTGGTTTGCTAATTTTTCAATATTGTAGACTATTTCAGTTTGGCTGTGTTTTTTCACTAGTTATGATAATTATATTTATGTTTAAAGAAATCTTCTGATTATTTGGATAAATATGACAAGAGAACGATTAAAAAACTTTTTTTTTTAAATATTTGTGTCACTCAGTGAAAGTGTCACCTAATAGTCCACAAATCTAGGTAGTCTGCGCTACAAAGAATTCTCACGGAGAATAAAGGAAATAAAAGTGGTAGCTACGCTATCTGGTAGAATTTTGTTCATAAAGTAGCCAGGCAGTGAATTTACAGCTTAAGGGTGCCTTTCCACCAGAGATGTGCTATGCAGCTATGCTGCGAAGATGTGAAATCTACGCTACGAAAATATGTGACCGTTTCCACCAATACTAAGCTATGTAACTGCGAGGAAGATACGCTATGAAGATGCGCCGCCACAAAGTATCTTCGTCGGAGTAAAAAGATGAACAACAATTCATCTTCTTCCACGAGTTCTTTTTCGCACATTGCGAGATATAAAATAACTTTTTGCTTCCATGATGGCATGTCTACTTTCAGCGACAAACGCGGGCATAATGCACATAGCTACACCACTCGCGGCGGCCCATAGCAGGCATCCTTCCATATAAAAAACGTATGTTATTTGAATCCGTTTCCACCAGTGCTAAGCTATGTACACCAATGAATATGATTGGTGGATATTAAACGCATCCATAGCAACGTAGTATAGCATATCTCTGGTGGAAAAGCACCCTTATTTATGTAATATTTGGTGTTTATTAATCGGTAACTACCTACATCGATTTACAGATTATTATAACAAATGCAAGATTAATTATGTGGGACCTTTTTGGTGGTGCGAATTCTCGTAGTATTCGCTACAATGGCAAAGAAAATGAGTCCATACAGCCAATCTGATGGTCTTCCTGTAGAGCAACTGAATTGTAGGCTTTCAACTGACGCCAACGGAGTTCTTGTGACAATCCGAAAGGCTTCATTTGACTACACAGATCACATATCTCACAAAAACACACAATTACTACTCAAAAAATATCAACATCCTACAACTATTGTTCATTTTAGAGTGATTATACACATTTTTAGAAAATAAAATTGTGCACAGTACAACGTCCCCTTTTCGTTCCCGTCAAAAACCCTCACAAATTTACAGTAGTACGCATCAGAGCTATTTTTTTCTTTGTGTGTAGTTCTATGAAAGCAGTGGCCTTAATTCAGTTTCGTTTATTTTTAAATGACACAAATTTGGGCCACGATGGTTGCAAAGAATTAGACATGTAGAAGAACAATACCTAGTTTAGTGTTTAGCCTAGTTCAGAGCTATTTCGTTGATTGACTAATTTGCTCTCCTGTAAAATTTGACAAGTGCTCTCGTCGACTTGTCGGTTTTTCTTAAAATGTACGAAATAATTATAGTAAGTAGAGGTATAGATTGTTTTGTATTTTTTTTATAAGATGTAACTTTTTAATATTTCCCAGATAAACTGCTAAAGTCGATGGAAGTGAATAAACATTTATAATAAAATTTCAGAAACAGTATTTATTTATTGTCTGCGCACAAATAGTTTCCTGATGACCACGCCTCCCTCTTCCAATGTGAACAACCGCTCACAACTACTATGGATTCACGTATCAACCGCTTCCCAACGTCATCAACTACGGTCCGTACTATAGTATAGTATATATATAAGATACTATAGTATAGTATATATATATATATATATATATGTAAGACTATACTATAGTAGATGGATATAAACCGACCATGGGACCACAAAAGCTGTATTTATATATTTCTATTGATTTATTATTGTTATTGTTCGGACCTTTTATCTTACCATTAGTAAAAAATTGGCATTATAAATATTATCAGTTATGGGGTAAATAAATAAATATAAGAACAAACTAGAAGTAGATAGCATATTTCGCCCTATCACAGGACACTTGGTCCATTGGTTACTACTCAAAAGGCTACATTTGACAATACCGTTCCTCACAAAAATATACTTATTTCAATATCCTATCAGTTATTATTCATTTTATAGTAATTATACACGTTTTTATTAAATAAAGCTGTCTTTCCAGTTCCCGCCAAAAGCTCCCAGCTAATAAATAAAACTATTCGTTCCTTGTATGGCGTATTGGTAACACTGATAATTTTTAAAATGGTAACTCTACTAAACTGTTTTTGTTTTCTGATTTGGGACTTTGGGTATTGGATGTTAAAACTTTTATAATTACTTTTATACAAGTTTTAAAGGTTTAATAACATAGAGATTGATAAAATAAATTGATATTAGAGTTAAACTAGTATGTCTCAAGGAAGGAGTTTCAAAGGTAAGCAAATCCAATAAAAATTAACTAAACAAAATGCGTGTTTTCAAGTTGCAGTTTACTCGTATTATTATAGTTCGATATGATTGAAGTTACTAACACCTAATTATCAACTAAATAGTTGTCTGTGAGGAAAGCCTCTAAGTTTGCACATGTCTTGGATCTATGCTTTCCACATCCATTCCAACAACTTTGTGTTCGCCGGAATAAAAAGCATCAATAGCAAAGCTTAATACTACATTTATCAAAACGCGGTCTTTATATACTAAACTGTAGATATTGTATAAGAGAATTTAACGATCAATCGTTATATTATTCAGTGATTAAAAGATCCTGTTCAAAGTTATAAAAATCAAGAATGGGTCGGCAAGTTTAAGTAACTTAGCTATATAAAAATAAGTAGGTAGAGGTGAATAGCAATTTAAAAAGCCAGCTAACTGCACTTGTTAACAGAAATCATGGTTAAGTTGTCAGATACTTGGCAGACTGGCTAATGGTTGCAGAATAAAACCATAAACTGATAGGTTGATGGATTAGCCATGACCTGCCTGTTGGTGAGATATTCCTCATTAGCCAAATAGCCATGAGATCATTTTTTAGACAGATAATGAACAGCCATTAGCTGAATTTTTGGATGGTTACCCACCATTATACAGTAATAACTAGTGGTTATGAATAAAAGTAAATTTTATTTGTGATTTACTTTCTTTTTATACCCTTATTAGACAATACTATAAAATCTCTCTGACCTGCCTATATAGGCAGTCATAGATAAAAAGGTGATAGTATAGTTGATATTGAACACTGGTATTCATACGTACAGGGTGGCAAAATAAAGTAGAAAATGTTTAGGGTGCTACTTGCGCAAATTTGTCTAAACTCTAGCAAATCTAATTAGATCAATAGTAATTTTGATACTTACTAGTAATTTTTAGTAAGACATCAAACATCTTCAAGTATCAAGTTGCTTTAGTTACCATGTACACATTTTGTCAACATAGCTTATGATGTTTACTTTAATAATAATGACTAAAATTAAAGTCATAGGCATATAAGCAAGAGCTTTAACACCTTGTGATAGTTAACAGAGCAATTATTTGATTAAAAGAAGGTAAACTAACTAATACAAACATATCTATCATGTTATGTTGGCTGTTCTTTGGTAAATATAGTTGAATTAAAATGAAAAGATTTTATGATTTTTTCACTGAACCTGACTACAGAGAAAATAGAATATTGCCAGAAGGCAAAAAAAAATTAGTTATCGTTCTAGACACTATATTGAGGTTATATTTAAATAACTAAGGGCGGCTCAACCACTTGATATAATTGGACTGTAATGTTTAAACCAATTTTGCAAAAAACAAAAAATTATCATCCGAGTGACAAATTATATAGATACACTAGCTGATGCTCGCGACTTGGTCCGTGTGGTGCGGTTTTTTAACTATCCCACGGGAACTCTTTAATTTTTCGGGATCAAAGGCATCCTATATGTTGACCAGGGATATAAGCTACCACCATACAAAATTTCATTTAAATTAGTCCAACCATTTCGGAGATCAGCCGGTACAAACAGAGAAACAAAAAATTTGAATAAAATCTAAATTAATTCTATTTTACTTCATACAACCCCTAACTCACTGGCACTGATTCCCGAAACACAGGCTTCATGCCTAGCTCGGGAGTTAGGGACTTCAATAAGTTAATGTATCAGATTTTTTGGCAACAAAGATTTATTATTATTAAAAAAAAACTCAGTTTTTAGCATTTTTTTTCATTGTACAGAAATTCGACCTCTACCTACAGTCTTATTATATGTATAGATTTGGAACAATCTAGTTTTTCTACTTTTTCTTCACTATGTCGTTTCCATGTTGGCCTTCACAATGTCAAAGTAGCTTTTCTTGAATTTTCTGTTATATCATATCCCTTGTACATAACCGAGTCAACGAAAAGGCTAGGATTGCCTTCTTTCCAACTTTAGGATTGGAACAAGATCTTTGTGAATATTTTTACGATTGTTGAAATATTAATTTACCTTTTCAGATCACTCAACACTATGCCACATATGCAACATGATGGTACCAAAATCTTTTATATTTAAACATATGAAAAGTTCTTTTCATATTAACAATGTTCAAATTATAGACAATATTTTAGAAAGATCCAAACACTGTATTAAAGTTGAGACTAAATATGAAACTAAGTCTGATGTGGAATATGATGAGTTCTGTGATGTTTGTACTGTAAGCCATAGCCATGTGCAAAAATTAAACCATAAAAGTTCTGATCAACACAGGAAGCTTATAGTTTATGCTAAAATATTGCCAAAAATATGTATTCTTTTCAAAGATTTTGCAAACAACTTAAATGTAATTGATGAAATCAAAGAAATATTAAATGAAAAAGAATTAACACTAAGTAATGGGAATAGCAGTGAAGATATAATTACTTCTAATAATGTAAGTAAAGAAATATGTCAAAACCTTAAAGATTCATATAGTGATGATATTGTTCTTGATAATGATGAATATGATTGTAAAGATACATTAACTTTCGAAGCGAGTAATGTGCATATGAGAACAAGAAAAAATAAGGTAAAGGACTCCAAACCTAATAAACAAGCAGAAGAGATAGCAAATATAAACAATGAAATATTCATCCAAAAAACTACTGAAACTGTTAATGAATTAAATAAAATAAATCCAAATGTAAGCATAGTTGAAACAAGACCTGGTGACATTATATATTGTGAAATATATGATACTCATATAACTTTTAAAAGATCAAACTATATGGCTAGGAACAAGAGCAAGCAATTAAATATACCACAACAGGCATCTAAGTCCAAACAAGGTAAAGAGAAGAGATCCGAGCTTTGCAATCGTATGGATACACATTGCAAGTCACCGCAACATAAAAAGAAAGTTTATGAGAAAGTATTAACTAAAACTCACTACAACACATATGTTATAGATACATTAAATAATGGAGTTAAGCAATGCAAAATTTGTAAAATTGTTTTTGATGTTAACAAAATTATAGAACATGTAGAAAGCGCAGAGCACATAGATAAATATAAGCAAATGTTACAATATTGTAACATTATTAAAGTTGGCAATGATTATTTCTGTCCTACATGTGACGTTTTTGAGCATGATGTTGTAGAACATGTTACAGAGAAACATAAAACTCCATTTTTGTATTCCTATGAAATGTTTTGTGATGTATGTAGGATTAGAGTTCCAAAAAGCAATATAACATTGCATAACAAAGGTAAGCTTCATCTTGATAATTTGAAAGGAAAGAAAGAAAAACCCTTTATACATATAAATATGTATGTAGAAGATATAGATAGATTCAAAGACTTTATTACAGTGGAAAAGTTAGGTTTGAAATGTAAGATTTGTAATGTTTTATTTTACGAATCAGCACTACTTATGAAACATTTGAAGAGTTATGCACACTATCGCCGTTTTAAAAAGTTTTAATCATGGTATTGAAATCATATAATGAATATAGGTGTAAAATATTGTAATACAATAATTACACATGTCAGTGAACACATTATTGATGATTAGCATAAAACAAATATATGACTAGCTGTTGCCCGCGGCTTTGCTTGCATTGCTGTTATCCCATGGGAACCATACATTTTTTTTGGGACAATAATCTATCCCTGTACCAAATTTCATCTAGATACATAGAGCCGTTCTGCCTAGATTGAGCAACAAACATCCATTCATACTTTCATTTTTATAATATGGACACCCCCATGCAATAATCCAGTATTCGAAAGATCTTACCTTACCGTGCAGGAACGGAGAACGAATACAATTTCCTACGGTCAGGCGGTGTTTCGTAAGAGGCGACAAAACAACCACACAGCCAGGTGGTAGGGCATTTGCCCGACTGGATGGCTACCACCCCGGGTCTACAGTATGCTACCATAACAACCTTGAGTTGTGTTCCGGCATTAGTGACCAGATTCCAGTCTCCCTTAAGAGAGCAGCAGCACATTTGTAACACCTTTGGTGTTGCAGATGTCCATAGGCAATGGTAACCGCTTTCCATTAAGTGGGCCGTCTGCCTGTATGCTGAACTCATGCAATAAAAAAAAAAGATTTAAATTTTACCTGAAATAATTTGTTTGGCAAAAGAAAAGTTCCATACAGAAAAAAATATGTTGAGGATATTTTTCATAAGTAATATATAGTAGGAAACATCTGAAAAGTTTACATAAGTCACAGATGCTAAATTTGGTCTAACATATTTTTTTCACTAATATTATATTTAGGGGTAAAAGTATGCAGGTATTCACATTCGATATTAAGTGTAGAAGTATAGATTGGCATGTATTAATTAACCTGATTAATTACAAATGCGCATGTGAGTATGTTTGTTTGTTACGTTTTCACACCTTAATTACTACTCAACTGATTATCATGAACTTTTGCATACACATCGTCAGAAGTATAGAATAGGACATAGGATACCTTTTATTCAGGGAAAGAATACAGTTCATGAGGGATAGAAATTAAAACCAAATAGATGTCGCAATAGTTGCAGCTTTTTTTGAAAATTCACTAACAAACAGACAAGGTTACCATGACGTGGTATGGAGTGGCATAGGGTACCCCAAAAACCTACTGTTCCCAATGGGTAGAGAAAAACCTGAATTAATTGACAAAATGTACATTAATGCAAGAGGAGCCCCAGGCAAAAGCTATAATTAACTTACAATAGTAGTGGGCGGACAGTGAAATCAATTGATATATTTTTTCTTGTCTTAAGTATCACTGCCTCCATAGGTTTTGTTAGAGCATACAAAATGATAAGTTGCTAGAAAGTTGTGGTGGCTTTAGGCTAGCGCACAAATTCCGAACTCAAAGGATGTGGATTCGAATCTTGGTCAAAAAGCATGCACCACTTTGTACTTTTCTGACATAATGTGCTTATCATTACAATTACCATGTGCTAACGTATAATGAAAATCCTGATGAAACCTGCACATTGAGATAACTGATTTGTCAAACCTGCCAATCCACCTTGGATCTGGAACTGGTGGGTATACTATTCCTTCCCCTATAAATGGGAGGCCCAAGCCAAGCAGTGGGTATGTGTATCTTATTATTAAAGATTGTTAAGTGTCTGGAAATAAGGAATTTAATAATGCTTTTTTTTTTGAGTGGCAATTTTTTTTATTTTCTATCATGATATTATAAAAGTGAGATTACAATATGTTATTTTACCTCCTGTTATTTTCTATGAAAATAATTTTAGAATTTATTGTTATGTTACATAGCTCCCCATCAAGATAATGTTAAGTAGTAAAGTGGCTGGCCAAATGTGTCTTAAAAAAATATCACTCATAAACCCAAGTGGAACGGTTATTCGACCCACCTCTTGACATGGGTCGTTGTGAGCGTTGTGTGATTGAAAATGATGATGTCATTGGTGACGTTTTCGCCATGACTGCTGGTTTGTGGAACGGCAGACGTGAGCATTTTGGGCATTGTGAGCTACAAATGGAACGAGCTGCTATTATATATATCATATATGTTATATGTCAATATTTTACTGTCCAAAAACCATTAATAACAATATAGTGTCACAAATAAAGCATTTAACACATTGCTACATCTTTATATGTGAAACGATCATTAACTATAACATTATCCCAGATGGAGCAGTTTGGTTACTTAATGTGTTCACAACTCTATTGGGCAAGTGACTACTACATTTAATTTTAAAAGATTCTTTCATCTAAGTTTTTTTATTACAAAATTGAGGAGAAACTTTTGGAACTTTCAACTTTTTACCGATTTAAGTTTCAAAAATATGTTTTAAACAATACGACATTGATTAAAAGTTTAATTAACATTATTTTTAAAACAATAACGGATGTCGAAAAGATTGGTGACGCCGACTTTGTCGCAAGAGTATCACGATCACGAGTTATGTGTTCACAACCTTAATTTGTTTCGTTTCTGTTTACAGGAGTAGGACTCCTTTTTTTTGTTATTTATAGGATAACATAATTATCTCACCTTTAAATATAAACCTTACAATACAATATACATCACAAACTACTATGGATACTACATATACATTTCTAAAATGCAGGCTCTGGCTCGCTGCTTTGACAATTGCAAATGTCAAACTTTTTTTTTGAGGTAATGACTAACGCAATTAGCATTGACTTTGTTAATGTTACAGAAGGTGAAACATTTCTAAGTATAAAATTCAACTTTGTAAATTGCCAGTTTGGTCTTTGCAATTAAAAAAGGTACTGTAGTTGTTTTTTTTATTACGTTTATTTATTTATTTAAATAAATTGTCATCGTTAGTGTGTCGCCAAGGTCTAATCTTAAAGCGCTAAACAAATTATCGCATATGTTTTAGGCCGCGATTGATAATTGTGCACTCTCGACTCGGGCGCGGCTTCAGTGTTGTCAACTCTGATTAGATACAACGCACTTCTTCACTGAAATATTGACGTGTATTGGAATATTATCGTCAGAAACAAGTATTTTTAATAATTTAATTTATATTTTACTTAAGCTTTTCGCGTGACTATACCGCGGGTCAAGTCGTCCATAGTGGCTCTTATTTACTCGCAACAAATATGTTTTTATTTAATAAACTTTCAATGAAAAGTTTTATAATTGGATGGCGAAAATCCGTTGCATGCTTTAGGAGTTAGCGGATATTGAGACAGAAAAACGCGGAAAGCGATTTTATTTGATATACCATGTTGAAGATTTTCTTACTCTATGCTTTTAACTTTTTTTCAAAATACATCATGATCTTGCGCTTTTTAGGAGTTGACATAGCGCGTATTCTCGAACGCAAGTTGGCAACACTGAAGACGTCTAGATTACTATTAAACCTCCGCGAGTATGCTATATGTACGTTTACCCGCTCTTTATCGCGGTAGCGGACATCAAGTGAACTAGTGGTAACGGTTTATCGTTAAAGATGCGAAAAAAGTATAAAGAATACCTGTAATATTTTTCTAAAAGATGTAGCGTGTTTTAGAACTTTTTATAGATTGCTATAGTTGTTAAGTTGGATAAACGTATAAAATGTTGAGAAGAATAGTGTTTTATTTATTAAACCAGCGTTTCCTGTCCTGAGGTGTTAAAATCAGCCTATCCTCCTCCACCTTTTCCAGTAACAAAAAATGAATAAACTATATTTTTATTTATTTAAAACTTAGTCAAAATATGATCAAAAATTTCAATACGTTTGCTGCAGTTTTCGACTTGAGATGATGTTAAATTTTCTATATTAGGAGAGTGTTAAATAAAACTGAACAAACCCATAATCTTGATAGGTCTATAATTTGTATTGTTTCTAGTAGCTTCACCTTAAAATGGCTGACTTACATACGTGCTCACTGCGCTATACCTACTATCTATATAAATAAAAATGAATCTTAGAAAAGTAGGTACACGCATAAATTGAGAACGACTTTATTGATTGGAATTGGAACCGGTGAGATCTTTGATTTTTGCTTTTTCTGGGCAGGACAACGTCTGCCAGGACCTCTAGTAAATAATATTTTTTATTGTTTGTATTATTTTACTAAAAAAATCCGCCATTCCAGGGTGAAGGAAAGCATGGTAGTAATTAACATGCACATCGCTATAACCAATGTGACAAAAAGTAGACTTCATTTAATGACAGTCTATAATACTGACCAGCCATCCTAGAGCCAAATGGTTTGGTGCGCGACGATGGAAAGAGGCCGGATGGAATGTCACTTATTCCTTGGAAGATGGGACGGCCGCTTAAATTATGTGGGACACGACACTGGCGGCATCACATCTTCCAATGACTGAGTCAGGGGCTGGCAACGCTGTTTCAACAGCTGAATATGTCAAACAGCGCAAATATAGAACCCTAGGCAGCGGGTACATATTTGTGCCGTTTGGAATTGAAACTTTAGGTCCGTGGGGTCCATCGGCAAAGGGTTTCTTCAAAGAAATTTGTAACAAACTGATACCACCCATGATCAGAAACCTGGTTCGTATTTCGCACAACGTTTCAACATTGCGACATAGCGTGGCATTGCAGCCAGCCTTTTGGGCACGCTTCCCTCTGACAGCCATTTGCAACATAGTTTATTAACTTACCTATTTATAATTTTGTTTATTTTTAGTATTTAATAGTTGTTTTAAAGTTAGTTTAGTTTTTATTTAAATAAAACAAATATACAAGTACAAACCATTAAACTAGTGCAGTGGATACTGTTTTCCAAAAAAAACTTGAAAAAATAACGCGTAAACATTAAACGTTAAGCGCTTTGATATGTGTTTTATGTTAGGTGATCAAAGGTTATAATTATTTATTTTTATAAAATATTAAGTAATCTCATTTATATAAACCAATTTAAGTTCATTTTCTATATTTTTGCATTAAATTATAGAAAAACAAAAGCTAGATTAGATTTTCTCTTACTGTACACTAACTTATTGCTGCTGAATAAATATTAATATCTCATAACTAATGTTCATTTAAAAGTTCACATATTTTTATAAATTAAAATTGCACAACGCAACATCACTTTTGAGTTTACGGCAAAAGTTGCGCTTTTTAGGAGGTGTTGTATATATGTAGTTGTGTACACGTATCGCATTTCTGTAACGAGAGTTGGCAACACTGAAGTCCCATCCGACACTGAAGTCCCGTCCGACACTGGACGTGCACTTTGTTTCGCACAAACTACTATGGATACTACGTATTTGTTTCGGACGTATCCTCGACTGGGGCTGGGGACGTCAACCGCAGCTGCTGACGGACGCGTCCCGTAGTTTGTACACAGCTAGAGTTCCGTTTGCTTATTTCACCCTCCCAACCCAAACCCATCCCCTTTATGTCACTCCTCCGCTCTATTCCATTCCTTTTATCATAACCTATTCTAAAAGCTGGTAACGTAGCGTAGGTAGCTTGGCTCCTAGTATTGCGAACGGCGACGTTGATCAACTTTCACTAGATGACCAGTTTGGTATCTTAGCAATATTTTTTTTTTACCCTCAGAATAATAAATAACCTTTATAGTTATTATTGACCAATTTTTGGAATTATAACGTTTATTAGCATTAAGACTTAAACTAGATATAAGGACTTGTATCCAATCACAAAAGTCTTATAAAAATATAAATGTTATTTATGTTCGGGGAAAAACACATTTATTAAATTATTGGAAGTGTAGGTATATCATTTTATAGATACGTCTAGTTATAAGGATGATGTAAATAATAACATCGACAATTTCAGCGCTTCAACGTATAGTAGATATATTTATTACATGAGCCAAGTCAATATTTTAACCTTTTTGTTAATTTTGAGTAAATGTGATTGTCAAGAGGGTTAAAGAAACAGTAGTCACACTGTTCATACAGTTTCCGTAGATCAATGTCATCAGACTTAGGAGTTCGTTGCAAATATAGAATTCAATGTCTAGATTCTTGATATGAATTTGAATGAGGAGTGCATTGAATGATTATTAGCCTCTTAGTGCGTCAAGTAACTTCTATATAAGGTAGCCATGCTCTATGTAATACTTCTACCAGTTTATTTTCAGCTTTTGTAAATAAAAATCTAATAATTGGTATTTGAGACTTAAATATCGGTAATAGAAACAAGGTTAAGATGATACAAATATTAGAAAACCAAGGAAATGTAAGGAAACCAAAATCACTAGCATAAATTGCAAATTTAGCCAGCTGAAGTATTACTGTAAGTGTAAGTGAACGGTCACGTCCCTCGCAGAAATTATGGTCATTGAGCAGACGAGTCCTGAACTGGAGATCACGTCTAGGCTATGGGGCACGACGCCTACCAGCCCGTTGAAATAAAGGTCTGCGTAAGGTCGCTGGTTACATGAGGAAATATGAAGACCGGAATATGTGGCTCAAGCTTGGAGGCCTACTTACATACGCTTACCAACAGATCGCGATAGGCTGACGACAAATATCGATAATATTGTTTTTCGATACATCGTCCAACCCTAATTAATGTGGTTTAAATACAACTTGTGACTCGGCTGACTCCACAGACCACTTTTATGTACTGGAAAGCAGACTCGTTAATTTTGCTCAAGCTCATTCCACGGGTTCATTGGATTTAAAGTTCAGAGCTGTAAACTGTGATTTAATTGAAATTTGATGTTCAAAGTTGTATTTTGTTCTCCGAGTGCAACTAATGTAAGTATTTTTTAATTTTTTTTTTATGGCAGGAGTGCAGCATACAGGCAGACGGTCCACTTGTTGGAAAGCGGTTACCATCGCCTATGGACATTTGCAACACCAAAGGTGTTACAAATGCGCTGCTGCTCTTTTAAGGGAGACTGGAACCTGGTCACTAATGCCGGAACACAACACAAGGTTGTTATGGCGGTATACCAGTATTGAGTAGCTATAAATGGCTCGTTCAGGTTGTAATTAGGGTCCTGTCGTCATGTGGATAAAAACCCTTAAATTTTATCCCTTAGGTTGTCCCTCTGAATAGAAATAGCTTGAGAGATATTTATACCTTTATGAGAAAAAGGCATTGATTAGGTACCTACTCGGTTGATAAATAATTGCTTGGGTTTAGTTTTTTTTAATGATAAGTTGTTTAATTTTATTTCGAAATCGATTTTATTAAATTACTTAATCTTGTTTAAAATCTTATACTTACTAATACTTAATTCTTATATTCACTGTACATACATACATACATAACTTCACGCCAGTTCCCTTGCGGGGTAGGCACGAACAACAGAGCGCCATTTAGGCCCATTCTTACACACCTCACTTGCTTGTTTGACATTCATAACTCTTGTCATGCAGTATAAAGTAAGCATAAAGTAAGTATAAATAGGTACCTATGTGATTTTGAAGTTTTATGTTCTTGCAGCATCTGGGATAATGTTAGTTATTGTGTTACGCAGATGTAGCAATGGGTTTAATGCGTTATTTCTGATGCCATATTGTTATTAATTGCAGAGATGTACAAGATACCCTATACAAAGTATCTGAATACAAAATACAAGATAATATTAAAATAAGTATTTGAGATACCAGATACAGGATACTTTTGAAAAAGGTATTTGAAATACAAGATACAAAATACATTTTTAAAATGTATTTAGATACAAGATACAAAATACGCCATTTTTTTTTTTTTTTTTTTTTTTTTTTTTGGTTTTGAGGCGAGGGAAAATGCTTAACCGATTTACGCACAAACTGGGTCGTTGCTAGGGGAACGACACGCGTCGGTCGGGGGCGATAACACTGCAGCAATAGTATGCTCTTGGCAGCGCTCCGTCCGCGATCGACGTCACAGAATAGTGTGGAAGACTCCGAGCGTTGCTGCACGGGCGAGCAACCCCAATACCCACTAAAAACCCCCTCCTCCCTGACGACCCTGCGCTTTGAATGTGTTGGAAAGGCTGAGATTTAGAACATAGTTACGCCCAGCCGATCCAGCGCAATAAAGTGCCTGGAGTGTGCCCTGGGAGAACACACCCCACTTCGTTGTGCGGGGGTAGAAGGTCCTTTGCTCTTCCTAGCAAGCTAAAGGCCCCCCGCGGTAAACGGAACCTAACTCAGGGAGGGAAGTAATGCGCGTACCTGCCTCTCCGGGTGCCAGCTGAAGGCCGGCGACCTCGAGAAGACGCATTGGCACGCGCTGCAGGACTTCTCTCCCTGTCTCGTTCTGCGGCCTCCTTGAGTGACATTACTGTCTCGCAAAAAGTAACCGCAGCCCCCCAATTGTCGCTGCTCTGCAGCATGGCCTTGACCAAGTCGCAGAGCGAGTCGACTGGACCTACGTGCGTCTCAAGTTCGAAACGCTGCGGCGCCCATGCGGCGCACTCGACAAGCGTGTGTAACGCCGTGTCGGGCGCGCCGCACTGGCGGCAGTCCGGGGAAGGCAAGCAGCCCACAATGCGACACAGATACTTATCGAAACATCCGTGTCCGGTAAGTATCTGTGTCGTCCTGAAGGTCAGGGTGCCGCTGGTGCGGTTGACCCATTCCGTCAGCTGTGGCCTGATTGCGTCCACCGTGTAGCCGCCATAGGCCGCAGGGTTGTCGAGCTCTTGAGACCAGACGGCGATCATGGAGGCGGTTTCCCGCTTCCTGATCGCCTCGATTTCGACCTGACAGAAGGTCAGGCCTCTAGCTAGGGCATCCTGCCGGGTGCGGCGCACCACTGTCAGGACGTCCGCCTGGAGATGCCAGGGCGGATCGCCTGCCAGGAGGGTGGCCGCCGTCCGCGACACTGTGCGATACCCCCGTATGGTCCTCACGGCCAGAACCTGCTGCGCCCGTTGCAGCAGGGTTCTGTTGTGGCGGTGAAGTGCAATGGACCAGACGGGTGCACCGTACAGTGCCATACTCCTCAGGATGCCAGAGTAAAGTTTCCGCGTCGCACCTCCCGGGCCCCCTACGTTGGGAAGCAGCCTCGAGAGTGCGCCCGCGGATTTGACGAGTTTGGGAACTAGCTGCTCAAAGTGCGCTTTGAACAGCCATTTCCCATCGAGAACTAGCCCCAGATATTTCATCTGGGGCCCTACTCTAATGGCCACCCCTTGGACCGAAACGGTCAAGTCCGCGGGGGGATTGCGAAATTTCCTATGGAACATGATGGCCTCCGTTTTCGCGGGGGAGACCCTCAAGCCCAGCCTAGCTATTCGATCTACGACAATCGCCAACCCGGCGTTAGCGACGTCCACGGATTCCGCAAATGACGCAGCGCGTGCCGTGAGTAGGGTGTCGTCCGCAAAGCAGATCAGCCCTACCCCGGGTAGGACCGGAACCCGAAGGATCCAGTCATAACCTACGTTCCAAAGAATCGGCCCGAGGACCGACCCCTGTGGAACGCCGCACGCGACGCGTCGACGACCTACCTCGGGATTGCCGGACTCACCGCCCTCCCAAAGGATATGTCGATCCTGCAGGTACGCGCCCAACAGCCTCGTGAGGTACGGGGGGACTCCATGCGCGCGGAGCCCCTCCCTGATCGTCTCATGAGGGAGGCTGTTAAAGGCGTTCGCTATGTCTAGCGACACCGCAAGAACGACATCCTTCGCTTGGACGGCTTCGTCCGTTGACGTTCGCAGCGTCTCGAAGGCGTCCATCGTGGAGCGCCTCCGCCGAAACCCGAACTGCGTTTCTGAAAGCCCCGGCTCCACAGTGTCGAGATGCTTCACGAGCCGCTCCGCCAAGATCTTTTCGAAGACCTTAGCGACCTCGTTCAGCAGCACTATGGGCCTGAAGGCGGACGGATCGTTGGGAGGCCGACCTCCCTTGGGAATCAGGCACAAACGACCCTCCTTCCATTGCGACGGGAGCCGACCTGCGCGAATACAGGCTTCGAACAGTTCCCGCAGCTGGCCGCGTAGATGTTTAGCGGCCAGGAAGAGGAGTCGACCTGGAACCCCGTCGGGTCCCGGTGCCGTCTTCCTGCCCCGGAGCCGGTCCAGGGCAACGTCTAGTTCCCCCTCGGAGATGGAGTGAGGCTCCTCGTCCGTGGGAGTGTCGGGAACGGGTGGACCCATACTGGGGGGAGTGAAGTTTCCCGGATCCGGGAAGAGCCCGTCGATAACCGACCGGAGCACCTCGGGTTCGAGCGTTTCCGTGACCGTGGATGTGCAAGGCCGCAACGTGTTGCGAGCCCCACGGTACGGACGCCCCCAAGGGTCCCGATCGAGCGTCTCGAGGAGCTCGGCCCGAGCCCGGGCTTTCGCTTGCAGTATTGCAATCGAAAGGGCCTTTCTGGCCTCCCTAAACTCTCCCACGAGTCCATTTTCCGCGACGTAGTCCGGAGGACGGCGCGCCCTGCAGCGTTTGAGCCTGTGGCTGATGATGCGAACTGCCTTTCGCATCTCGCCCAGCTCCTCGGTCCACCAGTGGACCTGCTTGCACGGAGGCTGCCGCTTGGAGACGCGAGGCATCGCCGCGTCGCAAACCCTCGTCAGGGTCTTGCGCATTTGCTCTGCCTGCGACTCCAGGTTCTCGAATTCGACTGGGTAGGCCCAGCTTTCCGTGAGTGCCCACTCCTCAGCCTGCTCCGGATCGAGCTTGGTAAGGGCCCAACGCGGGAAGAGAGGGGGGCGATGAACAGGGCTCGGACCGGAGGAGGGGGTAAGCTCAAATCTGATGTACCGATGATCAGAGAGCGACTCCACCTCCTCCAGCACCCTCCATCCGACAACTCTGCGGGCGGCCGCATGAGTGGCGAATGACAGGTCGATGACCGATCCACCCCGCGCGCGCACGCAGGTCTGGACCGATCCCTGGTTCAATATGGTCAGGCCGGATTGAAGAGCCCATTCCTCAACCGTCCGGCCCCTAGGTTCCGTGAACGTATTTCCCCAGGAACAGTGTTTTGCGTTAAAGTCGCCCATCACGAAGATCGTTTTAGGCGACAATCTGTCTATGGCAGCCCTGATGGCGTCCAAGTGAAGCTCGAACTCCGCCAGGGGGCGGCTGCGCGAAAAGTAAACGCCTATGACGACGATACTCCCGCTCTCCGCCACCGCATAGCCCTTTCCTCTTTCAAGACATGTAAGCGGTGTGCCAGAACCGGCTCTGGCCACCACCGCTACCACGTCGTCGAGGTCGCCCACCCAATTGCCGCAAGGCGGCACGTAATAAGGTTCGCTTATTACGGCCAAGTTCGCTTGCCACTCCGCCATCGCCTGCAGGCACAAATCCTGAGCGGTGGGGGAGTGGTTTACGTTCGCCTGAAATAGTATTGTTACGGGCGTACTAGGCATTGGAGGTGTCCATTGCGCGTACTCCCGTAACACCCGTGCGTTGTTTCGTCCTCGGATGGACGAATTTGCCCTTCACGTAGGGAGGCTGGCAGAACCTCGCCAACGTGGGGTGGGCAGCGTTGAGTCCCCCCGCCGCACACGCCGCGCAGTGGGGGTTCCGGGCCGTGCAGTCCGGCATCTTGTGTCCGCTCTTACCGCAGCGGAGACACAAGTTAGTCCGGTCCGGGCACGTGTCCGGACAGGTCTGGGCGCCATGGCCGACGTTGTAACACCGGTAACAACGTATCGGTCTGGCTTCCAGTGCCTCTACCCTCGCCGAGGTGAAGCCTACCACGAGGTAGCCCATCTCGACGATGACTTTGGCAGCAGCGACGGGGCACATCACGTACGATGCGCCCAAACCGCCCGGTCCTGCACCGATGTGCTTCGTGCGCACGTCGTCGCGCCGGCATTTGCCGGCGCGCGCGATCGCGTCACGCAGCCCATCGACCGTGACCGATTCGTCCAGCCCAGAGACGTAAAGCTCCCCACGCTTTACGGGGCGGACGACCTCGGCCATCCCTGCAAGGGCTCCGCGCAGAGCCTCGGCGACGCGGTCCGCCTTGGCCGCGCTCTCGGGTCCCGGCTGGAACTCGAGAAGGCGCGCGTCCCTGACGGTCCGCACCACCTTCAGCCCCTCGCGGAGGCCCATGGCCGCGATGTCGACCACCGTCGAGGCCTTCGCGAAGACCTCGCGATAACCGACACCCTTCGCGGCCGCTGCCGGCAGCAGTTTGATGATAACTGCGGCCGACTTCGGCTCACGGAATACTACCGCAGGCTTCGCAGCCTGTTTCCGTTGTTGCTGCCCCCGCCCCGACGGCAGGGGAGCAGCTTGCGCCTGGGTGGGGGGAGGGGGCCCATCGGCCCTCGCCCCCTTACCCTTTTTCCGCTTGACGACCGTCGTCCACGCCCCCCCCTCCGGGGCGGGGGCGGGGGCCACGGGCGCGGGCGGCGGCGCGACGTGCGCGATGCGAGCGCGGACGGCGGGCGCCGCGACGACCGATGTCGCGGCCGCGGGCGCCGTCCGTTGCCTAGGGGCCGGCCTAGGAGCCGACACCACAGGCACGGGTGCCGTGGCGGGAGCCGTTAATGCAACGGCGGCATCGCGTGCCGCTCTCCGCTGCATTTTCAGCCTCCACTTCACCCCCCCTCTATTCGTCTTTTTTTTAGGGGGGGGGGGCCGGTGACGGTGGGGAGTCCGTCACCCCGACAGCCGGGGTCGCCACCACCTCCATCGGAACCGGGGTACTTACTTCCCCCGCATTCCGCCGGACGGCAGCGGCAGCCGTGGCCGTTTTCGGCCTAACGGCCACTTTTGGTGCCGGTTTGATTGCCGGCGCCTTGCCTCGGTCGGCCGCTAGCGGTGGACGGAGGGTCGGCGCGGCATTCAGCCGGTCCTCGATTCCGGCGAACCGGGCATCGAGTATGGGGGCGACAACGTCGATCACGGCCCGCACAAACGCGTCGTGATCGATGCCGCCGGACCCCGTTGGAGCGGGTGTCGGCGCCACCCCGTTGGCGGCCGCTGGAGCTCGTTCCGTCCCGACGACGGGAGCCGGTGTCGGCCCTGCTACCGCAGCACGGGCCGGACGCGATTTTTTAACCGCAGCGGGTGCGGCGGGCGGTTCCGGTACCGCCGCCGCCTCCGCCGTGGCGGCTTGGGCCTTTCGCTTGACGGGTACGGGGGTCGGCGCCGCCATTACAGCAGGCGCCGGCTCCGCAACCGAAGCGGAGGCCTTTAGGGCCTTACGCATGTCTTCAAACTCCCTGCGGTAGGAGCGGTTTTCCTCCCGCAGCGAGCTTAACTCCATGCGTAGCCTGGCGTTCTCGTTACCGAGCTTCCAGGCCTCGGATTCCGGATTTCGCGTGACCAGTGTGTCGACGATGTCCGACACCCTGGACGCGGCCTCCTTCAGCCGGCGCACGTAAACCCCCTTCAAATTGCCCGACGTTTGGGCAATTTGAATTATCTCGGCGACCTGGGCGCACGCCGCTAGGCGGAGCTCCCCAGGGCCGAGAGCCGATATATTCCCGACGAGGGCGGCGCACTGGCTAGCCGCGGCCACTTTGGCGGCGGTTGCCTTGCGCGCCTTGCGCCCCTTTTCACCCCCCTCGGTGCGGAGGTAGGCCTCCGCACCCGCGAGAATGCTGGTAGACGCCGCGGGTGCGCCCCCCGTGGGGCGCAGAGGCGAGCGCGCGCGCGCTGGGGAAGAAGCACCCGACGTGCCGTCCGAATCGGCGCCGCTGCTCTGGGACCGGTCCCAGAAGCGCGACCTCGATCCGGGAACGAGCATCGGGGCACACGAAATCGGCACCGTTGCCGTTGAAGACGTTGACGGCGCCGCCGAACCCGATGCCGAAGACGATGAGGCTGTGAATGAACATGACGACGTCGTCGTGCCCGCCGCCGCTGCCGCTGAAGACGAGGACGTGGACACCGCCGCAGCCGAAGACGCAGGCGCCGACATCGCAACAGCGGCTCCCATCCCATTAGGGAAGGAAGACGAGGGGGTCGCCGCTGCCGCGCCTACGAGGTCCCTATTCACGACCCCGGCCGAGGGCGCGAGTGAGGCTCGCGCGACAACCGGTGTCGTGGGACGGCTGCTCTCGACGTTGCAGCCCGAAAGGTTGCAAGTCGATGTCGTAGGCACAGGTGAAGCCCGTGCGCTATACGACACCGTCGTCGTAGGGCACCCATCCCCTGCCGTCTCTGAACCGGCCGCCGTGTATACCGGACTACAGGCAGGCGCTTCAGGGCGGGAATAACTATGGTCGCGAATCGCACCGTAGAGCGCGTGCTCCAGCGAGTCTGGGACGCTGCCGGACGGTGGGATGTGATCATGCTCTACGTAGGCGCCGCTCCCTTGCACGAGTGAGGCTCGCGCAGAGGTGGGTGGCGCCATGTAGGCATATTGAACTATGGTGCTTGCAGCGCTCACGGCCAGGCAAACGGCCGAGTTCGCTGCAAGCAGTACGTTCCTATCTATCTCCGGGTGTGCTGCGCTCCTGCGCGCGGCACGCCCGGATGGGGCCCTAGGCGCCATGGGAACCGGAGGCGGTCCCATCGCGCCGCACCTATCCTCATGCGTGGCGGCGGTGAGGTCTACCACCGCCGACGCAGCCCCTACCGAGCCGGGCATATCGGCAGCCGTGAAAACGGCACTATCCGCATGCCCGTGACGCGGCCCGGCAACCGACCTGCTGCGACGGGCCGATGAAGAAGACGCCTTTTTCACCCGCGTCTCCCCGATCTCAGGCATTAACCAGCCATCCTTGGCCTTCGCGTGGTCCCGCTTTCGCGGGACACTCGAAGGCCTCGGGGCCTTCTGGGGGCCTGGGCCATCCATTACTGGAGGCCCGTTCCTTTGCCGAGACCAGTCGACGCGTGTGAATAACTATCGACACAAACGACCGTTATTGCGTAATGCGCTTAGACGCGCCGAAATAAACAAGCGAATAGAGCTTAACAACTCACCCCAGTCGAAAAACAACTGATTCGCGCCGGAATCAAACTAAATAACACTGTACACTATCACTACACAACTGTTGTCGCAATTTGTCGCTTTTTGAGAGCGAAAAAGCGTAAAAAATTGCAATTTTCCGCAAAGAGCACGGGCATTTGCGACTGCTTCGCACGGATGCCGTCCGGGAATGTTCCATGCTACGAAATTTTTTTAAATGTTTCAGTGTGGAGTTTTTGACATTTATCAAAAATGGCTTTGACAACATATACAGGAACTGACACTATTAAAGTTGGTTAGTAATTCATGATTTATTTTTAAATAATTTATACACGGTACGCCGCTCCATACATACGCGCCAAAAGGGGAACTGAAAAGGAACGTCGTACATACTATGCAGTTTTAGTTTCTAAAAATATATGAAATAACTCTAAAATGAACTATGTCGGTAGGGTTGCTGATATTTTTTTTAAAAAAAGTAGTACTTTTGTTTGTAAGCTCTAAAAATATAGTACCTGCTTTTGGGAAATTAGATGAAAAATGAGTACACATTTATTTTTCATTATTTATTACATATTTCATTTAATTCGTTGTTGTATTTTCCCTATGTACTTATTAATATTTTTTCTTTGGTCAGCAAAGATCTATTATGTTTAAAATAATCATAAATATGTGAACAAAAAGCACGACAATTGAATTAGCGACGAAAATATAGTACATTTCGTACTATACAGGGTGTTTCAGTAAACGGAACACCTACTTAATCCTTCACCCTTTTTTTTATTGCAGGAGATCAGCAGACAGGCAGACGGCCTACTTGATGGACAGCGGTTACCATCGCCTATGAACATTTGCAACAGCAAGTTGCTACAAATGCGCTGATGCCCTCTTAAGGGAAACTGGAACCTGGTCACTAATGCCGGAACACAACTCAAGGTTGTTATGGCGACATACTTAAGACCAGGGGTGGTAGCCATCCAGTCGGGCTAATGCCCTACCACTCGGCTGTGGGTTGTTTAGTCGCCTCTTACGACAGGCCGCCAGGCCGCAGGAAATTGTATTCTTTCTCCGTTCCTGCACGGATAGAATTACCTATAGATTACCGATAGATTAGAAAAAAATATGTTCGATTTAAAATCTTTTTTTACTGTACATGTTCCACCTGGTTTTATGGGAAATTATGGTGAAAAGAAAGTGAAAATTTAAACGGTCGTAACTCTAAAACTATTTTTTTTCCTTTTTGTAACTATACACTACTGCAGTGTTCCGCCAACTTTTTGTGTTCAAGGTACATCTAGGAAAACGAAAATTTTTGGAAGTACACCACAAATAAAGATATTTTTTTAAGTAATATTAATCAACATTTATTTATTAATCATCGAAACAATATTTATTATTAATCAACAAACTTAAAGTTTAAATTGCAGAAAAGGTATATATTATTATTAATCAACAAACCTAAAGTTTAAATTGCAGCATAACATTATTTTTCCGAGGCACACCAATTAATGACCACCGTACACTAGTGTGCCGCGGTACATACTTTGCGGAACACTGCGCTAGTGTTATGCCCTTTCACCCATTTAAGTAGGTGTTCCGTTTGCTGAAACACCCTGTATAACTTTTCTATAATACATAGTACAATTGGCTAAAATATAGTACAATACTCAATATTAAAGTACAGTTGGCAACCCTAGTTGTAGGATATTGATATGTTTTGTTAGAAATGTGAGTTATGTAGTCAAATGTGGCCTTTCGGGTTTCACGGGAACTCCCGTTGAATGGCGTCAGTTGAATGCCTAATAATTCAACTGAGCTATATAGCTATATATCAGAATTGGCTGTATGGACTAAGATTCCCTTGCCAGCCATTGTGGCGAATATTACCATTACTTTACTTCCGCGCCAAAAATTCTAGACCGGAGGGTTGGACTGTTCTTAAGGAAGAAAGGCCAGACCCTGAACTTTCATTCCATTCCTTTACAGATATTGATCCTTACAAGCTACACTATGGATTGGTGTAATAAATAATTCCTACATTTGTTTGTTTTTCAAAATAAGTCAATTGGATTCCTGCCCAATTTTTTTTTCAAAAGTCAATGATACCATCTAAGTTTTCATCGAAATCAGCCCGGAGATTGTTGAGAATTTTTCGCTTTACCTTATAATTACGCGTTTGATAACAGAGGCCGACTTGAAAAATTCAACTTTTATATTAATTTAATTTTACTAGCTGTGCCGGCGATGTCGTCCGCGTGGAATTTGTTTTCAAAACCCCCGATTTTGAAATTTTCTTCATCGGTGCTCCGCCCCTATTGGTCTTAGCGTGATGATATATAGCCTTCCTCGATAAATGGAATATCCAACACTGAAAGAAGTTTTCAAATCAGACCAGTAGTTCCTGAGATTAGCGCGTTCAATCAAACAATATTAGTATATTTGGCTACAACACTAATACTTACATTTTAATTATCGACATATCTTTTGAATAAAACGTCCGAATTGAATAATTCAAAACGTTCTAGAAAGGTATTGAATTCGTCTTGAATATGGAGTAATTTATTTTGATAAGGATTAATACCAAGGTACAAAATAAAGAGTTTTTGAAGCGACGGCATTTTAATTATTTAAAAAACCACTTATTGTGAGATAACTACAATAGTTAGACATGGTTACGCGATATTTTTTGTAGACAATTATATGTTCTGCAAAGTGGTAGTACATTTTTTTGTTCTATAATCAATAATTTTCGCAGCGCATGCCGTGTAAGGATTTTTTCGGGTCATTTTTTTACACCTTGGGTTACATTATTGGACTTTTAGTAAGGATCCCTAATTTTTTTGAAAATGTTTTAAAATATAATATACCCTGTAGCCTCCCTCGATAAATGTACTATTCAACACTGAAAGAATTTTTCAAATCGGACCAGTGGTTCCTGAGATTAGAGTGTTTAAACAAACAAACTCTTTAGCTTTATAATATTAATATAGATAAGATGTAAAATATGAATTTTATTTCACAGGTGAATATCTTACTTGTTATATATGTAAAAAGGATATACCTCAAGCATACACGAAAGAACATTTGGCTAGCGTCATTCACAAATGCAATGCTGATCTAATATGTATCTCTCTAGAAAGATCCAGAAATATGGTAAAAGAAAAGGTTCCATTTGTCCAAAGAGAACTAATCAACGGTAAATACTGTGACCTGTGTAACTGTAATTATGAAGATCCTTATGAACATTTTGACTCTGATAAACATTGCAAGCTACGTACATTGGAAGATATAATGCCAAATATATGTGCTCTGTTCAAAGATGCCGAGAATAATTTAAATGCACTTGACAACATATTGCAATGTCTACAGATGAATTTAAAAGGAAAAGATACAACAATAAATAAAAGTAAGACATATTGTGATATATGTAAAGTATACAAAAACTCTCAAGGTTTTGCTGGTCATACGCAATGTAGAAAACATTTACTGAAGTGTTTGGCTAATGATATACCTATACCTGTAATAGATGATAAAACATTTTGTGATGTATGTATTGTTTATAAAAACACCAAAAATTATGATGAGCATCTTAATTCTGCAGTGCATAAAACTAGAAAATCAAGGGACCGTAACTTTCTAATTAATGGACATGATATCAAATATATGGAGTGTATGTTTTATTTAAAGAAACACTGCAAGATATGCAAAATTGTTGTTGATGACGATATTAACGAAGTAAACCTACATATAAATGGCGTTGGACATATCTTTAAATATATTAATATTTTAAACGAAAACGATATAACTAAATTTGTTAATGAGTATTTTTGTCCGAAATGCGAAATGTTCTTTGATGATATAGTGAAACATTTAAATTCAAACTCTCATTTGCATCTTTTAATATTAGACAGTGACAAGACTTTTTGCGAATTGTGTAAAGTAAAATTGTCCTTAAAAGATTTTGCTGGACACGAGAAAGCTAAGAGACATATCAGAAAGCAAAGTAAATTTGTCTCTAACGCGAATATTAATTACATTGATTTTAATTTGGAAGAATTAGATATAAACAAGAAAGGAATGATTACTGTTAAAGATAAAATTTTGAAATGTAAGGTTTGTGACGAAACACTGACTGATATTTTAAATCATTTGGAACAACATGACCATCATGAGGACACTGAACAGTAAAGCTTAGTATAGCGACACTTCTACGGAATTCACCACGCGGAAAGTGCCGCTATAGTACGCTCGCAATGTTTTTTAAAGTTGCCTATGAAACATCAGCGGAAATTCCGCCGAGTTTAGATTAGCGCCGATCCTTCGACTACGTTCCATTCCCGTTCCATTTTCTTGCCGACGTTACAATCGTAAATCCAAGTAGAACGGCTATTCGACCCACCTCTTGACATGGCTCGTTGTGAGCGTTGTATGACCGAAAATGATGACGTCATTAGTGATGTTTTCGCCACGACCACAACGATCGCGGTCGCCTTGTGGAACGGCTAACTGAGCATTTTAGGCGTTGTGAGCTACTGATGGAACGCCCTGTTCGTCGTCGAACTTTCCGTGCGGCATGTTCCGTAGATGTGTCGCTAGGCTTATGACATTTTATTTTGTAAGTAAGATATGCCCGCGACTTTGTACACGCTTGACTTGATATTTCCGCGGGATTCCCAAGACACAAAGTACCGCAGAATTTAAAAAAAGAATGTAAGATATCGTCCTAGTGAAAACTGTGTATAATATATAATTAAATTTAATTACATAGTTTTAAAATAAAATTTTAAATAAAATAAAATAAGCGAATAAGCAAATTTGTATGCACCCGAACAACAACAAATCGCTCCCAGGATAATTCCCTGGATAAAAAGTAGCGCAGATTTTAAGTCAGTTATTGTAAAAATGTGCTGTTGATCAGCGAAAACCGAATCGAAATTGGCCCAGTAATTTGTACGTGAACCCCAAATCAACAGATAAACTGCCAACAAATCGAAAAAATTGCACTGTGTTCTCCATCGTGTATATAGTTTGTTCCATTTTTTTTAATAGCTTTAGTGTACAGACACGGCATGTTTAGAATTTTATAATATTATAAATATCGAAGAAATGTATAATTATTAATGAAGAATTTTTTTGTAATATTTTATGTATGTTCAGAGATAACTTTTTGTTCCTGAATTAATTTTTGGTAATTTTTGAAGTGAAACTTCTATATAGACGGGGTCTTAGGATTTTTCTGTCACGATAAAGCGTCACGGCCGCTTGTAGAAACGGCATAATTTAGAGTAGACTATGGATATGTTTTTTGGTTACGGATCGAATTCAGTTCTTTTGTTTGATAAAATAAAATATGTTTAAATAAAAAATGCATTAATTAAAATGTACCTAACCTAACCAAATCATAATTTGCAGTAAACCTGCGAAAAATCTAAATGTGTGCTGGGACACATAGTAGAAGTGAAACTTCAATGGACAAGTGGCAAAACAACATCCTGACCGAGTTTTTGGCGGGAACTGAAAGGAGATGTCGTGCTGTGCAGTTTTATTTTCTAAAAATGTGTAAAATTACTCTAAAATGAACAATAGTTGAAGGATATTGATAGTTTTTGAGTAGTCATTATGTGTTTTTGTGAGAAATGTGAACTGTATAGTCAAATGTGGCCTTTTGAGTTGTCACAAGAACTCCGTTGGATGCCACTAGCTGATAACCTACAGTTCAGGTGTGCTAAAGTACTTGTCCAATTTGAAAACCTGTCCGTAAAATTTCAAGTTAAAATTTTGTTGCGATTCGTTTTGCCACTTGACCGTTGAAGTTTCACTTCTACTATGTGTCCCAGCACACATTTCGATTTTTTTGTCTTGTTCAGTATAACTTCAAAGTGGTTGCATGTAAATTTTATTGTCTTCATTTAGTATTTCGTCGAATTTTCAATCGTCAGATAAAAGTTATCAGTCGATTAAATTATAACCTGAGTGCATCCAAAAGTTAACTATTTAACTGTTTTGTTCATGTTGACATTTTGAATTTCTCCATGTGACACTTAATTCTATAACTAATATCTGGTGATTGAAATTCGATGAAATACTAAGAATAATTTTTCTCCTTTCTTGTCATTAGTTTTACTTTTAGTTGTTATTAGATAGTATTCTCTTTGAAATTTTCCCAAATTGTAACTAGCGATTATTTTGACATGTTTAATAAATAATTTTATGATACATTTCTTGTTTTTTTTTTACATAAATACATTTTCTTTAATTTAAAAAATAAGCTTGCCTCGACCAGAGAGATAGCACATAGGCTGGTACTTAATATGAAACTAATAATATAAACAATATTAACATAATAAATATTAATATTATACATAATTTTTAATACTAATTTTCAAGTTTAGAAGTCCTGTAAATATACAAATACTACTACAAACGCAAAAACTTCTCGAACCTAATTTATCTGTATTTAATGTTATGTAACATCCTGATCGAGTTTTTGGCGGGAACTGAAAGAAGATGCTGTACTGTGCAGTTTTATTTTCTAAAAATGTGTAAAATTACTCTAAAATGAACAATAGTTGTAGGATATTGATAGCTTTTGAGTAGTAATTATGTGTTTTTGTGAGAAATGTGAACTGTAAAGTCAAATGTGGCCTTTTGAGTTGTCACAAGAACGCCGTTGAATGGCACTAGCTGATTACCTACAGTTCAGTTGTGTTACACAAAGGCTTAAGAAAATGAAAAAACTATATTGTACACTAAGATCTGGCTTAAAGATCTAGCTGCCAAGCCATAAACTTAAATAAAATAAAATAAAACATCCTGACCTGTCAAAATCCAAGTGTACTAAAATACTGCGACCTACCCGCTTTCCATCTATAATGATGGGCCATTAAAGTAACATACACAGACACAGAAGCAAATAAAATAGAAAGTGAAACGAAAGTATTAAAAAAGGAGAAAAAAAATGTATAACACAACTGTAAAAAGATTAAATTACATATTATCTATATAGTTTGTAATAGTTATGTAAGTTTATATATTAATACGTGAAGCAAAAACTTTGTACCCCTTTTTACGAAAATTGCGCGGACGGAGTATGAAATTTCGCTCACTTCTAGTTTTATAGAGAACAAGCGACCAATGCTAATATTTTTCCAAAATTATGCATAAAAAATACATTAAATCAATAAAAAAACATTACACACACTACCATGTATTTGACACACACACGCATGTTTACTCTTTTGTTTATTGTCCAAGTCAAATTAACAGTGTCGCCTTGGCGAAACTGTGGTTATAGAAGTATAGTCTTTGAAATTATTATGGTCGAATTTCGACCACTGGGGATCACTACTATACTTAAATATATAATAGGCAACAGAACACCAAAAGCCTTAAAAAAGATATAAAAGAAGATCTATTTTTGAATAAATTTATTCATACAACTTTATATACATTTACAATCTTAAAAATATAACTAGTAATCTGCCGCGGTGTTCGCCAGATAGTCTCTTCTGCCAATATTCGATGCTTGCTTGTTTTGTACTGCTTCCAGCTTCGGACATTCTGTTAGAAGAGACAAGAAAAGGAATTATCAATCAATCAATAACTTTTTTTTATGGCTTGGCATCTAGGCCTTTAAGCCAGATCTTTGATTCAATGTAGTTTCTTTATTTTCTTAAACCTATGTGTAGCACAGCTGAACTGTAGGTTATCAGCTAGTGCCATTCAACGGAGTTCTTGTGACAACTCAAAAGGCCACATTTGACTTTACAGTTCACATTTCTCACAAAACACATAATTACTACTCAAAAACTATCAATATCCTTCAACTAATGTTCATTTTAGAGTAATTTTATATATTTTTAGAAAATAAAACTGCACAGCACAACATCTCCTTTCAGTTCCCGCCAAAAACTCCCAATCAATAACTTTATTTTCTATTTATTAACTTTAGTTTCATATAGTACATCCTACCATACAGTCATGGTGTGCAAAAATATAAAGAAGAACGGACAAAGAATACAATTTCCTGCGTTGGGGCGGCCTGTCGTGAGAGGCGACAAAACAACCCTCAAGCAGGTGGTAGGGTATTTGGCCGTCCGGAAGGCTACCACCCTTAGTCAAAAGTATGCCGTCATAACAACCTTGAGTTGTGTTCCGGCATTAGTGGCCAAGGGGTGGTAGCGGAATGGCTAGCGCATGTGTCCCAGACTCAAAGGGCGTGAGTTCGATCCTGGCCAGGATGCATGCACCACTTAGTCAGTTTTCTGACCTAATGTGCATATTGTTACAATAACCATCGTGATGCAACCTGCACATGGAGATAATCGATGTGTCAAACCTGCCAAGCCGCCCGGGACAAGCGCGGTGGGTATACTGTCCGTTCCCTTCTAGTGGGATGTCCGAGCCCAACAGTGGGACATTTATGGGCTGTTATTATATTATATTATTTGTGGCCAAGTTCCAGTCTCCTTTTAGAGAGTGGCAGCACATTGGTGTTATAAATGTCTACAGGCGATGGGAACCGCTTTCCATCAAGTGGGGTCTGCCTGCCTACTGGTCAATACTTCAATGAAATAGGGAACAAAGCCCAGCACTTAGTCTAATTTCATCAAATAAACGCCCAGAGTACTATTTTAGGTACGCCTACTTTAAGCATTGCTGGTAGTTTCAATTTATCACCTTTCTAAGTGGTGTATGCAAACACATGTTGGAGGTTTTTGTTTTTTTTTTATTGCAGGAGATCAGCAGACTGGCAGACGGCCCCCTTTATGGAAAGCGGTTACCATCGCCTATGGACATTTGCAACACCAAAGGTGCTACAAATGCGCTGCTGCTCTCTTAAGCGAGACTGGAACCTGGTCACTAATGCCAGAACACAACTCAAGGTTGTTATGGCGACATGCTTTAGACCGGGGGTAGTAGCCATCCAGTCGGGCAAATGCCCTACCACTCGGCTGTGGGTTGTTTAGTCGCCTCTTACGACAGGCCGCCAGGCCGCAGGAATGTTTGTCTATGACCAAGTAATTGTGCCAACAAAAATTAAAGAAATTTCACTTTCTTGACTTAACATCAAAAATTATCATAATTCAAAATTTAATACCCTTTAATAGAACTTTAGGTTAATAAGTACTATCATGATGGTTTCGAGTGTTTTCAAATAAATAATAATAATTATAAATGTTTCTATTAATTTTAAAGGAATTTTTTGTTTATTAAGGTTATTAAATTGGTTATTAATTTTCATTGCATTTTTAGATTGTTTAAGGTAGTTGAAAAAAATTGATACTGTTTTAAGTCTAGTGATTTTGATCCAAAGGCCCACCAGAAGGTAAACTATTTTCGACCTTTTTTCCTTGTCCTCATTCACTTGATACGAGAAAAAACACACAAATGCGATTACTGTAAGGTAAAATGTCTAAAGTTCAAAGTCTCAGGATTTCACCTTGGAAACCTTTTTTAAGGACTTTGGGCGTTTTCGTCGAGACAAAACCTGGGCGCTAGGAGGATATCCCCAGTCTGACCTAGATTTAGCGCTATATATATACCTGTGATACGATGACCAAGACCACCGCAGTAGGAACACCCCTGGCCATCTGGAACAGGCACGTCCGGCTCTCCTATCATGTCCAGAAGGAAGGAAGGCACCTGTATAAAATAAAGGAAACACGGTAAATTTCGTGTAGGTTGACACCTGTGCGATCAGTTTTTTTTTTTTTTAATTTAGTACAAAATACAAAAAGACAAAACAGTAACATAATATTCCGTCCGTCGTTCCGTCTTACAAGTTAATTGTTAATGATCGACCTGTCAGAAGTAAAACAGACACTTTGAAGTATAGCATGTATGTATAGAAGAAGTAACACCCCCTACCTTCTGGCCAGCCTCCCTCAGCAGATGTGCTAAGTCCCTCAGCACCGAGTCATCAGCAGCCCTCCCCAATAGTGTGGTGGCAACGCCCTCTCCTCCTGCCCTCCCCGTTCTGCCTATTCTGTGGACGTAGTTCTCAATGTCCTCGGGCATATCGTAGTTGATCACGTGCTGGATATTGGCGAAGTCCAAACCTTGGAAGGAAGGAACATAATATATTCATATATAATAATAATAATAAATAATAATCGGCAGGCAAACACACACTTGTGTTATGGGTGATATACAACGGACCACTCTGGGGCCGACCACAGACACCCAGACCATAGTAAATAACAGAAAGTTTGTTTCCGAAATTTACCATGCCGGGAATCGAACCCTGAACCGCTGCGTTCCAACAAGTTCGGCGGCCATGACTTAGCCCGCTTAACCACAGAGGCCGCAAATATGCATGAATATAGTATAAGATTATTGTAATTTCTATTATTACTTTTTATAATGATTATTATTGTACTAGGTGAATCAGAAAGTTCTTCGAATCAATATTAAAAAAATACAAAATTTTAAACAAAAATATTTTATTTTTCTACATAATCCCCCTCCAATGCAATGCATTTAGAATAACGCGTTTCTAACTTCTATATTCCTTGCGAAAGAAATTGTTTTTCTTGAGTCTCGAAAAACTCCTCTACGGCAGCCATAACCGCCTCATTATCGTGAAATTTAGTTCCACGAATTTCTTCTTTTAATTTTGGGTACAAGTGACATTCACTTGGGACTAAGTCCGGGGAATATGGTGGGTGGCCAAGGAGATTGAAGCCAGCACAGCGGATTGCGTTGAGCGCAACTTCCGATCGATTTGCGGGAGCGTTATCGTGAAGAAACAACACGCCCGACAACAGTTTTCCACGACGTTTGTCTTCAATCGCGCTTCACGCGCTGTCGGAATTAAATTTGCATCGTCTGACCTTTTGGCATTTAATTAATAAAAAGGATTCCTCACTATCCTAAAACACTGAGGCCATATACTTTGCCAGCGGTAGAAGCAACTCGAAATTTCTTAATGGATGAAAAGGATGGTCCTTTCCAAGACATGCTTTGTCTTTTAGAAGTATTATTAAACTAAAACAGCAGTTCACTCGAGGTTTAGCGCTTTTTAAACGGCTATGAGCCAAATTATTATTATTTATATTTGTTTGCAAAAAATTATTTAAAATTATATTTATGAATTACTACGTGAAAAGTAGAGGGTAGAGGTTTGGGATATATGAGCCACGCGCAGGTTTGCCGATGACTACTTACTATTATTGTATTCTATTATTTATTATTATTGTAAATAATTAATTACTTATGTAAAGTATATACAACAATAAATTTGTTGCAACAATTATGTAACCTTTTTTGTCAACCCTACTGACCATCGACGCGTGACGTCATGAGGCTATCGGCAAACCTGCAGCGCACGGATAGTACTACGGGTGGTCACCGAAGGTGGGGCGGGGGTAACAATTGTAAAAAATGGGTAACACAGTATGGGAAAGTTTACTTAAATTACTTTAATGTACAGTCGCGGTATGAAAAAGGGCCTGATTTATTTGTTTTTTTTTTCTGTTCGCTTTAACACTGGGGTGGTTTAAAAGAAAAAAGTAACGCTTTTAAGTTAACACTTATATTAATTTCATTCCTCACTTTCGATGCCGGTGGCCTTATATGAAAATCGATTCTTAGCAATTAAGCAAACGTTAAACTTTAGCCTACCTTTGCTGGCAACATCGGTGGCCACAAGTACGTCCTTCTCCCCCCTCCTGAAAGCTTCCACTGCTCTTGACCTCTCCTCCTGATCTTTACCCCCGTGGATGGCAACCGCTTCTACACCTTAAAACAAATTGTTGCCAATCAAATCAACAAAAGTTAGTAATGTGAGTTGCAATAATATATGAAGATTTATCAGTTCACATTGTAGCAGCGAGGTGGAAGTTAAATCATACTTCAGATGACTGAGAGTAGTATTCACTGTCGAGTGCTGATGTGAACTGAAGTGAACTGATTTATTTTGAAAACGGTAACTTTATGTACAAATATTAACAAGTCGTACCGCTGGTACAATAGATAGCGCAATGTGTGAGCGGAACGGATGATGTGCGAGCGAGATAGAGCAAATATTAATATGTGCGCTCCCGCGTTGCGCTAGCCAGTAGTTTGTTGTCCGCTGCGATAACTAGACGTATGTAGCTCCCATAACATATTCTAGGTATGGGGGAGTTGGCACCGTTATATACGTTAATTATCCGGTCTTATCCTCTTATCCAGCATTATCTTCTTATCCGGCCTTATCTTTATTATCTTAAAAAACACCACAGTTAGTATTATATTCAAAACAAATATGATAATGTTAAACATGAATTTACTCGTTTGGGTCGAATCTAACTTGATGGAAGTTGGAATTGAAAATCTGCACTGTATCAGCTCTTGACACAGCTGCATACGTCTAGTCATCGCAGCGGATAACGAACTACTGACTAGCGCATCGTGGGCGCGTACATATTAATAGTTGCTCTATCTCGCTCGCACACCATCCATCTCGCTCACACATTGTACTAGCAATACGAATTGTTGATATTTGTAGTTAAGGTTACCGTTTCCAAAATAAATGAGTTCACATGAGCACTCGACAGTGAATACTACTCAACCTCTACCTCTCGCTGCTAAAACTTAAATTACTGTAATTACTCACTCTGTAATTGTTTATTTTGGTGAACAATAAAGTGTTTTCTATTGTATATATACGCGTGTGAATTGTTTTTTTTTAATTCGCCTTCTCCTCCATCATGTGTTAAGATAGAGGTTTTTAATTTTGTTTTCTTGCTTATTTTCTTTTCAAAAAAGAAACTTATGTACTATTACATTATTGCCTAATATCTAATTTTACACTTTTTCTTATATTAATACTTTGCGAAATGAGTTTGTGGGCCCTTACCTTTGAGCAGCAGGTACTCGTGGATGGCGTCCACGTCCTGCTTGCGCTCGGCGAAGACCAGCGCCGGCGGCGGCGTCTTCTGCAGGCAGTGCAGCAGGTGCACCGTGCGCGCCTCCGCCTGCACCAGCTCCAGCTCCTGGCGCACGTTCAGCGACGCGGCGCCCGCGCGGCCCACGTTCACCGTCACCGGCTTCACCAGCGCCGACCTGGTGTACGCAACGTAGGGGCGCGTACAAGATCCTATGCTCGAATATACTATATATTGTGCCAGGTGGTAGGGCATTTGCCCGACTGGATGGCTACCACCCCTGGTCTAGAGTATGTCGCCATGACAAACTTTAGTTGTGTTCCGGCATTAGTGACCAGGTTCCAGTCTCCTTTAAGAGAGCAGCAGCGCATTTGTAGCATCTTTGGTGTTGCGAATGTCCATAGGCGATGGTAACCACTTTCCATGAAGTGGGCCGTCTACGTGTGTACTGAACTCCTGCAATAAAAAACCCACTCATTCTTATTATTACTCTCTCCCCCTATTTTGACCCCCCCCCCCTAAATCACATTCTTCTTGTCTGGTCCCTCTTTCTCAACCCCTAACCTCTCCTCTTCATCCCATCGCAACGGCTAGCGACGCGTTGGTGTCATCTCTGGTGTTGCAAACGTCTATAAGCAACGGTAACCACTTTCCATCAGGTGAGTCGTCTACCCGTCTGCTGAACTCTTGTGATAAAAAAGAAAAACATCAAAGGTGATTTTAAATATTGGCAAAATTATTAATTTTTGTCACCCGTCCAATTTGAACGAAGTCGCGGGCATATGCTAGTAAGAAAAATATAGCGCAAACTTGGGGAGGTCTATTCTAGCAATAAACTACTAACAGCTAACGAAAATGAGGTAGAAGAAGAAGTGAAGTCCTTCTAAATACCTGGCGAAGTTCTGTATCTTCCTCGGCATTGTAGCACTGAAGAGTAGAGTCTGTCTCTGGCCGCAGAAGTAGGAGAATATGGTTCTCACATCTTCTTCGAAGCCCATGTCTATCATGCGGTCGGCCTCGTCCATGCACAGGTAGCGGCAGACGTTCAGGCGGACCTGAAAATAGGAAGGGGGGGGAGGTGTCTACGACAAGGTGTTGCGAGATGGCACAAAACCATTATTCAAATGGCAACACTAAGAGATGGTGCAATTATTGTCATCTTAGCGTGGCAACACTAAAAGGTCGCGCAATTTATGTTTCTGAGACTGGTAACACTGAAAAGGGTGACGCAAATTAAATTTGTTAGAGTGGTAACACTAGTAAATACAGTCTTCTTGAATACGCATCCGTGTCGACATTTTCTCCAACAACCTAAAAACTATATGTATTTAAAATACTGTATTTAAAATACAAAATACAAATTACAAAATACCGTCAGGTGTTAGGTTATGTAAATAAAATATTCACAAAAATTAAATAATAATTATTAGCCTATGAAATTGCCGTTTTTTCTGAAATAAGTTTTTATTTTAATCTCCACGGCCTTGAAGATAGGGACCTTTCCATCTTGTAGGTACGCGTAGACTTTGGTGGTTCCACTCGGATCTATGCGTGCTTATATCGGTCCCATGGCAGGGAATGCGCAAGGACTGAAACAGCTCGCTTTTTTGAACACGTTCAGGAGGTGACCGACAAAGTTTTTGGGCAGTATCCTTCAGCAGAGGTAGTCATACTCGGGAATTTTAATGCTCATCACGCTGAGTAGTTGGGTTCCGTGAGAACTGATCTGCCAGGGACTACTGCCTACGATTTTGCTCTCGCCCATGGATTCACTCAGGTGATTACGGAGTTTACCCGAATACCGGATAGTGTGGATCATGAGCCTTCTTTGCTGGATCTTCTGCTGACCACACACCCGGAGAAATACCAGATCTCCATCAGTGCTCTACTGGGAACCTCTGATCATTGTCTGGTATCTTCGGTGGTGCCCCTTCCTATACCCGATCGGACTCGTCCCGGTGGACGACGGAAGGTGTGGCGATACAAGTCAGCAGATTGGGATGGACTCCGTGAATTCTATGCATCCTACCCATGGAGGCAGTTATGTTTCTCGTCGGAAGATTCTGATGCGAGCACAGACTCGATCGCCGATGTAGTACTGCAGGGAATGGAATATTTCATTCCAAACTCAACGGTATCTATCGGTGGTACGAGTAAACCACCATGGTTTGATAAATCCAGCAGTGAGGCTGTAAAGCTAAAGCAACAGGCTTATCGAGCCTGGACTGCAACGCGGGCTCGTCAGGATCCAAGTTCCTCTAACCTGAAAAAGAGATACAATGCCGCCCCCAGGTCTCTCAAAAAACAGCTCGCGAGAGCAAAATTCGATCACATCGGCAGAATTGGTGAGCGCCTCTCTAGCTACTCTTATGGGACTAAAGCTTTTTGGGCCCTCGCCAAAGCTGTCGGATGAAACTTTTGTCGGGCGTCTCTTCCACCTCTGCGCATAGTGGACGACCGTCTGGTACATGCTGCCAAAGATAAAGTCAATCTTCTGGGTGAAATCTTTGCGGCCAATTCAACTCTTGACGACGTAGGAGAATCTCCACCTACAATCCCTGAGTGTGAGTCTAGAATGTCGGAGGTGCGCTTTACTCAAAAAGCAGTTCGATGTGCTCTCCTCTCCCTCGACGTCAAAAAGTCTTCTGGCCCTGATGGCATTCCTGCCATTGTGCTGCAGACGTGTTTAGCTGAGCAGTCCCCAGCCAGTCCTTGCCCGACTTTTCACTCTCTCTTACTACAAGGGTTGTGTCCTCGCTTCGTGGAAGATTGCCCATGTGCACCTTGTCCCCAAAAAAGGGGACCTAACAGACACGTCGAATAGGCCTATAGCAATAACCTTTTTGCTCTCAATGGTGATGGAGCGTATTATCAACGCGCAGCTTCTGTGTTATCTTGAAGATTCCCAGCTGCTAAATGATCGGCAATACGGCTTCCGCCACGGTCGCTCAGCTCGGGATCTCTTGGTTTACCTAACCCACCGTTGGGCTGAAGCCATTGAGAATTGCAAAGGGGAAGCACTGGCAGTTAGTCTAGAATTCTAGATATTGCTAAGGCCTTCGACCGGGTCTGGCACAGGGCTCTTCTATCGGAGCGGCCATCGTATGGGATACCCGACGGGCCTTACACCTGGCTATCCAGCTTTCTTGATGAGCGCAGCATTCAAGTCGTTGTCGACGGTTGTTGCTCAAGTTTCAAGCCCATCAACGCTGGTGTGCTCCAGGGTTGTGTGCTATCGCCAAAGTTGTTCATTTTACATATCAATGATATGTTGTCTATTCGCAACATTCATTGCAATGCGGATGACAGCACAGGCGATGCGCAGTACTCTGGTCGTGCAAACGTCCCTCGATCATTCAATCATGATCTGAAGTAGAGTATTCCTTAGAGAGAGTCTCTGAATGGGGGAGACAAAACCTTGTCCATTTCAACCCCAAGAAGACATAGGTCTACGTATTCTCTGCCAAAAAAACTCCATTCGAGCAATCGCTTCAGTTCCAAGGAACTCCCCTTACCACCTCCAAGAGTATTGGGATCCTCGGTGTTGACATCGCGAACGATGTTCAGGGGATATCTTGAAGGCAAGTCAAAACTTGCCTCTAAGAAGCTGGGAGTGTTAAACCGGTCCAAGAAGTACTTCACACCGCGGCAACGCTTTGTGCTTTATAAAACCCAGGTGAGCCCGCATATGGAGTACTGCACACACTTTTGGGCTGGAGCACCTGGCTACCAACTCAATCCCCTAGACTGTATTCAATGTCGAGCCGTTCGCGTTGTTGATGATCCGCGTCTAGATACGCTTCGCCTTATTAGAGCGTTTGTTTCTCTCTGTGTATTCTACTGACTGTATAACAGGGAGTATTCGGAAGAACTGTATAGAATGGTGTATTCGTCCTCTTTCTACCATCGAACTGCTCGCCATGTGTTGGGATTTCACCCCCACTTTCTTAAGCCGCTTCGCTCATGCTCAGGTTCTGTAGAACCTTTTTCGTATATACCGTGAGGATTTGGAATGAGCTCCCAGCCGAGGTTTTTCCACAGCGCTACGATATGAAGTTTTTCAAAACGGGTGTCATAAAATTTCTTCGAAGCCGGCAGCGGGTTGATGAAATCTCTGTTGTTGCAAATGTCCATAAGCGACGGTAACCGCTTTCCATCAGGTGGGCCGTCAGCCTGTCTGCTGTACTCCAGCTATAAAAAAAGGTCGAAATTTCCCGAATGGAAGCGGACAAACCAATAGCAAGTGGTGCGTTCATTGTAGTGTTCGCTCATAAAGGTCGTTGATGTTGCTTATCGCTCTTGCCGCGTTGCTGCCACGACGGTACTCTTATTCCACAATTATTCGAATTTTAATTATTCATGATGACGAAAAGATTCAAATGCGATGAAAACATAAGGCTTATCAATAAATAAATGACTAATTTTTAAAAAGAATTTCATGTTTTCAAAGTAAAATTAATTTAAATTATATATCTTAGCCAAACAAAAATATTTATTTTAAATGGCCAGTACTGCAGAACGTACCTAATATTTAGCGGTCACCATTTTGCTTATGAAAGCTATCGAGCGCTATTTTCTGAAGAACACACCCATCAAATGTATGTAATAGCTAAATGTATTTTATGAAATGTATTTTGAAACCATAAGTATTTGAAATACTAATTACAAAATACCTCAGCGTCAGGTATTTGAAATACTAATTACAAATTACATTTTTAAGAAGTAATTGAAATACAAATACAAAATACGTATTTGTATTTCAATTACGTATTTTAATTACAAGTAATTGAAATACTGCCCAACCCTTAAGACGAGTTGTTGTACTCTTGTAGTATATTAATTTCTTCATTATTTTTAATTTAACTTAGACTATACATACAATATAGTCATGGTAGCGTACACCATTAGAGAAAAACTTACGAACGTGCTAACAACGGTGAAGGAAAACATCGTGATGCAACCTGCACATCGAGATTACCGATGTGTCAAACCTGCCAAGCCGCCTTGGGCAAGTGTGGCGGGTATACTGTCCGTTCCCCTATAATGGGAGGCCCGAGCTCCGCAGTAGGACATTTATGGGCTGTCATTATTCATACATACAAAAACCTTATTCTTATTACCTTATTTACGTGATGTTTTGATTCTTATTACCTTGATTACGTGATTTATGTGCACACCAATATTCTACCATAGATTAGACCATACAAAGTCTTTAATATTAGATAGATAGATAACACTTTATTGTACACCATTAGAGAAAAACTTACGAACTAGTATTAGTCTAGTTGGGTACAAAAGGCGGTCTTATCGCTAAAAAGCGATCTCTTCCAGACAACCCGTGGCAAGAATATTCCGATTAGGAGTGGCGACGGTGGTATACATAATTATTGTATGATTACTTACATTTTAATAATAAATATATAACTATACTATGTATACAAATATACACATAAGTTATATACATATACAAGATATGGTGATAATATGCAACTATTTAAACATAATAAACATATAACTATATGCAATATAATATCTACTAATTATATAAAATTACATATCATTATATTGCAGATAGAATTTCCTAAGTTCTTAAATGTTATTAGGGATTTTGCTTGTCTGACAGCAACAGGCAATGAATTCCAAAGTTGGACAGCCTTAACTAAAAAAATACCGGGCCGATTTCGATGCGGTTTTCACTGATCGACAGCAAATTGTTAGACTTAACTTCGGCACTACTTTTTGTTCTGGGAATCCCGCGAGAATTTTTTTGGGAATAATTTAAAAGGACCATATTAAAAAAATCCAGTGATTTTTTCACTAATCGATAGTAAATCTTATGTAATAAAATGTGTAATTTTTTTATTAGGATTGATCCTAATAGAGTTCCTACCATTTTCTTATCGAGCATGTCCATCAGCCTCCCTGGAGTGGCCACCATGATGTGGACGCCCCTTTGGACCACCTCCATACATTCAGAAACGGCTACACCTAAAAGAGGAAATGTAAGCGGTTGATTGAAATGTCATTGTCAAGAATGACATGTTGTCAGTGTCACTCTAGCGAAGCGTCGTGTCTATGGAAGCGAGGCGGCCATATTAGGAGTCACAACAACTCCTTGGGAAACGTTCGCCAGCGCACCAAGTTTTCGACGAATCGCAATCTATCGCTTTAATCAAAGTGAATTATAACGCAATTAGTGTTAATGACAAGAGTGATAATTGTTATTTACGCAATAGAAACGTTATTTTGTCGGATTAGAAAAGTTAAGTTATTGCAGTTGATATTTTTTTTTGAAGCACAGCAGACAGGCTGACGGCCCAACTGTGATGGAAGTAAAAACCAACAACCGCACGTGTGTCATATAACGTTTTTTAACACATTTGCGAGAGAGAGAGAGAGAGAGAGAGAGAGAAAAGAGTACAACAGGCAACGAAACAAACATAAATATCGGTCGGCAAGTCGCAACATTGTTTGAAATTTCTAATATGAAAATGGTGCGCATTTACAAATGGCGCCACGTGCGCGTGGTGAAATTAGAACTGATCTAATTATAATTTTAGTACCTATTTTACCGCACGTTCGTAAGGTGCGTAATTTTTAACTGTCGAACAATGTATACTTAGTCTAGCCATAAATGCTGTTACAATTAAAAAGAAACAAAATATTACACTTGAATTTGGAATCTGTCATTTTTATATGATTGTTCATTGTGTTTTCTCAATTTGGCGCCAATACATTGTACAACATTTTGCGATATTAAAATGGAGTGGGGCGATAAAGAGAACCGAATCGCTGTGATTGCATTACACAAAGTAGGTATGGAGCCAAATTCAATTTTTAAAACTCTCCATACGCTTGGTATTAGTCCAATGTTTGTATACCGGGCTATTTATAGGTACAATAAGAGCTCCTCTGTTTGTGATGGAAAAAGATCTGGCCGTCCACATAGTGTTCGTACGGAAAAGGTGGTCAAAGCAGTAAGGGAAAGAATTCGAAGAAATCCTGTCCGAAAGATTTTATCTCGGGAGATGAAGATATCACCTAGAACCATGTCGCGTATTTTAAAAGATAACTTAGGACTTGCAGCCTATAAGAGACGCACTGGTCATTTCTTAACCCATAATTTAAAAAAGATTAGGGTCGTAAAATCGAAACAACTACTGAAGCTGTACGCAAAGGGAGGTCACAGAAAAATTTTGTTTACGGATGAGAAAATTTTTACAATTAAGCAAAATTTTAACAAACAAAATGACCGTATTTGTGCTGAAAGCTCCAAAAAAGCTTCTCAATTAGTCGACAAAGTGCAACGTGGGCATTATCCGTCTTCAGTGATGGTTTGGTGGGGAGTTAGCTATGAAGAAGTGGCTGAGCCATATTTTTGTGAAAAAGGTATCAAAACATCGGCACAAGTGTAACAAGATACCATTCTTGTAGTTAAGCCCCTTAACAACATCATGTTCAATAACCAAGATTGGTCCTTCCAGCAAGACTCGGCGCCGGGTCATAAAGCTCGATCCACGCAGTCTTGGTTGGAAACAAACGTTTCGGACTTTATCAGAGCTGAAGACTGGCCGTCGTCTAGTCCCGATCTTAATCCCTGGATTATGATTTATGGTCAGTTTTAGAGAGTACGGCTTACTCTAAACGCCATGATAATTTGGAGTCCCTAAAACAATCTATATGATTGGCAGTGAAGAATTTTCCCATGGAAAGAGTGCGTGCTTCTATTAATAACTGGCCTCAACGTTTAAAGGACTGTATTGCAGCCAATGGAGACCACTTCGAATAAGCTTTTTATATATATTTTTTTTATATTTGTGTATACTAACACACTGTAAAACTTATAAATCTTATTTGCAATAGAAAAAAAAAATCTTTGTTACAATATTTATGGCAATACTAGTATAGGCTTCGTAAATCCACTTTTTAACAAATGTGTTGAAAATATTTTTTACAACATCTTGAAGTCGATGCCGAGTAAAACATAAAAAATAACAATACATTTACAAAATGCACCCGATTACAAGAAGGATTTATGATAGTTATGACGTCACGGCTTGGTACGCTCTTAAAAACCCTGTGACGCCGCGATCATTTAAAACATGATAAAAAGTCTCGCGGTCGATTTCACTGTCATATATTCATTAATCATTGTCCGTCCTCGTATTCTTCTGGCATAATGACACTTACCACCAATAGCCAAACAGCTCCTGATCTCTGGGTTGCCACACATCTTGAGGTGCTTCACGAAATGCAGTATGATGTCGTGGGTTTGCTTCGCCAACTCCCTCGACGGACAGATTATCAGACCGTACGGACCTTCGTTTCTGGAACAATAATAATATATTCCATTTTAGATATACATAGCTAACACTCTATTACTAAAATAAAGTACCAAAAGAAAAGATAAACATAAAAGAAATAGATAAATAAAAAGAATTAAGAAAAAATAAAACCCCAAAAAGTAAAAAACCCGAGCAATCTCGCTAGCTTGGAGAGAGGAGGAAAAAAAACACTATTACTTATTTGTATTATATGTTATGTCACTGTTGTATTATACCACTGCGGTTTATTACTGTGATGGTATATATGATTCTCTTCTGGCTCCAATTAGGCGTGTCGGTCGGGCAGACGAGGATAAAATAAAATAAAAAGGTTAAATGATATATTGTCTTTAATTTACGTCGTACGACTCGACTCGGAGAGGTGATGAGCGGCGACTAGCGACAGCGCCCCACCAATATCCACATATTACAATTTTTGCAGAATTGCAACTGTCGCTAGCCGTCACAATTTGTGTATTAATATTATGTATATTAGTATATATTTCATATTAATATGTGCGATTATTTTTTACTGTTTTTTATTCATTGTAGGCATATAAGCCGCGCGCAGTAGGTTTGCCGATGACTACTTACTATCCCTATTAATATTATAAATGCGAAAGTAACTCTGTCTGTCTGTCTGTTCCGTTTTCACGTAAAAACTACTAGACCGATTTGGCTGAAACTCAGTATATATATATTTTCGCTGCCGAGAATGAACATAGGATACTTTTTATCCCGGAAAATAGGATAGTTTCCGGGATAAAAGTATATTTGTATCTCTGTTTGTTATCCTTTTATGGAAAGACTATCGGACCGATTTGGCTGATACTCGGTACATATGTAATTTGAATACCGAGGGTGGCCAAGGGATACTTTTCATCCCGGATACTGGGATAGATTTATGTAAAGTTTATCCCGGAAACTAGGACAGGTTTTGTTATTTTGCCCATTTGGTCCACTGGGTCCACTGGGTCCACTGGGTCCACTAGGCCAGTTGGGTCCACTTTGTCCACTGGATCCACTGGGTCCAGTTGGTCCACTGGGTCCACTTGGTCCACTGGGTCCACTTGGTCCACTTGGTCCATGTTATCTATTTTGTCATTTTTGTCAAGTTTTGTCATTTATGTAGTTTACATATAGACGGGGGTGGTATAGTTTGCGATATAAAATGAAGTGAATCTTTCGGGGGCAAATACATACAAATTTAATACAATGTAACCTGTACCACTTGCTTTTTAAACAAGAGATACGCACTAGAGGTTGACACGCGGCGCAGCCGCGGGGTAAACTCTAGTTATTGTATATACCTAAGTAAAGTATATACACAGCGCGTTCCATTAGTAGCTCACAACGACCAAAATGCTCCGTTAGCCGTTCCACAAGGCGACCGCGGTCGTTGTGGTCTTCACGAAAATGTCACTAATGACGTCATCATTTTCGATCCAAATCGCTCACAATGACTGGTGTCAAGAGGTGGGTCGAATAACCGTTCCACTTGGATTTACGGTTGTGACGCCGACAAGCAAGTGGAACGGAAGAAAATCGCGGTCGTGAACGTGGTCGTTGTGAGTCCCAAATGGAACGTAGCCACAATAATAAATTTATTGCAACAAATATTTATGTAACCTTTTTTGTCAACCCCTACTGACCATCGACGCGTGACATCATGAGGCTATCAGCAAACCTTTTGCGCACGGGTAGTAAGTATTGTGTGATATTTATATATGTATTTAGTTGGCACACCACCGTCATACACTCGCGAATCTCGAAACATGAGTATTTACATATCAGAGTATGCATAATGCTCGCGGACCGCGTTCGTAATACCGAAGTACGAAAGAGAGTTGGTCTGAAAGAGAGTGTCGGGGTGAAGGTAAGGAAAGGAATGCTCCGGTGGTTCGGGCATGTGGAAAGAGTGCATGATGAAAGAATGACTAAACAGATATACAATGCAAAAGTGGATGGATGCAGAAGTCGCGGAAGGCCACGACACACCTTCCATGATCAAATTGATCGTGTACTAGCAAAAGGTGATGTCAGGAGCCTTAAGAACAGACGAGCGTGCATGACAAGAGTTATGAATGTCAAAGAAGCAAGTGAGGTGTGTAAGAATAAGCCTAAATGGCGCTCTGTTGTTCGTGCCTACCCCGCAAGGGCACTGGCGTGAAGTTATGTATGTATGTAGTATGCATGATGATATAGAAGTAAAGGTGCATCATGTTTGGCTAGTTAGGCATAGAAAAATTACAATAATAAATAAAATAATATTTCCCACAATAGTCCTACACTGACCGGGGCTTGTCCTCGGGTGCATTACTATATGGTGTAGACAGGGATAATCGCCGGTCAGTGTCACGCCACATTTACATTAAATTTGTCAAGGGGCCTCTACGTGTTGGCCATCATCCATGGCTCCACACAAACCCTCTAAATATCCGGGCCATTTTTATGGCCTGTGGTCTTTAAAGACATACATTATAATTACTATATTAACTCTGGCCTACAATTATTATTTTATTATTATTAATACCATATTAATATATAAAAAAATAAAAATAAAAAATGATCAAAACATTAAATGAATCAATTCGAAAACTGTCGAACTTTTTCATACCAGATCATATAGGCACACGTTATTATTAAAACTAACATAATATAAAAATTAAATAGTTTTGCAGATACCTGATAAACGGCATCTTGATCTCCTGCTCCAGGCACATCATAATAATGGGCAAGGTGAAAACCAAGGTCTTCCCGGAGCCTGTAAAGGCTATCCCAATCATATCCCTCCCACTGAGCACGGCCGGGATACCTTGAACTTGGATGGGCGTTGGCATGCTGATACCTTTCGCTTGAAGACCTTGGAGGACGCCTGCAGTTATATTAGAGGCTATGTAACATTGACTATATGAAAACAAGAACAGATACTTAAAAATACAATCAAGAAATACTTTATTAGGATTGGGATAAATTGATGACATTGATGACAAAGAAAACTTAAAATCAATGACAAAGCAATTTAAAAGTATAATGTTTTATTGCGAGACCTAAGCAGATATGCAGACGGCCCACCTGATGGAAACCGGTTACCGTCGCCTATGGACATTTGCAATGAATATGCTGTTGCTCTCCAAAGCCAGATTGGAACTTTGCCACTAATGCCGGAACACAACTCAAGGTTGTTATGGTGGCATACTCTACATCAGGGGTGGTAGCCATCCAGAGGGGCAAATACTCTACCACCTGGCTGCGGGTGTTCTGTCGCCTCTTGCGACAGGATGCTCAGGAAATTGTATTCTTTCTCCGTTGCTGTAGAGATTAAGCAGCATTTAATTTTTCTTGTAATATCTCCTTAGACACCGGGTTGCCTGGAAGAGATCGCTATAAGCGATAAGGCCGCCCATTGTTCTAATTTAAATGTGTTTGTAATAAATATCTAGGTTTAAGTTATGGTGAACAATAAAGAGTTTTCATTCATTCATTCATTAAGCAATATTCTGTGAGAGAGTGGTATCATGCAGATTGAGCCAGCCCTAAGTAACTGTAATGGAGATGTAGATTTGAGCATGGCTCTACCACATACAAGCATGCTGAAAAATGTAGGTGAAACGAGAAATATGGCTGTGCCAACCTTTTGGGAACTTCATGTGCTTAAACGTCTTGATTGGTGGTGGCACATCTTCCCCTTCCACCAGTATCCGCAGCTGCCTTCTTACTCTCTCGTGCCTTTCCTCTGGCAAATCTAATATACATCGAGGTGGACGCCATGACGTTTTTATTGGATCCTCATACTGAATTCCTGTATGATAAAAGATTTTTACCATGAAAAGCAAAGGTTGAAGGTGAAAAACACTGAGATTGTTTTCAGTACTATTATAGAAAAGATGAAGACCACTATTTACTCCCTCATAACAGAGGTTTAACATAGTATTATTATTATTTGGGTTTATGGCTTGGTAGCTAGGCCGTTGAGCCAGATCTTAGATTATACAGTTTCTTCATTTTCTCAGCCGAACTGTAGATTATCACCTGATGCCATAAATGAGAGTTCTTGTAACAACTCTTGACTACAGTTCACATTTCTCACAATATCACATAATTACTTCTTAAAAAATATTAATATCCTACAACTATTGTTCATTTTAGAGTAATTTGATACACTTTGTAACTGAGACTGCACAGTACAATGTCACCCTTAGTGTATGGCCTGAGTGGCAAAGTGTCCAGCGGGACGACCGGCGGGGAGGGCTGCGGGCAACAGTGCGTCCAACCGAGTAGCCTCAGTGCCCGCTCGGTATTCATAGTTCACAAACTGGTTGAAATGTGTACACGATGCCCGCTCGACGCACATCTCGGCTGGCACTCGGGATACTCGTTGGCGTATAGGTATATTTAAATTAGCTACGGTCTCAGTGCACGCCCAGACCGAGCGTGCATCGTTCCTATACACGACGCGTCCCTCAATGCAAACATGACAGCCGGCCTCCACTACAGACCCGCTAGAGTTTCCATGTGTTTCACACGAACACTGCAACCTCCAATAGAGCATAGAAATAATAGAATAGGCACACAGGCCATATGGTTAAATTCCCACCATAAACTCGCAAAAAGATTGTTTAATATTAAATTAGGTATTACAAAATAGGAAACTTAACTAAAATGAATTTCATTTATCACCTCTTTGCTTCAATAATGTGTTACAAACAAATTTAAAAAATAATTACTTTTTTACTGTGAATCCACAATTTATTATAAAAGGTATGTTTTTTTTTGGAAAAATAAAATCGAGAGTAGTAGGTTAATTAACAAATAAAATAAAATCGAAAGTAGTAGTTTAATTAACAAATAAAAACAAATCGACTTATCACTTGTAATGGAACACTTACAAGCCAATAGATGGCGCTGTGCAATAATTGAGATCGAAAACGGTTCCTGAAATGTACAAAGAATTGTATACAAATTTCCAACAATATTAGATGAGCCTAGGGCTGTAAGGAACAACAATAGCCCTGCTGGAAGATCTTTCTTTAAGATGGAGGAGCATTCCATCTCACTCCTCCAACCATTAGGGTCATCACTAAACACTTATTGAAGCAAAGAGGTATTATAATCTTTGCAATGTCAGGAATCTATACTGGGGCCTGTGACTTTATGTAAGCTTGGCCGGTAAATGTTTATACTACTCATACATAGAAGCTATCTGTTAATATTATATTATAAATACCTTTGGCTAATTCAGCAACACCCATGAGCGCTTTGCTCTGAGCAACACTTTCCAAGATATGCTGCTCCTCCCTGGCTTGTCGCTCTGCCGCTGACAGAGCTCTAGCTTCAGCCAGCCTCTTTAACTCGCTGTGCTGGTCGAGTAAGGACACATAGCGACGGCCCCATTCTTCTTGTGAATCTTGAACATAAGTTTTAAAATATTAATTTCTAAGTTAATTCTCCCTAACTAATAGATCTAAATAAATACTCCAATGAGTTTGTTTTTCCTTCTATTACTACTTGTACAGTTAATGGGTTTTTATGGCACTCGAGCCTCTGTTTATAAGCTGCAAGTGACTTTTCTATTTCCTCCTTCACCATAGGCATTTTAAGGTAATCATGTACTTCAGTGTTCTTTGTGTATCATGGTGCACAGCTCAGTGTCATTAAAGATTTCTTTATAAAGCGCTGGAGGATTTCTATATTTGAATGATTTGTGGAGCCCCAAAGCACGTTGTCATAATTCCATATAGGTTTAATGACTGATATAAGAACCTTATTTTCCAGAGTCAATGATGACTGTCGTCGGCCAATTAGCCAATACATATTTTAAAAAATTATATTTTCCCATTACAGTATAGTCTCACTAATCAGCACTAATAAAAACTAGGGGTGCCGATTATTGGAACATTCAGATTATTGGATTGTATAGAAAAATTAATAATATGTATATAAAATAAAGCATGTTGCCATGTACTTGACATATTTAGCTACCTACACAATTTTCAACTTGAAAACAACAGGTAAATATGTGCTATAGTAATAATTTTTGAGGTTATACTGATGCCAGTGTGTCAAGTGCGGAACGAGAGTAGATGTGAGTGGAGGGTGCCAGATTATTGGATGTACCGGACTACTGAAGTGCAGGATTAGTGAGACTACTGTACTTGTATGGAGCTTATATAAAATTTTTACTGATTGTAAGGCAAATGAACTGTCGGTAAAGTATAGGAACCTGCCATAAATCACATCTTTCCACTCAGAGTGCTTTCTGGCAAAGATCTCCTCCAGCTCATGCCAATCTGCCTGTCTAAGGCAGCACATCACAAATAGGATACTGCAGTCACCCTGTGTTCGACATCTCAACACTTGCTCTGCCTGCCCCTAATCCTTTTTCTGAATATGTTTTTAAAGACCAAATGAGTGTTTTTCTTTTTCTCTCTTTCTTAGCAGTTATGTAGTTACCCATATTTTTTTTATTTTGTCTTCATATTGCTAAACCATTATGTAGTGATACATAGAATACACTGTCCTACTAAATTTTATTAATATAGATCTAGTATTGTGTTACAAAAATTGCATAATGCTTAGAGGGACACATAGACAGACTGATAGATATAGTTGTGGGTTTTATCGGTCTGAATGTTGTCAAAATGTCTATAGAAGCATAGAAATACAAATTAAAATTATCATGGAATAAAAGCTTTGATGAATGAACAGATGCCTGATATGAATTTCTTATATTTGGATCACAAGAAAAAGTAATCTTTGGATGTTATAAAACAGAACGTTATAGCCACTGGCCTTATAATATTATAGAATATTGCAAATCTTGTACAAATGAATTATTAGTGTAAATATATTGTTTATTAGATAAGTAAATTATTGTTGTTAAGTGCAGTAACTCGATTAGGATGCCAGGACCTGCGTATGCCTGCCTATTGATCAATATACTTCATTACGTTAATAAAAAGAATTCCGTGCTAAACAGAAAGAACGTAAGTTTTATACTTACTTTCATCGTCCGGATCATTGTCACTGGAGCTCTTAGTTTCGGCGGCAGCCTCAGCGGCCAATTGTCCGAGCCTTCCTAGCTTCTGCAACTGCTGTTTTTTACGTTCTTTAACTGGGACATACGGTTTATAATTATCAATATCTTCTTCTGATTCTGATGACTTTTCCTCACGTCTGTACCTTTTAACGGGTGGTGGTGGGTCTTCTTTTTGATCTGACATTGTTAATTTTTAATTTGGAATTGTTTTGATTTATATATCATACAATTTTTGTTGCTTCTATCATGTAGCTCATGAACAAAACAAATTTTTGGAGCAACAGCCAAGAAATAAAAGTATTGTTTTGACATTGACAATATATTTTTTTGCTCTATTCCAAAAAGCATCCTATTTTACGTAGTAAAAATAAAGAAGATATATAAACTTATAATTAAGAAACAATCAAGACAGTGAGCAGAAAGGACAAAAAGGAGAATTAATGTTAAAATTTTAATTTACAATAAAGATAATCGGTTTCAAATCAACTAATATTTGAAAATATCATTTAAATTTTTATCGTACTGCGTAGAGTGGAACGTAATTAGTAAATACATTTTCGAAGTCTGCTTGCGTTTTAATTGTTTTATAATTTTATATATGTAACGTATAATATATTGCACAAATAAAAATGTATTGTAATTTTGATCCAGAAACTTTGGTTTTTAAAACTTAAATAATACTTAAATTAAAAATATATTTAAGTATAGTAAAAGTAGTTAGGTTGATGATGATGATATCTGTTAAAAATCTGTGAGTGACGAGGTGACTCCATAAAAATTCGCATACTTCAATTATCTTCTGTTCTGCCAAATTGTCAAAATACACAAGTGACACGTAATTTTACATAATTAAATTACAATAATTTCGACCTCCAAATGTGTGAATTCGTGAAATTTTTCGCTTTTGCCGGTCAATAATATCGTGACAATATGTCAGACAAAAGTTTCGGTGATCACACAAATAGGAACATAGTAAAAAACCCGCTGTTATCGAGTGCTGTGACGGGCCTTTCCTTGGAGGACCTGACACACAAAGCGGTTTTACTCCCTGCAGCTCCATCCCAAACATTGATCACGCGTTCTGGTGAGTACTATAATTTATTTATATCCCAAATATAAATACTAAACTTCGTAGTAATGACGTAAACGGCTTTAGTGAGCCAAAAACTAGAGCATAGTTTGCGGTAGTAAGATGACATTCGTTCTGGTATTTCGCGTGATTTTCTCATTTAAGTCCACTTCCTCTATTATCTGGCGTACGTTTCGAGTGGCTAAATTTTATTTCGACGCAGAAAAGTTGTGATTTTGAACTTGAAAATAGTTATGTTTTTGATTTTATAGCTTTTAAAGTAAATGTGTTATTTTTATTAACATATCATATCCTTGACTACTGTAAAGTTACAAAGTAATAAAATAAGTGCTGTCTAGGAACATTTATGGTGTATTTAAGTGAAAATATATGACTATATTAGTGCTATAAAAATGTCCTCATTTCTATACAAGTCATATAGAAACGCGCCTTTTAAAGGTGGTTTTACGCCGGATTTCCGTTTGCCTTTACGTTCCAAAATCAAACAGGTCCAAAATTTCATCGATGACTTTGTTATTGTGAGTACTAACAAACTAAAATTGTTGGGAAAGTGTTATATATATAAGACTTCATATCACTATTAATTTCCTACAATATGACTTCCACAAACAAGGAGAATTGCATATACTGTGCTAGTGTGTTAACACTATACTCATTAGAAATGTGTCAGCACACAACTCACTACAGTGCAGCTTAAATCAAAATGTTATGAGTTGCACCAAAGTGAGTTGGTTGTGTTATTACACTACCTCTGCTTCTACTAAGCTGCCTGTGTTACGACTGCACTATTGCCCTAGAAGCCAGCAGGCACAGGATGTGGGGTGGTATGTGCTCTGGGACTCTCAGTGTAATACTATTTTACTATGCCAGGGAAATGTTTTGAGTTGACTCAAACCCTGATACATTGTTACACTTGAGTTACTGAGTTAAAATAAGAAATATTGCTGAAATACCCATGTGAACTTAGAGGATGCCTCTGTTTTTGTCCTGGCCTTTAAGTGAAGCTAAATTCTTAAGAAACAACAAAACGATCCATAGCCAGGCGGTAGGGCATTTGCCAGGCTAAATGGCTACTATCCCCAGCCTAGAGCATGGCACAATAAATACCTTGAGCTGTGTTCTGCATTAGTGGCTAGTTTCAAGTTTTATACATAAGTCCAGTAGGAAGTTGGTTGCACCTTTAGTGTTGCAAATATTCATAGGCGGACAGTCTCCGATTTCTATCACAGTTGAGCTGTCAGACTATCTGCTGTACTTCAGCAATAAAATAAAAGCAATAAATAGTCTATGATGTCTATGACATTTGCTTCCGACGTTTAGTGATCTTGCCTCATCCTGTGACACACCACAAGCTAAGCCACATTCTACTTCAATTAATATCTCAGGATCTTAGAAATCTTTCAAATGATTATTATATTATATTATAGTGTATTAACATAAAAAAAAACAACATACTGTCAAAAAAATATTTATTTGTGAAAATATAATTTTACAAAAAATATATGGCTCATACTTATAAATTTCTTTTGACTTAATACAAAATTATTTTTAAATTATTGTACTACCCGTATTAGTAATAATGGAAATATCTATGTGTCACTAATAACATCAACAAAACAAAAACCTTTCCTGGGAATGAAACTAAAATTACTTAAAAACATAGAGACAGAATTGAATAGAGAAGCATTTTATGCACAAGTCTAATCTTGGTACACACAAGGTTTGAGAAATTATATTGTACAAAGTCAGCAGTACAATCCGATAAGCTGACATTTATACTATCAATATTTTTGATCTGACCTCATAAGAATTAATCAGGAATAACTGACACCCATCACCCTTATTTCTTTAATGTTTGTTTATGTTTTTATTAAAAGCACAATGTTTAATATCAAAGTCAATCAAAAAAGCAACATACTAGGCCTACAATAATTGGATGCAGTCCTGAACATCTTTTTAGTGCTAATATATCAACGCTTACCACACTCTAGTGTAACTTTGTATGGTGGTAATAAGACAAGTGTATACATGTTGATTTTCACTACTCCCCCCCCATTATCCGGATCACATGTATTTGGTTCTAATGCCATGTTTCTGAGTATGTTTTGAATGACTATGTTAAAATGTTGAAAATAGCACTATTAAGTGCCTTGTAACTTTAATACATTACCACAAGGAAACTAATCTCTTAGATTTGGCTAAATAAGGTTAAAATTTTATATGTGTATTTCGTAAATTGTGTATACTAAGAATAACATTGGATACCTTTTGCGATAGAGAAAAGTACAGATCATAATATTTATTAAACTTTGAAAACCTTTATATAAACTTTAAATTCACTGAAACTAATCAAACACATATTACAGTTATTACAAAGGCTACTCCACAAGTTAAATCTTATATATAGAGTAAGATACAAATTATTGTATATGTCTTTCAAAGTAATGTGTTAATACACTTATGTCCCATTTTCAGTATTATTTCTCTTATCTATGCCATCTCTACATATTACTCCATCTGGGTTTGATAAGAATATAAACAAAAACATACATGAATGATTCTGTAATATATAATGTTAATAGATATGTTGGTGGTGTCATGTTTGTACAATGTATTTAAAAATGTAAAAAAAAATTGGAGCTTTAATTCAGACCAGTAGAATCCGAAAATGCCATATTTATAATTTCTGTCACTCTGTCTGTTCGAGCATCACGTGATAACTACTCATCGGGTTTAAATGAAATTTGACAAAGAGGTAGTTTATATCCTGCATCAGATATGATACTTTTTGTGCCGATGAATGATGTTGTTTCTGTCAGATATATGAATATAGCGAAAAAAGTGCCATTGTGATCGCATTTCTTTGCAATTCACTAATAAATATGTTGTCTTCATGGCAACAACGCGAACGAATCGTTATATCCAGTATACTTCTTACATACTATAACAGTGGAGTAAGGCATTCGGATAATTGAATATATGAATAAAGGGATTTTTGTACATGAACGATAACTTACCTTGTTTGTGTACATGTGTTTATTCAATGTAACAAAAAGCTTATGGACCATAATTTGTGTTTATTATGAGATTAGAAATACATTTTCGTATATCCGAATGTACATGCAACGTTTGTGGAAGCAGGATTGAACTGCAGAATAATTTCGCCTTGGTTGCCAATCGCAAATCCTTTAAATTTAGATCTGGATACTCCAGTCTCCACTGTATTATACTTATTAATATAAATGTAACTTTTTTTAAATATTAATGTCAATACTTTGTTACTCTAAAGGGCTCTGCACATTCTCGCGAGAACACGAAAATATGTTTATTAAGTAAACATTTTTTATGTGTATGTCTTAATTAATAGGAAATAAATTGAGAAACATGGCATTTTTATATTATTGTAGACATTTTAAAATAAGCCATAGAATACTCTCGTTAATGAGTTAAATAAATAAACGCGAAAATAATATGAAAGCTACGTGATAACAATGTTAAACTGGAAGATTGATGGGTACAAATGTGAAGGTCGAACAAAAAAGAGATGGATGGAATGTGTGAAGGATGGCATGATGATTTGTGGTATGACAGAGGATGTATGTCGGAATAGAGGAGTATGGAAGGAAAAGACATATTGTGTCGGGCCCCAAATAATTGAGGAAAGATGAAAGAAAAAACGGAGAATGTGTAACGGCTTGTCTTTTGTTCTTGCGAGAATATGTAGCGTTCATAATATTAATACTAAAGTTCTTAGCTAAAATGACGTCACAGACTTATTATTTTTATCTTAAGTAATATAATATTATTAAATAATTTTAGGTAACTTAATTTAACTTTTTAATCACAAACATTTTAAGCTAGTGCAGGCAAAATAAAAGCGAAGTTACGATTGAGCTAATATTTGAATTTAATAACTTGCTTGGATCTTACTATCCATTACAGTCATAGACATGTTGTTAGACATATAGAGACATATTTTTTGCTGTGTACTTAATGTAATAACCATTTATTTTGTTTACCTTTTAATGTTTCTCGTTTCGTATTGTAAAAACCAAATAATGCATTTTATTTTTTTCATTGTTAAAGTCCATACAAGTAATGTCAGTTACTTGTGTATTATTGTATTCTTAGGCGCCCCACAATGACCTCCGCGGACGCGAGAATAGTTTCTGCACTATCGTTGTTCGCGTTCTCACGAGAATGTGGAGCGTCCATAACAAGTGAAATAAAGGGATCAGTTAATTTGAGTAAATGACTAAAATCCGATAAAAAAAGGTGAAAATTGCACTTATGGAAAAAATCTTTTATAGACCTGGATCGGGTATGTTTTTGTATAACTCGATAGGTTCGCTGAATCCAAATCCGATGCTCATTTGGCCCGTGCATTCTTACAAATTTGAGTATAATGCGAAAAACCAAAAAAAATATTTTTTTTGCGGTTTTTTGGAATTCACTCGAAATTTTAAGAAGGAGACAAACGGATCTCGGATTCGGATTCAGGGCATCGAAATACATGTATAGACCACATTTTTGTGTGCCGGTGTTATCTGTCTGTGAGTGTAACGGTTGCTTGGTGATTCCACTCGTATCTTTAACTAATATTCCGACTCGAAGTCGAGTATGGCAGCTCCCGTGACTCCCTACGTCTCTTCACACACCAATGTATAAGGAATATAAGCAATGCTAGGAGAGCTATTGCTAATATAACGCCCAACACTATCGCTGCTATGCCCGCCGCTGTAAAGTAATCTGAAAGTAAAAATGTTCTCAAAATTACATCGACACAGCAAGTGTTGTCATGTTTCGCAGAGTATATTTTCCATTGGCTATTGTTTACTAACATTCCTAATGAATTTCTTTATAATGCCGCCACGCGGTGTCAACAAGCTTCATCCGCTCTAAACACCTAACCGCAACGTGTCCAGACCAGCGTAGGTTGCCGGCATGTACCTAATGCAGGTCTAGTTTAAATAGGATGTACAACTTACAAGAGGAGTTTTTGGCGGGAACTGAAAGGGGATGTTGTGCTGTGCAGTTTTATTTTCTAAAAATGTGTAAAATCACTCTAAAATTAACGATATTTGTAGGGTATTGATAGTTTTTGAGTAGTAATTATGTGTTTTTGTGAGAAATGTGAACTATATAGCCAAATGTGGCCTTTCGAGTTTTCACAAGAACTCCGTTAAACGGCGTCGATTGTAGCCTACAATACAACAGCGCCTGGTTTAAAGGCCTAGTTGCGAAGCCTTAAACAAAAAAAAAACACAACTTACAAGAAATGTCAACTATATAGCTGTTAGTATTCCCGAAGCTGTCTACGGCGTTGACCAGCATCCTTGGCGCGCAGCAGGTCGCTCTATAGGTGGCGGTCACCTCCTCCCTTGTTCCAGATATGAAGTTACTGTCGTACGCCAGTCCTGGTGGTGATGATGTTAGGCGCAGGAGACCTGGGGCAGATTTGATTATTTGTTTTTAAAATTCGCAATGAAATTTGTAAGGCATGTTTATGAATGATCGAAAAAATGGACCAGTGTATAGTAATTTACGCATAATAAAGGATTCCATAGAGATTATCAAGGTCAATTCTTTAGAATTTAGCTGTGGAACCCTAAAATGAAATAAGGCAAGTACGTAAGAATCCACAAGGAAGATGAAGGATTCCATAAGGAAGGTGAAAGATACTATAAAGGTGACAGAGTGAATTATAAAAAAGAATTTGAAACTACTCAACGGTTATTGTTTAAATGAATTTTCGTCCAGAGGCCATGAGCTTCTACCAAAATTTATCGAAACGACTCATTGATTCTTCGGGTGATCAGAGGGCTGGTGCTTACCTCGGCCAACGGATCAGTATGGCGATCCAGCGAGGAAACGTAGCCAGCCTTCTGGGCACCTTACCCATAGAAGACGGTGATCTAGGCTCAGTATTCTACTTATAGTCTTGAGGGACTATGGGTAGAATACAATACAAATAAGTTAAGTTTTCTTGCATTGTATTCGATTATATGTAATATAATTTTTGTTAAAAGTATTTTTGTACACAACAAATTTGATTGTTAAAAAAACTGCAACCTATAGTGTAAAATGGGACACTCCTGCTTTAGTTTTTTTAATATTTGCTGCGAAACCCTAAAGTATATTTTCATGAGAACTATTTATCAATGGCTAGAAATCGATTCTGTCTTGAAGTCATTTTTTTATATTTTACACTAGCTGACCCGGCAAACTTCGTACCGCTTCAGAATCAATAAATAAAAAACGTTGATTTCTGAACGACGGGACGAACATCAAACGTTTTACATTCAAAACCAAAATAATGAAAAAAAAAGTTCGTTTTGAAATTTAATTTGATTTCTGAACGACTTTTAAATTTAGTTGATTTCTAAACAACGGGTCGAACAATACAATGTTTGACAGGTATTAGTTGTTAAAGGAAAGCGAAACTGTTGTTTTTACTATATTCCAAGCATTTTTTTTTTCATATTTACTCACCTTTTAAACCTTCCCTGGACTTCCACAAATAATTCAAAACCAAAATTAGCCAAATCAGTCCAGCCGTTCTCGAGTTTTAGCGAGACTAACGAACAGCAATTGATTTTTATTTATATAGATTTTTGAGACTTCAGCTCTGTTATAGCATTTTTTTAAATATTTGTAAGTGCTTAATATAAAAAAATATACCTATGAACGGACGTTCATGACGATTTTATAAGGGTTGTCTTTTTGCCAAAATGGCGCCGGAACACTATAAATGGTAAAAGCAGTGAGGGTATACCTCCTAAAGCATCCCTCGCGATGATAGTAGCAGACCAAATATGCTGAGAGCAGTCCTCCCCCATTCTCCCGATGCAGGTGCCCTGGAAGTTGTGACGGACTTCCGGCGCCCATACGTCGGATGTGACTTCGCCGGCATTCCTGACGTAAACGTACGCTGATATTGACACTTGATCCTGACCTATAAAAATAATTAAGTTGTTAATTTTTTTTTATTGCAGGAGATCAGCAGACAGACAGACGGCCCACTTGATGGAAAGCCGTTACCATCGCCTATGAACATTTGCAACACCAAAGTTGCTACAAATGCGCTGCTGCTCTCTTAAGGGAGACTGGAACCTGGTCACTAATGCCGGAACACAACTCAAGGTTGTTATGGTGACATACTTTAGACCAGGGGTGGTAACCCTACAGTCGGGCAAATGCCCTACTACCTGGCTGTGAGTTGTTAAGTCGCCTCTTACGACAGGCCGCCAGGCCGCAGGAAATTGGGTCATTTATTAGGTCACAATGGCAAAGATACTAACCCCATGCAGCATTGTCAGATGTTTTGATTGTAGTGTTAAAGTAACAACTTAATGACGTATACGTATGCTAATATTGTGCTGCCGCTCTCTAAAGGGAGACTGGAACCTGCCGGCTGGCCGGAACACAACAAAAGATTGTTACGGCGGGATACTCTAGAGCAGAGGTGGTAGTCATCCAGACGGGCAAATACCCTACCACCGGGCTGTAGGTTATTTTGACGTCTCTTACAACATGCCACCGGCTACAAGAATTTGTATTCTTTCTCCGTTTCTGCACATCCGTGCACGTCCTTACGGCCTTGTCTCATGCTAATTTTAATCTTAAATTATTATCAGCTTATGGCCGATTCCTACATCTTACTAGCTATTCATTTATCGTGTTATCAGTTAAAATTTCACACAACGTCCATGATGTTAAGGCAATTGAATCAATAGTAAGATGTAGGAGCTGGCCAATAACAGATATCTTATCCGTGCAGGAACGGAGAAAGAATACAATTTCCTGCGGCCGGGTGGCCTGTCGTAAGAGGCGACTTAACAACCCACAGCCAGGTGGTAGAGCAATTGCCCGACTGGATGGCTACCACCCCTGGTCTAGAGTATGTCGCCATAACAACCTTGAGTTGTATTCCGGCATTAGTGACCAGGTTCCAGTCTCCCTTTAGAGAGCAGCAGCGCATTTGTAGCACCTTTGGCGTTGCAAATGTCCATAGGCGATGGTAACCGCTTTCCATCAAGTGGGCCGTCTGCTGAACTCCTGCAACAAAAAAAACATACCATAAGCTGTGAAGGTAATGAGGTCCCTGGCATTAGGTTGTGCTGTCGAAGATATTGTTAGACTGACAATCACGTTGGTGGTCTGACCTGGTGCTATTACTTGACTGTAAAGAAAAAAAATACAGATGCACTTCATATTGTAGTGAGTAAAATAATAGCCCATAAAGGCCCCAGTGCTGGCCTCAAAAGTTTATGGGGGACGAACAGCGTACCAGCCACGCTTGTCCAAGGCTAATTGGTGGGTTTGACAGATCGAATATCTTTCATCCCGACGTTTTCCGTTTGACAGTTTGCCGTTTGACATTCCTTCACAGAAATTGCTGAAGTTTCTAATTTGTGCGTTTGTAGTGGCTACGATTAGAGACTCACAACGACCGCGATTTTTCCCGTTCCACTTGCTTGCCGGCCGGTACAATAATAAACCCATTTTTTTTTTTTTTTGTCCAGGGAAAATCCGATTGAGGACTAAGCCGCGACAAGGGCAGAACCTTGGGGGGATAATTCGCGACCTAGTGTGGAATTCGCCAGATTGGGGGTGGCACTAGCATGCCCAGTTAGAACTGGTGCCATGCTATTGCCACTCCCCAGTTAGGGATACCCACTAAAACCCCTGGGTGTTCCGTCCTTCGCCTTATGCCAGGGCTACGGGTATGTGACCTAGCCTCTCCGCAGCCCTGGCAGGCGTGGGCCTCGCAAGGCCACTTCCACTGCAGGGGGACTTCCTTTAATCCCCCGGCATCCTCAAGCTCTATGTGCGTGGGGCGGTTTGTAACTCGCCCCACGGGAGGAGAGGTGAGCGCGCGCGGAACACTCGCGCTCTCATCTCGACGACATGTGCGGGTGAGTGAGAACCCCTATACCCCAAGGGTCCCCACCCGCGCCGCCCGTTTACGGCGGCCGAAGGTCCGTGCTGGACCTTCGACGTCGGCGCGTCCTCCTTTGGCGGGAGCGGAGCCGTGACGTGCGCTCACGCTCCCGCTCCGCCTCCTCCTTCGCAAGCATAACGTGCTCGCAGAAGGAGGAGACGGCGGTCCATCCAGTGTTGCTCCCGACCATGGTGCGTACCACGGCCGGGAGCGAAAGGTCAAGTCCGGACAATAATAAACCCAAGTGGAACGGTTAATCGACCCACCTCTTGACATGGGTCGTTGTGATGTGTGATCGAAAATGATGACGTTATTAGTGACGTTTTCGCGACGACCACATCGACTACGGTCGCCTTGCGGTACGGCTAACGGAGCATTTTGGGCGTTGTGAGATATGGAACACGGTTATCTCTTCGTGTAAAAACTTTTTATAGATATAATAATGTACAAATGTTTTTTTTTTCTAATAAACTTAAATAAGAAATTGATCCTTCTAAGCTACTTTATCTAGCGGTGTTTAATCTAATATATAAAATTCTCGTGTCACAGTGTTAGTTACCATACTCCTCCGAAACGGCTTGACCGATTTTTATGAAATTTTATATGCATATTCAGTACTTCTGAGAATCGGCTACTGTCTATCTTTCATACCCCTAAGTGATAAGGGTTGTCCACCCCTAACATTTTTTTTTTAATTTTTTGGACAAATTTTAAATTTTAAATTTTTAGGATACAGCATTAAAAAATACATACAACCCTAAATTTTCACCCCTCTACGATCAACCCCTATTTATTATTTGTTAATTATAAACTTCAATTTTTTGGCAAGATTTTTAATCATATTTTGTCATGACTTAGAATAAAAAAATATATTACTCTTTTAGATTCACAATTAGAACCGGTAGGTGGCGCTGAGATCGGGTTCTGGAATCCTCCTAATCACCTGGAGCGATTTTGGTGATTTTGTTTTTGTGTGTTTGAGTGGGTTCCCAGATAGTTTAGATTCGCAATTAGAACCGGTAGGTGGCTCTGGGATCGGGTTCTAGAATTTTATTTTTTAAAGGCAGAACAACGTCTACCGGGGCCGCTAGTATAATATATAATAATACACATGTTATTGAAGAGAACTTACAGACGGTTTAGAACCTTTAAGGCTTTGAAGAGATGTTGGCACTCTAACCGCTTTCTACCGTCTGTACAATGACAAGAGCTATGAATGTCAAAGAAGCCAGTGAGGTGTGTAAGAATAAGCCCGAATGGCGCTCAGTTGTTCGTGCCTACCCCGCAAGGGAACTGGCGTGAAGCTATGTATGTACGTACAATGGGGAGTGTTCTGAGAAGCGGTTTAGTTCGGTAGCGCCGTCGCCATTTTACCACCGCACTGCTCGCCGGCGACTGGGAGTTCATCCACACTTCCTTGACACCTAGAAGCTATCCACTGTACGTGGCGCTCCTTAATGTCATACGTGAGCAAGCTGTGGAATGAGCTCCCTCCCACGGTTTTCCCAGAGCGCTACAATATGGGGCTCTTCAAAAAGGCTCTTCGGTAGGGCATTTGCCCGACTGGATGGCTACCACCCCTGGTCTAAAGCATGTCGCCATAACAACCTTGAGTTGTGTTCCGGCATTAGTGACCAGGTTCCAGTCTCCCTTAAGAGAGCAGCAGCGCATTTGTAGCACCTTTGGTGTTGCAAATGTCCATAGGTGATGGTAACCACTGTTCATCAACTGGGCCGTCTGCCTGTCTGCTGAACAGATCTAAAGTCTCAACGAGGTAGGCAACGCATCGGCTCCCTTAGTGTTGCAGATGTCCATGGGCGACGGTAGCTACTTGCCATCAAGGGGTCCCGTCTGCCAGTTTGCCTATAAGCAAACATAAAAATAAAGTGAAATTTCTTTAGAATCGTTGTGATTTGAAACTCGATGAAACGAAAAAGCGACACTAAATTCTTAGGTATTTTTTTTGTTTTATGTATACACCCATTATTTTCTGTATACACCTAGAGCAGCAGGCCACTTGCTAAGATCTGAGACTGCTGTTCAATTGTTAATCAGTGTGACCCTTAAGGCAGCAGGGGGTGGCATGAAAATTAATATCTCACCTCGTTGGGTTTATTCCTGTCAGGAACCTAAGTTCTCCGACGGCTTGGAATGTGAAGCGCACCGACTGCTCCCTGTAGTTGGTCACTTCGAAGTGTAGCTGAAATTCAGAATTAATATATAATATTAAAAATGCTTTATTACCTTTGTTATCCTTGGAATGTGGGAATGGTATATCAGGAGCCTTAAGAACAGACGAGTGTGCATGACAAGAGTTATGAATGTCAAAGAAGCAAGTGAGGTGTGTAAGAATAAGCCTGAATGGCGCTCTGTTGTTCGTGCCTACCCCTCAAGGGAACTGGCGTGAAGTTATGTTTGTATGTATGTATGTACGTTTGTTCGTTTTGTCCGTGGCTTCGCTCGCTTACATGTAAATTTCGTAGACAGAATGGAGGACCGACTGTTTGGAAACCTACACTAATTGACACTACTTAGTAATGACCAGTTTAATTTCTAATTCGAAATACTCGTAACACCATCTAGCGAAGGCGGAACTAAACACGGGGGCAACACATTAAAATTGCACTGTCATTGTCGTTGCCATGACGGTGTTTTTGTTAGTGAATAGCTACGGTGGTGGCAACAAGACGCGATCGGGGCGCCATCTTTTCGGTTATATTTGTCTTTCCCTCGGGAACAGTACTTATTTTCTCGATGAAAGGTACCCTATGTCATTTTATTTATCTCGCGACTTAAAAGAAGCAATCTAAGTTACTCCTTATAATATCAGCTATCTACTTGTGAAAGTCCCGTCAAAATCGGTCCAGCCGTTTCAGAGATTAGCCGGAACATCCAGATAGACAATTGTATTTTTGATATAAGTACCGTATATACATTCATATGCATACATACATAACATCACTCCTGTTTCCCATGGGGGTAGGCAGAGACTATGAATCTCCACTTGTGACGATCCTGACAAACAACTTTCACTTCATCTACTTTCATTAGCCTCTTCGTACATGCACGTTTATTTGAGATGCTTATTATCTGACCTCTCTTTAACTTTCATATGCATTTAGGAAAAGCTGTTATTTTGACATTACAAACAGACACTTCAATAATATTTTCTTTAGTTTTCGCGACTTGTATACATGATAAGTTATAGTTAGTTAGCTAGTTATCTTTAATGTTTAAGTTAATTGAGAGCGGGTCCTTCTGACACAAGTATATATTAATACTTAATAGAAGGTCCCAATCCCAAAAAATCTTGTATATACTTTTGGAACAAATAAACATTTATTATTATTATTATAAAACTACGTTTCAACGGTTTTAAGCGCGGTAATTTATTTGTATTTTATTATTTCGATGTTTCGGCCACTTTTCAGTGGCCGTGATCACGGAAGACAAAGATATCAAGTGTCGATGAGTATTGTTAGTTTTATTTAGCCTACCGCCAACTTGTTTATTTTAATTTTGTTTATGGTTATTATTTCTCTATGGGAGCCTAATCTAATTTACCACCGCTTCGCAACATGTTATGGCTTGATGAGAAGAAGCGGCGCAAGAAACTCTTCAGCAAACATGCCTAGCTCAAATAATTTTATATAATATTAAAATGGGTGGAAGGAAAATAAAAGAAATTGTCAGTCAAGTTGGTTTGTGTTCCGGTGCACGCAGAAAGAGCTCACAGTGTCTTGAGGTCTGGCAGTTGGTTTTTGCTGGGTTTGGTTCTTAATAGTTTTGATGATCGGATCCCAAACAGGTGGTACTTGCCAACCATCTTCTCAATTGAAATTTGGGTGGTTTTTTATTTCAATAGCCTAACGCATCATTCTAGGTATGAAACGATTCTCTTTTGCGAGTATTTGTGGTTTATCGAATCTGTGGAGTTGTTTGGGTTTATCCAGCGTGTGTTCACTGATACCGCGCTTAAAACCGTTAAAACGTAGTTTTATTATAGACACTTCAATTTTATTTATCGGTGTGTATAGATTAGTTTATTTACCTGCAAGTTGTCCCCTGGAGCGCCGTAAAGTCTGGAGCTAAGCCCTATTTGAACAACCGTCAGCAATGAGCCGCGCTGATTCACAGTCTGTCGACAAATATTACATTAATTTTAGTCATTGTTAACCATTCTCGAATCTACTTGAAGAAACACATAAAATTTCATCAAAATCGGTCCCACCATTAAAGAGGTGTTCAGCGGCGCCACCTACCGGGCCCAATCGTGAATTTAAACCACCCCGGGATCCACTTGAACACACAGAAAAATAATTCACCTAAATCAGACAAATGAAAATGTGTTTAAATGCAGTCACCATTGCCGAAATCGGTTGGGAAAGATCATAACAAATGAATGGCTAGACTGATGTTGTGACTGATGTCTTTTAGTGATAATTTTTTTATTGATGAATATCATATTCTAATACTTATTATCCTATTCCGGACAAAGACAATTCCAAAAACATAACTATCATAAAAATTGGTCCATCCGTTCTTGAGTTACAAATGGTGTAACTAACACGACTTTGCTTTATATATATAGAAGATTATTATTTATTAGTTATTTAACAAAATTGGGTCGTTTTGGTCTTACGCCTAAAGGAAGGTTTGCACTGAAAATCAGCGTTGTGTCGGATATAATTCCGGCACAGCAATATGCTGAGTGCAAACCTTGTTTGCTAAAAATGCGGCGTACAAATTCTCGAAATATGCTCTGTGTATAAATGTATAAGGAATGTAATTACGTCGTGAATTATTTAAATAAAGTCTTTATTTCTTTCTCCATGCATGATAAACCCATATTCGAACGCTTCTGGTGTAAGCTTACCTGTGATACAGCCCTACTATAGGGTAGAGCGTTGGTGTCATTGGTCCTCATTTGGTAGAGCGATGCGCTGTAAGCCTCTGCTTTCTCCAGGTCGTTGTTGTCAGGGAAGACTATGGAAGCCGACCGCCCCATTCGTACTTCGGGTTGCGGTAATGGTCCAGAAAGTCGGACGAAGGGCTCTCCTGTAATAATAGTGTATGCGTCTATTAAGTATAAATTTATGTACTTACATTTTTTTCGGGAAACCTAATTACCCGTAGCCCTGGCATAAGGCGCAGGATAGAACACCCATGGGTTTTAGTGGGTATCCCTAACTGAGGAGTGGCAATAGCGTGGCACCAGTTCTGACTGGGCACGCTAGTGCTACACCCGATCTGGCGAATCCCACACACTCACACGGGTCGCGAACATCCCCAGGCTTCTGTGCCTGTCGCAGCTTACTCCTCAAACAGATTTCCCCAGGCCACAAAAAAAATAAATGTTGGGAGTGGTTGGTTCTCTTAGCAAGATAAAAGCAGGTGACATTTCAGCCTCGTTTACGGTCGTTTCTATATACTTACTAACCATTCACTTGCCTTACCATTGGTTGAATTTTGACATTACTTTTATGGAGTTTATGTCAAATGTTAACCGATAGTAGTAGTAAGATATATGAACCAGCCATTAATGTTGTGATAATCGTACCTCGTATATCCCTTCCTACGATCTTCGCGTAGACCTTTGATCCTTTGACTGATGGCAAGGGCACGTTGGCCACCAGCTCGGTGGATGGGTCTATCTGTTCGCTCTTCTCATCACCTGCGATTGGCTGATATCTGAAATTAGTTGGAGCAATCTCACTGTTTTTAGGGTTCTTCTGATCGATTTAAATAAGGTTGTTAGTGTTTCAGTAACTATTTTTTAACTATCATTGTAAGTCCTTTAAAAAATGTCCAGTCGAATTTTCTTGGAATCTCCGAAAAAGTTTAAAAACCTGTTTTAACATAAATATGTGTGATTTGTGATTCGGCGTCGCGTTCTAAATTTGTTAACTACCCATATAGCAAAAATTTGTGCTTGAATTTAAAACGAAACGATTTATTGTTGTTGTCTCACTCTGTTTATATAGGATTTGTGTGAAAGAAAAATTCTCTTTATTTTGATATATGATAAATGTCACGATGCAGTCATTTCAGGTTTGCACCAGAACCTGATTGAATCAGGGCGTTCCATTAGCAGCTCGCAACGCCCAAAATGCTCCGTTAGCCGTTCCGCAAGGCGACCGCGGTCGTGGTGAAAACGTAACTTATGACGTCATCATTTTTGATCACACAACGCTCACAACGACCCATGTCAAAGGTGGGTCGAATAACCGTTCCACTTGGGTTTACGATTGTAACGCCGGCAAGCAAGTGGAACGGGAAAAATCGCGATCGTGAATGTGGTGGTTGTGAATCTCTAATGGAACGTAGCCCCGGTCTCATTATGAGACAGAAGCATATAAGCTTAGGGTTGTCTTTTATATTGTATCACACTGGCCCCGAATAATATTTGAAATTAGAACATAAACGTTCTTTTGTTTTTTTTTGTTACCGGGCGCGAATATCAAGCGCGTTTTATAAGTGTCACTGTCAAAGTCAAATGTCATAAAAATAAAAACCTTAGTGTAAAAAAAACTTCCTCTTCTGAATTTCACAATCTATGGCGTGGTTACATTTTTCAAATTCCCGATTTCTCTTAAACTATTGCTAGTTTTTAATCCTTTAGTACTTTACAAGGATTAAAAACAACAGGTTTGTTATATGCTAATTTTGTTCTCGAATATAGTATAATGTTTTTATGTACGTTGTCTATGCACGTGTGGTTTTAATTATTTAAATTAATTATGTTCTGCTGACTTATTAACATTTAAAAAAGTGTTTTACAACTTCTTTTGAATAAAAACTTTTGTAATATCTTCTAAGTTTTCGCGACTAGTTTACATAATAAAACGTAGTTTTAACGGTTTTGAGCGCGGTAATTTATTTGACCGTTATTATTCGGACGTTTCGGCTACTTTTCAGTAGCCGTGATCAGGGAAGATATTTTTTATTTTTTTGGTTTTGAATGTAAAACGTTTGATGTTCGTTCTGGTTAAGTTTTGACCACGTTTTTTACTAAAGTTGAAACATTCTGCAATTAGCATTCAGTTCTTTTATTTATTGATTCTGAGGCGGTACGGAGTTTGCCAGGTCAGCTAGTATTTTATATAATATTAAAATGGGTGGGAGGTAAACTTTTGTATTTCAATGACTCTTCCAGTTGACGATGAAAATTGGCTGTCGGGTTTTCGGTAAGAAATAAAGAAAGACGCATCTGAGTATTATTATAAAAACAATGAAGATGCGGCTAACGTTCAATATGAATTAATATATTTTCCGCTATTTTAATTTATTATTTTTTTTTGCACTCACCTCTCCCCACGGGAGGAGACGTGAGCGCGCGCGGAACACGTCGCGCCCCCATCTCAACGGCATAACGGCGGGTGAGAACCCTTTGCCGTCGCGCCGTCCGCTCACGGTGGCCTAAGGTTCAAACTGGCCCTCCGGCGCCGACGCGTTCTCCTTTGGCGTGCCTTTATAGCGGAGCAGACGTGCGCTCACGCTCCCGGGTTAAGACGGTCCTGACTACACTCTAGTCTTATTTATAGATAAACTATCTAAAGATAGAAAAAAATGCTTACCTGAAAGGAAGTTTAGCCAATTCCGTGCCGTATTCGTCGACCAGCAATGATTCTCTGACACTGGCGACAGGTCCTATGATTCTGAATTTCAGCATTTCTGAAAGAGGAATTGGAATGGGGTTCCTTAGGTGAATAACATAATATTGGACATTCATCATCTTGGAACCCTACACTTCGTGAAATGAATCTAACGCCAAGAAGATTAGATAATGTTATGATTTTTTTTTTTTTAATTTTTTTATTGCAGGAGTTCAGCAGACAGGCAGACGGCCCACTTAATGGAAAGCGGTTACCATCGTCTTTAGACATTTGCAACACTAAAGGTGCTACAAATGCGCTGCTGCTCTCTTAAGGGTCACTGGAACCTGGTCACTAATGCCGGAACACAACTCAAGGTTGTTATGGCGACATGCTTTAGACCAAGGGTGGTAGCCATCCAGTCGGGCAAATGCCATATCACCTGGCTGTGGGTTGTTTAGTCGCCTCTTACGACAGGCCGCCCGGCCGCAGGAAATTGTATTCTTTCTCCGTTCCTGCACGGATAAAAGATGACTAGTGTCTTGGAATCGTTTGATAAACATGCTTTGAATAATATAGGGTTATGGAATTGTTCTCGATTTTTGATTTTCTTGGGTTTCCATGGTCAGTTAATTATATATATTATGATCTTTACGAAAGTCTACACTACGTGCAATGGGTTTTTTCAATCGCCTTCTTCCTCCATCTTGAGTTATGATAAAGGGTTTTATTTTTCTTTTTTTTCTTCCTCTTTTCATATCTCTAACTCTAATACAAAGTTTTTATACTATTGTTACGAGTTACACGACTCGAATTATAATGCCGTTGGAATTACTATAGAATTTATTAGAACTATACAAACACGTATAACACAGGTACAAATATAACTGAACACAACCAGTACAAACGTAATGCACGATTCAATAACACGCGCAAAGTCCGTCACTATATTGCTTATCGAATGTACACAAGTCTCGCTTTGATCGTGGTTCTCGCTTAACTGCCTCCTCTTTCGATCCTGCCGTCGTTTTATACTTCACAAATACAAGTGTGCCCGCCCGTATCGTCGACTTAATTTCCTAGAAATCGTAATCCGCACACCTGACTAATTATGCCTGCAAACGGCCATAAACGAGTACAATAGGCTGTTCTCCACAATAACCAATTAATAAGTAAACAAAAGAAGACAATCACAAAGGTATTACTGCCGACAGGTAATAGCGTGCTTCGTGGAATTTGTCTTTGTTGGGGGGCTAAGTTGTAACACTATTTTCTTTATACTTTTACATAAATACCACCTATTTATTACATACTACTTCCTTTAATACTATTTCCTTACTCTCTATTTCTCTTATTTTACTATATTTTGTTTTTATATAAACTTTATCATCAGATATTTTTAATTACTTACATAAATTATAAGCAATGAAGACATTTATAAATAATCTAATACAATAAATGAAAACTTAACTTATTTGTATTGTATTCTACCCATAGTCCCTCAAGACTAAGTAGAATACTGAGCCTAGATCACCGTCTTCTATGGGTAAGGTGCCCAGAAGGCTGGCTACGTTTCCTCGCTGGATCGCCATACTGATCCGCTGCCCGAGGTTGGCACCAGCCTTCTGATCACCTTATATATATTATAAGGTGATCCACTCCAAGATACCCGCTTCATTATATTTACTACATTTAAATATTACTATATATTCAAATGTCTATAACCTACATGACTATATACGAACTTTTTCTAGTTTCTAGTCGGGTTTTACTGCTCTTTTTCGTGGAAAGGACCTTAGCACGAGGAAGATTATTATCACTAGTACTACACCTGTTCCGATCGTTTTAAAAGATACGTCACGTCGAACGCGAAAATCAAATCGAAATTAATTTATTGTCAAAAAATTACACAGAAATAATGCTTGCATGGGTTCGGCACTAGGACTAGCCTGTATCGCGCGACACCAAGTACGTGTGTGCTGACTTAATAATGTTTATCTCTAAAATTATAATTGTGTGTGTGTGTGTATGTGTATGTGTATGTGTGTCTGTGTGTGTGGTGTGTGTGCAAATGATGGATAGCAATATTCTGATATAATATTATATAAGTTACAGTTTTTTGGTAATCAAGTTGCAGAAGCCACTTTTGTATGGTTCCTTTGATTTCATGTCTGTTAAAATCTACCATGTCCCGATCGTGTGTTATGAATCGATTTTGAGTTACGAGGTATTTTAGATTTGCTGACTTTTGGTGTTCCGTAGCCAGTTAATTATTTACGGAACCTTTCACTTCGTGGAACATAGCGCCAGGAAGATTATTATGACTAGTGGCACACGTGTTCAGCTCGCTAGAAATAAATCAAAATAAGATGTGCCGCAATATCGTGCGTTTGTTGTTAGTTTACCAGTGATAAACAGATAGCCTTTGACTCCGTACTTATTTCCTTATTGACTGACGGCAGTGTGTGTCTATGACGTAGCTTTGATGTTTAGACTTAGTTACACTAGTTGGCGTGTATGGATTTTCTTGTCGATATAATGTAGGCGAGCGATAGCTTTGCCCTGGCGCTGACGAAGACTCTGGCGCCGCGAACAAACGACCGCGGGCGCAACCTAGGAAGGGCCCGCCCGTACTTAAGGGTTAAGGCCGCTAGATGAGGGAGCGGAGTTATTCCGCGCTTCCCATAGATAATACACTATATGTAAAATAGATGAGCCGTTATGGCATAAAATATCATTTACCCTGACCGATAGATGGCGCTATAATCGATATTTCTATAAATTCCACTAGATGGTACTTATAAGTTATAACTTGTTCTAAATTGGAACAAAGGGAAAGACAGAGTAAAATTACAGATTAAAAAACTTATATTAAACTATAAACATTTTATAGTTTATGCCAAAAGTATAAAAAATGTGACCACATAACTTGTGGTTTCATTTATGTTCTTAAGATCTCGTCGAAATGGCACAGCGCCATCTTAAGTGAAGTTAAGTGCACTAAATGGAAACTAATTGTAATTTTTGATGTTCCTGGACCACTCGATGGCGCTAGTTTCCGTACATTTTTTATTTTTAGGTTATGTAGGGGAGATCCACTAGGATGGCGCTCCCCATTCTGACGCCGCTGGGTGCTTTGCTTAATGTGGCGACAGTGGATGATTAATATTTGACCGGCGCCTGTCAGGGCTATTGCAAAGCTAGCGATAGCCACTTCCCGCGGCCCTGGCTATAGGTGAATGAAAAGAACTCGGGGAGTTTAAGCGGGTATTCCGGCTGGCGAATCTCCACACGCCGTGATCCCCACACGGTGATAAGTCCGTAAATGGAGTTGTCTTTGTAAGAAAAAGGTATTAACTGATGGTCTAGGTAGGTTGGTAGAGCTATTTCGAGTGTCTGAGGTTGATAAGTTAGTGTTTGTTTATATTACGGAGATCTTTAAATGGAGTTTGTTCTCTCGATCGCGCGTTACCACATGTTTGAAGGTATAAATTGTCAGAATGTCAGGAAGTGTCATGTAATCACCGACAGACAGACACAGACGACGGCGTCTCAGACGCCGCCAATCACGATGTCTCCACGTCCCCGCGAGGGACGCCAGGACACATAGCCCCTCCCCCATAGGATAGACTAGGCGTGTTGCAGGGAAATTTCTTTCGCCGTTTCTTCTTTCCCAGCCATAACACGTTGTAAAACGGTAGTAAGATAGCGTAGGTCGCCGCGAATCGCCGATCCCGGTCCGCCGGGATCCTTCTCCTCGGGTTATACTTATTACCCGTCGCCCGTTCTCAATTAGTCGGCATCGTTAGATTCATTCCCCTCTCATGGCAACAGTCCAGCCGAGGTAAAGCTCCCTAGGGAGATCCCTTGAGCAAGTTGCCCCCCGGGTTCGAAACCCCGGTAAACTTGTGAGGTCTTCGGACCAACAACATAAAGTCAAGTCCAATAAAAAAAAAACTTACATGTAACATTGCCGCCGCTATGGGTCAAGTTATGGCCTCGCGGCACGAAACGTACGCGGGTCGCGGAGCGAGGCGAATAACACGCGTCATCGTCGTGTGCGGGATATGAAGGTGGGCAAATATCGTTGACGGTTGTTACGATATTGCAAATATTCAGCACAAGCACAGACAAAGTTGCGTGCGGCCGCTACTAACTCATAAATTAAATTAAACCAAATAGATTAAAATTAACAACTACATGCACAGATAAGATTATTTTGTTTATCTAAAACCTAATTAGAATCGATATAATTAGTTTTATAGTAGACTGTCTTATGTTTGCGGCTTCGCTCGCGTAAAAAGTATATGTATGCCATGTCTTGGTATGCATGATGCTGACAGTCGATTTATGTCGATTTATTACGGGCTAGGGTAATAAAGCGATCAAAGAACGTACACAGCTGCGCAGTTTTTGAAGTGAAACTTCTATATAGACGGGATCTTAGGATTTGCTGTCGCGAAAAAGCGTTACGGCCGCGTGGAAGTGCGGCATAAATTTAGACTAGACGTGGTGAGAGGCGGTATAATTTTAGAGTAGTCTATGGATGCGTTTTTGATTCCGGATCGAATTCAGTTTTTTTGTTTGATAAAATAAAATGTGTTTTAATAAAAAAATGCATTCATTAAAATGTACCTAACCTAACCAAATCATAATTTGCAGTTAACCTGCGAAAAGTCGAAATAAAAAGTAAAACTTCAAGTTAAAATTTTCTTGCGATTCGTTTTGCCACTTATCCATTGCAGTTTCACTTCTACTATGTGTCCCAGCACAAATTTCGATTTTACTAATTTTGGAAACTTAAACAAGTACTTTTTATTATTTAATTGTTGTCGTTATTGAGAGTGAGTGTAATGCTATATAGTGTATTATTGTATGGAAGACGAGCTAAACCAACCAATGCGTTGTGATTTCGACGCTTAAGGGAGTTTGTCGTTAAATCGAGTGACGTTATATGGAGCTTACACTGTATGTATATAATTATATACATTTTTATTTATAAGAAAAAAAATGCTTATATTAAAACTTATATATGATCTTTCCATTTACTACAAAACAAAATGATTCAAAAACCCAATTATCACCTTGTTTATAGGAACGCGAATGAAATTTCGCTGACACATACTACTCGTAGTTATATTTATAACAGTTTTCACTTACAAACATACACTTCGATTCTATTTATTAGTATAGTTAGACACATCGATAAGCTTTGAAAATGCCTATCTGACTTTACATAATGTTTTGTTAGTGTGTACTTAACATCGCGTTGTTGCCGTGTGTGTTGTTAAAGTGCTAAGAAATATTAAAATGTTTTGAACTAAAATACAATTTTTAGTTAAGCGTAGTTAAATTTAAAAATAGAATATTGAAAATTACCTAAAAAAAATGTTTAGTAATCTTCTTGTATATAAAAATCTATTGCTGTTCGTCACTCTAGCTAAAACTCGAAAAACGGCTTGACAGACTTTGATGAAAATTTCTGTATGTGTTTGAGTGGACCCCGAAATGGTTTAGATTCACAATTGGATTCGAAAAGTGGCGTTGAAATCGGGTGCGAGGATGTCTGTTTCTTTGGAGTGGGTCCTGTGATGGTTTAGATTTATGTTTGTTTTAAAAGGAATACTAGAACTTAAAAGCGTTCATTTGACTCTTTTGCCACATATTTTGTTGAACTTGTGGGGGGGGACTAAAGTGTTTGCTATCAGTTACCACTGTGGTATTCAGTTGTGGTTAAGTAATCAGAAGGTTGCTTATCAGAAGGTGTTCTTGAGGTGTGAGAGAAATCAAACCAGGTTTTAGATTTTAACTATTTACACGGTTGTATTCTTCTTCAATAAGATTCCGAGTGAAATGTTAGATCTGCCTTTCACTAAATTAAAAAGCATCTTGCTAAAAAAGGGATACTACACTATTGAAGAATACTTAAATGACAAAAATTCATTTACATAGCAGCTCGCTCCAACCTCTTATATTATATTTTGTATAACGCTTTTATCTTGCCAAGCTTGTTAGGAGTTCATGGAGACATATTGCAGCATAACATTTTAGTACGTCACGTCATTATTATAACTATAACAATATTTTTCTTTCCTTTTATTGTGTCTTGGTCTTATTGAGTATGCATTGTTTGCTACAACTCCATGGTCTTCCCTTCGGACTTCTTGCTTCCACTTTGCCTTCGATTAACGTGCATAAGAAGGTGTCGTGTCGTAGCAAATGGATAACATCTTCCCCTTCTTTACTCCAAAGTTTTTAAAATTGTGCGTTCCTCCTTTATCATATCCAGTACTTCTTCATTGGTCTTCTTTTGTTTCCAATGCTTCTAATCTATCGCGATCTCTTTGTGTCATTGTATATGTATATATATATATATATATATATATATATCATCAAGCATATATACAATGATTCTTTAACTTTTCGGGATCAAACGAAAGTTCCTATATGTTGACCAGGTATAAAAGCTACCACCATACAAAATTTCATTTAAATCGGTCCAGTCGTTTCGGACATTAGCCCGTACAAACAGACAGACAGAGAAACAATAATTTTGAAAAAAATCTAAATTAGTTCTATTTCACTTCTTACATGCGCCTGACTCGGTTTTTAGCATTTTTTCTCATTGTACAGAAATTCGTCCTCTACAGTTTTATTATATATATATATATACATACATACATCTGCATAAATTACTAAGCGTGACGGTCACGCTTGTTCAGTGCTTCTCCCCATCCTAAAAGTGCCCAACGCCAAAGTGCCTAAAGAAGTTTCCACTTCAAAATTAACAGAAGTCACAAATCACAGTGTATATGCCCGGATTTCCAAAGAATTATCCGTGCAGGAACGGAATAAGAATACAATTTCCTGCGGCCGGGCGGTCTGTCGTAAGAGGCGACTTAACAACCCACAGCCAGGTGGTAGGGCATTTGCCCCACCTGGATGGCTACCACCCCTGGTCTAATGTATGTCGCCATAACAACCTTGAGTTGTGTTCCGGCATTAGTGACCAGGTTCCAGTTTCCCTTAAGAGAACAGCAGCGCATTTGTAGCAAATTTGCTGTTGCAAATGTCCATAGGCGATGGTAACCGCTTTCCATCAAGTGGGCCGTTCTCCTGTCTGCTGACCTGCAATAATAAAAAAAAAAGAATACTTAAGGAATGTTTCTGGGCATCCGAATAGTAACCGCTGGTTAGCAAATAGGTCAACTTTGCGCGTCCGTAGTTGTGTATTCAAACAGTAATAAATATGAATACTTATAACTTACATAGCATGTAGAACATTTACACCCGCTAGCACTTTACACAGTCACATAAATACAAGTCGAATAGTTCATTGGGACGGCGTTTGATATTATTATTTTTATATATAGTTATATATATGTATGTTCAGAAGTTTAGAGTCCCATGGTTCGTAGAGAAGTGTCGCAAAACGCGCCGACGCCGCTGCATTTCGCGCGTACTCGGTGTTGGGGGGGAGGGAGATAGACATATATACACATTACTATAGTCAGAGAGAGAAGAGTATATAGTATGTAATGTATGAAAGTAGCCTGGCCACCACGCTTGAAATTCCCGCTTAAATAATAAACACAGTTACCTTCGATTATAATTATAACTGCATTTACAGAGCATATATTATATTTAAATACTAACAGTAGTTGGGCAATTAAAACTTACGCAAAATCATTTCTTAACTTTTCAAGACCGCTCTATGGTTTTAATTAATTCATAGATTATGAAAATCTTGATCGTTGTCTATGGACACGGTCTTTGGTACTCGGGTTATTTGCCTAACGAGTTTTTTGGAGGTAACTGAAGAGTGATATTGTGCGGTGCAGTTTTATTTTCTGACAATGTGTAATATTACTTAAAATTAAACAATAGTTGAGGGATATTGATTGTTTTAAAGTAAATCTGTATGCTCTATGATCTTATCTTGTTCTTCATGTACAGGATGGCAAAATAAAGTAGAAAATAATAGGGGCGCCACTTTCGCAGATTTGTGTAAACATTAGCAACACTAATATTAGGTCAAGAGTAATTTCGATACTTACTAGTAATTTTCAGTACGACATTAAACATCGTATAAGTATCAAGTTGTTTTAGTTACGGCGTACGCATTTTGTCAAGATAGCCTTATGATGTTTACTTTAATAATAATGACTATAATTTTGTAAGCAAGGGTTTTAACACCTTGTGATAGTTAACAGACCAATTGTTTGATTAAAAGAAGTTAAACTAACCATTACTAACCTATCATGTTGGCTGTTCTTTGGTAAATATAGTCGAATTATAACGACAAGATTTTTGCTTGAAATTCCACTAAACATCCTCGGTAATCTTAAAAATCACTACTCACGTGAAACTTGGTATTGTTGTACATGCATATTTAGTTATTTTTTTAGCAGATTTTTGATTTGGTTTAACGCTTAAACGAAAATAACGTGGATGAATTCGCTTTGTTTATGATTTACTGACCTTGACTACAGTTAAAATACAATATTTACAGAATTCCAGGCACTTTATTGCGCTGGATCGGCTGGGCGTAACTATGTTCTAAATCTCAGCGTTTCCAACACATTCAAAGCGCAGGGTCGTCAGGGAGGAGGGGGTTTTTAGTGGGTATTGGGGTTGCTCGCCCGTGCAGCAACGCTCGGAGTCTTCCACACTATTCTGTGACGTCGATCGCGGACGGAGCGCTGCCAAGAGCATACTATTGCTGCAGTGTTATCGCCCCCGACCGACGCGTGTCGTTCCCCTAGCAACGACCCAGTTTGTGCGTAAATCGGTTAAGCATTTTCCCTCGCCTCAAAACCAAAAAAAAAAAAAAACAATATTTACAGAATGCAAAAAATAGTTCATTTTCTAGACATTTTTGTCGAATTGTAGTAGATAGAAGTAAATTAACTAGTGGTCGCCCAGTGGTCGAAATTCGCCCGTTATTAATTTAAATTATAAATTTGAACATTATTAAGGTTCTGTTGTCACTGGCTATACTACTATAATGACAGATTTCGCCAAGGCTACATTGTTAATTTGACTTTAACAATAAACAAAAGAGTATACGTGTCAAATACATGGTAGTGTGTGTAATGTTTTTTTATTGATTTAATGTATTTTTATGCATAATTAAAAAATATATTAGCATTCGTCGCTTCTTCTTTACATAAACTATAAGTGTGCGAAATTTCATACTCCTCCGTCCGCGCAATTTTCGTAAAAAGGGGTGCAAAGTTTTTGCTTCACGCATAGTGAGCATATGGAATGATGAATGATTTAAAATGGCCAGATTAAAAAAAAATCGAATTCCAATATGATTTTTCACTGATCGATATCAAATTTTATGTAATAAAATGTGTGTTTTTTTTAATTCCGGGAATCCCACGGGAATTTTTCCGGGAGCGGTTTGTAGTTGACCTTACATTCTTTTTTAAATGCTGCGGCACTTTGTGTCTCGGGAATCCCGCGGGAATTTCAAGTCAAGCGTGGACGAAGTCGCGGGCATATTTATTTCAATACAGAAGTAGATTTGTGGGATGTGTGAATGATGATTTGTAGTATGACAGAGGATGTTTACCAGAATTGAGGGATGTGGAAGGAAACGACTTATTGTTCCCCAAATTATTGGGAGAAGATGAAAAAGAAACGGGTAATTTTCTGGTTTTGTAATTTGTATGTCATGTAATTGAAGAAATAAAAGCAATGATTCAAAACTATGGTGCTTATGGTGATTTTAAATAACCTTAAAGAAACACCTTTTAAAGAAGGTTTAACCTTTTCTAGTCTTTGATTGGTTATTAATCATTATTCAATTATGATATTAAAGTATATTAAAAAAAAAAACTGTACTGTGATGAGCCGACGAAAAATCTTAAAAACCCACCAAAGTTACAGCAAATTTCCATAACATAATTCTTTACTAAATATAATACAATGATCTGATATAGATAAAAAACACGCGATACTTAACACGTTTTTGAAATAAATTTACATAAATACAGATTCAAATTAAATCGTGAAAAAATTAAAAAATATATATGTTTAAAACCTTGTTCCATTTCAATCGTCCGAAAATAAAAAAAAAACGTAAGAAAAGGCTACAAACACTTCGTTAAATTAAAAAAAAAAAAATACATCCGGATATTATCTTTGGACACGAAAAACAGGTATAAGCGGACTGGCATTCGACATTTAAATTGTGTTTTAAGACGGCAACGAAAATAACCGGTATTTTTACTTTTTTAATGATAAAAATATGTGCACGCCATTAAGGTGTCCTTGACCCAGTGGCAGGTCGTCGCCATATTGGATACTCGACAGCTGTCAACGTCAAGATTTCGAGGTTAGTGTTGTGTTATAATGTTTAATAAATGTTATCATACACAATGTGATCACAATCATTCACAAGTCTAATGTTATTGTTAAGAGTTTCAGTGCATGTTTTCAGATATTTTTATGTGTCCTCAGTGAAATTTCTATTCCTAGTTATTAGTTGCACGGAGAAATGTCCACTGTTTACTTTATTAGTTTGAAATTATTTTAATAATAATAATAACAAGAGCCCACTAATTTCCCACTGCTGGGCTCGAATCTCCGATTTATAAGGGAACGCACATATACCTGTCACGCTTGTCCAAGGTGGATTGATGTGTTTGACATATCAGTTCTCTCGATATGCAGTATTTTCACCACATCGTAATTGTAACATTATGAACGTTAGGTCAGAAAAATGTCTTGGTAATCTATCCTTTCCGGCCAGGTTCGTGTGCCTTAACTACTAACCATATTCCAATATTCATATACTTGATACTGGCTAGATCCCCAAACCTTACGAAGCCATGTTTGAAAAGAGAAAGAATGTCCACACTGATGTGCGTTTATATTCTTTGCCGACTGTTATATTTATTTCAATAAACTCCCACCAAATATTAATGGAATGAATTTAACGAAAAATGTTAATTATATCGACGCTATTCAGTTTGAAAAAAAATCGTGGCCATAGTGTTATTATTGATGCATCCTTACACGATTTTCAAATATCGAACGCCGCGTTCCAAATACTTTGCTCAAATTTGAATCGTGTTCGATACGTTATTGATCTATTTTTCTGTATAGATCAAGTGTAATGTCAAATTTGAAAGTGTTAAACGTCACACAGGTGTTATTTATAAAAATGATTGCGAACCTGGCACAGGCAGACGTCTCAACTAATGGAAAGTGGTTACCGTCGCCTATAGACATTTGAAAAATCAAGGACGAAGCCAACCAGGGTCGTCTTTGTCCGGCTGTGCAAGACGATTTTATACCTACACATACTTAACATGCGTTATCTGATTATTTTAAATTAATGGAGGGAGGGGTAGGGAAGATGGAATAGGGGGAGTGGGAAGAGGGACATCGGAATTCTCAGTCACAGTAAAGAACACGATTAAGGTCAAAGCTAACAGTTTCACGCCAATATTCTATGACGGAGTGTTATAACACCGATCGAGGCGGCGCACTTGATAAAAAGCGGTTACCATCGCCTATGGACATTCGCAACGCCAAAGATGCTACAAATGCGCTGCTGCTCTCTTAAAGGAGACTGGAACCTGGTCACTAATGCCGGAACACAACTCAAGGTTGTTATGGCGATATACTTTATTAGGCCAGGGGTGGTAGGCATTCAGTCGGGCTGATGCCCTAACACCTGACTGTGGGTTGTTCTGTCGCCTCTTCCAACAGGCCGCCCCAACGCAGGAAATTGTATTCTTTCTCCGTTCCTGCACGGATTGAAGCCCTAAGAGCTTCAAAGAAAACAATGCTTCCAGTATGGCTCTACCACGTTTCTGCCTGTCCTAAAATGTGAATTAGCGTGACGATATAAGATATATATCCTTAAATTGGTATGTTCAAAACGAGTTATTTTCGGGTCCTTAGTGAATGACTCAAAGCGATGTTTTTAATGGAAGCGATTTTTTGTAACTAGTTTTTTGTTGCTCGACTTTGTATTGGAGTTTTAAGGCGTAGTATATATAGACTATTAATAATAATTAATGTTATGAATTAAAATCGTATGTTATTATTATAATATTATTATCATTGTGACAGTTTGTGAGAATAGTTTTCACGTGATGCTCTAAAGCCGGGTACTCATCCGCGAGCGTTAATTCTAAACGAGCCGATACAGTAACGTGCTCTAATGTGCACGCAGAACATGGTCTTCGTTAGCGACGTCCAATGAGCGGCCTTTGAGCGCTTACTGATCAACTTTCCTCTGTCCAGGAACGGAGAAAGAACACAATTTCCTGCGGCCGGACGGCCTGTCGTAAGAGGCGATAAAACAACCCAAAGCCAGGTGGTAGGGCATGGATGGCTAACACCCCTGTTCTAGAGTTGTGTTCCGGCATTAGTGTCCAAGTTCCAGTATCTCTTAAGAGAGCAGTAGCGCATTTGTAGCACCTTTGGTATTGCGAATGTGCATAGGCGATGGTAACCGCTTTCCATCAAGTGGGCTGTCTGCCTATCTGCTGAATTCTTGCAATAAAAAAAAAAGGTGCCGTAACTGTAACCAGATACATACAGTAACTAGGTTCTAGTGTGTACGTAGTACGCGAGCGCCCCAAACGCTCTTTGATGCGCGGCAAAAACCTATATTTATCGAGTTGCTGAGAGCCGCTCGCTGTGCGTTGGCAAGCAATGTATGATGGTCATTGGTCACCATGATTTTTGGTCACAGTAACGTGCAACGGTTAATTATAAAAATGAGTACGGGATAGCCTTCGGCTCGTTGCGAGCGCAGTGCGTGTTTCGCTCGCGGCCGGCTAACGAGCTAAGTAGGTATACATTATAGATTTTGGTTATATAAATAGTGACATGTAACGATTACGGCTCGCAGGTGAGTACTCGGCTTAACAGAGACAAACAAAAATTCTAAAAGTTGTTTTTTCAAAATCTGCTAGTCCGTATTAACACCCTTGGATCTTTTTCTCATTTTTAAATTCATTGTACAAACTCGATACTCCGTATAAATGTGTCTATATAAATAAAAATGAATCGCAAAAATGTATGTACGTGCGTAACTTGAGAACGACTTTACCAATTTTTTTGTGTGACTGGGTCCTCGAATGATTTAGTTTCACAATTGGAACCGGTAGGTGGTGCTGAGAGCGGATCCTAGATTTCTATTTTTTAGGGTAATACAACGTCTGCCGGGACTTTTAGTTTAATATAATATTTACTCCGAATCCTTCGCTGTGCAGGCTCTTTGCTTTTGGAACTTTTTGCCCGTAGATGTCAGAAAAGCTAAAACCACTTGTCATATTTAAAAAATCTGTCAAAAACCCATTACCTTCGTTTATAATAAATTACTCCATTCTTCTTAACTTTGCTGTATATTGAATATTTTGTTTATTTTTAATTTACTTATATAGTAGTTTAAATATATTAAGCTACCACAATTAATTATTAAAGATGTTATAGATAAATTTGGATTCGTTTAGTAATTAGAAAACGTCTTATATTATCGCAGCCATCAGCGAAGTCTCTCTTACATGACATGACATTATATCTTTGTAAACGGTGGTAGAGGTTGGAGCTGAGGAATGAAACCTCCGTGTTACACTTATATCTAGACGTAAGTTGTTAAAAGTAGCCTCTGAGTCAGCTTGCCTGGAAGAGATCGCTTTAAGCGATATGGCCGTCTGTTGTTTTATTGATTATTAATTTTGGTGAACAATAAAGTGTTTTCTATTTTTCTATATATCTATAATACAGGCAATGTTCGTGAATGTGTACTTAGCTTTATAGCGTACTTGTGTGGCGACTTTTTTGTCGTAATAATTATTATGAATCGCATGTTTAGAGATGGGGTGTATATTTAAAACGATACATCATTTAACATTTAATTGTACTAAATAAGGCTTATCTTCGCACGTTTTGTGGGTTGCAATTTTCTTATTAAATTGAGCGTGATTATCTGTTTGTACATTTAGAAGTAGTTGTAATTACGAACATGAGATCTATTAAAATTGTAATAGGGGTGCGGCCACGTGTTACATTAACAGTTGAATGAATGTTTTTTTTTATTACAGTTTAGCAGACAGGTAGACGGCCTACTTGATGGAATGCGGTTACCATCGCCTCTGGACATTTGCAACACCACAGGTGCTACAAATGCGCTGCTGCTCTCTTAAGGGAGACTGGAACCTGTTCACTAATGCCGGAACACAACTCAAGGTTGTTATGGTGACATAATTTAGACCAGGGATGGTGGCCATCCAGTCGGGCAAATGCCCTACCACCTGGCTGTGGGTTGTTGAATGAATGAGAACTCTTGATTGTTCACCATAACTTAAACTTAATTTAATATGAATACATTTCCATTAGGCCACGACACACCTTCCATGATCAAATTGATCGTGTACTAGCAGAAGGTGATGTCAGGAGCCTTAAGAACAGACGAGCGTGCATGACAAGAGTTATGAATGTCAAAGAAGCAAGTGAGGTGTGTAAGAATAAGCCTAAATGGCGCTGTGTTGTTCGTGCCTACCCCGCAAGGGAACTGGCGTGAAGTTATGTTTGTATGTATGTACATTACCATTAGAACAATGGGCGGCCTTGTCGCTTATATAGCGATCTCTTCCAGGCAACCCGGTGTCCAAGGTGATATTACAAGAAAAATTTAATATTTTGTGTCTTAACTTACTAATTCAATCGTAATTAAATATAATTAAAAAAAAAACAAAATAATAATAATTATAAACTAAAAACTAATATACATAATTAAAGTGGTGGTGGTAAAAAAACGTGGTGAGGGAAAATCGTTATATTTTGGATAATTCACACTATATCTTTATAAATTATAGCCTATGTGTTGTTCTGATGTGTAAGCTATATTATTGTAAAGTTTCATCAAAATCCATCCAGTAGTTTTTACGTGAAAAAGTAACAAACATACATCCATACATACATTCTTACAATTTTCGGGTTCACAATATTTATAGAGATATTATATATAGGACTTGTCACCGACTTCAAGATGTAGAGAATATTTTGTTTTCTACTTTTCTGTTAATCAAATACTCGAATACGTTTAGAAAATAAAAGTATTTGATACTTGTCGTACATGTCTATAATATTAGAGGGTTGCTCTCGATTTCCCTGCGATCCACTCATCAGATTCTGACTTGGTGACAACGGGACCACCACAGGAGTATACTCTTTCGAATGAAAACAAATTGAAAATCGGTGCACAATTGTCAGAGTTCCGTATCGAAATAACGAAGGCAGTAAACGTTTATCATTTCCACGAGACCCTTATTTTATGTACTAAGCAGTTGATTCATTTTTTTTTTGTTAAATTTAACTTCAAAATGCGATATTAATTTATGTAAAATAATATGTACATGATATGAATATTTAATATATTAGCAGTCGCGTGTACAAATTATATATGATGACTTTAATGTTTTGTAATTACTATAATGATCGTTGCCAAATAACAGTGAAAAGACCTTGTGACATCTGTCTACTTACAGACGGTTCCTATATCTTGTATTAAGCGTATTACTTACTAGTGTCATGTACACCGATGATGTGAGAATTTTCTTCTGATTGAGATTGAAAATTGGGCAACGTTCCCTAATATAGGGAGGTGACTTGGGACTAAGCAATACGGTCTACATAGAGACGCGGGAACGTGCGATCTTGATCTGCTCCCGCCAAAAGAGGACACAGACATGCGTATTCTAGCGTAGACGGATTCGTAGCTGTGCGCAGCTCGTACATATATTTATTTCACGCTGATGGTGTGGACGGTACCCTGCTATTTGTAGTTATAGAAGTTAAACACTGTTAGTGGTGTAAAATATAATAAATCACTTGATCGTGTACTAGCAGAAGGTGATGTCAGGAGCCTTAAGAACAGACGAGCGTGCATGACAAGAGTTATGAATGTCAAAGAAGCAAGTGAGGTGTGTAAGAATAAGTCTGAATGGCGCTCTGTTGTTCGTGCCTACCCCGCAAGGGAACTGGCGTGAAGTTATGTATGTATCTATGTATGTACTTTTAAAATGTAAAACGTGTGCACTTGGCTACAGCCAAATTGGAAGAAGAAACAAAAAGCAACGGCAGTGTGGCAAGTTTAAAAATAATATTATCCTATGTCGATGTTGCCAATAGGAGCCATTTGAGCTTGGTACGAAATTCAGATAACGGGCGCGTGCGACATTGATCCGCTCCCGCCAAAAGAAGACGCCTCGGCACCAGAGGGCGTTATTTCACCTTCGACCACCGTGAGTGTGTGGTGTGGGTCGAGAGGAGAGCGGGCCGTGCTCCGCGCGCGCTCACCTCTCCTCCCGTGGGGCAAGTTCTGAACCATTCCACGCTGAATTTGCGAGGGACGATGCTGGGACTATGTTTCCCCCTCGTAGTCTGTGTGGCCTTTCGGGCCCCCGCCTGCCAGAGTTTTCCCGTAGCCCTGGCATAAGGTGACGGAAGAACAGCGAGAGTTTTAATGGGTTCTAGTGCTACCCTAAAAGGGCGAACCCCACACACCCCCGCGGCGATGGCCATATCCACTGCCAGGGGAAGCCTAGCCTCCAGCGTCCATCTCCTCTTCGGGTTGCTGAGCCAACGAAGTTCTTAGTACAATTAAGTGTATGTTTAGTTAGGCATAAAACTGAATCATGTTTTAATGAAGCGATTATTCTATGTAATATTGTGATTGGCCTCCGGCGAATTAGGATGTTGAACTTGAAGTAATTAAGTTTTTTTTATGATATGCATTCATAACTAATGTACTCGTATATATTGTGCGATTAATGTGAACGTATAACGGTTGTTATTTAAGATTCGTGATATTTTCAATGCTTGTGTATGTTGTTATGTATGGAAGAACATAAACTTTATTGTCCAAAATTAAGGAGCTTCCTATATGAAGTTCGCTGTCTCGCTCATGCGTTACCACATTTTTGAAAATATAAATTACAGAATTTACTTACGATAATTAATCTGTATTACACGAATATCAATTTTATTTTTGAGCCTGATCATAGTTTCTCAACCTGAGGTAGCGACCCTTGTGGGGGGTCGCAGTCTGTTAAAAAATAAGACGTATATAAAAATTTAAATGATAGATAAAATATTATTATTATAATTTTGTAGTGCAGGGGTCGCAAGACTTCTCGTGCGATCCGATATAAAAATCGTTGAGAAACAATGCTCAGCTTTGATGACTGGTACCGAGGATCTACCTAATTATTTTTTAGCTTTTAATACATTGTGTACATCGTTGTTATCTTGTTTTCAACAAAAAAAAATTAACTACCAATAATAATATTTTCTCAAGTTTTCGCGACTTGTATACATAATAAAACTACGTTTTAATGGTTTTAAGCGCGGTAATTTATTTGATTTTGGTTATTCTGAGGTTTCGGCCACTTCAGTGGCCGTGATCACGGCAAATCAAATAAATTACCGCGCTTAAAATCGTTAAAACGTAGTTTTATTAACTAATAATAAATTATTTTTGTATATCATTTTTAAGCATCTCTAGTAGGTACTTGGCAAAAACGGTACACCATTTAATACATGTCCTTGTCGGTGATGTTGCTCAGAAACTAGTAAGCTTATATGGATAAAGTTTGACAGGAAGCTGTAGTCTATATGGCGCTACACGTTGATTAAGTGTCTCGTTAGTTATCTTGAAAAATTATGATGATATTTAATGTTTTTTTTTTTATTGAATTCAATGGACTTGCGCTTCTAACTGTTAGGTATCAGAAAACAATAACGATTATGAGGCAAATATTTAGTGTACTACAACATAGTGAATAACAAAGATTTGTTAGTAATTGTAAAGGCATATAACTCTGAAAATGAATGTAGGGATAAAGTAAAGTAGTACAACCAATAGTAAGCAAGTATTCCTTATTTGCTATTGTCCAAGATACTGTTTATATTTACTTAATATAGTTAGTAATATTTATAACAAGTATTTACAAGTTACTGGATATTTTAGACTTTGATCGTATAATTGACGGTACTTTCAAACATTTTGTATCTTTTAAGTGGCAGGTATTCCGTATCCGTGCAGAAACGCAGAGCAGATATGCAGATGGCCCACTTGATGGAAAGCGGTTACCATCACCTATGGACATTTGCAACACCAAAGGTGCTACAAATGCGTTGCTTCGCCCTTAAGGGAGACTGGAAGCTGGTCACTAATGCCGGAACACAACTCAAGATTGTTATGGCAGCATTCTCTAGACCAGGGGTGGTAGCCATCCAGTCGGGCAAATACCCTACCACCTGACATACTAATTCCTGCGGCGGTCTGTCATAAGAGGCGACAAAACAACCCACAGCCAGGTGATAGGGCATTTGCCCGACTGGATGGCTACCAACCCTGGTCTAGAGTACGCCACTATAACGACTTTGAGTTGTGTTCCGGCATCAGAGGCCAGGTGTTAGTTTCTCCTTCAAGACCTTCAAGGCAGCACCTCTGATATTGCAGGTGACCACTTTCTATCACAGTTGGGTCGTCAGTCTGTCCGCTGTGCTTCAGCAATAAAAAATAAAATAAAAAGGTAAAACGCAGCAAACATAGTCGTTCTACCAACCCAACCCAATCTTTATGTCATCTCGTTAATATATGTACATATGTCAATATTTTGGTATAAAATTATTAAATTGACTTATTCATTCTCTTACTCTTGTTGCTATATATATATATATATATAAGCCTAAATGGCACTCTGTTGTTCGTGCCTACCCCGCAAGGGAACTGGCGTGAAGTTATGTATGTATGTATGTATGTATGTATATATATATATATATATATATATATATATATATATATATATATATATATATATATATATATATATATATATATATATATATATATATTCATATATTTTACGACGACACGACGCCTCTTATATAAGGTCCATGTGCCCGGGTGCCTGCACCCCTTGCACTCACGGGCAAAGACAGCCCTGAGGCTTTTTTACTCTCAAACGTATTTCGTTGTTCGCTTTCATTTTAGAACTTCCTTTCCTTGTTTTTCTTTTCAATATTTAAGTCCCTGTTGCTTGTATTTAAGTATATTTTTCTTTGCTCACCTTAAACGGTTTGTTTAATGGAATACATGTTGTTAGAAGAAGGTATAGTTTCTTACCGATTTGACACGAGTTTGACAATGATGACACCAGATAACACACTACTACAGATTAAATTAACAGCAAACAGTGTTAAGTTAACGACAAATCATTGTTCTTTCTTTCTTCTTTTTAAGGTTTTGTTGTATTTTCCCGGTTGATCGGACGAAAACTAACGACGAAAGGCGTTTGGGAGAAAGCCCTCTGCCACCACCTATGCGAATAATGAATAAATATAAAGAGTATCTAGACTTACCATCAGAGTCTGTTTCGACGTCGAAATGTATATGTGATCTTGCTGTGACGCATAAGCGGTAATCGCAAGTGTCGCATCTGACACTTAGGTGCCAGACCCCCACCATGGAGGTCTGCCCTTCGGACGGTGCTGGGTTGGCTGGTATTACAGATAACCTGGAAGAATAACAAAGTATAGTATGTGATAAGGGCGTAAACAGATTCTTGACGTACCCTTAGTTTTGTAGATCGCCTTTTAAGAAAAGCTGTTACAGGGCAGGCGCCACTGGGAATCTCTCGATGTTTATTATTTAAAGCTGAGAGTCTCAGATACTCAAATTGAAGCCGGCTCAAGGATGCCGATGCAGTGCATTACGAGAACTCACTATTAAATCCAATTAGTACGAATAAAAGTGGAATGGTTTCCAGTGATACATTATTATTACCCACACGGACGTAAACCACGTATGTATTACATAAGTTTGTGAACACAAATTTTAAACAAGCTTCACTTCAATCAACGCTTTTCACGTTGGCTCGTCTATATTTTATTTCGTCTAAAAATTAAACACAGTTTCTCAAACTTCTTTTGTCTATCACCCACTCTGAGACTAAATTATTTTCTAGTGCCCCCCAAATTTTTCAACTTTACCACAACTTAAAAATTACAATACATTACTTAATTATACTTAGTAATATGAATCTTGTATTGTTTATGACTTCAAATTTACATGTTAAATGAGACTATTGTAATAAGTGGAATAAAACGAAAAACATGACGCTGCGCTCGGATTTTCTAGGTGCCGCCGCCGTTGCAACCTAGTAACAAATACGTAGTCGTCCTAGAAACGCGAACAAAATTTCGTTTACAGATGCTAATTGTAAACATAAAATGTCAAATAGTCTGAGGTGCCATCTAGGAATTAGAAGATTTCAGGGTTACGGTCTTAACTAGGGGCTTGTAATTCATAGTATTCATCATCTATCTCTGAGACTTACATATCTACGTCGAGCTTAGCGCCCGGGAAGACCAAGTAGACGTCTCTCGGGTTTAGACCGTCGGTTCTTGAGGCCGGTGAGAATGCAGCCACGGATGTGGTGTTGTACAGGTCTATTTGGGGTGCTGCCAGAATAGAATCATATTAATAAATAATAATAGACAGACAAACACACATATTGTAAATCCTTAAGTTCATCTTTTGTTATGGGCAATGTATAAGGAACCATTCAGAATTAAATTACGGGAAGTTTATGAAATTTATCATACCAGGAACCTAGGGTCTTGGCGTTTTAGTAAGCTAAGTAGTAGGTCGAGTAAGTGGTTTAAGGGTGTGCTTAGACCACGCAATCACAGACGCCGTCGTCAGTAGTCAGTTAACTTATGACTAGCTCAAAATATTTTATTCCAACTTAGAAGGTCACACATTTAAGCTAAAAATAAAATCTACTTCATATTCAATGTACACCACTTTGCACCTGAGCGATACTAAGGAGATAAGCGAGATAACGGCAAGAAATTCCCTAGGAACATGCCTAGTTAAAAATTTTATCACTGCATAATATTAATTATGAGATAAATATCAGAATAAAAGCTATATATTCTAGACTTAATAAAATATTAGAGGTTTCTCAGCCTTTTTCAAGAACGGGACACTTATGAAATTATTATGTCCGTCCGACGTCTTTTTTTTCTAAATGGCTACGAAACTATGGAAACAATTTAATTTATTTCACAAAAATCATTATAATCCAACCATGTAGTCACAATGGCAATAATAACAATCATGTCTCATTATTTTGTCGCGATTTGACCATACAACAATTTTGATGTGTTACGTCCTTAATTAAAATAGGGCTGGCAACACTAGTCACGAGTTTTAATGTATAACATGTGTTTTTCTTACGAGATAATATTTTGAATGAAATGTAGTTAGATTGTGTTTAGATGAATAATTTAAAATATTTATCACTCTATCCATCGGTTACTTCTCGAGTTTAGCAGTAGCAGAAGTTGATTTTTTAATTATAATTAAGTTGTCTACATAATATAGAAAAATTATCACCACAATGAAGATTAGATAAAAAGTTTTACCTTCATTGGGTGGATACAGTACAGCGTGTTCAACAGCTCCTTCTATGTAGACCTTCAGGGCTAATACCCCATTTTCTACTGGGAGGCCCAAGGAAATAGCTTCTCCACCGCCTCGTCTTACCAGAAGGGTCTGTGGGGGAAAACTAAATTAATATCAATAGCTTTATTTGCAAGAATACGTTAAGTCACTGTGCTATTTTAACGAGTTATTTTAATTATTAGATAATATTTGTCGAATTGTTACAATCGATTATTTATGATTTGTCAGTATCGAGTATCCCATCAAATGTATTTATACTGGCAACACTATGACAAGTTGACAACGGCAGGGTATTTTCTTCACAGTCGCCGTGAGAGTAACACGCTACGTATTAAAACGTGCTTAAAAGTACTTACAAAGAAATACAGGTGTTTGAATCCTATCATACTTACATCAAACCTGTCATAGTCAGCTTCAGGATTCAGTCTTCCACGTCTACCTTTCTTCAGACTCAAGGTATTCCATTCTTGATCAGTCTCTGAGGCCAGATTACTTGAGCTGTCTACCTCCTGAAATGTTATACAATTTTAAATATTTTTGTAGTGGCCAGTTTATTTCATTAGTTCTGATAATTATGTATCTGTAGTAAATTACTCCCTTGAGTGGAAAGAGTATGTTAAGAATAAAAAATGCCCAGAAGAAATTAACTCTAAAATTAAAGGCGTACGGGCCTTACTCGTGGTAAACACGACGTTCTACCACCGCAATGCGCGTCATCTGCTTCCTCACTTTCTTGAACCGCTTTGCTCTTGTACGCAACGTTCCTCAAGAACGTTTCTCTTGCACACCATGGGAATTTGGAATGAGCTCCTAGATGAGGGTTTCCCTCTGTGCTATGATATGGGGTTTATCAAAAAGGGTGTCACAAAATTGTTTCGAGGCCGGCAGCGTGTTTGTAATATTGTCGGTGTTGCAAACGCCCGCAGGTAACCGCAACCGCTTTCTATCAAGCGGGCCGATAGTCTGTCTGCTATAAACCAGCTTTAAAAAATACCTGTGTTTGCGTGGAACTAAAAGCGGGTATGATTCGACAAAACTCTCGTCTGATCGCTCCATCAGACACACACAATGTAGCAATATACGTAAACGTCCAACCACGAATAAAGCCCGCTCGCCTTCGTGATTTGCAACAAGTATAGTAAGCTATCGGCACAACAATATTCAAGTCAGATAAGGTGTCAATAAAAAGTTCATGCAACTTTCAAGTATATAATAAAAATTTTATTTGCGGTTTGACAGATATTTCTGCAAACAATCATAAATAGTGAATCTTATTTAGTCGTAACCTTAACACTTGATGAAAACTGAGTCATAACTGCATGTTATGGTAAATGGAATTTACTTTCTAGATTTCAAATACAATACGCATCACTATCATACAGTCACTTATATCTCGTTTCTATATCTTATTATCCATTCATATGCTTTAGGGTGAGGCCACATCGCGGTGGTGGGGTGCGACGATGCATCGCAAAAATAATGTGGCACCGCAATGCTATATGTTGATGTATAACGCAACGCTAAAATTTCTTCATAATCATCAGTTCAGTTCGTAATGAAACGGATAACATTAGAATTATGCTACTTCTTTGCATTAAGCTGCATAGAGAAAGAACAAAGAAGAAAATACTGTGTGTCGATTTTGCACCCATGGTAATAAAGTAAATGAACTGATAGTACAGACGTACGGACGTCATTTACTTTAAAAAAAAAGTGGACTTGTGGGGGTGTCTATGGTACCTTTGGGAACCTGTGATCCAAAGTAACGTACCCACCATAGGTTATAACGAACAAAAGCTAAATTGAACTAGAGAACACTTACCATGACCTGCATTGAGTAAGGTAGAACTTCGCCTTCTGTATACTGTGAGATGTTCCTCAACTCTTGAAGAGCCAGCTCCGACTCCGTGGATGGATAGCTCGGGTCGGTCCATATTGTATATACCTGTTGTTAAATTATTTTTAAGCTTTTTTATATTAGTAATTTTTATCCTAAGCAACCCATTACAAAAGGAAGCTAAATTTTATTATTAGCTTATAGAAACACTAAATAAAAGAAATTCGGAATAATAAAAATCAAATAAATTACCGCGCTTAAAACCGTTAAAACGCAATTTTATTAGTTTAAAAAATGCAACATTTTTATCTCCAATGAGGGTGATAACATCATATTCAGTGACCAAATCTCCATAAAAAAGTTTTTAATTAAAAGCTTCATAAATGTTTGCAGTGTTTGTGTCAAATTACTGACAATGCTATATTTAATTAACGCTATTAATTTTCGGATGACATTCTTCATTATAAAACGTTTTAACGGTTTTAAGCGCGCTATTTTATTTGATTTTATTATTTTGAATACCGCTCTTAAAACCGTTGAAATGTAATTTTATTATATGTACTAGTCGCGCAAACTTAAGAAAATAGTATTTAATCTTCATTTTCCAAATTGTGCTTATAGAGGGACCAATATCATCACAAATCTATTGAGTTTATTATAACTACTTAATCGTTGGCACGTATTATACCACCTATATTTCTTTGGCCTGCTTGTTACTGGATCCTGACTGGTTCGAGGATATTGTTAGGTATATTAATAAACAAAAAATGTGTGTGTGTGTGTGCACATGGTTGTGTGTGTGTGCAGTTCACATGGTAATAGTGAAACTTCAGAGAATATATTCACAGTTAATTCTTCTCTAACTTTTATTAATATAAATATAACTCCTTTAGCCTATATCCGTCAACATATTATAATTCAAGATAAACCGTTCTTAAGTATCACTTTAAATTTTTCACTGTTTAGTTCGGTCCAAATTGGACCTATGTTTAATCATCGGTCATACTGACTCTAATCTATGCTGCACAATGTAAAACTCGGTGTCACATTCTCTCGCAGACTTAGTCATGTAGATTTATGTGTTTATCTCTTTTTAGTATCGCTTTTTCGTTTCATTGAGTTTCAAATCACAACGATTCTAAAGAAGTTTCACTTCAATAATTACGCAGGTTCTAATTGTGAATTAAGAGTGTGTTAAGGGTTACTAAATACCTTGAGACGTTTTTCCACCAATGTTCTCAAAGCTAATGGTAGCCTCTGGGGATCGGCAGCTCCCTTGTCTGTGATAACGAATAATGCACTGTCATAGGGCACCAGTTTTGCGGCAGACGCTAGAGCTCTCATAGTGCCGTCGCTGGCTGAATCTGTATTCACACCCTGTTGGTAAATCATAGTTGTATGATTACATTTTCAAATGTAATAACTACCAATAAGCTTTTTCAAAAAGGTTTTTAAATACAAGCTTTTGAGATCCTGGATATTATGTAGTCGCAGAGTGCTAACCAAGACAAGTAAAACGAGCCCAAACACGACGGCTCTATCTTGTTTAGTACAGGAGTTCCTATGGCCACCTTCCAACTCCATCATCAAATCAGATCAGATCTCCAACCATATAGTTGCATTGTCACGCGATAAACATATGCGTTTAAAATTTCAGCTCAATCGGACACCGAGAAGTTGGTCAAATTTAACCGATTCCACCTGAACTTACATACATACATAGGTTAAATGAAAGCTTGTAACTTGTAAAAACCGCGCCTTTGTGAGGGCTCCCTAGGTATTTTTTATTTTGATTTCCGACAAATGGCGTTAGAATGCTGTTTTTTTTTAAATATTTGTTTATAAAATTATATGTATTTCATTGATATGAAACATATCTACACACGAATTTAAATTACTATGTGTAATCCTAGCATAGAGGTGTTATATTTTTTTCTTAAAATGTACCTGAAAAACGTACGGGTTATGTGATGGTTTTGGGGCTCACTTCATTCGCTAGGACTATCACTCTGATTAAATCTGAAATTTGCGTTGGTGTTCGAACACCATGTCGTCTGATTATTAGTGGAAAATAATCGTATTAAATTTAGAAGCTAAATTAAAAATCAAATGGAGGGCGAAATGATAATCAAGGATGCCTAAAAGAAATAATTAGGCAAGAAGTAAATACAAAAATTGTATAGCTTCAGCCGCGCATCGATCAATTTATAGTATTTGACAAAACTAAAACGGTAGTTGGTTTTTCTGTAATTCTATTTAAGTTATGCTTCCCAAAGTTTGCAAAGCAAACGTTCTTTGTTTTTGTGAAATATGATGGTTTCAAATATTTTTTTTGTCATATCATACTAGCCTAATACAATGTAAATATTTCCTATCTACAAATAAATTCAAATAATATACATTATTTAAAAGATAATAAAAATATAATATAACTCAACGACCATAGAAAAACCGTAAAATATCAAAAATAAAAGGCATTTGACGCTCCCTGCTAATTTGCATTTAAATTTCTTTTCACAATGAATTAGTATTGAATTGTTATAGTCTGTTTGTTCGAGATTTAAATAATGAGTAATTCTTAATATATGGCAGAGGACGTGCGTGACGGAACAATTTTGACAGCTGTCTCGCTGAATCAGTAATTTTATTACGCCGTAAAATGTTTTGCATTCCTTATTTTAGTTAGCTGCTATTTTACACACTTTTTGGCGAAACTAGGAAGTTATGTTTTTGCAATTAGATTCTGTTACGTGACCTTTATTATAAGTATACATGTTTATAGTTATTTGCGGAATTTAACTAAATATGTATTAGTACCTTATACATACATACATAACTTCACGCCAGTTCCCTTGCGGGGTAGGCACGAACAACAGAGCGCCATTTAGGCCCATTCTTACACACCTCACTTGCTTCTTTGACATTCATAGCTCTTGTCATGCACACTCGTCTGTTCTTAAGGCTCCTGACATCACCCTCCGCTAGTACACGATATGAATTGATTCGCAATGTCAACTTATATTATATGGTATATTATGATTTATTATTATATTTTACTGTAAGAAACAAAATTTCATCACTAATATTGTTCTTAACTTACTTGGTACTTAAGTAGTAGTTTAGATAAAGCCTCAGATACATCTCTATCGCGTCCAGAAGTTACAGGCTTTAAGCTGTGACGAGATCGCCAGTTGATTCCTGTTTAACAAAAAAAATCATTTAACACATTTACAATTGCCGATTACCTAGTGCCACAGATCATCCCCAATAGAGGTGATCTGTGCCTGATTCTTATGTCATAAATTAAAGTAAACAAGCGTGTACGTACACCCACATTCCGTCGACTTAATTTCCCAATTTCGTATCTTAAGTATAAGTCGTGCGCTATAGGTTTGCCGATGATAACCGCGCTTCCTACAACCGCGACCCGCGGTCGTCTAGTTCTTGGTACTACTTAGACAAGCTCCGGTCCCAGTCGTAGGAAGCGGGAGAGGTGATCATCGGCATTCCTTCTGCGCACAACTTACAAGGTGCTATTTTTGTTGTGAATGAATGTATGTCGGTTTTAATTATATTTTATGAATCTGCTGTTTCGAATTAGCCTCCCTGACTTTTCTCATTTTTAAATTCATTTTACAAACCCGATATGTCTACAGATTTTATAGAAATTAATTTAAACCAGTGGTCGCGCAGTGGTCGAAATTTGACCATAATTAATTTAAATGATAAGTTTGAACATTATTAAGGTTCTGTTGTCAAAGACTATACTTTTATAATCACAGATTTCGCCAAGGCTACAATGTTAATTTGACTTTAACAATAAACAAAAGGGTATATATGCGTGTGTGTATCAAATACATGGTAGTGTGTAATTTTTTTTTCGATTTAATGTATTTTTAGGCAGAGTTTTTAAAAAATATTAGCATTCTGCACTCCTTCGCTTTATAAACTGTAAGTGTGCGAAATTTCATACTCCTCCGTCCGCGCAATTTTCGTAAAAAGGGGTACAAAGTTTTTGCTTCACGTGTTAATATAATGACTATCATATTGTTTGAAAGCTGAATTTCAGCTTAAGACATACGTATGATAACAGTTTTCAAATAAATCTGTCTCCTATAAGACATGTGTAAAGTAGTTTGAGGTACGAACAACGTGTGCATTTCTATGCCAAAATTATTTCTTTACTTAATTTATTAGGTAGTAACTAATAAATGTTTTAGTTACATAAATAACTAGACTATTTGAATTTTTTCTACTGATTTAAACTATATTTAAATCATTTTTAATTGCTTAGGGGGGCACCCGTTCCCTTTGAGAACCTATGGACTCGTTATAAACGGTCAAAACCCACATTTCTCTTTCGAGTTGGTTAAGCTTCACCTTTATTGTCGTCTGTTGTTGTTTTTTTTTATGAATTTTGTAGAAATAACTGGGGCGTAACGTGTTGTTTTACATAATATCGTAACATTCACTTTGGCAAGGTCGAATTGAATGACTTATGATTGTGATTTAAAACTATTAATAGGCACAACATATTAATACATGAATCGGTGTGTCAATGTTATTTGTCTTGTAATCCGAGTACTATTTAGTACATACATACATACATACATAACTTCACGCCAGTTCCCTTGCGGGGTAGGCACGAACAACAGAGTGCCATTTAGGCTTATTCTTACACACCTCACTTGCCTCTTTGACATTCATAACTCTTGTCATGCAAACTCGTCTGTTCTTAAGGCTCCTGACATCACCTTCTGCTAGTACACGATCAATTTGATCATGGAAGGTGTGGTAACTATTTAGTACACGCCCATTATATATATATATATATATATATATATATATACACACACACACACACACATATATATATATGCATATATATATATATATATATATATATATATATATATATGCATATATATATATATATATATATATATATATATATATATATATATATATGCAAATTTCGTACCACCTCAGAATTTGATTTCTGAACGACTTTTACATTTAATTGATTTCTAAACGACCGGACGAACATCAAATGTTTGTCAGGTAGGTATAGTTTCTAAGGGAAAGCGAAATTGTTGTTTTTACTATATACCAAGCATTTTTTTCATATTTACTCACCTTTTAAAACTTCCCTGGACTTCCACAAATAATTCAAAACAAAAATTAGCCAAATCAGTCCAGCCGTTCTAGAGTTTTAGCGAGACTAACGAACAGCAATTGATTTATATATATAATACAATAATTACATCCCATAAATGTCCCACTGCTGGGCACGGGTCTCCCATATTAGTTATAGGGGAACGGACAGTATACCCGTCACGCTTGTCCAAGACGGCTTGGCATGTTTGACACATCGGCTAACTCGATACAGGTTGCATCAAGTTTTCCTTCACCGTTGTTAGCGCGTGGTAATTGTAACAATATGCACATTAGGTCAGAAAACTGCCTAAGCGGTGCATGCGTTCCGGCCAGGATCGAACCCGCACACTTTGAGTATGGGACGCGTGCGCTAGGCATTACGCTACCACGCCTTATTTATTTAACAGGCCAATTTTAAGTTTTTCTTTTTATGCAAAATGGTAACGGTCAACTAAACGGTTGGACCGATTTTAATGAAATGAAAATGATGCGACTGCAGCGCAATCTTGTTCGCTATTTTCGTATATCCGTGGAAAAGACGTCATCTATCGGGACAAAAAGTTTCCAAAGTTACCCGGGATATGAGCTAGCTCTGTGTCGAATTTAATTTAAATCAGTTCTACAGTTTTCACGTGATGCTATAACAGACAGGAAGAGAATAATTCTAAAAATTGTATTTTCGGAATAGCCTGCTCCGAATTATCCCTACTGATTTTTTGAAGTGAAACTTCTATATAGACGGGGTCTTAGGATTTTTCTGTCACGAAAAAGCGTCACGGCCGCGTGGAAGAGCGGCATAAATTGAGACTAGACGTGGTGAGAGGCGGCATAGACAATCGATGTTTTTATTGGTTCCGGATCGAATCCAGTTTTTTTGTTTGATAAAATAAAATATGTTGAAATAAACAATGCATTCATTAAAATGTACCTAACCTAACCAAATCATAATTTGCAGTAAACCTGCGAATAATCGAAATGTGCGCTGGGACACATAGTAGAAGTGAAACTTCAACCAACAAGTGGAAAAACGAATCGCAACAAAGTTTTTTTCACATTTTTAAACGCATAATATAAACTAGAACTGATTACAGATTTATTATGCTATAGATTAAATGTTGTATTGTAGATGTATTTTCTGTCGCAAATTCAGTACACAAATATTTTTGCTTTGTGAAACAAACAGACGTTTCTCATCATATTATTATTATTTTTAAATAAATTTCGTATGCATATGTTGAATATATTTATTCAACAATGAGCGGAAATAATTAAGAAACCGATGTGTCAATATATTTATGTATGTGTCAGACACTAATGTGTTTTCAATAATAAAGGAGTTATGAATCTGTTTTATTGTTTTTTTGACCGACTTTCAAATGGAGGAGGTTACTAATTCGACTTTTTTGTTTGTTTGATTGTTACGCGATTTCTCTGCCAATTGTGGGCCGTGGAATTTGTTTTCAAAACCCCCCGATTTTGAAACATTCTTCAATGGTGCTCCGCTCCTATTGATCTTAGCGTGATGATATATAGCCTATAGCCTTCCTCGATAAATGGACTATGTAACACTGAAATAATTTTTCAAAACAGACCAGTAGTTCCTGAGATTAGCGCGTTCAATCAATCAATCAATCAAACAAACAGACTCTTCAGCTTTATATATTAGTATAAGATAATTTTGGTATTAATTTAGTCCCAGATATACATTCGAAAGCCCTTATTGGTCCATTTTAGTAATTGATTGAAATCTTTTCAGTAATACAATTAGAATCTTTATGACTGTGACAAAGTCGTTGTAGCGTAATTGCTAGTTCACGCGTGCCAAACTCATAGCGCACGGGTTCGAATCCTGGCCGGAACGCATGCACCGCTTAGAGGCAGTTGTCTGGCCTAATATGCATATTGTTACAAATTACCACAGGCTAACAACAACGGCTAAGGAAAACATTGAATCAAATGAAATCAAATCAAATAATTTATTGCAAAAAAAATGGTTATACAAATGGGTCTTGTTATTTTATACTGATCACATGTTTTTGCCGGTTGGGCGTACAATTTTTTGCAAGTTATATTAATACGTGAAGCAAAAACTTTGTACCCCCTTTTTACGAAAATTGCGCGGACGGCGGAGTGTGAAATTTCGCACGCTTATAGTTTATATAGAGAAGGAGTGCAGAAGGCTAATATTTAAAAAAAATCAATAAAAAAACATTACACACACTACCATGTATTTGACACACACACGTATGTATACTCTTTTGTTTATTGATCAAGTCAAATTAACAGTGTAGCCTTGGCGAAATCTGTGATTATAGAAGTATAGTCTTTGACATTTATTATTATGGTCGAATTTCGATCACGGGCGACCACAAGTTATTACTAATGTTTCAATCTTAACCTGCACGTCGAGATAACCGACGTGTCAAACCCGCAAAGCCGTCTTGGACAAGCGTGGCGGGTATATTATCCGTTCGCTGATAATGGGAGACCCGAGCCCAGCAGTGGGACGTTTATGGACTGTTATTACATACATACATACGACAGGTCTACTGAACTCTTCTCTCAGGGATGATAATAATAATACATACATACATAACTTCACGCCAATTCCCTTGCGGGGTAGGCACGAGCAACAGAGCGCCATTTAGGCTTATTCTTACACACCTCACTTGCTTCTTTGACAGTCATAACTTTTGTCATGCACGCTCGTCTGTTCTTAAGGCTCCTGACTGTTATTATCTATACATATTACATATAATAAAACTGTAGAGGTCGAATTTCTGTACAATGAAAAAAAAAAATGCTAAAATCCGACTCAGGGGATGTAAGAAGTGATATAGAAATAATTTAGATTTTTTTGTATCTCTGTTTGTTCCGGCTAATCTCCGAAACGACTGGACCGATTTAAATGAAATTTTCTATGGTGGTAGCTTATATCCCTGGTCAACATATAGGATACTTTTGATCCCGAAAAAGAAAGAGTTCCCGTGGGATAGTTCAAAAACCACGACGCGGACGAAGTCGCGGACATCAGCTAGTTATACATATTGTGACTAGTATCTTAGAATATTTATAATGTTAATTATTTTTCCTTTTTGTTTCAGGTAAGCTAGCGACGTTTATTGAAGTGAGTCGAAAAAATTTAATTTCAGGGATTGTATATGGTTACACCGTGCTTTTCATAGATGGCGGTGTAGTGAGTAAATTAGTTTTACTTTTTATAAATACTATTTTGAATCTCATAATCCGTGCAGGAACGGAGAAAGAATACAATTTCCTGCGTTGGGGCGGCCTGTCGTAAGAGGCGACTTAACAACCCACAGCCAGGTGGTAGGGCATTTGCCCGACTGGATGGCTACCACCCCTGGTCTAAAGTATGTCACCATAACAACCTCGAGTTGTGTTCCGGCATTAGTGGCCAGGTTCCAGTCTCCCTTAAGAGAGCAGCAGCGCATTTGTAGCAACTTTGGTGGTGCAAATGTCCATAGGCGATGGTAATCGCTTTCCATCAAGTGGGCCGTCTGCCTGTCTGCTGATCTCCTGCAATAAAAAAAAGACAAACAAACGACTGTGCCACTAAGAGCCCACCGCTCTCGCGAGTTCTTGCAGACAGTGTGAGGGGTCCATTAAAACGTATTACTTTTGTTTGATCATTATAAAGAAAACTTACTAAATTTTTAAACATTTATTTCGCGAGTCTTCACTTATATGTATTTACTAGTTGTCCCGGCAGACGTTGTTCTGCCCTGAAGAAATAAAACTTAGAACCCGATTCCAGCGCCTCCTACCGGGTCCAAATGTGAGCTATCCTATCTTTCAAGTCGGATCAAACTGCACACGGTGTGCAAATTTGATTAAAATCGTTCAAGTAGTTTAGGAGTCCATCGCGGACAAACAACGTGACACGTAATTTATATATATTAAGATAAAGATAGCGTGGGCACGCCGTTGGAATTGACAGAATACCAAAATCAGGCAAACCTACGATTGAGACGATCGTGTCCGGCGATTTTGACGAGATAGTATTTAGCCCCTGATCTGAACATTATTTGACGTCTTTACGGCCGAAATACTCGAGGATTACAGCGCACGTAGCGTCAGGCGTCTGACAAAGACCAACAAAATGCAATTTTTTTTATTTTAGGAGATCAGCAGACAGGCAGACGGCCCACTTGATGGAAAGCGTTTACCATCGCCAATGGACATTTGCAACAGCAGAGTTGCTACAAATGCACTTCTGCTCTCTTAAGGGAGACTGGAACCTGGTCACTAATGCCGGAACACAACTCGACGTTGTTATGGCGACATACTTTAGACTAGCGGTGGTAGCCATCCAGTCTTGCAAATGCCCTACCACCTGTGGGTTGTTAAGTCGCCTCTTACGACAGGCCGCCCGGCCGCAGGAAATTGTATTCTTTCTCCGTTCCTGCACGGAGAAACATTTTAACAATAAGCATTCATCGGCCGCGTACGGCGTTACGCTGTACGCGGCCTACGGCGTTTATGACGCATCTAGGCTTTAACTTTGTTTATACGCCATCGTTTCATGTGGTCACGGTCAGCATTCGTCCGGATTTCATTGTTGATTTGCACTCCATCGGTAGTTGTTTACTATATAAATATTATTGAATCGCTTGCGAAGGTGTTTGTGCGTTTAATTGGGAAGTAATACAATGGAAATATACTTGCGCATGAGTAGGTGAAGTCCCTTGGCTTCGTGTCCGTGAACTGATTTATAGCCGGTTCCTATATCTTACCGACCGTTTATTTGACTTGCTATCGGTTGAATGTTATACTAATATATAAATCTGAAGAGTTTGTTTGAACGCGCTAATCGTAGGAACTACTGGTCTGACTTGAAAAATTCTTTCAGTGTTGGATAGCCCATTTATCGAGGAAGGCTATAGGCTATATATCATCACGCTAAGACCAATAGGAGCGGAGCACCAATGAAGAATGTTTCAAAATCGGGGGGGTGTTTTTAACTTGCTTTTTTTTTAAACTTCCACGCGGACGAAGTCGCGGGCAGAAGATATTTTGACATAAGCTGCATACAGGTAATGTCAAAATTCACCAATGGTAAGGCAAGTGTATGAATAGCAAGATCTAGGAACCGACCGTAAGAGAAGAGCCAATTGGTAGCCATCAGCTTGTCAACAAGGCTACAAAGTCTAGAGCGTCGACGACGGGTAACCAGTCTATAGGTGTATTCATCCGTTTACGAACGGAGAAAGAACACAAATTCCTGCGTTGGGGCGGCCTGTCGTAAGAGGTGACAAAATAACCTACAGCCCAGGTCTGAGTATGCCGCAATAACAACTTTGAGTTGTGTTCCGGCATCAGTGGCAGTTCCAGTTTCTCCTCCAAGGCCGGCAGTACATTGGCAGCACCTCTGGTATTGCTAATGTCCATAGGCGACAGTAACCACTTTCCATCGCAGTTGGGACATAAGCCTGTCTGCTGTGCTTCAGCAATAAAAAAAAGGTGTTCTATAGGAGTCATTTTGGAGAGTCTGCGGTTGAATGGTTCGACCTGATTCCCCCTACATCGTTCTGTCTTCGGACGACAAAGCGCTCTGGTTTACGCCATCGTTTCACAATCGAAACGCCACCAGTGTCAACGAATCGTATCGCCACTTCGTCAGCATGGATTTTGTTTTCACGTAACCCTAATTTTAAAAGTAGCCCACGTTAAACCTTAGAACATATCGGTTCAGCCGTTGCTGAGACTAGCTGGAACAAATGGTTTTAATTTTTTTTCGCCTTACCCTAAAAAAGTAGCCTAAATTACTCCTTATAACATCAGCTGTCTGCCAGTGAAAGTCCAGTCAAATCGGTCTATCCGTTTCAGACAGATAGACAAAAATTCTAAAAATTGTATTTTCGGTATTTCCTGGTCCGAATTGTCCCCGCTGATTTTTTTTCACATTTTTATTTTGACATTACAATTTTGCTTCAATTTTATTTATCTGTGTAGATGTAGGAGGAGTTCATAATATTTAATGAATGAATTTTACGTTTTAATATCCTTCGCCTATCCACTGCCCACAATTTGCGCCATGATACGTACCGAAAACTTATGACGCCTGCACACACTTCATCCTATTATGATAATTCTTTTACGGCGCAGGCTGTCAAACTTTGGAATATGCTGCATCTTACTGTCAGAGAGGCCAAATCCCTACCAACATTTAGAAATTTGCTCAGAAAACACTATTTAGCCACAAATAGCTATGTCTGATTAATAGGATATAATCATGCTTAATTAATTTATTATAATAACTTATGTATCTAATATATAAAATTCTCGTGTCACAGTGTTAGTTACCATACTCCTCCGAAACGGCTTGACCAATTTTTATGAAATTTTATATGCATATTGGGTAGGTCTGAGAATCGGACAACATCTATTTTTCATCCCCCTAAATGTTAAGGGTAGTCCACCATTAAATATTTTTTTTAAATTTTTAGATAAATTTTTATTTACTTATTTTTTTAGGATACAGCACTAAAAAATACATACAACCCTAAATTTTCACTCCTCTATGATCAACCCCTATTTTTTATTTGTTAATTATAAATCAATTTTTTTGGCAAGATTTTTAATCTTATTTTGTCATGACTTAGAATATATATATTTTTATATTCTCTTAATTTTCCACCTCTCTACTATCAACCTCTATTTTTCCATCGGGGTTTTTTCTTTTTTTTTAACTATTAGTCGATCAGTTATCCCCGCTAGATGTCTACCGTTGTCACCTCTCATCCAGCAAACATCACGGAGTAGGGATGAGGGTGCCTGGATGGTTTAGATTCATAATTAGAACCGGTAGGTGGCTCTGGGATCGGGTTCTAGAATTATATTTTTTAAAGGCAGGACAACGTTTGCCGGGGCCGCTAGTTATTATATATATATGACTATGTATATATATTTGTATATTTATTTTTAAATTAGTTTGAGTATTTATGTATCTATTGCCTTTTTCCTGCACCACCTACATCAACTGATTCAAATTTCTTGGATTTATGTTGCCTGGAAGAGATCGCTTTGAGCGATAAGGCTGCTAGAAAATATTGTAAATATGGTCTGTTTTTGTAATTGTATATTTTGGTGTGCAATAAAGTGTTATCTCTCTCTCTATTCAATATTCGGTCAATTCACAGTTCGTGGCATCTCTAATAGGAATAATTACAAAATTAATAATTTTCACTAATATGCATGTGTACTTACCATTAGAATCGTAGCCTGCAATGACAATATCCGACACGTTAAGACCTCCCACGGTGAGATCGTTCCACACTGCCAACGCCCTGTTCAGTGCCATCGGTCGTAATGGTACCAGGAGTCCAGAAGGTGGACGGAGCAACGAATCCTCGAGCCAACCTTTCAGCGTGGTACTTTTGCTTGGCGGTGTGAGCGGACGGGGTATCTGATCGTCATGGTTGCTCTTGTCGATGACATTGTTCGGCTCCGCTGAAAATGAAAATTTACGAGTCAGTTCTGGTGTAACCGCGCCGGTCTTTATCGCCGCTCTTAGAAACAGCTGTGCGATTTCAAAACTTACAACACTGTTGATCAGTCATAAAAGCTCAGCGGGCCACAGGATGATACTAGCGGGTAGGTAGCCGCAGTTAAGCTAAGTACAGCGGATCTAGACCCAATAGACGGTCATGATTTTATAAGGGTTCCAGGTTTGCCGAAATTATGTCAGTGCCAGATTTTTAAATTTGCACAGCCGAGATGCTTTTCATACCGTCAGTGGTGGTATATAATTTTTGTGAACTTACAGTTTTCGTGCTTTGGATTCCTTTGCCCTGGAATGTCTTGGTCCTCGTCAGACTCCGGTGCCTTGAGGTTGGTGTCGATCTCGTCTACTGCTTTGGTGGTCTCTTGTGGTGGTTCAGTCTGTAATACGATAGCTTTCTTACTTTACTTCGTTCGCGTTGACACGACGACCTTTGTTTAATGTTTGTAACGCAGCGCCCTCTATATGCCTATATTTTTTTTATTGCCCGAAGCAGATAAACAGGCAGGCGGTCTACTTTTTTTTATTTAATTTTTTATTGCTGGAGTTCAGCAGACAGGCAGACGGCCCACTCGATGGAAAGCGGTTACCATCGCCTATGGACATTTGCAACACCAAAGGTGCTACAAATGCGTTGCTGCTCTCTTAAGGGAAACTGGAACCTAGTCACTAATGCCGGAACACAACTCAAGGTTGTTATGGCGACATACTTTAGACCAGGGGTGGTAGCCATCCAGTCGGGCAAATGCCCTACCACCTGGCTGTGGGTTGTTTTGTCGCCTCTTACGACAGGCCGCCCGGCCGCAGGAAATTGTATTCTTTCTCCGTTCCTGCACGGATAGAACTGCTACTTGATGGAAGGTGGTTACCGTCGGCTAAGGGCGTTTGCAATATCAGGGGCGTAGTTGCGGGTAGTTCCCTCAATCATTGTTGTACGCGGAATAAACGTTCTGGAGAACCGTTGCGTGGTTGAGCGTGGGAGCTTAAGGGAATGGGGGAGAACACCCCGTCGATATTGGCCTATCTCACGGAAACGACGTCATTCATCGCGACGAAATGTATTTTAATTGTTTACCTTGGATATAGCTAACTCTGTGTCGAGTTTCTATATAAATAAACTATATGGCAGTAACAATATTTAATAAATTACCTACTATTATTAGCGAGCTCCCACTTGAACGGTTCAAATCCTATATAACAAGTTTTCTATTTAATAGATTATACTATAGCGTAGACAAATATATTGTTACGAGTTAGCGGGACTCGAATTAAAATGGCGTTACAATAACTGTAGAGTTTATTAGAACTATACAAACACGTATAAAACAGGTACAAATATAACCGAACACAACAAGTCCAAACGTAATGCAGAAGGTTGTAATTCAATAAAACGCGTAAAGTTCTCGCTCGACTAACGCCTTCCTCAATCGGGTCATTGCTTTATACTGCACAGATGCAATATGTCCGCCCCGCCGCGTGGACCGAATTTCCTAGAATCAGCTTGTACTTTAAATCCGTAACACCTGGCTAATGATGCTCTTGAGCGAGTACAATAGGACAATAGGCATTCTCCACAATAACTAGAAACGTATGCCAATAAATAAGTGAACAAAAGAAGGCGATCATAAAAGGATTACAATTAGTTCAAATGCGGGCAGGTAATAAAATGTCCTTTTACAGATCTGTACGTGGAATTTGTGTTTGTCGAGGCCTAAGTTGTAACAATATTAATGATAATACAATAAAATAATAAAATGACATTGAAATTTTAAAATTTAATACTTTAACATGTTTCTAATAATTTAAACAGTTCTTTTTTATTTATTTGTCATGTATACTTACTGAAATTAATTTTGAAACATTAGTGTAGGGTTTTAGCATCGAGACATTTAGTTAATGTAAGTATTTGCACATCATGTAAATGCCAAAACATTCTGGAAACGTTATATTATGTAATACCTATTCATGTACGATTACCTATGTTTTTGCATTTTTGATTTCCAAAAGACGCTGACATACGTATACTTATCTATACTAATATTATAAAGAGGTAAAGTTTGTGAGTTTGTGACGTTGTACGGGGTAATCTCTGGATCTACTAAACCGATTTTAAAAATTCTTTTACTGTTCGAAAGCTACGTTAACAGGGAGTGCCATAGGCTATATAACATGACGCTTTATACCACGGGAGTGGGACAGAGCACGGGTGAAACCGCGTTGGGCCGCTAGTTAATAAATATAGCAGCGCAAATATGTAACCTTCAGTGAGAATTATATGTTTGTGCCATTTGCTGTCGAGGCGCTTGGACCGTGGGCTCCTGAGGCCATGAGCCTCTACCAAAAATCAAAAGGACTCGTTGACTCTTCAGGTGATCAGAAGGCTGGGGCTTACCTCGGGCAACGGATCGGTACGGCGATCCAGCGAGGAAATGCGGCCAGTCTTCTGGGCACTTTACCCATAGAAGACGGTGATCTAGGCTCAGTATTCTACTTTTTTATTTTTTTTATTGCCGGCGTTCAGCAGACTAGCAGACGGCCCACTTGATGGAAAGCGGTTACCATCGCCTATGGACATTTGCAACACCAAAAGTGCTTTAAATACGCTGCTGCTCTCTTAAGGGAGACTAGAACCTGGTCACTAATGGCGGAACACAACTCAAGGTTGTTATGGCGACATACTGTAGACCAGGGGTGGTAGCCATCCAGTCGGGCTAATGCCCTACCCACCTGGCTGTGGGTTGTTTTGTCGCCTCTTACCACAGGCTGCCCCAATGCAGCAAATTGTATTCTTTCTCCGTTCCTGTACAGATATATATAGAATACAATACAATACAAGTGAGGTGTGTAAGAATAAGCCTAAATGGCGCTCTGTTGTTCGTGCCTACCCCGCAAGGGAACTGGCGTGAAGTTATGTATGTATGTATGTATGTATAATACAAATAAGTTAAGTTTTCTTTTATTGTATTCGATTATTTATAAATTTCTTTATTATATTAGCTTATAATTTATGTATATATTCGATTGTATAATAAAACTATATATACAAAATAAAATTAAAGTATAAAATCTACTCCCACACCGCTGTCAGTTGGAAACGTGTTTAAAGGACTGGTCACATTGCCTCGCTGAATGGCAACGCCAGTGCGTTGCGCCGGAGTTATAGACCAGTCTTTTGGTCACGTGAGACGTCTACCAGGCGTTTCGCTATGACTCGACAAAGTTTGTGCGACTCACGCGCCCATGCTTCCAGGGTCTCAACATCAAGAGCCGCAAATACATACATACATAACTTCACGCCAGTTCTCTTGCGGGGTAGGCACGAATAACAGAGCGCCATTCAGGCTTATTCTTACACACCTCACTTGCTTTTTTGACATTCATAACTCTTGTCATGCACGCTCGTCAGTTCTTAAGGCTCCTGACTTCACATTCTGCTAGTACACGATCAATTTGATCATGGAAGGTCTGTCGTGGCCTTCCACGACTTCTGCATCCATCCACTTTTCCAAAAGCCGCAAATATGTAACCATTACCGATGGTGGTATACTTGCAAACAATTTTAGGTCCTCCTGTTGTGCAGCAGCTGTGCCGGCTGACATGCTAGTGGCTGGAAGGTGGTACGCCGCCGGAGTATCGACGCAAGACACGTCCCATACTCCAGGGAACCTATGACATTCCATCGGGTCTCTTGCCATCGCCGCGCACGAGCCGTTCGGTTTTAGAACGTCAGGTGCCCCGGCGGTGACCAGAGCCCGACGGATTATGTCACTAAGTGTTGTATTACATGGAATTCCGCTGGCACTTTAGATTTTTTTTATTTTTATTATTACGTATAGGTTCGCGTTTGACCATTATTTCGCCCGATTTGAGCGGAGATATGGTCTAAGATCGAGCACGCTTACCTAGAAGGTACCTATTCACACGAGACTTGAAGACACCCAGGTTGTAGGAAAAGAAAAAAAATTGATACACGTTAGACCACGGTGACCGAGGCGCTTCACCTTTTCTCCACACTGATACACGTGTACATCTATTTCTAACCAGAAGCAGATAATATAAAAAAATTCGTGCTTCTTACTCTGAAAATGACGGATTTTCATACAAACTTTCATCTCCTTTTTTCTCACTTAGGGGTTCAATTTTCAAAAATACTTTCTTAGTGCGCACCTTCAGTACAGAAAGAACCACGATTCCAAATATTTTTCCTTCCTAGCCGCAGTAGTTTGGACTGTGTGTTGATATGTCAGTGAGGTCAAGTAATTATATATGTAGAGATTGTTTAATTTTGTTAATGAACCTACCACACGCAAATTGCACTCGCATAGGACCACTTGTCTAAATATCAAATTCTATTAACCTTGTTAGTATTATAATAGCTTGGCTAGATACAAAGTAATTCAACTATAGTTTATAAACTTCACCGTCTTGACTATTGTAAATATCCGAACTATGTTTGTCGTGCTGATCATAAACAATATGAAATATAGCCACCATTTTACTTTTTCAATAGGCCCGGTTCCTGTATCTTACCAACCTTTCATTTGCTTTACCATCGGTTAAAATATGACGTAAACTATGTACAAGTAATGTCAAAATTCAACCGATGGTAGGGTAAGTGAATCAATAATAAAATATAGGAACCAGCCCTAAGACTAGGGATTTTCCCACAAAATAAAGATTTTTTTTTTATGAATTAGCGACGTACTTACGTGTGCATTATGGGACTTGTATGTTTAGTATCTCGTAGGTATTTAAGCAAAAATACAACCCTTATTGAATCGCCATGCCGATATGGATAGGCAGAGACGATGGATTTTCACTTGCGATCCTGACAAAACACTTTCGCTTCATCTACTTTCATTAATCTCTTCACATTTGCACGTTTATTTGAGATGCTTTTCACCTGACCTCTCTCTTTTACACTTCTGCTATTTGATCATGATGTGTCAGTCGGAGTCTACCGGCACCAACTCTACCATTTACAGTGCTGCCTTACACTTATTTTGTGATTCTACTTTAAGCCATTCTCTCTACATACCCATACCAAACTACTTGTAAAATATCGTGATTTGAGATGCTCTTTACCTGACCTCTCTTTGACACTTCTGCTATTTGATCATGGTGTGTAAGTCGGAGTCTACCGGCATCAACTCTACCATTCACAGTGCTATTATACAGTTATTTTGTGATTCTAATTTCATCCATTCTCTCTACACACCCAAACCACTTTTAAAACATCGTGGTAAAAATAATTTTAATTAATATTGTAATACCGAAGTAAGAAAGAGAGTTGGTCTGAAAGAGAGTGTCGGGGTGAAGGTAAGGAAAGGAATGCTCCGGTGGTTCGGGCATGTGGAAAGAATGCATGATGAAAGAATGACTAAACAGATATACAATGCAAAAGTGGATGGATGCAGAAGTCGTGGAAGGCCACGACACACCTTCCATGATCAAATTGATCGTGTACTAGCAGAAGGTGATGTCAGGAGCCTTAAGAACAGACGAGCTTGCATGACAAGAGTTATGAATGTCAAAGAGGCAAGTGAGGTGTGTAAGAATAAGCCTAAATGGCACTCTGTTGTTCGTGCCTACCCCGCGAGGGAACTGGCGTGAAGTTATGTATGTATGTATGTATGTAATATTGTAAACATTACTTAAATAATACTTTATTTGACTATATAACGTCATAACTTGCTACGCTCGTGCAATAAGCGGCTTTGGTATTTTGTAAGATGATAAAACGTGTCTCAGTTGGTTTGCTAATCAACTGCTTTATTGTAACTTTACTGACCTCTGTCACTTCTGCACTCTGATTGACGTCCTCTTCTCTTCTTCTAGTGATATTCTCTAAATACTCCTCTTCTGAACTTTCTTCATTATGCTTCAGGCTTTGCGCTTCTGGCGCGACTTCTGGTGTTTCTGTAGTACTGAAGTCATCTACAGTACTGTTTGTATCTATATTCTCATAACTATCTATTCTAGTGTTGACATCTTCTTTGTCTGTATTATCATCTTCTAGAAATTGATCATCTCCTTCGTTATCTTTGGGTTTAGCTATTTCTATATCTTCGGGTCTTTCTGCGTTTCTTAATATTTCTGTTTCATCGTCTATGTTTGTTTTTTCGTCGTCACATTTTGTTAATATTAAGTTTGTTATTGTCAATATTATTATCAATTTAGTCCTAAACATTGTCATTTTGTTATCACTTTTCACTTGCACATCATGTATATAATTATCTGTGGACAAAAGAAACTTTGAATTAGAAATAGTTACATCACGTGGGATAGTATATATACACATATAGACATTATTACTTTCTAAAACTTGAATGTTCGTTAATATTTGTTTCTTTTTTGCATAGTTATATTTGAAAATTGGTCTGCATAATTTCTTTTAATAGTTTTTGAGTGTAAGGGCTCATTGTTTTTGTATTTTTCTACGAAACTATCAAAAGGTGTTTCTATTAAAGAGAGTCAAGAATTAAATACGTGGTAGAGCCATCTTGCTCCCTTAGTGTTGCAGATATTCATGAGCAACGGCAACTACTTACCAATAACTGGTCGGCTTCTTAGTATACTTACAAACAAACATGAAAAGGGCTATTTTCATAATTTTCGTGTTGCGTAGTTGGCAAGCAGGCAGATGGCTCAGGTCATGCAAAGTGGTTACCGCCGCCTAGAGGCGTTTTTTTTTATGTTTGCTTGGAAATAAACTGGCAAACGGGTCCACTTGATGGCAAGTGGCTACCGTAGCCCATGGACATCAACTGCAACACTAATAGAAGCCGATACGTTGCTTACCTCGTTGAGACTTTAAATATATGTTTACGCCCTTTTCGAAGAGTCCCGTATTGTAGCGCTCTGGGAAAACCGCTGGAAGGAGTTCATTCCATAGCTTGCTCACGTATGGCATAAAGGAATGAGCGTTACATACAGTGGATGATTTTATTGCACGAGTTCAGCAGACAGGCAGACGGCCCACTTGATGGAAAGCGGTTACCGTCGCCTATGGGTATTTGCAACACCAAAGGTGCTACAAATGCGCTGCTGCTCTCTAAAGGGAGACTGGGACCTGGCCACTAATGCCGGAACACAACTCAGGGTTTTTATGGCGGCATACTCTAGACCAGGGGTGGTAGCCATCCAGTCGGGCAAATACCCTACCACCTGGCAAAGATGTCAAGGAAGTGTGGATGAACTCCCACCACCAGGCACCACCAGTAGCGAAGTCAACGCGCTGCCAGTCTTTAGGATTAGATAAAGAGGATGAGATAGACTAGAGGATCAGATAGGAGAAATGGGATAGATGGGATTGACTATGAGACTGGAATAGGGATGGAAGAGAGAGTGGTCAATTGGCATTCACTTATCGCACGAAACAGGTTTAGCACATAGCCAACTGTTTCACGTCGATATTCTGTGAGAGCGTGGCATCACACGGATCGAGCATGCACTAAAAGCTGTAATCAAGATAGTGATTACACCATGGGTCTACTACGTTAAATAAACGCTCTTTGATGGCTTCGTAGCAAAAATATGTAAACAATGAGTCTTTCTCACCTCTACGGAAGCCACCGTTTTGCATAGATAGACACGCACTTAGTCGATTTTTTTTAGTCACGTCTCATAGTAATCATTGGGGTTTCGTATTAAGCATGCTGAATTTAAGTTCAATTAAATTTACCAATTTACATAAATAAGCATAGTGTTGTTGTGAATTTAATAATACGATTCGACCCAGTTCGACATCCGATCGCCTTGAATTTAATGTTACATAACAAAGTAGCGATGGGAGATACCGAGATGTTTAAACAATCGATGGAACCGCACTTGATTTAAGTTTACGATCGAGTCAACAATCGATTCGTTCTTGTACTGAATCACCGATGTTTTACGAATATTTCGAGTCAATTTATTGGCGTTAGTCGTGTGCTTATTCCATCATCCAAGTCTGTGTTCCTTGCTCTAGTTAGCTAGCTCTGAACTAGTTTACTTTAATAGTACCATTCGGTTATTAGAACTTTTCGATCTTCTTTGTTAGCAATCGAATCACGGTTCCTAACATGGCCCCAAATCTTTAACTTTAACAACAACAAAAAACACCATGCCAGTGCGAGCTAAGATCCAGATGCTTAAATATCCATAGTCTCTAAAATTCACATTAAATCAGTCTCGGTCAAATCAAGATTGATTTGAGTTGGTTTACAGACTACCAAAATCGTCGAAAGTTACGATTCCAATTCGATTCGATTGACAATTTGAGATACAGACTTTGCGCCCAGCTTAATGTTCATGAATTATACAAATTGTTGGATCGCTCACTGGTGGTTAAGCGCTGACCGAGTGAAGTGATAGTCCGATTGACGTTTGGTAATGTGAATCGTTTCTTTTAGTACAGTGCACGGAAACGATTCCTAATAGTATATCGTTCATGAGCTACTCACTACTGTTACTACTGACTAATTCGCATTTCAACTGGCCGGTGGACGACACCTGCCCCTGTAGAAAAGTGGCATTAGTCGTAAACGAATATAATGAAAATGTATAGAAATGACATAATACTTAGCGTAACGATATGTCGCTAATGTGACTTGTCTACAGGGCCAGTAGTGATTTCCTGGTCGTAAATCGCGTCAATTGCTCGGCGCGTCCATTATTAATGCCTGATTCATATATGTTCTAATCCATTAATTTGGCTTAGCATTGCCAGAGAATAGGGACTACTTCTATGGGAGTTTACGCCAATTTTTAACCAGCGGTAAGGCATGAATCTATAAGAAGATAAGGATGCATAAAGAGAAAAAAAATAGTTTTGGGAATTGCTTAATTAACTTGACACCTGTCTATTACATTGTTAGGTGTAACACAGAGCATGAAGTTCCACTTTGCTTTGATTTATCGTCATATTCGTAATATGAATCTCCAAACAGCCTTTTAGGCCCCAAGAATCCGGCACTAGTCGACCTCAGAAACCATCGATTACGAGTGAAAACAATCGAGTAATCGATATGTTTTGACAATTGAAATAATCGATTTGAAAGTCTTATCAACGCGCATCGCTAATACAAAGTGGATGTTAACACCGGTCATCTCAATATCAGGTGGGGTCTGTGGACTGGCCGGGCTGTATACCTCTGGTCCTGACATAAAGCGAATGATGGAACATCGAGGGGTTTTATTGAATATTTCCGACTCGGGTGGTTATTGTATTTCTTCGGAGGTGGTTTTATCATCTTAACGTGGCGAATTACATACACTCCCACCACGCTTTGCCCTCGGGGATAAGTCTGTAATCAAATTTTCTCCTTGATAATAAGTGTTTTTCTAATGTATTGGCTTGGGCACGACCGTGTGCGGCCATCACCTGCATGGCGTAAAAGTATAAATAATATTATAGGATTGATAATAAAGCAACGGACAGATATAAAATTGACGCCTTTGAAATATTGTGCTGGCGTCGGATGCTCAGCGTTCCGTGGACAGCTCGCCTAACAAATGCCTCCATACTGGAAGTGCTCGAGATTGGAGATCACCAAAGGCTATCAGCAGTATGCCGACAATGTATACTGAAGTACTTTGGCCACATAGCCCGAAAGAACCCAGATAATATGGAGAGTATTGTTCTTCGAAACCAGCAACGACTTTGATAGCAGACGGTAACTACTTTTCATCAGGTGAGCCATCTGCCTGTTTGTCAAGTTTAGAGAGTAAAAAACCATCGCGTGATGCAAACAATAGAGGAAATACTATTCCAACAATGATTTGTAACGTAACGTCTGAGAGTACTATACATTTTTTGTTTATCTATAATTAAATTAATAGCAATTAGTCGGTAGCGTGAAGTTTAATGGATTAAATTGATATCGTGGAATTTGTAGCCGGTGTGGAAGATGATTCGTTGTCAGATATAACGTTTCAATTATTTGTTTTGTTTTTATTGTTGAACTAGCTGCTGCTGTAACTTCTCACGCGTAAATTGATCTGACTAGTTTGAGCAAATATTCTAGACCTTTTTTATAGCTCGAGTTCAACAGACAGGCATATGCACTGCACACAAATGCGCTGCTGTTCTCTAAAGGGAGACTGGAACCTGGCCACTAATGCCGGAACATAACTCAAGGTTGTTATGGCGACATACTCTAGACCAGGGGTGGTAGCCATCCAGACGGGAAAATGCCCTACCACCTGGCTGTGGGTTGATTTGTCGGCTCTTACGACAGACCGCCCGGGCACAGGAAATTGTTTTCTTTCTCCTTTCCTGCACGGAAAAAACACCCCTTAAGGGTTGAATTTCCAAAAAAAAAAACCAACATATGTGTACACGTGTACTTCTAACCAGAAGCGACTGTACAAAGTTTAATGCACTTCTTAATTTGAAAATGATGGATTTTCGTACTAACTTTGATCCCTCTTTTTCACCCCGTTAGGGGTTGAATTTCCAAAAAAAAACCCGATTCAGGTGTACATTTATTTCTAACCAGAAGCAGGTATATAAAATGTCGTGCTTCTTATTTTGAAAATGACGAATTTTCATATAAACTTTAATCGTTTTTAACCCCCTTTATGGGTTGAATTTTCAAAAATGCTTTCTTATTCCACATCTGCAGTGTAGAAGGAACTGGAAGATTGACGAGTACAAACGTAAAGGTAGACCAGACCAGATGATGATTTGTGGTGTGTCAGAGGACGTATGCCAGAATGGAAGAATTATGAAAGGAAATACATATTGTACCAACACTAAAAGATTGTGAGCAAGTGAAAGAAACGAGAGGAGCAAGTGGTGATGAGGGATGAAGGGAGTCTTGAACTGGAAGATAATGGATTTAAGAATGATGGATATGAGATTAAAATAGAGACTGATATAAAGATACTGTGCCTTGTATGTAAATCAAACAAGTTGCAATATTCGTAAAAGAAAACCCCGAATTGTTCCCTAGACATCACGAACTGCGGTCACGGCAACTTAGGGCGAAAACAGACAATAGATTATTGTTTCCCCAGCTGTAAATTGTCACTACAGAAAAATTCAAATCACATGTCGGTAAAGGTTTATAATAAACTTCCCGAGGATTTTAAATATCTGTCCACAAATCTTTTCAAACAAAGACTACATAAATGGCTGTTGGTTTAATGTTTTTACTCCGTTAACGAATTTTTAGGATGATTTTTTGGCAAATTGCATATGATTGACATTCATGTATTATATATAGATTTTATTATTATATATAGACGTTTCCTTCCACCCATATTAATATTATATAAAATTATTAGAGCTAGTCATGTTTGCTGAAGAGTTTCTTGCGCCGCTTCTTCTCTTCAAGCCATAACATGTTGCGAAGCGGTGGTAAATTAGATTAGGCTCCCATAGAGTAAATAATAACCCATAAACAAAATTTAAACTAAATAATTAAAATTAACTAGTTGGCGGTAGGCTAAATAAAACTTTAACAATACTCGTTGACAATTGACATCCTTGTCTTACGTGATCACGGCTACTGAAAAGTGGCCGAAACGTCGGAATAACCAAAATCAAATAAATTACCGCGCTTAAAACCGTTAAAACTTAGTCTTATTATATATCGCAAACTATACCATCCCCCGTCTATCTGTAAACTACATAAATGACAAAACTTGACAAAACTTACAAAACATAATAGATAGCATGGACCAAGTGGACCAAGTGGACCCCGTGGCCTCAGTAGACCAAGTGGACGAAATGGACAAAATCACAAAACCTATTCTAGTTTCCGGGAAAACCTTTACATAAATCTATCCCATTATCCGGGATAAAAAGTATCCCTTGGCCACCCTCGGTATTAAAATTACATATGTACCGAGTTTCAGCCAAATCGGTCCAATAGTCTTTCCATAAAAGGATAACAGACAGAGAGACAAATATATTTTATCCCGGAAACGATCCCATTTTTCGGGATAAAAAGTATCCTATGTACATCCTAGGCATCGAAGATAGAGATATATATATATATATATATATATATATATATATATATATATATATATATATATATATATATATATATATATATATATACACACACACACAAATCGATCCAGTAGTTTTCCGTGAAAAGGGAACAGACAGACAGAGTTACTTTCGCAGTTATAATATTAATAGATATTACAAATTAATAAAGAAATAAAAAGGAAATGGAACAAAAATCAAGGACATACGTGGACAGCAGATTGCAATTTAAGATAGATTAAACTATAGAGGCAGGAATGTATAGAAGGGAAAGTAAGCCACTTATAAATGACTGGTAAAAGTTGAAAAGAAAGAAATATAAATAATAAAACAGTCGCTTTTTGGGGTCAGTTTATTGAAATTTGGTAAATTTTGAGTAATATTTGCACGATCAAATTTCAAAATGAAATATCATTTGCATTGCAAGTAAGGTCAATTGAAATAGAGTACTCACTAAATTCTGTGCAAATAAATGCTTGCACATCGTACTTAGAATACTTTGTAGTGCTAATGCTCGTTTAGTGTGTTAATGGCAGAAATAAACAGTGTTCATCTATTCAGTGCTTAATATAATTATAACACATAATATTATTATTCATTGCTAGGATATGCCCGGGACTTCGTCCACGCTTTACTTGATTTTATTTTTTTGCAGGAGTTCAGCAGACCGGCAGACGACCCACTTGATCGAAAGCGGTTACCATCGCCTATGGACATTTGCAACACTAAAAGTGCTACAAATGGGCTGCTGCTCTCTTAAGGGAGACTGCAACCTGGTCACTAATGCTGGAACACAACACAAAGTTGTTATGGCGGCATACTCCAGACCAGGGGTGGTCGCCATCCAGTTGAGCGAATGCTCTACCAACTGGCTGTGGGTTCTTTTGTCGCCTCTTACGACAGGCCGCCCGGTCGCAGGACATTGTATTCTTTCTCCGTTCCTGCACGGATAAATATTCGCAGAACACAAGTACCGCATTTAAAAAAGAGTGTAAACTATGGTTTTAGTGATAACTGTGTCGCAATAAGCTAATTTTTATACACCCGAACAACTACAAATCACTCGTTTGTTTTTATTTAAACAAAATTAAATTAAATCATTCCCAGAAAAATTCCCGCGGGATTCCCTGGATAACAAGTAGCGCAGATTTTGATTCTAAGAATTTTCTGTCGATCAGCGAAAGCCGTATCGAAATCGGCCTAGTAGTTTTTACGTGAATCCCGAACAAACAGACAAGAAATCTAAGAAAGATTGCATCGTGTTCACCGTTGTTTATATCAGTTGTTGTTTTGTTTTGTATACTGTCCGTTCCCCTATAATGGGAGGCCCGAGCCCAGCAGTGGGACATTTATGGGCTGTTATTATAATATTATACATACATAATAATAATTATATTATGTCTCTAGGGCCGGCTCGATTCTCCTCCTATCCCACATCGCCAGTCCAATTTCTGCTATCCCATCCCATCAGGAAGGTTGTCAACTTGTTGGCTTCATCCCTGGTGTTGCCAACGTCCATAGGCGGCGGTAACCGCTTTCGATTATTTCAGTTATTCCAGTTTCAATTTAAAAAAAAGGTTTGGCGCAAGCTATTTTGGCATACTTACTTAACATCAACTTTAAAGTTATGTGCCGCGTGTAAATAACTCATTAAACGCATAACTTTGAATTGCGGTCACTTACGTAACGCTTTTTAAGGTCAAGTAATTGGTTACCGAAAAGGCGAGAACTGCACAAGTTGGTATTTAATGTAAATTTGATCACTTAAAAAGTTAATTTATATTTTTAGGGTTAAGTAAGATTCCATTGCGATAGTGTCAATAATTCGTATTCTACTAAGTCCGAAATATATTCTCGATATCGTCGCGGCGAAATAATAGTAGAAAATAATTGGTATTACCATGGGCAGAAATGATATTAGCCAAAATTAATATTGAAAAGCTACCAAAATTTTGAAATTTTTTTCGCGAGTTTTCACTTTTTTTTTATTGCAGGAGATCAGCAGACAGGCAGACGGCCCACTTGATGGAAAGCGGTTACCATCGCCTATGGACATTTGCAACACCAAAGTTGCTACAAATGCGCTGCTGCACTCTTAAAGGAGACTGGAACCTGGTCACTAATACCGGAATACAACATCTGGTTGTTATGGCGGCATATACTAGACCAGGGGTGGTCGCCATCCAGTCGAGCAAATACCCTACCACCTGGCTGTGGGTTGTTTAACTTATAAATAGTTATAAAAATAAGAGTGTCATGCCACAGGCACGCCATTGGGATTGTCAGAATACCGAGATCAGGCAAACCTACGATTGAGACGATAGTGTCCGACGATTTTGAGGAGATAGTAATAGCAGAACAGGGCCCCAGGTTTCCAAACGTCTATAGAATAGAACAGAAGAACTTATTGCCAATATTTTATGTACAGTATAAGGTATGTTATTGTAGTATCAATACATTTTGCCTCGTTAGGCGTGCAATATTTGAATTTTATAATGTCAATATCTTAGAATAATAATCATCATAAAAGGCAATAATAGAAATTACAATCAAATTCAATAGTTTTTATTCAAAATAAGTTCCGCTGGAGAACACTTTTTGAAGGTCGTACATGTAAGTCAAAATTTAAATCTACTTCCTATTCTAAGTACACCGCTTCGCAGTGTGTTATTACTGTTCAAAGGCGAAGAAGCGACAAGAAACTCCCCAGCAACACGTCTAGCTAAAAAAGATTTTTTCATCATAATTATATATATATATATATATATTTCTAGCTGACCCAGCAAACTGCGTACCGCCTCAGAATCAATAAATAAAAAAGCCTCATTCAAAACCAAAAAAATGAAAAAAGAACTTCACTTTTAAATTTAATTTGATTTCTGAACGACTTTAAACTTAATTGATTTCTAAACGATGGGACGAACATCAAATGTTTGACAAGTAGGAATAGTTTCTAAGGGAAAGCGAAATTGTTGTTTTTACTATATTCCGAGCATTTTTTTAATATTTACTCACCTTTTAAACCTTCCCTGGACTGCCACAAATAATTCAAAACCAAAATTAGCCAAATCAGTCCAGCCCTTCTCGAGTTTTAGCGAGACTAACGAACAGCAATTGATTTATATATATATATATATATATATATATATATATATATATATATATATATATATATATATATATATATATATATATATATATATATATATATATATATATATATATATATATATATATATATATATATATATATATAGATATCAGGCTCTTTTTATTTTTTTTTAAATACATATAGAAGTTATTACAATATAGAAAGAAGAGTGAATTTGGGGAATAGTTTGAATGGAGCGTTAGGTAAACTTCTAGGCGCTAAGAACCTCAGCCAGAAGGCCCAGCTCGCCGTACACAACGCGGTGCTGGTACCTACGCTCACGTATAGAAGCGAGAGTTGGGTATGGAAGAGAGAGCATGAAAGTAGAGTAAACGCGGTCGAGATGCGAACATTGCGCAAAATCTGCGGAGTGACGCTCGCGGACCGCGTTCGTAATACCGAAGTAAGAAAGAGAGTTGGTCTGAAAGAGAGTGTCGGGGTGAAGGTAAGGAAAGAAATGCTCCGGTGGTTCGGGCATGTGGAAATAATGCATGATGAAAGAATGACTAAACAGATATACAATGCAAAAGTGGATGGATGTAGAAGTCGTGGAAGGCCACGACACACCTTCCATGATCAAATTGATCGTGTACTAGCAGAGGGTGATGTCAGGAGCCTTAAGAACAGACGAGCGTGCATGACAAGAGTTATGAATGTCAAAGAAGCAAGTGAGGTGTGTAAGAATGGGCCTAAATGGCGCTCTGTTGTTCGTGCCTACCCCGCAAGGGAACTGGCGTGAAGTTATGTATGTATGTATGTATGTACAATTACTTTTCAAAGAATGAATGGAGTTGTAACATACAAAAAATATTGTTACCGTCGCAGTAATGACATACTAAGAATTTCTACTGCGACAAATCTCCATAGATTCCTTAATGTTATGCAAAATATAAACTTTATATAGAAGATAGCATAAAAGGCTGGAGCGAGCAGCTATGTAAATGCAGTTTTGTCAATTAAATATACTTCAATTGTCTAGTATCCCTTTCTAAGCATGGTAATTTTCAATTTAGCTTTTAATTTACTGAAGGGCAGATCTAACAAATCATGATCCTCTAACTTGCGTGGTTCGACGCGTACTTGGCCGATTTTTGCCTTTGAGTATTAGATCTCTAAATAGGTTTTTGACTGTAATACCATACGTACCAGTCGCGCGTTTAACCATATACCATATTGGTTGTCAATTTGTCAGTTCGCTTGCCACCGGTATCACCATAAATAACGTTGTGTCTTTTTAGCCTCATGACCTCCTATAGACGAGTACGTAGCGGTGGTATTATATCGAGATGGCATAGGTTAGAAAATATTTGGGATTGTCTTTTTTAATTTCTGTATGTTAACAAACCCATTTCGAAAAATAGTGTCGCTGATCATTTCTATAAATGACAGAACATATATTTTGAAAAGAAAAAATGTTTGACATTTACACGACCTTCGTTGACATCATCAGACATTGAAAGGCACACTTGGTGTCAATGTGATATGAAAATCACTTAGGTTATTATATAAAGAAAGATTTCGTTCGGTGTGACTTTTTAATACTTCATTGAAATCTGTATAAACCTCAGAGTAATATTATTAATCCAAAGGAGACGGATAGGCTTTGAAATTCATTCAACTGATTATCTATTTTACTACTTTATAATATCCCTTTACTATTTTACCTAATAAGAGTTTAAAATCGAGGTGCGCCTTTTTTTGAACAATTTCAGTTGCGTATATAGGCTGCAGTTATCTGCGTAGTCATTAGTATGAAAGAGATTCCTTCTGAATCATGGTTGATAAATCTTTTAATTTATAAAAAGCTATAAATAGCGTTCAAATTATCCAGTAATATGTAAACGTATTACAGGATAATTCCTAAAAGTTTCAGTGAATTTAAAATTTAAAACAACGTTGTCGAAGTGGATTTATTATGGTGAGGTTTTTATCGGTTATATGTGCATGTCTTCTCTATAAAATTCTCTCTCTATGGACGGGTTCGAGCCACACAAAAGCCGTAATTCATTTACGATGATCACGCGTTGCGCATTTTCGCTTTCTTCCCCTTAAATAGGCAGATGTACATGTTATACAATCCTATTGAGACGCTTCGTAGTACGAGTCCGGTTGTATGATTGTATTTTCCCTTCTGGTCGTTAACCGTGTCATACTTTACAAAGGCAAATCACTACTTTTGCCTTTTGCCTATTTTATGTCTCTCTCTCCCTTTTTTATTTTTTTTTATAAATGGAATACATTTCGTACCATACTCAGTCCCTTTTGGCTGTGGGAGTGGGACCGGACTGCGGCGATAAGCGCCGCGCAGCGTGTGCGTGGACTCTGGGCGGAACCAACTACTCCGCTAAACCTAAACCTGCGTCCCATACCCGGCGTTTCTGTGGAAGAAGATGATATGACGAGCGAAGCTACACCCATTGCTCAACCGCGCAACAAGCTTAGGTCACCCCGGGATACAGAGTGACCCACTTCGTCAACAGAGGTTGGATCCGTCGCATCCCCACGATGCTCGAATCATGGGAGGAGATTTTGCGCATACCCGTGTCTCCGGAGGCCAATCTGACGACGGAGTCCGAGGAGCGCGTGCGCAGCTCTAGCGCCCTTACTATCTCATATCTCTATCCCTAGTGATTCCGGTGATTAGCAGCCGTGACATACAGACAAATACCGGAGCGGGACTGTTAATACTGTTATTATATTTACTATTCTATTATTTATATGTAACTATTTTGTGTACAATATCCATGCTATCCAGCATACTGCAAGGATTCTCAGGGGAGTGCAGTACCTTTTCTAAGGCTAGCCAGGGAAACTGTTTTTTGTTGTATGGCAAGAACCCACTTGATATCCTCTTATTTTCCTTTTTATAAAAAATAATAATAAATAAACTAGCTGTCTTAATCTTATTTTGATCGCGTTTTATTTATTTTAAAATAAAGCGTGACAAGCTGACAGTGAAGTTCTTTTCTACAAGCTTTAATTTAACTTGCATGTTTGATAGTTACTTGGTTACTTAGTTTGTTTGTTTAATTCGAATCTTACATACCTTGCAAGATTCGAATTAATTACTTAGAATTACTTCCTTTAGACGTTGCAATCTCGCATCCTTGTTCAATCACGATGACAATATATGAAAATGAAAAAGATAAATATATTTTTCAAAACATTTGCTCAAAAAATGCATTTACGAAGCCTATATACATAGTTCGACAGTTAAAAATTACGCACCACACAATGAAATGTGCGGTAATATAAGTACTTAGATGAAAAAAGAAATATATAAGAATTCCACCGAGGTGTTTTACATTACGAAAATAAATAAGCTGAATAATCGAACCTCCTTGGAAACGCCTTTTGATCAATACATTTGTCTCACTTTGATACTATTGAGAAAATGATACGAAACATGTAGTTCTAATTTTCTCTTGTACTCGTGACTATGGTAAGCCCTCGACTTCGTCTTAGGTTTACATTCGTCTACTCATTTGTAAACATCAACTTACCACACTAGTATCATAGATACCTAGTTTTTAGTTTTACAGCAAACGACAAGGCATTTCCAGTGAGTATTCTATATTAGATTTGCAAGAAGTACGTTATTGAATTCTTTCATGACGGAGATGATAGGATGTTTGTATTTGTCTGATGGTTTATTCTCCCGGCCTCTATTTTTTTCTTCTTTTATATTTTTATTTTATTGCATGAGTTCAGTAGACAGGCAGACGGCTCATACATACATACATACATACATAACTTCACGCCAGTTCCCTTGCGGGGTAGGCACGAACAACAGAGCGCCATTTAGGCTTATTCTTACACACCTCACTTGCTTCTTTGACATTCATAACTCTTGTCATGCACGCTCGTCTGTTCTTAAGGCTCCTAACATCACCTTCTGCTAGTACACGATCAATTTGATCATGGAAAGTGTGTCGTGGCCTTCCACGACTTCTGCATCCATCCACTTTTGCATTGTATATCTGTTTATTCATTCTTTCATCATGCATTCTTTCTACATGTCCGAACCACCGGAGCATTCCTTTCCTTACCTTCACCACGACACTCTCTTTCAGACCAACTGTCTTTCTTATTTCTGTATTACGAACGCGGTCCGCAAGCGTCACTCCGCAGATTTTGCGCAGTGCTCGCATCTCGACCGCGTTTACTCTACTTTCATGCTCTCTCTTCCATACCCAACTCTCGCTTCCATACGTGAGCGTAGGTACCAGCACCGCGTTGTGTACCATCGCCTATGGACATTTGCAACACCAAAGTTGCTACAAATACGCTGCTGCTCTCTTAAGAGAGACTGGAACCTGGCCACTAATGCCGGAACACAACTCAAGGTTGTTATGGCGACCTACCTTAGACCAGGGGTGGTTGTCATCCAGTCGGGCAAATGCCCTACCATCTGGCTGTGGGTTGTTTTGTCGCCTCTTACGACACGCCGCCCCAACGCACGAAATTGTATTCTTTCTCCGTTCCTGCACGGATAATTGTTGCCCTTTCATGGCCCCATGCAAGCCTTCTAAAATACAGGTAATTTTTATGGACCGTGGTCTAAATTTTCACATTATTACATTACATGCAATACCACCTTTAAGAGGTTAGACAGACGTCTGCAAAAACAACTCTGATATATTTCTTGCTAATTCTTTTTTGTTAAGTGGATGCTGGTTTTTTCTTTGTATGTTGTCACGTCAGTTTCAATGATTGATGTTTGTTATAAATTAGTTGTTGCTAGGGATGTGAGATATATAAACGTACATCGATACTCATATCGTATTGAAAGTTGATAATCGATTAATCGCCTATTTTAGCGAGATATCTATACGAATAAATGAGATAGTGTTTTTGTTCGTAATGTTAAAAGTAACAGATTTTTACTAAATGCATATGAGAGTATATATGGTACTTATATCAAAAAAACAATTTTGTCTGTCTATCTGGATGTTCCGGCTAATCTTTTAAATAGCTGCGCCGATTTTGGCGGGACTTTTACACGCAGATGATGCAACTGATGTTATAAGGAGTAACTTAGGCCACCTTTTTTTATCTTTTTTAGGGTTGAAGTCTGGCAGTTGGTTTTTGTAGCAAGCAACAAAAACCAACGGCCAGACCTGAAGACACTATGAGCTCTTTCTGCGTGCACTGGAACACAAACCAACTTGATTGCTTTTTCTTTTAGTTTTACTTCCACCCATTTTAATTTTATATAAAACTAGCGCGGTTTCACCCGCGCTCTGTCCCGCCCCCGTGGTATATAGCCTCATGTTTTATAGACTATGACACTTCCTGTTAACGTAGCTTTCCAACAGTAAAAGAATTTTTAAAAATGGTTTAGTAGATCCAGAGATTACCCCCTACAACGTCACAAACTCACAAACTTTACCTCTTTATAATATTTATATAAAATTATTTTAGCTAGGCATGTTTGCTGAAGAGTTTCTTGCACCGCTTCTTCATTTCAAGCCACAACATGTTGCGAAGCTGTGGTAAATTAGATTAGACTTCCATAGAGTAAATAATAACCATGAACAAAATGGCCACAAAAATAAGTTGGCGGTAGGCTGGATAAAACTTTAACAATAGGTACTTATTGACACTTGACATCTTTGTCTTTCATGATCACGGCTTCTGAAAACTGGCCGTAACGTCAGAATAATAAAAATCAAATAACTAATTTATTTGATTTTTAAACGCGCTGAAAACCGTTAAAACATTTTATTATACAAGTCGCGAAAACTTAAGAAAATATTATTATCTACTGTGATTTCTAACTTTAAATTTGACTGAAGTTGTCTAATAAATTTAAACATCATTAAATAGTGTGATTCATTGAAAAAATCCTGTTTCTAATGTAAGAAAATAATGTTCTAAGGAAAAACAATGTGTATAAGTGCTGACTGTGCTGCCTGTACGGTTGTATCGTATATTAAAATGTATCGATAATCGTGACATCAAGCCAATATAGTAGAACTAAATACGGGTGCAATTTATATTATCCATGTAGATATGTATATATCATTGATATTATAATATCGATTCTACATAATCGATATCGTCGTGTATCGATGTAATCGGATTTCCATTCCTATATTATGACTGCAAGGTACAAATGTAAAGGTAGACCAAAAAAGAGATGGATGGATTGTGTGAAGGATGATACGATGATTAGTGGTATGATAGAGGATGTATGTCAGAATAGAGGAGTATGGAAGGAAAAGACATATTGTGCCGACCCCACATAATTAAAGAGGAGGTGAAAGAAAAGAAAGAGATTATATATTTATCGAATCCGCATTATTGATTCTACAATATCGGTATTGTTGGAACGATGTTATCGATATAATCGGATTGTGATTCCTAATATTATTTATTTTTATATTAATCGCATTGATCGATTTTACAATATCGATATTGTTGGGTTGATGTTATCGATATAATCGGATTGTCATTCCTAATATTATTTAATATCTTGCCTCGCTTGTGTTATCGCTTTGACTGACGATCTCTCCATTGGGCCATTGCTTTATAATGCACCGATGCAATATGTCTACCTGGCAAGCGTCGACGCAATTTCCCAGAAAACGTAATCCGCACACCTGCGTAATTATGCCTGCGAACGGCCATAAACGAGTACAATACACAATAGACTGTTTTCTAATTACAAATTTTAAACACAAAGTAAACAAAAGAAGATAGTCATAAAACAGTTTCAATGTTATTAGCTCAAACGCCGCGGCAGGTAATAAATGTGCTTTGTCTACAGGTATGCAGGGTTTGAAGTTTCAATGACCCACAAAAGACTTCATTAGTAAACTAGATATTATATTTAAAAAAGAAAAAAAAAACGGTAGTTTTTAGTTGGAAACCAGGTTCATTATAATTCCTTAAGTTTGAGACATTAGGATGCAAGAAAACCATCAAGTCAATTCTGACACAAAATGTCGCTTAAAACAAATAGCCTTTCACCCCTCGATATAAAAGATTTAAAACACGAAATTTGAAGTATTAATGAAAAACTTCAAAACATTTCCAAGTCTATCTGTATGAGCTTAGTGCTTAAATTATTACATATAGTGTATTCTATCTCATTCTCTCGCAGGCTTAGTCCTATTAGTTTGATGTGTTTATCTCTTTTTATTGTCGCTTTTCGTTTTATCGACTTTCAAATCACAACGATGCTAAAGAAGTTTCACTTCAAAAATCTAAATATATCAATATTGTGGCCAGCGTCACACCATATAATACATCTGGCCTCCGTAAAAAAGTTGAATATGGTTAGTGCAGCCTTACTTTTTTTTTCACCGGGCTTCCCTATCATTGCTCAAGGCAGGGATTTTATTTACTTATATTTTTTTTATTTACTACTACTATAGGCATTTACTTTTGTACTACTACTAGTCTAATATTCATATTGTTATAATTTATTAGATGTGAGGTTTAAAGGTATGTTGGATGGAATATTATACACTTACATAAACTAAGCTTACCAGCTTGCCATACGCAACGCGGTGTTGGTACCTACGCTCACGTATGGAAGCGAGAGTTGGGTGTGGAAGAGAGAGCATGAAAGTAGAGTAAACGCGGTCGAGATGCGAGCACTGCGCAAAATCTGCGGAGTGACGCTCGCGGACCGCGTTCGTAATACCGAAATAAGAAAGAGAGTTGGTCTGAAAGAGAGTGTCGGGTTAAAGGTAAGGAAAGGAATGCTCCGGGTGCTTCGGGCATATGGAAAGAATGACTAAACAGATATTCAATGCAAAAGTGGATGGATGCAGAAGTCGTGGAAAGCCACGACACACCTTCCATGATCAAATTAATCGTGTACTAGCAGAAGGTGATGTCAGGAGCCTTAAGAACAGACGAGCGTGCATGACAAGAGTTATGAATGTCAAAGAAGCAAGTGAAGTGTATAAGAATAAGCCTAAATGGCGCTCTGTTGTTCGTGCCTACCCCGCAAGGGAACTGGCGTGAAGTTATGTATGTATGTATGTACATAAACTAAATACGGATGTTTTAATACTACTATATTTTAAATATACATACACGCCCGCGTTTCCCTCCCCGAGTGCAAACACAACAGTGCAGCCTTACTGGCGAATACCAGGACCTCCGGCCGCCATGAACCCGCAGCGCGAGTGACGGTCTGGGGAGGCTTTAAGCTGCCGAGTAGGGGGACGCGTCGGTGAATCGCGCGCGCCCCTCTCAACCTTGACTCCGGAGAGTCCTGCCCGACAGGGCGGGCCCACGCCAGCCGAGGTCGCGGAAGGAAAGCTCACGCACATCCTTGTCAAAAAAACTTCAATGGACAAGTGGCAAAATGAATCGCAACAAAATTTTAACTTCGAAATTTTACGGACAGGTTTTCAAATTGGACAAGTACATTAACAATCTGTCTGTAAAATTTCAAGTTAAAATTTTGTTGCGATTCGTTTTGCCACTTATCCGTTGAAATTTCACTACTACTATGTGTCCCAGCACACATTTCGGTTTTTCGCAGGTTAACTGCAAATTATGATTTGGTTAGGTACATTTTAATTAATGCATTTTCTATTTAATCATATTTTATTTTGTCAAGCAAAAAAACTGAATTCGATCCAGAACCAAAAACCGCATCTATAGTATACTCTAAAATTATGCCGCCTCTCACCACGTCTAGTCTATTAACGCTTTTTCGTGACAGAAAAATGCTAAGACCCCCCGTTTATATAGAAGTTTCACTTCAAAAAAACCTTACTGAGGAATGTCATTGAGCGCCTATTGTCGAGGACACTGAAACATTTGACTGTTCTATAGATCCGGGATAAGCTAGTGAAATTTAAAATTCTAAACGCCACCTCTAAGGCTTTTCCCCAGACCTTTACGATAGAGGTCGGAATATGTCAAACTCTAGTGAGTGTTACAGTGTTTTTAGTACTCTCAGTAAGTCCACGTGTTTGATGTCAACGGATAAGATGATAGAAAATGATGATTTTTTCTTCTTTAATTTAAATACATAATTAAAATTACTCTTTAATTAATTGCCTCTTAGACTGTTTGAGTATGGAACTAAGACCTTAAAAGACACTAGATTATAGATTTATTTCGTTACAATATACTCATAACACAGTTTATAATGGTATTTAATGAAAGTTTAGAATAGAATTATGGTAAAGCATTAGTGATAATATTACACTTATTTTCATTTTCAGCTGGTACACACCGTTTGAAACATCCATTAAGTCATTTTTATGTATCTATAATAACAAATCAATTTTTCACAGCTTTGTGTATTGATCGATTTTAGTAAAATTTGGCATAGTATACATAGTTACTACATATACTGAAGAAATAGGATTCAACTCTTAATATCAACTTAGTTTCCGCGGGAAGACCAGGGGTGGTAGCCATCCAGTCGGGCAAATGCCTTACCAGCTGCCTGTGGGTTGTTTTGTCGCCTCTTACGACAGGCCGCCCGGCCGCACATAATTATATTCTTTCTCCGTTCCTGCACAGAAGCTCAGGTTTACGTTTACTTTTAATATTTTATTTGATTAATAAAGAAGATTTTAGTGAAATTATTAATAATAAACAAGTTGCCTAAAGCAACCATGTTCGCAGATTTTTATTACGAACATGATACATATCAAAATAAATGGAACTTTATGCTTGATTTGTCTTTTAGTTACCAGTATCTATATAGACACGTGTCAATTTCACTAAGCGCTTCTCCAAAATCGGCCGTTTTAGGCCATCAAATAATAAAATTCACAATATTGTTAAGTAACGAAACTAACTAGTTTGCTAACAAAACACTCGCTTGCCGCCAATCGAACCGTGCGCGACTGATTTGTTTAGTCATCGTGATCTTACTGATGGTACATTTATACTGTGACAGCGTTCCGAATAGATTTATTGTATAATTTGCATCATTAAGAACGGTGTCGTATGTACGTTGAATGCGTAATGTCTTGAGGATTGTCGGCAATACCCAAGGACGACGTTATGTATGCTTGGTACGAACTTTCCGGGATCTTTGTTCTTTGTTATCCTGGTAGTTAAGATTATAAATCACTCCAATGTTATTGTTTATGGAAGAAGGATTGTAGGAATTACAATAATCATCATCTGAGTATTAAGTACTACTAGATACGTGTCAATTTCAACAAGCTATTCTCCAAAGGCGAACGCGTTAGGCCTTCTGGTCTAATGATGGGTCAGGACAGGTCTAGTGAACTCTTCGCCCAGGGATGATAATAATAATACATATATAACTTCACGTCAGTTCCCTTGCGGGGTAGGCACGGACAACAGAGCGCCATTCAGGCTTGTTCTTACACACCTCACTCGCTTCTTTGACATTCATAGCTCTTGTCATGCACGTACGTCTGTTCTTAAGGCTCCTGACATCACCTTCTGCTAGCACACGATCAATAACGATCACGATAATAATAATAACGGCCCATAAACGCCCCACTGTGGGGCTCGTGCCTCCCTTTTATAGGGGAACGGTCAGTATACCTGCCTCGCTTGTCCAAGTCAGGTTTCATGATGTTTTCCTTCATCGTTAGCACGTGGTAATTTTAACAATGTGCAAATTATGTTACAAAAGTCCCTCAGTATTGCATGCTTTTTATCCGTGCAGGAACGGAGAAAGAATACAATTTCCTGCGTTAGGGCGGCCTGTCGTAAGAGGCGACAAAGCAACCCACAGCCAGGTGGTAGGGCATTTGCCCGACTGGATGGCTGCCACCCCTGGTCTAAAGTATGTCGCCATAACAACCTTGAGTTGTGTTCCGGCATTAGTGACCAGGTTTCAGTCTCCCTTAAGAGAGTAGCAGCGCATTTGTAGCACCTTTGCTGTTGCAAATGTCCATAGGGAATGGTAACCGCTTTCCATCAAGTGGGCCGTCTGCCTGTCTGCTGATCTGCTGCAATAAAAAAAAATACTTTCCGGCCAGGATTCGAACCCGCGCCATTTGAGTTTCGAACGCGTACTGCTATAGATATTCCATGCAACTCATTCGGCCGATCTCACACCTATTCCGTTTAGTCATCACATTCATAAATTGTTACAACTCAGGTCCCGACAAAAACAAAACCCATTTTATTACCTGTCGGCATTTGAACTAATTGTGATTCTTTTCTAATCGTCTTCTTTTGTTGACTTATTTATTGGCATACGTTTCTAGTATTGTGAAGAACAGCCTATTGTCTATTGTACTCGTTTATGGCCGCTCGCAGGCTGCGTCATTAGCCAGGTGTTAGGGTTATAAAGTACAAGCTGATTCTAGGAAATTCGGTCCTCGTTGCCGGGCGGGCACATTGCATTTGTGCAGTATAAAACGATGGCCTGATTGGGGGGAACCACGATCAAAATATTGACGGACTTTGCGCGTTTTATTGAATTACGACCTTCTGCATTACGTTTGGACTTGTTGTGTTCGGTTATATTTGTACCTGTGTTATACGTGTTTGTATAGTTCTAATAAACTCTATAGTGATTCTAACGGCATTTTAATTCGAGCCCTGCAACTCGTAACAATATATTAGCTTCCCATTTGCCCATCCATCTCACTTTATTTAAATTATCCTTATTTTAAAAAGGTGTTAACCCGGTCCCCCATAACAGTACGCTAGCCACTAAGCTACCACGGCTTGTTATGCTATGCATGCTATGTTCTCTCATGGATATACCATGTCAAGCTAGACGTAGAGGAGGGACCCGGCTCTCCGGCTAGCAATGGAGGGGCCGGCCGTCGTCCGTCCGGGGTGGAGGTGAATGCACGGACAAGGGGCGTTCGAAATTCGGCCAGGGGTTTTAGTGGGTATCCCAGACCGTGGCGTGGCAGTAGCATTCCTGCGGGGTGCCACCCCGTACCACCCCTACGAGGTGAGTCCCACACACCGGCCGTGATTTTCACCTTCGTGCGGCTGCTGGTCTTCAATCGAATTTCGCCCTGGTAAAAAAAGCATAGCCACGGGATATCTCTACTCTGTTACAGAATTGTGTAAACGGCCTGCAGCCACGTATCTTGTTAGGTTTAAATTGCTATTTAGAAATTGATTTAATAATAATATAACAATACGGCCAAGGTTCGATTCTCGTCGTAGACAAATGAATTTTGTTTGTTGTCAATAAATTGACTATTAAGGTGTTATTGCATTTCTAGGGTTCCGTAGACATTTTAGAAAGAAGGAAACGGAAATCATTTATTTGAACATATTGCGAGACCATTACACATTAGAGAAAAGAATATAACACACTTAATACGTAATAAACAGTATGTCTCGCGATAGTACTAAACAGGTGCAGTTCAGCAGACACTCCAGCGCTTTGGGAGTCTGTTGGATGTCGCACTGTTGTTTATATAACACACACCTATATATACATATATAATTTTATATATATATGTATATATATATATATACACTACCTATGAGGAGGGATGAAAGTCACGTGACAAAAAGAATGTTATACTACAAGATCGATGGGTAAAAATTTAAAGGTAGACCAAAAAAAAAGATGGATGGATTGTGTGAAGGATGACATGATGATATGCGGTGTGACAGAAGAGGTATGTCAGAATAGAAGAGTGTGGAAGGAAAAGACATATTGTGCCGACCCCAAGTAATTGGGATATGGTGAAAGAAAAGAAGATATACACTAGCTGTGCCGGCGACGTTGTCCGCGTGGAATTTATTTTCAAAACGCCCTGATTTTGAAACGTTCTCCATTGATGCTCCGCTCCTATTGGTCTTAGCGCGATGATATATAGCTTATAGCCTTCCTCGATAAATGGGCTATCCAACACTAAAAGAATTTATCAAATCAGACCTCAGTAGTTCCTGAGAATAGCGCGTTCAAGCAAACAAACTCTTCAGCTTTATATATTAGTATAAGATATATACATATACATACACATATGAAATATATATTTATATATACAATGACATACCTATAATATTATAACATTATAAAAATGCCATGTCTGTACATTGAAGCTATTAGAAAAATGCAACTGGAATAGACTATATAAATGACGAAGAACACGATGCATTTTTTTAGATTTCTTGTCTTTTTGTCGGATTGTGTGTTCAGGATTCATGTAAAAACTACTGGGCCGATTTTGATGCGGTTTACGCTAATTGACATTACATTCTTTGTCGTAAGATCTGCGCTACATTTCATCCTGGGAATGCCGCGGGAATTTTTCTCTGAATTATTTAAATGACCCGATAAAAAAAAATACGAATTCCAATGTGATTTTTTTATTGATCGATAGCAAATTTCATGTAATAAAATACGTGATATTTTCTGTCCCGGGAATCTCCTGGGAATTTTTCCAGGTGCGATTTGTAGTTGTCCGGGTGGGGAACTTTGTGTCTCGGGAATCCCGCGGGAATTTCAAGAGTCAAGTGTGGGCGAACGCGCGGGCATATCCTAGTTCGTATATTCAATAACATAGCACTAATAGGCACAATATATTAATAAATAATTCTAACAATTTTAGCCAACATGGAGAGTTGTAGATCTTATACAAACGTCACTTGTGCACAGACCTGCTTTCTGTATGTCTATGTATGTCATTTGTATCATCGCGTTCCATTAGTAGCTCACAACGTCCAAAATGCTTCGGTAGCTGTTCCACAAGGCGAGCGCGGTCGTTGTGGTCGTGGCGAAAACGACACTAATGACGTGATCATTTTCGATCATACAACGCTCGCAACGACCCATGTCTAAAGGTGGGTCGAATAGCCGTTCCACTTGAGTTTACGATTGTAACGCCGGCGAGCAAGTGGAACGGGAAAAATCGCGGTCGTTGTGAGCTACTAATGGAACGCGCTGTTTGCGGCGTGTACTATATGATTTCTAATTGTAGATAGAGGTCAGTAGGGGCGGCAAAATTTGATAAACCCCAAAGTGCGAGTCCGTCACTGATATAAAGTCAAGTCCATCACGAGCGATGTCGCGGGCACAGATAGTTATCAATACAGTGTTGTATTTTATTTTGTTAACAATCAAATAAATAAATGTAATGACTGTGTGAAATAGTGACGCTCGAAATCTTTTATGTTTCATACAATTTAAATTCACATTTTTGTTCGAGATGTTATCGTATAAATTCTCAGTAATGGAAAGATCTTACTCTAAGTGTTAACGCGGTTTCATCCGCTGGAAGTTCAATTGTTTTTTACAAAAAGTAGTTGACAACATTTTTTTTTTTTATTGCTGGAGATCAGCAGACAGGCAGACGGCCCACTTGATGGAGAGCGGTTACCATCGCCTATGGACATTTGCAACAGCAAAGTTGCTACAAATGCGCTGCTGCTATCTTAAGGGAAACTGGAACCTGGTCACTAATGCCGGAACACAACTCAAGGTTGTTATGGCGACAAATATTAGACCAGGGGTGGTAGCCATCCAGTCGGGTAAATGCCCTACCACCTGACTGTGGGTTGTTAAGTCGCCTCTCACGACAGGCCGTCCGGCCGCAGGAAATGTATTCTTTCTCCGTTCCTGCACGGATAAAAATTTGTTATGATGTCTAAATTTTAACAGTCCCGTAGTCATTTTGGTTAAAGGGCCCGATCGTTGTGATAGCACACTTGGGAGGGAGGAGTCTCACGAGTGTGACCAGCTATGACACGGACGGGGAGCACCCCTGCAAGAATGCTATTGCCACGCCGCGATTGGGGATACCCACTAAAACCCCTGGCTGATCCTCGTTGCGTCTCATGTCTGGGCTGTGGGCTCGCTCACGCATTCAGTCCTAGCCTGGACGGACGAGGGCCGGCGCCTTCATTGGCGGGCCTCTCCGTTGTAAGCTGGGCTTCTCCGGCTACATCGACTCTCACTCGATAACCGTCCCTCCTGTCCGGCCAATTAATGCGAGGGATCCGGTCGCCCGTAAGGTCGCAACCTACGGCGGCTGGAGGTCGTCAGTCACGACCCTCAGTCGCCGCCGCCGGCTTTGGCGGGAGGTGAGTGCTCTGGTCTACTCCCTCCCCCGCTCCGCCACCTCCTTCGCAGACATTACTGTCTCATATTTCGCTGGAATTAATTATAAAACAAAATTCGATGGTCATTTTAGTTTCGATCGGATCAGTGACTTGTGATGTGATAGAACGGACAGATTCTCTTCAGCAATTAAAATATTAGTATGGATTAATGTATCTCACGGTTTTCGTTATATTTTTAACAACACATTGTTTGCGATGGATATAAAATATTGTTATTGTCTTTTGTCTTTAAAATGCCGGAACAAAATTCTTTTGATCGAAGCGTTGTATTTCTCGTACGACTAACTGTGACTACTAGTACGAATCCGGACTCTCTTTTTTTCACCTTCTTCCAATCATCTGGTGGTCGGCACAATAGTCTTCTCCTTCAATACTCCTCTATTCTGGCATATGTTACAAAATAAATCATCCTTCACACAATCCATCGAGTACAAGAAAGTAATGAATGCATCAGGGGTTATGTATTAATTTCTCACCTTATCCATTCTTCTACTACTGTCTTAGTTTTACGATAGTGATATAAATATCTATAACTAGCGGCCCCGACAGACGTTGTCCTGCTCTGAAAAAATAAAAATCTAGGACCCGATCTCAGCACCACCTACCGGTTCCAATTGTGAATTTAAACCATCCGGAGACCCACTCAAACACACACACAAAGTTCATCAAAATCGCTAGTCGTTCTCAAGTTATGCGCGTACATACATTTCTATGATTCATTTTTATACATACATACATACATAACTTCACGCTAGTTACCTTGCGGGGCAGGCACGAACAACAGGGCGCCATTCAGGCTTATTCTTACACACCTCACTTGCCTCTTTGACATTCATAGCTCTTGTCATGCACGCTCGTCTGTTCTTAAGGCTCCTGACATCACCTTCTGCTAGTACACGATCAATTTGATCATGGAAGGTATGTCGTGGCCTTCCACGACTTCTGCATCCATCCACTTTTGCATTGTATATTCATATAGTCATTCTTTCATCATGCATTCTTTCCACATGCCCGAACCACCGGAGCAATCCTTTCCTTACTTTCACACCGACATAGATAGTTTTAGATATGACAATACTTTTTGATACAAAACTTTGTCTCGAAATTGGCATATAATGTACCTAGATATCGTACTTGTTTCTTTGTTTCTCGTATGGCTCGTACTTATTATACTAAACTAGCTGATCCGGCGAACATCGTACCGCCATATTTTCTGAATTCCTAAAAGACTTTGTTTCATGACTCAAAAACAAAATCACCAAAATCGGTCCAGGTAATTAGGAGAATGCTAGAACCCGATCTCAGCGCCACCCACCGGTTCCAATTGTGAATTTAAACCATCCCTGGACCCACTCAAACACACACAAAATTTCATCAAAATCGCTAAAGTCGTTCTCAAGTTATGCGCGTACATACATTTCTATGATTCATTTTTATATATAAGAAGATTTTATAAAATTGATCTGTTTGCGTCCTCAAAAAACCAAATTTAAAAGTAATATTATTTTAATGACTTGCAGAATTTTCCATAGCACAACCTAACTTTAATTATTTGTTATATTGCTTTGTAAAATTGTTATTATAGTGGTGGTTGAAACAGGAAAACTTGTTACGACCGCACTTTTTGTATTAAACGATTTTATATTATATTTGTGTACGCTCTGTTGGTTATTCTCAATAAATAATTAGCCTTCTGAAAGTCTAGGCCAGGGGTCACCAATTAGTTTCGCTCGGGGTCCGTTTTAAGAAATGAAATGACCATCGCGTTCCGCATAACATTTTATAGAAAAGAATATTTATTAAACAAATGTAATTATGGAAATAACAAAGGTATTTTTTTACATATCAATGAGAAAAATGACATCTTTTGTTGCGGATTTGAAACTTCAGACATTTCGAGTAAAATTGGTGCAAGCTATTGATATTAAATCCTGGAGATGTTCACCAGTAATTCGAGATCGAAATTTTTTCTTAATGAAGTTTGTCTTCGAAAATGCTGATTCACAAATATATGTGGACCCAAACAAAGTAAGGAGTTTCAAAGCTAATTTTTGTAGTTCTGGATATTTATTAATATCTGGAAGTATGTAATTTAAGTATGTTTATTTATGATACACTTAATAACCTGCACCACCTACATCGCCAGATTATGTTGAACTATTCCTTAAGTTAAGTTGCTTGGAAGAGATTGCTTTGAGCGATAAGGTCGCGTATTGTTTCTACCATGACAATATTGTAATTGTGTATTTTTGAAATTGTATATTTGGTGAGCAATAAAGTGTTATCTATCTTTATTACCACACACAAATTTTATCCAGATCTCTTCACTGGAAACTTCCGCATGTTTGTGTTTTAAAACTGTAGTGCAAGTTGGTGTGTTCTCGCGGTCCGCACAAAATGGGTCGGCGGTCGGTATGCGAACCGCGGTCCACCATTTGGTGACCCCTGGTCGAGGTCGTTCTTCTTGCCCAGCCATGAATTTCCAAAAAGTTTTTACGTCATCAGCCAATCGCAGTCCACTGCTGCACGTAGGCCTACTCAAATCCGTCTTCCGTCTTTCTCATCAAGCATTCACCGGTGACCTTTCCTAGGTCATCAGTCCATCAGGCTGTTGAGCGGCTGACACTATGCTTATCGAGGCGCTGTCACTACTTCAAGACTCATATGCTCTATTACCCATTCGTCCTGCGATAGACATGACCGGCCCAATGTCACTTCAAATTGCTAATTTTACGAGTAATGTCCGTCACTTTGATAGATAGATAGATAACACTGTATTGTACACCATTACAGAAAACACAGAAACACTTATAGCCTAAAAATATTCTAAATGCGCACAATGAGTGGTCTTATTGCTAAGAAGCGTTCTCTTCCAGACAACCCGTGGCAGGATTAAAACAGATTATATTGGTCAAAGGTGGTATACATAAATATTATAGGATATGCAGTTACTTACATCATATTGTTACGAGTTGCAAGACTCGAATTAAAATGCTGTTAGAATTACTATAGAGTTTATTAGCACTATACAAACACGTATAACACAGGTACAAATATAACCGAACACAACAAGTCCAAACGTAATACAGAAGGTCATAATTCCATAAATTGTAGTACACACGTCTTGATTCGCTCGTGGTTATCGCCCGACTGCTTCGTCCCTCCATTGGGCCATTGCTTTGTACTGCACGGATGCAATATGTCTGTCCGGCCGCGTGGACTGAATTTCCTAGAATCAGTTTGTACTTTAAATCCGACACACCTGGCTAATGAGTCCACCGCAACGGCCATAAACGAGTACAATAAAACTATGAACTGTTATTTAGAATAACTAGTAAACGCATGTCAATAAATAAGTAAACAAAAGAAGTCCAAATGCCGAAAAGTAATAAAATGTGTTTTTACAGGTATGCAGATGTGAATTTGTTTTTGTCGGCGTCTAGGTTATAACAATATTTTATTCATTATTAACATATAAGTATGTAAAATATTATATAAGTAAGAATTATACTTAATAGACATCACTTTGGTTCTCTTGCTCTTGATAAAGTCTTTAAAAACCATTAACAAATGTTCTGCCTTGAAGTGAAAATTGTCAATATTAATCTCTTAGGCAACTCGCTATTTGTAATACAAATAATAACAATATTATTTATTTATTTCTTGTGCAATTTTATTGCGTAAAATTGCGTTGGACGTGTTTCTTTTACGAGTTCTTTGTTGACGGCGGTTTGGTTTTGTTTTATTTGAGATCAGATACTTTATATACGCCATTAAAAAACGACTCAATGCTTTGTTCAAATCCTCTCCTTAACTTTGTCACACCTACTTGTATTTTGTTTTTACCACTCTATAATCATACATACATAGTCCGTTGATAATCAATCAGATTAGGCTTGCCGTGTTTGCATAAACAGAATGTAGTGTTAAGCTATGAAACGGTTTAGTCAATATATAACAATATATTGACCAAACAATTTTACAATTAAAAAAATATTAAGTGAAACTGTTTTGAATTCGTGGTGGCGTAATGGCTAGCGCACGCGTCCCAAACTCAAAGGACGCGAGTTCGATCCTGGCCGGAACGCATTCACCACTTAGGCAGTTTTCTGACCTAATGTGTATATTGTTACAATTACCACGTGCTAACAACGGTGAAGGAAAATATCGTGATGCAACCTGCACATCGAGATAACCGATGTGTCAAACCTGCCAAGCCGCCTTGGACAAGCGTGGCGGGTATACTGTCCGTTCCCCCCCTATAATGGGAGGCTCGAGCCCAGCAGTTTAGCAGCCATTTGTGGGTTGATATTATTTTTGTTGTTTTGAATTCAATTGATGTTTTGTTGAATGATGAATGAACATTGACGTTTCTTTATGTTTTTTATCTGTCCTGTAATGGAGAAAGAATACGAATTGCTGCGGCCAGGCGGCCTGTTGTAAGAGGCGACATTGTCGACGATCCCATACTCACAGACGGTTAAGATACGCTTCGCCTTTGACGAGACTGAAGCGTCCCTCTGCCGTGTTCAACCGACTGTACAATGGGGAGTGTTCCGAGGAGCTGTTCAGAATGGTGCCTTCGTCTACGTTCTACCACCGCATCGCTCGGCAAAATCATAAAGAGTAAAGATGCCTAATTGTTATATAACCTATATTAATCAGGGATAATGTAGCATTCGAATAGTGAAAGAATTTTTGAAATCGGTCCAGTAGTTTTTGAGTTTATTCGTTACAAACATATAAAATTACAAATCTTTCATCTTTATAATATTAGTATAGGTCAGGGCCGGCCCTAGTGTCTTTCTAAAGTTTTTATTGCATGAGTTCAGCAGACAGGCAGACCACCTGATAGAAAGCAATTACCATCGCTTATGGACATGAGTAACACCAAAGGTGCTATCAATGTGCTGCGGCTCAGTAAAGTGAGATTGGACCCTGGCCTCGACTGCCGGAACGCAACTCAAGGTTGTTATGGCGGCATACTCTGGACCAGGGGTGGTAGCCATCCAATCGGGCAAATGCCCTACCACCAGGCAAAAAGCAGGCAGTGTTTTTGCCGCCGTAGGCAAACTCGAATAATGCCGCCCCTATCGAAGCTTGAGAAAACTAAAAGAAGTCTTATGTCTAGTTATCCTCTCCCAGGACCATGTATATTATTGTACTTGTTGATTTCACTCCTCTTATATTTTCTAGATTCCAGTGACCTTTTTGATGAATGATTGAAATATATTTTTGGGTGTTGTGTTTTTTTTTTTGGGCTTTAGTAGTTAAAGCGCTTATGCAGGCATTTTTGCCACCCCTAAATTTTCCGCTGTAGGCCCGTTGCCTACCGCCGTTTCGAGCCGCCCCTGATTACATACTGTTACAACTTAGGTTCTGACAAAAACAAATTCCACTCCTAATCTGTAAAAAAAACATTTTATTACCTGTCGGCATTTGAACTAATGATAATCATCGTCTTCTTTTGTTTACTTATTTATTGGCATACGTTTCTAGAGAGCCTATTGTTCTATTGTACTCGTTTACGGCTGCTTGCAGGCTGCCTCATTAGCCAGGTGTTACGAATTAAGAGTGCAAGCTGATTCTAGGAAATTAAGTCGACGATACGGGCGGGCACATTTGTATTTGTGAAGTATAAAACGACGCCCTCATTGAGAGAGGAGTAAGTTGAGCGAGATCCACGATCAAGGCGTGACGTGTGGTACATTCGGGAATCTAATAGTGACGGGCTTGCGCGTTTTATTGAATTACGACCTTCTGCTTTACGTTTGGATGTGTTGTGTTCGGTTATATTTGTACCTGTGTTATCACGTATAACTCTAATAATATTGTATAGTTGTAATAAACTCTATAATCATTCTAACGGCATTTTAATTCGCGTCCCGCTAACTCGTAACAATACGTATATATTTACGTAGTTCCGCTTTGTGTCGTGATTTTTAAGTGTTTTTCTATAATCAACGACTTATTATTATGTTAATTTTATCCTATTACATCATTCCATTAGCATAAAAGTGTTATGTAGTATTAAACAATATAAAACACTACAACTTGTATAAATATACAAGTATATTGTGTACCTAGATGGTACCTACCATATTTTTAAGCAAATAAATAAAATGTTAGTTTAATCATACTTTTTACGATGTTGCGGCGGCAGGCGGCGAGATATCAGAAGGCCTCAAGAAGACCTTTTGTAGATATATCACGAACATGACAAGTATCAACATAAAATGGAACTTAAATAAATAAACTATAATAAAACTACTTTAAGCGCGGTAATTTATTTGATTGTTATTATTCCGACGTTTCGATCATGATTCAGTAGCCGTGATCGCCGAAGACAGAGATGTCAAGTGTCAGTGAGTATTGTTTAAGTTTTATTTAGCCTACCGACAACTTGTTCAGTTTAATTATTTAGTTTTAATTTTGTTTATGGCTATTATTTACTTACATAAACTTGATATTTATTTACATAAACAAAATTAAAAATAAATAATGAAAATGAACGGGTTGACGGTAGATTAACTAAAACTTTACATTGACACTTCACATCTTTGTCTTCCGTGATTGTGGCTACTGAAAAGTGGCCGAAACGTCAGAATAATAAAAATCAAATAAATTACCGCGCTTAAAACCGTTAAACGTAGTTTTATTACGTATATAAGTCGCGAAAACTTAAGAAAATATTAACTTTAAGCTATGTCAGCCAACCGTTGTCCGCTACTGGACGTAGACCTCCCTAAGTTTGCGCTTCCTATCCTGATCCTTCGCTGTTCTCATCCAGCCCCCACTGGCATTTGCTGAGACGCGGTCTCCACTCCAGGACTCATCAGTCCTGCGACAAAGGTAGCCGGCCCGCTGCCACTTCAGCTTGCTAATTTCTTAATGCTAAAGTCTTACTACTAGCAGTATATCTGGATACGTCAATTTGCAGATGCAGAAGTCGTGGAAGGCCACGACACACCTTCCATGATCAAATTGATCGTGTACTAGCAGAAGGTGATGTCAGGAGCCTTAAGAACAGACGAGCGTGCATGACAAGAGTTATGAATGTCAAGGAAGCAAGTGAGGTGTGTAAGAATAAGCCTGAATGGCGCTCTGTCGTTCGTGCCTACCCCGCAAGGGAACTGGCGTGAAGTTATGTATGTATGTATGATTCTGCATAGGCGACTGCTTTAAGTCAAACTCTCAAAGTTGTGGAAATTGTGTCTATTTCCCTAATTGGCTTGCCGTCAACAGGTCATGTTACAATAAATTTAAATAAAACGAGCCCAAACACGACGGGTCTATCTTGTTTAGTACAGGAGTTCCTATGGCCACCTTCCGACGTCTTTTTTTTTATTGCAGGAGTTCAGCAGACAGGCAGACGGCCCACTTGATGGAAAGCGGTTACCATCGCCTATGGACATTTGCAACACCCAAGGTGCTACAAATGCGCTGCTGCTCTCTTAAAGGAGACTGGAACCTGGTCACTAATGCCGGAACACAACACAAGGTTGTTATGGCGGCATACTCTAGACCAGGGGTGGTCGCCATCCAGTCGGGCAAATGCCCTACCACCTGGCTGTGGGTTGTTTAGTCGCCTCTTACGACTGGCCGCCCGGCCGCAGGAAATGGTATTCTTTCTCCGTTCCTGCACAGATAAAACACGTCATCATCAGATCAGCTCCATGGTACCATATTATAGCATTGTCACGCTATATACATATGCGTGCAAAATTTCAGCTCAATCGGAAACCGGGAAGTTGGTCAAATTTAATGTATTTAATTAATGAATAATAAATGTCTACTATTTTTACTCCTAACTTTGCCAAAAGTACTATGTTTTTATGATTTAAAAAAAACAACAAGAATACTATATATTAAAAAAAAGGTGCTAGCCCTAGTAACGGCTCGCAGGTGAGTACGCGGCTAACCAGCAAACACTGTCACGGTTGGTTTTTTGGTAATACGTAAATTAAAGTAAAGACATGGAACAAGCCAAAACGGGGCTATTTAAAGAATCATATATATGTTGTATATAGGAACCGGCTCAGAGTGAAGTGTCAAATGCCGATATATCTATATCTATCTATCGTATTATAAAATTCTAAAAATTAAAAAAATAACTACTGGAATAAGCTATATAAACTATGGACATTTTTTTTAGATATTTGTCTGTTTGTTCGGGATTCGCGTAAAAATTACAGGGCCGATTTCGATGGTCGAGAGCAAATTCTAAGACTTAAACTCTGCGCTAATTGTTATCCTGGGAATCGGAAAAAAATATCGAATTCCAATGTCATTACTGATCAATAGCATATTTTATGTAATAGAAAGAAAGAAAAATATTTTATTTAGGACAAAAACTCAGTTAATAGAAATAGAATGGCCATAGAAACAAAATAATTCCCAAATTGAACCCAGTCTCAGCATAATGCTAGCCAACAAGGACTAGAGCTGGCCTTCCGTCTGGGACCAGAAAGTGCAGTCACGGTGGACAATACAACACACATAACAACAGCAATATATACAATATAATGCAGTTTGATAATGATAAATGAATTGCAGACTAAAAACAGTGTAATAAAACAAAAACTTAAATAACACGTACATGTATAAAATCATTGTAGCAACGCACACATCGAAACAAATAACAATATAATGTGTGATATTTTTTTCTCCCGGGAATTCCGCGGGAATTTTCCCGGGAGCGGTCTGTAGTTGTTAAGGTGCATAAAAATTAGCTTATTGCGATAAAGGTTTCACTAGAACAGTGTTTTTCAATCTGCGGGTCGCGACCCCTAGGGGGGTCGCGGAGTCTTGCTCGGGGGGATCGCCGGCAAAACGGGAAAAGGCAATTTAAGTTTATATCTCATACTTAGGTAGAGTATGTCAGAAGCGTGTGGAAGTAAAAGACATATTGTGCCGATCCCAATTAATTGGGATATGGTAAAAGAAAAGAGAGAGAGACCTCGTACTTTCTAAGCTCAGCAGCTTTTTGTAGAGTATATAGGTCGTAATAATGAATATAGGTAACAAAATAGAGAAAGACATAAAGGTAGTCATTTAAATTATTAACTTTTTAACCGCCTTTTGTTTTACCAAGTAACTATTGTCTTGTTGTATTTTTTTTTTGTAATTTTTGTTTTGGTGAACAATAAAGTGTTGTCTATGTCTATGTTTATGTCTTTTTGTCTGTTTATGGACCAAGGGGGTCGCCAAAATTTTTCAACCTGTAAAGGGGTCGCCTATTCAAAAAGATTGACAAGCACTGCACTAGAACGATAGCTGCGGTAGTTTGTGTCGTGTCCCGGGTATTTCAAGTCGAGCGTAGACGAAATCGCGGGCATATCCTAGTGTCGTATATAGGAACCGGCTCAGAGTGAAGTGTCAAATTCTGCCGATATATTTATTTATGAGAAATCAATATTCACAGCCAGCGGTTTAATGACGCCGTGGACATTATCGTCGATATATATCCGTCTGTTGAATGCAAATGGTTTGTTTATGTCGCGATCACAAGGCGCGGATTTCGTAGAATTGCTGTTTTATTTGTACAAGTTGTTGTTTACATCGAAAACCAGAGTAAATTTCATTTTTTGTTTATGTAATTTCTCCCGTTACTTTTGTCTGTGTATATTTTTTTTAACAATTGCCATCAGGTTGCCTGTCTGTTGTAATTCAGCAATAAAATAATCTACCATCACGATTTTTTCATGTTCGTGTGTACTAAAATTTTCATATCTGTCAACTACTAGCTTCTGACCGCTACTTCGCCCGCGTAGAATAGTTAAAAAAAATTAAGTTAACAATACCCCCCGATTTTGAAACATTCTTCATTGGTGCTCCGCTCCTATTGGTATTAGAGTGTTGTCATATAGCCTTATAGCCTTCCTCGAAAAATGGACTATCAAACACTGAAAGAATTTTTCAAATCAGACCTGGAGTTCCTGAGATTAGCGCGTTCAATCAAAGAAACAAACAAAATCTTCAGCTTTATATATAGTATTATATAAGATTAGTATAAGATTAGTATAAGATTATAAAGGCTACATGTGATTTTTTAAGAATAAGCCTAAATGGCGCTCTGTTGTTCGTGCCTACCCCGCAAGGGAACTGGCGTGAAGTTATGTATGTATGTGATTTTTTATTTAAAACCAATCAAAATCATTGTATTACTTTTAATAATGTATTACGGTCCATTGGTCTTAGCGTGATGACATATAACCTATAGCCTTCCTCGAAAAATGGACTATCAAACACTGAAAGAATTTTTCAAATCAGACCTGGAGTTCCTGAGATTAGCGCGTTCAATCAATCAAACAAACAAAGAAACTCTTCAGCTTTCTATATAGTATTATATAAGATTATAAATATAAAGGCTACATGTGATTTTTTATTTAAAATCAATCAAAATCATTTCATTGCTTTTAATAATGTATTACGGTCCTGGCTGCAAGACCTTTCGAGTCTTGTCTTAATAAAGTTTTTTTTTTAATTTTGGTTCTTAAATCCTGTCGTAGCCAGTAGGTTTTTAAATGACTTTAAGGGGCTAAGTTTTTGTGGCAGCTTGAAAAGGTACATTTCACTAAATATAAGCGTGGCATATTATTTGGTTTCTTTTTAACGTTTCAGACACTTTTAACTAGCCATGATCATGGAAGACAAAGATGTGAAGTCTCAATGAGTTGTTGTTAAAGTTATTATTTAGCCTAGCCTCAACTTGATCATTTTAATAATAATTACTCTATGGGAGCCTAATCTATTTTACCAGTACTTCGCAACATGTTATGGCTTGAAGAAAAGAAATGACGCAACAAACTTCAGCAACTTGCCTAGCTCTGATAATTTTATATAATTTCAGAAGGGATGGGAGGTTAAATGAAATAAATGAAAAGTGGCCCAAATGTCGAAATAAAAATCAAATCAAATACCGCGTTTATAACCGTGACAACGTAGTTATTTATTATTATTTTGCAATTGTGTTTCTTGCAGGTTATTTATGCAGAAGTAACCTTCATATTATATTAAAGTAAACAAAAACTAAAACACTTTCAATATACACCCACCTGTTAAGAAAACCTTATTTTTTTCACAAATACACAAATGTTAATATTTTTTCTAAAATGTATTATCCTCAAATTCCAAACCAACAAACACCGAAATCACAACACACTGGCCGGTAAGAATGATTGAAAAAAAAAAAACAATTGTAAAATTCGTACGTTCGAATTATGAATTGGAAATTTAGATTTCGAACGTGCTACGTTCGAGGCGCGCGTCCGTTGCAGACAGACTGGTGTCGGCGTGCGCGCAGGTGGTTTTATTACGCGATCAATGATGGTCCGCTTTATGCATGAATATTAAAAATTTAATAAAAATATGTATATTATGTGACACATGAGTTGTAAGGTTTTTAGATAAGGTATGATTCATTCGTGTACATACATTTTAAGCTATATTCTGGCAAGGGTTAGCCAGAGACAATGACGTGTTCTCTAATGTGTTACATACGAGCTTAGTATTTGCCTAATATTAGTTTTGTATACTTTTATGAATCTGTTCATATTAGAAAGGTTATTTAAAGTGCTTTTTACGTGGCCATAGTCGTCAAAGATCCAGTAGCTTAATGGCTAAGACACCTGCTCTACATTGCGATAACGTGGTCTTAAATCCTTGTTTAGAACTTTTACGACTTATGTAGTTTTTCTAGCATAATGTACAGTCAATACGTGCTGATTATGAAAGAAATCAATTTATGGATTGCAGGAATCTGAACTCTGAGATATCTGCGAAACCCGCTAATTCACCGTGGATAAACGTGGCCGATGTAAACGTGGCCGATGTAATATAAGTTACCTAATTGGGGAAAACTGAGCTCAGTATGTTAGATAATTCATATAGAAACTTTTTAAAAGTCTGTCTAAGGATATAAAATATTTCTCCTAATTCTTTTATTTCTCTTTTTAGGATTCCATTGTCAAGTAGTAAAAACGATGACTGCTCTTCGTCACTACAAAACCTGTTTACTTTATTATTATAAAGTCATTTTTGATTTATTATAATTAAAATAGTGGATACGACAGACTTTGTCCCGAGCTGAGAAAATAAAAATATTTAACCCGATTGCAGTGCCACCTACCGGGTCTAATTGTGTATCTATACCATCCATGGTCTCATTCAAACACACACGAATATATTCATCAAAATCCTGGATCCGATTCCATCGTCACCTGTCGGGTTCAATTGTATATGTATAGACAGACTATCCTGGGACTCATACACACATAAAAAAATCATCAAAATTGATTCAGACGTTTAAGAAGATATTACTGACAGACACACGTACAGAGGAACTATATATACAAATACCCGGGTCCTTTATACTATGACTTTATTTAGATGATATTATTTCATAACAATTATGTTTAAATTATAATTATGCAATTTACAATTAGTTTCTATTTGCTAACAAGTGAAACTGTCACGTAGAAGTTATGTTATCTATATTTTAATAATCTATAAACGCTTATCTGTCACGCCTCGTTTTGTTGAGCCTTTATTTGCGCTTGCGCATACTTTAGACGTTATGTGTTTGGAACAAAGGTTTTATGTCGCAATCTAACATTTACACTTAGGCGGAAATTCCTCAAAGGTACATAATTGAAAACGAGGAGTGTCTAGTTCTCCCTTCTAGGCCTAGAACTTGATCAATATAAGAAAAAGCCGTTATATATTGTATATTTTTTTATTTAGATAGTAGTATAATTGTAAGTGCTCTTTCTCACGATTTATTATAAATACGAATAAATGCATATTAAAAATGAAGTGCTATATTTGTAAACACCTGGGCTGTAAATACTTTAGTTAAATATTCTGCCATCGGAACATGCATTCAAGATTCAAATATAATTAGAATATATTATAAACTTTAAAGTTTTTTTATGTATTTTACAATTACAGTTCATCTTAGCGATGTGTAACCAACGAAAATTTCATAAACTTAACCATTTGGCTAATGGCGGTTCAATAGCAAACTAAAAAACCTCGTGTTAGCTATTTGGCTAATGAGTGAATGTGAATAACTCGCTAACGCTAACCGACTGCCGGCTGCAAATTTGTCAGTTATCGGTTTTATTCGACAACCAGTTCCTAGCTGGTGAATTAATGAATAACTTATTCGTAGCCATGTTGTGGAGAACCGCTATTTAGCTGGTTATTACAATAGCCTTAATTCATGGGTGAGCAGTATATAAGTTTATTAATAACTCCCTGCAAATTAGACACACACATTTATTTGTGTATGGGCTATATTATACATACTAGCTATGTGGTTTAGGAAAGATTATTTAATATAACTTAATAAATCAACGTAACTAATGGTCAATATACTGGTGATAAATTTATATGAAATAAATAATCTCACAACCTGATAACTTACCTGTAAAATGAATCATTTCGGGGCATGGCCTTTTTATATTTAGTTTATATAGTGGGAAAGTAGAATATAATAACAATTTATAATGTTTATTTTAATAAAGACAATAAGAAAAGTGCTAATGGACATCTTCTTAGTGTGAATAATTTTAGTTAATATTTTCTTAAGTTTTGGCGCCTAGTATACATAATAAAACTAAGTTTTAATGGTTGTATCAAATAAATGACCGCGCTTAAAACGTAGTTTTATTATAATTTTAGTTAAGTTAAATTTAAATATACTTATTAGTTTTCAGATTAGATAGTAGTATTAATGAGGTATTTTTAATATACTTAATAAACATAAATACAGAAAAGAGATGGATGGTTTGTGTGAAGAATAATATGGTGATTTATCGTGTGACAGAGGTCGTATGTCAGAATAGAGGAATATGAAAGGAAAAAACATATTGTGCCGTCCTCAAATAATTGGGAGAAGGTAAAAAAAATATATAAATATATATACAGAACTTTCAATAAAATAAAGATTTGTGTAGTAAATCTTATTTACTGGCTTGCCTTACTGGCTGCCTGTGGCATTCTGTCGTCCACCTCACCTGTTGTCAGTCGACATTCTGTTGACTGTCCCTTTCTCTATATATATTATAGTAAATATTGCAACTGGGAATTCGCCAATATCTAAATATTTGGCGAATGCCCTTATATATTCAAGTTCAACAGTTTTTGTTCAAACTAAGTAAGATAATGTTTATGAAGGTCATACATCTTTTTTTTATTATTTATTATCCACTATGCTTACATTCATATACATTAGAAATATTTGAACTGTGGCACAGAAACCTCATTGGTTTATTCGTGCAGCAGAGAGTTGTGTACACAATATTGTTATATCAAAAAAAAAAATGGCGCTCTGTTGTTCGTGCCTACCCCGCAAGGGAACTGGCGTGAAGTTATGTATGTATCTATGTATGTATGTAAAAAATAAAAAAACTTAGTTTAAAAAAACCGACTTCAAAAACTAAAAAGTATAAAATAACTTATTTCTAAAGCTATTATTATTAATATATATTATCTAAAACATCTTGAAGTCGGTGCAAAGTAAAACATAAAAATTACTATATTTTTTTGAAAATTACTAAACACCGACTCTTAAGATGTTTTAGATAATATATATTAATAATATTAGCTTTAGAAATAAGTTATTTTATACTTTTTAGTTTTTGAAGGCGGTTTTTTTAAAAGATTTTTATTTTATTTTATTTGTTACGTTTTAGTGTCTAGCTTTGTATGGGTAGACCTACGAAAGGTGCCGCGCCTTAAAAAATATGGGTCCCAAGAAACGGGAACAAAAAAATGATCGTAAAATGAAAACTACTGGGCCAAACTATGTTAAATTTTTAGGGGACCAAATAGCAACTATTCTGCATCAAACTAAATAAGAATCACGTAAATCGAATCATAAATCTCAGCGTAATCGGTGTACATATGGAACGGAATGGACAATTTAAAAAAAAAAATGTTCATTAAATGAAAACTACGGGGCCAAACTATGTTAAATTTTTAAGGGACCAAATGGCAGCTATTCCGCGTCGAACAAAAAAGAATTACGCAAATCGGATCATAAATCTCAGCGTAATCGGTAAACATACATAAAAAAATATCCCGACGAATTGAGGGGAATCGGTATAGAATCTTTTCAGATTATATGGTTATTTTTGTACTTGGATTGCAGGTCCTCTGGGAGATCATTTACAATGTTTGGCATCATATATTCCTCGCGTCTTGTCTCATACACGTCTATATCTATACAGATAGATAAAATTGAAGTGTCTGTTTGTATTGTCAAAATAACAGCTTTTTACTAAACGTACAAGAAAGTATATACGGTACTTATATCAAAAAATCTTTTTTTTTAAATATTTCTCTGTCTTTCTGGATGTTCCGGCTAATCCCTGAAACGGCTGCAACATAAGTTACTTTGTTTAGAGTTCCGTGAAAATAAATTCCACGCGTACGATGTCGCGGGCACAGCTAGTATTTGTTACAAATTAACGGTCTTATTCATAGAGAGTTAGATTGTTTGAACGCTTATTTATGGTCCTGGAACTCCTTAAGAGTGACTCCGAATCGCACACAGGCCGTATTTTTTTTTGCAAAGCAGGCAACAATAGCCTACAGCCAGGTGGTAGGGCATTTTCTCGACTGGGTGGCTACCACTCCTGGTCTAAAGTATGTCGCCATAACAACCTTGGGTTGTGTTCCGGCATTAGTTACCAGGTTCCAGCCTTCCTTAAGAGAGCAGCAGCGCATTTGTAGCACCTTTGGTGTTGCAAATGTCCATAGGCGATGGTAACCGCTTTCCATCAAGTGGACCGTCTGCCTGTCTGCTGAACTCCTGCAATAAAAAATAATAATAATAATAGAGAGTTAGATTGTTTGAACGCTTATTTATGGTCCTGGAACTCCCTAAGAGTGACTCCGAATCGCACACATGGCGTATTTTTTTTTGCAAAGCAGGCAAATAGGCAGACGGCTCAGCTCATGCAAAGTGGTCACCGTCACCTATAGACGTTTGCGAAACCAATGACGAAGCCAATGTACTGCCAGCCTTTAGCATGGCACAGAGAGGATGGGATATGAGAATGAGATACAGGGATCAAACAGGAGGAATGGGATGTAGGATTGGAATAGGGGGATGGGATAAGGAGGACTGGATAAGAAGGATCAGATAGGAAAGATTGGATATGGGGAGGAAGTCTAACTCTAAGTTTTAGCTCCTATATGGAGTCTGTTGCTAAGCAAGCTGTCAAAAAGCTAGGGATTCTGTCAAAGGTGAGGCAGAACTTCACACTACTTCAGTTGCTGAATCTCTACCAAGCACAAGTACGGTCTTGTATGCAGTACTGCTCTCAGCTTTGGGACGGCTCAGTCAAATACCAGCTCGAGACACTCGAGTCAATAGAGAAAAGAGCTAGGGAGCTGATAGGCGATAACCGACTATTCGACGAGAGGCTTCAGAGCCTAAGTCGTCGACGTAAAGTCGCTAGTTTGTCGGTATTCTATAGGATACACTTCAAGGAGTGTGCCACGGAATTACATGAATTGGTTCTTCCCTCACCATTTTACCACCGGGCAAGCAGACGTACGAGCTCACGCCACCGATGTATGGTGGAAATACCAACGAAGCGGACGAAACGCTATGCTTCCTCTTTCATCATACGCACCGTTGAAGAGTGGAACTCTTTACCGTCGTCTGTTTCTCCTGAAGAATACAATCTAGGTGTGTTCAAGTCTCGCGTGTCCAGGTATCTTCTAGGTAAGTGTGGAACGCTGTAGCCTTCGGAAAAAATGCTGGTTCAATTTGTAATGGAATGTATGAGAGAAATATGACCTAGATCCTTGCACTAGAAAAGCAGAAGCTCCACCAACCTTGAGATCCGCCCTCTCCTGGCTCGGTTCAGGTTACACACAGGAACAGCGCACGGCACTAATCTCCATCTTAGAGCGAACACTTTTAACAAAGTCTAAGTGCATATAGCAAGTTCTTGGCACGGCCAGTAATCACAATGAGTATAATGAATGTTATTCAAAAATTATGAGCGCACGGCGCGTTGTAGTCTCGTTAAGACGTCGACAGTGAGTCAAAATTGGATGCTCCTAACCTGCTCTGTATTGGCCATCGCCTCGCACAGAAGGAGGGTAGACAGCAAAATTGATGGAGCGATGTTCTACCTACTTCATACTAGGCAAGGACCGAACAGTAAGCGTGCTCCACCTTAGACTGCATTTCCACCAGACATCAGGCGCGACGTCAGTCAAACGCGAATCTATTCAGTATAAAAAAAAGTGGACCATCGGAACTCTCACTCATCGCACGAAACACGCTCAGCTTAAGGCGTAGCCATTTTGATAATGAACCCTAAATAATGATTATACAAGAAAAGAAGAAGTGGCAACACTTAATTGCGCCTGCCATTGAAATTGGCACACACATTAATATGGTCATGGGCGTCAAGTTAAGTCACCTTTACTGAATCAAGTTCAGCACTTGAATACCTTTATATCACACTAGCTGTGCCCGCGACGCCGTCCGCGTGGAATTTGCTTTCAAAACCCTCCGATTTTGAAGCATTCTTTAATGGTGCTCCGCTCCTATTGGCCTTAGCGTGATGATATATGGCCTATAACCTTCCTCGATAAATGGGCTATCAAACACTGAAAGAATTTTTCAAATCAGACCAGTAGTTCCTGAGATTAGCGCGTTCAATCAAGCAGTATTAGTATATTTGGCTACAACACTAATACTTACATTTTAAATATCGCGATATCTTTTGAATGAAACGTCCGAATTGAATCATTCAAAAAGTTCTAGAAAGGTATTGAATTCGTCTTGAATATGGAGTAATTTATTTTGATAAGGATTAATACCAAAGTACAAAATAAAGAGATTTTTAAGCGACGGCATTTTATTATTTAAAAAAATAAAAGAAAACACTTATTGTGAGATAATTACAATAGTTAGACTTATGGTTACGCGATATTTTTTGTAGATAATTATATGTTCTGCAAGCGCTGCGAGCTACGTCGGTTAAAGTAACCGAATTACCGGTTCTAATTTCTAATTCTATTCATAAGCGAAACACCCAATATAGCGTTCTTCATAGTACAGTGACACGCACTTAGCCGATTTTTTCGGCCACTTTTCAGTAGCCGTGATCACGGAAGACAAAGATGTCAAGTGTCAATGAGTATTGTTAAAGTTTTATTTAACCTACCCCAATTTGTTCATTTTAATTATTTAGTTTTAATTTGGTTTATGTTTATTATGCTACTCTATGGGAGCCTAATCTAATCTAAAGTGGCCGAAACGTCGGAATAATAAATATCAAATATATTACCGCGCTTAAACCGTTAAAACGTAGTTTAGTTTATGTATACTAGTCGCGAACACTTAAGAAAATATTATATAGAGACTAGCTGTACCCGGCAGACGTTGTCCTGCCCTTAAAAAATAAAATTCTAGAACCCGATGCCGGAGCCACGTACCGGTTCTAATTGCGAATCTAAACCATCCGGGTACCCACTTAAACACAAAAACAAAATCACCAAAATCGCTCCAGGTGATTAGGAGGATTCCAGAACCCAATCGCAGCGCCATCTACCGGTTCTAATTGTGAATCTAAAAGAGTAATATAATTTTTTTATTCTAAGTCATGACAAAATAAGATTAAAAATCATCAGATTAACAAATAAAAAATAGGGGTTGATCGTAGAGGAGTGAAAATTTAGGGTTGTATGTATTTTTTAATGCTGTATCCTAAAAAAAAATATCTAAAAATTAAAAAAAATATATTTAGGGGTGGACTACCCTTAACATTTAGGGGGATGAAAAATGATGAATAGATGTTGTCCGATTCTCAGACCTACCCATTACGCACACAAAATTGCATGAGAATCGGTCAAGCCGTTTCGGAGGAGTATTTTAACTAACACTGTGACACGAGAATTTTATATATTAGATTTATTTATATTGTCTTGTCTTGCAATGCCGTTCTTAGAAACTACTACAAATGATTAAGTTGTAACGAATATCGTGGCATCGTCGGTTTTCTCTTGTAACTCTGTCATTATGTCATTAAGTGAACATTATGTTAGCGACAATTATGTTAAGTACTCTATCTACTACAGACGGAGTGCCGGCGTGAAAGTAATACGGGGTCATTAGCCTTATATAATCTAAACCCATTAACGTCCCACTGCTGGGCTTACACCTCTCAATTTCGTAGGATCAACGGAAAGTATACCCGGTGCTTACGTAGCTTACTCCGTGCGGGAACGGAAAAGCAACACTAATTCCTGCGGCCAAGCGGCCTGACGTAAGAGGCCCGACTGCATAGCTACCACCCCTGGTCTAGAGTATGCCGCCATAACAACCTTGAGTTGTGTTCCGGTATTAGTGACCAGGTCCCAGTCTCCCTTTAAAAAGCAGCAGCGCATTTGTAGCACCTTTGGTGTTGCCAATGTCCATAGGCGATGGTAACTGCGTTTTCCATCAAGTGGGCCGTCTGCCTGTCTGCTGAACTCCTGCAATAAAATTAAATGCAATTATTAAATGCCGTTAAGACTAAATAGTCTTTATCCATTGTAATTTTTCATTCATTCGTTAATCGATATATTTTTTGGTAAGAGAGCTTAGGGTCGTGGAAGGCCACGACACACCTTCCATGATCAAATTGATCGTGTACTAGCAGAAGGTGATGTCAGGAGCCTTAAGAACAGACGAGCGTGCATGACAAGAGTTATGAATGTCAAAGAAGCAAGTGAGGTGTGTAAGAATAAGCCTAAATGGCGCTCTGTTGCTCGTGCCTACCCCGCAAGGGAACTGGCGTGAAGTTATGTTTGTATGTATAGAGCTTAGGGTCTCAAAGTATTTTTTACTGGGGAGTTCAGCAGACAGGCAGACGGCCCACTTAATGGCAAGCGGTTACCATCGCCTGTGGACATTTGCAACACCAAAGGTGCTACAAATGCGCTGCTGCTCTCTTATGGGAGACTGGAACCTGGTCACTAATACCGGAACACAACTCAAGGTTATTATGGTGGCATACTCTAGACCAGGGGGGGTAGCCATCCAGTCGGGCAAATGCTCTACCACCTGGCTGTGGGTTGTTTTGTCGCCTCTTACGACAGGCCGCCCGGCCGCAGGAAATTGTATTTTTTCTCCGTTCCTGCACGGATAAAATTGTTGCCTATAGGATCAGCATTTTAATATACTTGTACTTTTTTGAACCAAAGTTCAGTCACCTTTGAGCGTCATGTAGAGGTTGGCGCAGTATTGACCTGCGGCTGGTATTGCCGCATAAAAAGTTATTGATACAAAAAAACATGTTATTTGAGTAAAAGGGACTTTCCTTGAACCTTTAATTTAACCGAATGAACAAATATGTATATTTATACTAGGTAGTATATAATAATAATAATAACAACTGTTTTCGAGGTTTCGAGTTTGTACAGTCGTGGTATAAAAAGGTTCGCCAGTTTTTAAATTGATTCATTTAACATTTCGCAAGCACGTGTTACCTTTTCAAACTAAGTCACAGATCAGACTATTCTACAGAAAATTATGTTTACTATTTATTTTTTAACTATTTGACAATAATGTTTAAAATTGCTTAGATCAAAGTTGTTTGATTTTCTATCTTTTCTAAGAAGAATGCTTAGAATTTTAAATCCTTTTTATCTGAAAGAGAGTGTCGGGGTGAAGGTAAGGAAAGGAATGCTCCAGTGTTTCGGGCATGTGGAAAGAATGCATGATGAAAGAATGACTAAACAGATATGCAATGCAAAAGTGGATGGATGCAGAAGTCGTGGAAGGCCACGACACACTTTCCATGGTCAAATTGATCGTGTACTAGCAGAAGGTGATGTCAGGAACCTTAAGAACACACGAGCGTGCATGACAAGAGTTATGAATGTCAAAGAAGCAAGTGAGGTGTTTAAGAATAAGCCTAAATGGCGCTCTGTAGTTCGTGCCTACCCCGCAAGGGAACTGGCGTGAAGTTATGTATGTATGTATGTATTTCTTATTGGTAATATTAGCGTCTGTCATTGTCAACATTGCAATTTCCTTTGTTCACGTTACTGTATTTTATAAACGTAACATTTATTAAAATATTGGCAGTTTTGTTTCTTGTACTTGTCCAAGCATTAGTCGACTTTTTTTTAATTTATTGCTGTAGTACAGCAAACAGGCTAACGGCCCAATTGTAATGGAAAGCGGTTACCGTCGCTTATAAACATTTGCAACACTAAAAGTGCTACCAATGTGCTACCGGACTTGTAGATAGGGCTCGAACCTAGCCCCTGATGCCGGAACACAACTTTAAAGTTGCTATGACGGCATGCTCTAGACCAGTGGTGGTAGCCATCCAGACGGACGAACACCCTACCACTTCACCTCTTACGACAGGCCGCCTGGCCGCAGGAATTTGTATTCTTTCTCCGTTCCTGCACAGATAAAACGACTTTAAAGTGACGGACATTTTCATTCCGCGACTGTACAATGAATTTAAAAATGAGAAAAAATCAGAGGCGCTGATTCGGACCCGCAGCATTCGAAAATGAGACTTAGAAGTTTTATCTGTCTCTTACAGCATTATGTAAAAGCTATTGAACGGATTTAAATGAAACTCGGTACGGAGCAAGCCTATATCCAAAACAACTAGTTACAAATAATGTTTCCGTAGAATAGCTTATATATAGGTCCCCATAATAATATTATTTTCATTTATAATACTGATATAATATTTAAGAAAAATTTTACAATATTATAACATAGCACGGGATGATGGAGGGTTCCGTCACCTCTGACGTCATATATGTAATATAGAATATATATGATAACTTTTGTGTGTGTGTGTGTGGGTAATATGTATGATGTGTTATAGAAAGGTCTGACTTGGAAAAGAACACCTAATATTAAAATAGCTGTATAAAGACCCTGACTATGTTAGGGGTGAAGAGGGGTCTGAAGGGCCCTATATATATATATTAAAAAAATCTTATAATATTATTCTCGCTCGACTGTCCCTTCCTTCAACCGGGCCATCGTTTTATACTGCACAAATACAATGTGCCCGTATCGTAGTCGACATAATCCGAAACACCTGGCTAATGAGTCGGCCACAAGCTGTCATAAATGAGTACCATAAAACAATGGGCTGTTCTCTAGAAAAATGTGCTTCTACAAATCTGTACGTGGAATTAGTCTTTGTCGGCGCCTAGGTTGTAACATTATATATCAACATAGCTTGTATCTAGTATTTTGATACCAAATTACAATATCGTTTACTGATAAATATATCAACATACATGTGATTCACAAAGCCTAGTTGAAAGTAACACAGTAGTTTCCGCATTACTATCATTTCATGTACACACCTTTTCCTTTCGCAAATGTTGAAAATGTGATACATTTAGTGTGACACATACATTATGTACAAGTTACTGTAAAAATACGAACTATGGTAAATCCTAAGATTGACTAACACAAGTTGGTAAATGTCCGAATTTATTTAAAACTAGCTGACCCGTGCCCATTTCGCTGGGCATCAGAAAAAAATTAAAAAGTACTTATTATTAATCATAATCAAATATACCCCATGTCACTCAGGAATAATGTAGCTTTCCACTGGTGAAAGAATTTTCAAAGTCGTTTTAGTAGATGCTTGCCAGGTGGTAGGGCATTTGCCCGACTGGATGGTTACCACCCCTGTTCTAAAGTATGTCGCCATAACAACCTTGAGTTGTGTTCTGCCATTAGTGACCAGGTTCCAGTTTCTCTTAAGAGAGCAGCAGCGCATTTGTAGCAACTTTGGTGTTGCAAATGTCCATAGGCGATGATAACCGCTTTCCATCAAGTGGGCCATCTGCCTGTCTGCTGAACTCATGCAATAAAAAAAAATGTCAGCGACTTCGTCGGCACTTGACTTGCGATTTCCGCAGGATTTCCGGGACACAAAATATCGTAGCGTTTAAAAGAGAATGTAAGCTGTCGTTTCAGTGGAAACTGTGTCGGAAGTAAGCTAACTTTTATGTAACCGAACAACTTCAAACCGCTCCCGGGAAAATTGTCGCGGGATTCCAGGGATAAAAATTATCACACATTTTATTACATTAAATTTGCTATCGTATTTCATTTGAAATAATTTCCAGAAAAATTCCCCCTGGATTCTCAGTATAAAAAGTAGCGCAGATTTTAAGTCTAGGATTTGCTGTCGATCAGCGAAAACCGCATCGAAACCGGCCCAGTAGTTTTTACGTGAATCCCGAACAAACAGACAAGAAATTCCAAAAACATGCATTGTTTATATAGTGTATTCCAGATACTTTATAATTTTTTTTATTTATTTTTTTATTGCAGGAGCTCAGCAGACAGGCAGACGGCCCACTTGATGGAAAGCGGTTACCATCGCCTATGGACATTTGCAACAGCAAAGTTGCTACAAATGCGCTGCTGCTCTCTTAAGGGAAACTGGAACCTGGTCACTAATGCCGTAACACAACTCAAGGTTGTTATGGCGACATACTCTAGATCAGGGGTGGTAGCCATCCAGTCGGGCAAATGCCCTACCTGGCTGTGGGTTGTTAAGTCGCCTCTTACGACAGGCCGCCCGGCCGCAGGAAATTGTATTCTTTCTCCGTTCCTGTACGGATAAAAACATCTTAATATTAACCAATACGAATTGGTAAATGTCGATTTTGGGAATAAAACAAGTAGTAATCATTTATTATTAAATATTATTAAATCTTTGATTATCAGTAATGAAGCGAAGGCATACTTATGAAACATCTGCTTTCTTTTCTCTTCTATTATTTTTTTAATGGTATAGAATATAAAATTATCTTCTCACAAATAACCACTGAGTATAATGACTTATGTTGGCTATGTTCAACATTTACCAATTCCAATACCGAATACATTATATTGTGATTAATGTTTTTATTATAGATTTTATGTATTTTTTAAGCACAAATTTAAAAAAATATATTAGCATTTTGTCGCTTTTTCTCTATATCTATACAAATATTATAAAGAGGTAAAGTTTGTGACGATTTAAAAAATTATTTTATTGTTGCAAAGCTACGTTAACAGGAAGTGTCACAGGCTGTATAGCATGACGCTATATACCACGGGAGCGGGACAGAGCGCCGGCGAAATCGCGCCGGGCCGCTAGTAAACTATAAGGGCCTTACTTATAATCGTTTCTTAAATTTAAAGAAACTGCTCAGCAACTGATTAGTGAAAATCTTACCCATAAACTCCTCTTTAGTCAAATATTTTGGGTACAACCTACGTTAATCATTCAAATTTCGTTTATCTGTGCTCCTCTTAGGTAAACAACAGGTAATACATGTTTATAAGTGAAAAAAAAAAGATATTCATTGATTAGGGTCTGATTCTGATTCTCTTAAGAGATGGCTAATCGTTTCTTAACGAGATTATTATAAGTAAGGCCGTAAGTGTGCGAAATTTCATACTCCTGCGTCCGCGCAATTTTCGTTGAAATGGGTACAAAGTTTTTGCTTCAGGTATTAATACATAGATAGAGTCATAACCACTAACCACGTTGGGTTATTTATATTTTTATGTGACATATAACACTATATGTTATGTATGACCTAAGCAACCAAGGTGTTCATGTCGGTTTCCGCTTATAAATTGTGTTATCATTAAGTATAATAACTATCATAGTTAAGAACTAAAATAACGTTTGTTCAATGCCATACAAGGAAAACTTTGTCTACGTATTATGTTGTAAAAAGTCGGCAGGTAGATGCTCGTCCTAAAAAAAAATATGGGAAATCCTAAGAATCATGCCGGATTTGCCAGGCTAGGTTTTTTGAACCAATGAGTTTCCTTGTCGTGTCCCGTTTGGGGGTATCAGGAGTGCCTTTTCCCCCCACAGGATAGACTAGGCGTGTTGCTGGGAAGTTTCTTTCGCCGTTTCTTCTCTCCCAGCCATAACACGTTGCGAAACGGCAGTAAGATAGCGTAGGCCGCCGCGAACCACCGATCCCGGCCCGGGCTTTATATTACCCGTCGCCCGTTCTCAATTAGTGCTTTGTGTCGCCCTATGGTGGGCATCATTAAATTCATCCCCCTCTCATGGCAACAGTCCAGCCGAGGTAAAACTCCTTAGGGAGCTCCCTCGAGCAAGTTGCCCCCCCGGGCTCGAGTGCCTTCGCGAAGCGAAGGCACTCGCCCCAAAGACCCCGATAAAGTTGTAAGGTCTTCGGACTACTGTGTACTATCAAAGTAAGTTGATACAAGCAAAATGGACCTTTTAAATTATCTCTTACTAGCTTCTGCCCGCGAATTCGTCCGCGTGGAATAGTGTAAAAAAAGTAAGTTCTAAAAACCCCAGATTTTGAAACATTCTTCACTGGTGCTCCGCTCCTATTGGTCTTAGCGTGATAATATACAGCCTCTAGCCTTCCTCGATAAATGGGCTACCTAACACTGAAAGAATTTTTCAAATCAGAACAGTAATTCCTGAAATTAGCGCGTTCAAGCAAAGAAACAAAAGCTTCAGCTTTATATATTAGTATATTTAAGATTTCCAATTTTCCAAGGAAAGAAACCGCAAGGCGCAACTAGTCGACTATATGTACAATTAGCATTTTGATACAAATGCTACAAAGTAATGGAGCGTGTTGTCAATTAGTACAGTTTATTAGATAGCCACCTAAGGGACCCTATTAATGTCTGGAATATCAAGTACTGGCGGGTTGATAAATGTAAGATGTAATTATTACCCGTGCGCAGAAGGTTTGCCGATAGCCTCATGATGTCACGCGTCGATGGTCAGTAGGGTTGACAAAAAAGTTTCCATAAATAGTTGTTATAATTTTATTTTATTGGAACGAAGTTCCTTATCGCGCGTTGTGAAAGGGGGGTAGACGGAAAAAATTCTTACGAAAAGTTGTCACGACACTTTTTGCTATAGTAAGCTATCAACTTTAATGCAATGAAATAAAATCTAAAATATCAATTAGTGTAATAATATACGCTGTTTTTGATACTATTTGTATTTCTTTCTATACATAGGTTTTTGATAAAATTTCGATGGTTTTCGATGCTTATCGACACACTTTTTGAGACGTTTTGAGAATTTTTAAGACATTTTAGGAGAACTTCGTTCCAAACATGTGTCCCAAAGACACCTCATTAGTTTTTTTTTTTATTTTTTATTGCAGAGTTCAGCAGACAGGCAGACGGCCGACCTGATGGAAAACGGTTACTCTCGCCTATAGACATTTGTAACACTAAAGTTGCTACAAATGCGCTGTTGTTGTTCTCTTAAGGGAGACTGGAACCAGACCCTAATCAATGAATATCTTTTTATTCACTTATAAACGTGTATTACCTGTTGTTTACCTAAGAGGAGCACGGATAAACGAAATTTGAATGATTAACGTAGGTTGTACTCAAAATATTTGACTAAAGAGGAGTTTATGGGTAAGATTTTCACTAATCAGTTGCTGAGCACTTTCTTTAAATTTAAGAAACGATTATAAGTAAGGCCCTGATTCGCTTACTTAAGAGATGGCTAATCGTTTCTTAACGAGATTATTATGAGTAAGGCCGTAAAAGTATTTGTGTCTGTGTGTCTGTGATCCTATGTTTAGGAGTGTGCGTGTATATATTATTATATGTGAATGTGATGTATTATCAATTAGAAAAATATTCGTTTTACACACTATTCTATCTCAGCACCAAAAACTTGTTTACGGCACCGAAAAAGATACACGACGTAAAGACAAAGTTTGTTCACTTAATCTCTTTAAAACAAATTTCATCACTAAGTGTCAGTGTTATTTAGGTCCCACTCTATATAACAAGCTTAATAAAATTCTTACACTTTACCCCCTCAACAATTATCAATGTAAAGAAGTTTTAATAGATTGGCTAAAACAATGTAGATACGATGATGTTGAAAATTTGTTTGTACTGTTAATTTAAATAATTTAGTAATAAATAAATATTAATAAATCTAGCTAGTTACGAAAGCAAGTTTTAATCTTATTTTTGCAAAATATAACATTTAAATCTTACATTTTCTCTTTAAGACACAGGAAGGGACTAACGACTAACACCTAAAAAACAGGCTCGGCCTAGTTTAGGTGTTAGTTAACGAATTAACTTAATTATTAAGAAAAGATGTTTATTTTGTATTTGTGACTTTTTATATGTAATTTTGGTGTCAATAAATATTATTATTATTATAAAAAAAAAAAAAAAAAATGAGTTTGTAAATGAAATTCCAATAGAGTTTCAGACGTTTTGTTATCGCCAGTCCAGATTTGAATTAGTGCGTTGCAATAGAAAGCGGTCCAGTCTATCATGAGAGAGACGTCTGGGCATGGTGAACCGACGTTATTATTGAGATAGCTCTTGAATATGTATGCAATATTGACACGTAATACTTCCTCTTGCTCCACCATTGATCAAAATGATTGTTGGAGTTTTAAAGGAAAAGCCTGCATAAGAAGATCAAGAAGACAGTTTGTTAATTATACATTTTTTAGTCATTTGAAACTTAAGTTTTCTTTCGACTTATTTTCCAAATGTTGCTTGAAACGAATAATCTTTTAACCCTCATTATGTTTTTGTGTCTTTACACGAAAGGGATAAACCCTTGTACTAGAAAAAAGATTTGAAATTTGACTGTGCGTGCAAGATGACTGCTCGAGAATCGTACCAGCAACGATATAGCAGTGCTGCTATCCCCAGTGAAAGTTGCTGTTGATCTTTTAACGTAGACTGGAACCTGGCAACTGATGCCGGAACATAAGTCAAGGTTGTTATAGCGGCATGCTCTAGACCAGGGGTGGTAGCTATCCAAACTGGCTGTGGGTTGTTTTGTCGCCCGTTACGACAGGCCGCCCCAACGCCGGAAATTATATTCTACGGATGCTACACATACTGGCTTAGTATAGTAAAGACGTAAAAACAAATAGTGGTACTGCATCTATCCAGGGACCTCTGCGTTTCAGTGAACTAGGTGGAGGGGATGTAAGGTGGGGGGATGCTAAACCTACTGGACTAGATAGAAGACCACGTCGAAATTATAACAGTACTATTATCGCCAATAATGCCAACGGAACCCTAATTACCTTTTTTTTATTGCATAAGTGCTACAAATGCATTGCTGCTCTCTTAAGGGAGAATGGCACCTGGCCACTAATAGCGGCACACGACTCAAGGTTGTTATGGCGACATACTCTGGACCAGGGGTGGTCGCCATCCTCCAGTCGGGCAAATGCCCTACCACCTGGCTGTGGGTTGTTTTGACAGGCCGCCCGGCCGCAGGAATGTGTATTCTTTCTCCGTTCCTGCACGGATGAAAGTCCATACAACTTAAATAAAACCTCGTAACAAAGGCACTCCTTTTTTTACATACTCTAGACCAGGGATGATAGCCATTCAGACGGACAAAAATACCCTACCACCTGGCTGTGAGTAGTTTTGTCGCCGCTCACGACGTACCGCCTAACTGAAAGAAATTGTATTCTTTTTCCATTCCAGCACGGATAAATAGGACTATAGGAAATGAAAGAAACACATAGAGAGGCTCTCGTTACGAAGCTGGGTGAAGGGCTAGATTTTTTTAAATTTTTTATTGCAGGAGATCAGCAGATAGGCAGACGGCCCACTTGATGGAAAGCGGTTACCATCGCCTATGGACATTTGCAACAGCAAAGTTGCTACAAATGCGCTGCTGCTCTCTTAAGGGAAACTGGAACCTGGTCACTAATGCCGGAACACAACTCAAGGTTGTTATGGCGACATACTTTAGAGCAGGGGTGGTAGCTATCCAGTCGGGCAAATGCCCTACCACCTGGCTGTGGGTAGTTTTGTCGCCTCTTACGACAGGCCGCCCCAACGCAGGAAATTGTATTCTTCCTCCGTTCCTGCACGGATAAAGATACAGATACAGAAGGCAGCACTCGTGGACGCGGCACGGATTGTGAGGAGATTCCTGTCTCTGGAGCCTTAAACATTGGTAATTTGGACCTCAGGACCCGTTGCCGGCGAGCTGCAAGATTTCGTTTTTTTTTTTTAATAAATATGTATTTGATTTTGGATGTATTTATATAAAAAATGCCCTAATATATTGATCAAAAACGCAATTTTTTTGTTAATACATATATACTTGATAATATTATAGGAAATAACTGCGGTTCAATTTAAAGCTATATATATATATATATAATCGCTTCCGTTTGTTCGGTTTTCTATACAGTTAATGAACCTTCGCCAAGGGCGTTAAGCTTGTTTGCTTAAACTCGCACGACTTTAGGCATTAATCTGTTATTTTTCACAGCCAGGTTTTTTACGTTCGACTTTTTAGGGTTCCGTAGGCTTTAGAGCAAAAAGCAAAACCTTTATTTGATAGGAATATCAGTCCGTTTGGCTCTACGTCACGATTCTTTTGTACATTATTAAGACTGTTTATGTATGCTAGTGGTCGCCGCGTGGTCGAAATTCGATCATTATAATTTGTTGTCAAAGACTACTACTATAGAAGTATAGTCACAGATTTCGCCAAGGCTACACTGTTAATTTGATTTTAACAATAAACAAAAGACTGTATATGCGTGTGTGTGTCTCGCCCTATGGTGGGCATTCGCCCTATGGTGGGCATCATTAAATTCATTCCCCATTCATGGCAACAGTCCAGCCGAGGTAAAACTCCTTAGGGAGCTCCCTCGAGCAAGTTGCCCCCCCGGGCTCGAGCGCCTTCGCTTCGCGAAGGCACTCGCCCCAAAGACCCCGGTAAAGTTGTAAGGTCTTCGGACCAACAACATAAAGTCAAGTCCAATAAAAAAAAAAAAAGTGTGTGTGTCAAATACACGGTAGTGTGTGTAATGTTTTATTTAGCGATTTAAAGTATTTTATATGCATAATTAAAAAAAAATATTAGCATTCGTCGCTTCTTCTCTACATAAACTATAAGTGTGCGAAATTTCATACTCCTCCATCCTCGCAATTTTCGTAAAAAGGGGTACAAAGTTTTTGCTTCACGTTTTATTATTTATATTTGCGCCACTTATATGATTTAGCTGTTACCGCCGCTGAACCGGCTGATCCGGCCTTATTTGATAAATGGGATGCGGCCAGTGTCCACACAATTATTTTTTTAATATATTGTTACAACCTAGGCGCCGACAAAGACAAATTCCACGTACAGATCTGTAGAAGCACGTTTTATTACCTGCTGGCATTTGAACTAATTGTAATCCTTTTATGATCGTCCTCTTTTGTTCACTTATTTATTGGCATACGTTTCTAATTATTGTGGAGAATAGACTATTATCCTATTGTACTCTCTCATTAGCATCATTAGCCAGGTGTTGCGGTTTCTTTTGCATTTGTGAAGTATAAAACGACGGCCTGATGGAGAGAGGGGGGCAGTTGGGCTACGATTACGATACGGGCGTGATGTGTGTACATTCGGGAACCTATTAGTGACGGACTTTGCGCGTTTTATTGTATTACGACCTTCTGCATTACGTTTGGGTTTGTTGTGTTCAGTGATATTTGTACCTGTGTTATACGTGTTTGTATAGTTCTAATAAATTCTATAATAATTCCAACGGCATTTTAATTCGAGTCCCGCTAAACTCGTAACAATATATTAATTATTACAAATAGACCAGCGGGTCCGGCAAATGTTGCCCTGCTCTGAAAAAGTGAAAAATCTAGAACCCGATTCCAGCGCCATCTACCGGATCCAATTGTAAATATAAACCATCTCGGGACCCATACCAACATACACAAAAAGATTTCATCAAAATCGATCCGACCGTTTAGGAGTTCAGCGATATACACAAACTAAAAGAGCGGGCGCTAAATTACCATATCATCATTTAAAATATGACGATAAAAATATACTGTTTTAACCATCATTAAACCGTCAAGTAATGAAGCCATAACTTGCTACGCTCAAACAAATTCTAGGAGGTTGCGAGGTTTTGAAAAATCTCAGTTGTTTTTTTTTTTTATTGCATGAGTTCAGCAAACAGGCAGGGTGGCCCACCCAATGGAAAGTGGTTGCCATCGCCTATGGAAATTTGCAACACCAATGGTGCTACTAATGCGCTACTGTTCTATTTATTTTAGTAAGGCTTACAGACAAATAACGATATAAATTAACAACATAAATATAGACTTGCTCAGGTTAATTGATGAAGATGTGTGTGTGTGTATGTGTGTGTGTGTGTGTGTGTGTGTGTGTGTGTGTGTGGTTGATAATGAAGATTGGAAAATTGTAAAATTGAAAAGTGAGATTAAAAGATTGAAATTCTCTTAAGGATACTGGGATACTGGCCACTAATGCCGGAACACAACTCAAGGTTATTATGGCGACATACTGTAGACCAGTGGTGGTAGCCATCCAGTCGGGCAAACACCCTACTGCCTCTAACCACCTGGCTGTGGGATGTTTTGTCGCCCCTTAGTTAGGCCGTCTTTCTCCGTTCCTGAACGGATAACATTTACATAACCTATACTATTTGTTCGCCCCAGCGACTTCCGTAGTCAAATGCCGAAATATTAGGCATTCGTGACCACTACGGAACTCTTCACTATGCGAGGAACGTCACGCACTTGTCCGTTTTAATTGATACTAATTTTCAAAGGAACCGTAATAAAATTACCCAAGAGTTTTACCGGTTTTGTAATGACGAAATTTAGTATGTTATTTTTATCGCCAGATACAAACGAACTTGCTTACGACTCACGTGATAGCTTGTAAGTACAGCAAGTTATCAATTTTTACATGACCAGTTTTGGAAGGATATTTATTTTTACAACACAGGTTACATTGTATTAAATTTTTATGTTACTGCTATTTGCCCCGGAAGATTCACTTCATTTTATATCGCAAACTATCCCATCTCCCGGATGAAAAGTATCTATGCCAATTTTCGGTATTACAACTTATGTATACCAAAACCGACCACATCGACCACACCAACCATATCGACCACATCGGCCAAATCGATCCCATCGACCACACCGACCACACTGACCACATCGACCATATCGACCACACCGACCACATCGACCACACCGATCACATCGACCACGCCGACCACATCCACCACGCCGACCACATCGACCAAAATGACCGAACTAACTAAAATGACGAAAATGGTAAATCACAAAATAAAAACCTATCCTACTTTCTCGGATAATCTTTACATAACTCTATCCCCAAACTTATCCCAATATCCGGGATGAAAAGTATTCCCTGTCCACCCTCGGTATTAAAAATACATAATACCGAATTTCTGCCAAATTGGTCCAGTAACTTTTCCGTAAAAGCATAACAAAACAGAGAAACAAATATATTTTTATCTCGAAAATTATCCCATATTTCGGGATAAAAAGTATCCTATGTTCATCCTCGGCATCGAAAATATATTTATATATATACCGAGTTTCGGCCAAATCGGTCCAGTAGCTTTTCCGTGAAAACGGAACAGACAGACAGGCAAACAAACAGACATAGTTACTTTCGCATTTATGATATTAATAAGGATATAACGTTACTTACTAATACTATGTACTGTTGATTAAGATTCTAATTTTATGCTTCGCAATGATGTAATGTTAGCCGTGACGATACCTTAAGGACTCATATAAGAATCGAACATAAAGCGATATTGGCATTTAATGAATTGGGAGTGACGTAAGACATGTGTCAAAAATAATTTAAACTGGCAAGTTGGGAAATACAAATGTAAACGTATACCCTAAAAGAGATGGATGAGTTGAGCGTCAAGGTTGCCATGATGATGTGTCGCGTGACAAAAACCTACCTACGCTAGAATAAAGGAGTATGGAAGCAAAAGACATTTTTTGCCGTCTCCAGATGATTCGGAGAAGGTGTAAGAAGATGACGACTTTATAAACTAGTTATAAGATACTGAACCGTTGGTTACCGGCTGGCTAGACAGACGTGCGAAGTGAGACATAGTTGATGGATTTGTCAATATTGCGAATTTCGAAGACAAATGCAGACTATCCCGTAGGCGGTGGCTAGTATTGTATAAACTCTTAATAATAGTAATAATAGTAAAAATGTTAAGGCTGGCATAAGTTATTGCTACAATAATTATGCGGTTCATCAAACATCGCAAATAAACCATTCAAAACCGAATTTGGGGAATAGTGTGAATAGAGCGTTAGGTAAACTTCTAGGCGCTAAGAACCTTAGCCAGAAGGCCCAGCTTGCCATACACAACGCGGTGCCGGTACCTACGCTGACGTATGGAAGCGAGAGTTGGGTATGGAAGAGAGAGCATGAAAGTAGAGTAAACGCGGTCGAGATGCGAGCACTGCGCAAAATCTGCGGAGTGACGCTCACGGACCGCGTTCGTAATACCGAAGTAAGAAAGAGAGTTGGTCTGAAAGAGAGTGTCGGGGTGAAGGTAAGGAAAGGAATGCTCCGGTGGTTTGGGCATGTGGAAAGAATGCATGTTGAAAGAATGACTAAACAGATATACAATGCAAAAGTGGATGGATGCAGAAGTCGTGGAAGGCCACGACACACCTTCCATGATCAAATTGATCGTGTACTAGCAGAAGGTGATGTCAGGAGCCTTAAGAATAGACGAGCGTGCATGACAAGAGTTATGAATGTCAAAGAAGCAAGTGAGGTGTGTAAAAATAAGCCTAAATGGCGCTCTGTTGTTTGTGCCTACCCCGCAAGGGAACTGGCGTGAAGTTATGTATGTATGTAAAGCCGAAATCAGCAATTACAGCGTTATTCATAAACGTTGATTAATTTTTAAGTAAATACTTTAAACATTGATTTAAAGAAAATTGTGTTCATAAACACTATTTAGACTTACCTGTTTAAACTAGCTGTCAGATTAAACAAACTCCCCTCACAGTTTAACTCTCTTAAGTATCAAAATGGCGGACAAAACTATCGTTGCTTTTAACAGCTGGTGTTTGATTTTGTCGAAGATTTGGATATAAAATGGAATATTTTGTTTTCGGTTTCGACGATTCACACATTATTGAGCAAGATGTATTGGATATATATGAATTCAGGCGCTCTAGTGCTAAGGTTTATAAATATTGTTACGAGTTTAGCGGGACTCGAATTAAAATGCTGTTGGAATTATTATAGAGTTTATTAGAACTATACAAACACGTATAACACAGGTACAAATATAACTGAACACAACAAATCCAAACGTAATGCAGAAGGTCGTAATTCAATAAAGCGCACAAAGTCCGTCACTATTAGTTTACCGAATGTACACACGTCTCGCCTTGATCGTAATTGTCGCTTGACTGTCCCCTCCCTCAATTAGGTCATCGTTTTTTCTACAAATCTGTACGTGGAATTTGTCTTTGTCGGCGCCTAGGTTGTAACAATATAGTATATGTGATGAAATATTTAGAAGAGAATAAAAATAAAATCACAATGCTCGTTAACCTAGCTTCAATTATAAATAACACTCTTTTATGTGCTGAGTACGTAGTGCGTCAGCCGACAAAGACTGGATTCTTTTTTAAATTTTGATAAGAAGATTGCTCATACCGCTCATATTCTACCAATGTTTAAGGCTTAATCAGTTGCTTAGTTAACAAATATTTAAAACGTTAATTAACATTTTTTTTATGAATAACGTGGTATACTATATTTACATAAAAGTTTAAATTATTTACAATCTCCTAATTTAAAAAAAAAAATATTTTTAAAGAAAATTATGTATGTACATTTAGTTATACTCGATGCTGTCGCGATATCTTACCTTGTAAAAGAGGTTTTTAGTTGTATTTCCTAGATTGTGCGATGAGCTTTTACATTTTCTTCTTGGCAGGTATGATGCAGTCCTGGAACTTATTTTAAGTCATATCATTTTTATGGTTGCTTTAATGTTTCTTTATTTATTTTTCTCCTAAAACAATGTTGTATTTTTTCTTGTCTTTCTTTTAAAAATAAATAATTAATTTCCTATTTTCTCTTGTTACAGTTCAATTGGGGTCCCAGCAGACTACCCTGGGGGACACCGACAATGTTCCATATCAATCAGGCGACGCTAACTATAATATATCCGCAATAAACTTAAATCCTCTCGTAACAGAAAACGTAATAAAAAATGAACAAAAAAAATTGCAAACGGAATTTCCAACCATGGAAAGCATGTCGAAAGCTTCACAAAAATCGCAAGACGATTTTGACGTCAATGAATATTTCGCTAGACTACAAGGCACTAGATACGTTAGCGCACCATTGCACAGTCACGTGAAAGATGATAACGCCACAGATTTAGAGGCAACTGAGGAAAATCTTGAAGAAATCAACCTTAATGAGCCTGAAAAAACTGAAACTCAGCAGAGTTTAACAGCTGATATAGCTCAGAATTTTTCTCAACTGCCGAACGTGTTACCTCATGTTGCTAACGCCGTGTTCTCTTCTTTTTCTAATATGCTAAGTTATAAAAGTAGAGAACAGACACCAGATGGTGCTAAAGTTGTTTATCATGAAGAAAAGAGAGACGACGCTGTTGAAGTGCCTTTGATGAGTGTAGATGAAGTTGTTAAAGACATTGCACCGCCGCCGAAGGAACCTTCTGTTATTGGTAAGCTTAATATTTACAATGAATTATTCTTTATTTTTCTGAATAAATCAACTCACGCTATTAACACTGAAATTATTTTTTTTTAATAATTTTATTTTTAACTTTATAGTTCAGATGGCATAGCGATTGATTTATTTGTTTAATACTTATTACATTTTCAAGTTACTCATACGTCTGGAAGTCGGTTGAAAAATTCCTTTACGTTGATTAAGGAGGCCGAAGCGAGCCCTATCCACTATCCCACAATCTGTAAATGATTGTGTTTCACTTTACGAAGAAACTTCCTGATCTTTAGATGTAGTATTTCACACAGTACTTTTAAATTCATGTCTAGATGTGTTATCTATGATTAAATATTACTTTTTCAATAAATATTAAAACAGATACGACAATGTTTAACAATATTTATCAACTGTACTCTGATTTTTAATTATCCGAACTAAAATGACAGCTGCGAGCGACCTTTCTTTGATTCATAAGTTAGTTTTGTGAGTTGAAACAACAACTCATCACTGTAAATTGAATTCTACAGAATTTCTATAGAAATTCTGTAGAACGGTTTTAAACGCAGTATTTTATTTGATTTTATTATTCCGATGTTTCGGCCACATGTCAGTAGCAGTGATCACGTCGCGTGCATGATCGTCATGATCATGAAACTTAAGGAAATACAATTCTATAGGATTCAACTCACACTCCAAGCTGGTCGCTCGCAGCTGTCATTTTAGTCCAGGTAATTAAAACGTTTACTCAAAAAATCGCTGGTGGTTTTGTTTGATTAATACGAAATTACACAGGTTCATTTCTGTTTTTGAATTTCGATATAAAGGAGACGGATACGAGAATGTCTGAAAGAGACATTGTTAGGCAAATTTTAAAAAGATGAGTCATTTTAAGATTTCTGTTTGTTATATTGAATTTTTTTGTTATTGTAGTGGGTTTGGTTATTTTGAATGAATCAGTCGTGTTTTCATATTACTAATTGTTAAAATTAATTCACATAATTTATTTTATTTATGACCTCACATTTAAGATTTGTCGTATTCCATGTATTTATTTAGGGCTGATGTTTTCAATTTTGTAATGGAAAAATATAAGGTTTTTTTAAATTATATCTCAACTCATTACATTTCTTTAGCTCAAAAGTCTCCGTCTCCTTTAAGGTAAGAAAATGTCTCGAGCCTTCACACCGTTGCGCTTTTTTGCTAGTACAGTCGCGGTATGAAAAGGTACATCACTTTAAAGTTCATTTTTGCTTGCACAAGTAAAAGAAACAAAACAACTAAAAGGTCAAATACATAAATCTGTCATACGACCAGAATGTTGGGCCAGTAAAGTGATAAACCACAAACGTCTCCACTCAGCTGAGATAAGAATATTGAGATGGATGTGTGGTGTTACAAGAATGGATAACGTTAGAAATGAGTGCATAAGGGGGATCTTTAAAAAATTGCACCCGTGACTGAAAAATCGAGAGGAAGAAGACTAATTTGGTATGAGCATATAATGATGAGGGATGAAAGTCACGTGACAAAAAGAATGTTAAACTACAAGATAGATGGTGATAGAAAAAAAAGATGGATGGATTGTGTGAAGGATGATATGATTATATGTGGTGTGACAGAAGATGAATGTCATAGTAGAGGAGTGTGGAAGGAAAAGATATATTGTCCCGACCCCAAATAATTGGAATATGGTGAAAGAAAAGAGAGAGAGAGTAAAAGAAACAGTACCGCTAACGTTTTAAATAAATGTTACGTTTATAAAATATAGTAACGTGAAAAAAGAAAATTGCAATATTGATTATGACAGACACAGAGATTGACAATAGTTGTAATCATCAGAAAGAGGATATAATCACTATGCTCATCATACATAATTTATCCAATACAAAGGTTTTACATCTCTAAACAATTTTCTTAGACGAGATAGGAAATCAAACAACTTTGATCTAAGTCATTTTAAACTTTATTGTCAAACAGTTAAACATAATTTTCTGTAGAACAGTCTGTTCTGTGACAAAGTTTGAAAAGACAACATGAGCTCGAGTAGCGTTAAATGAATCAATTTGAAAACTGGCGAACGTTTTCATACCACGATTGTACATGCATATAGATAAAGGTAAGAAAAGCGTCTTAAAAACAGTAAACTGTTGCCGCCATTACGGAATTATTCATTGCATACTTGGCCGGTATCTCGCATCCTTAACATTATATAGACCTAAATCAAAATTTTGAGTAATTGGATTTTAACATCTACTACATAAAAATAAGGTATAAAATTGAAGAACTTGATATTTTTAATCAGGTCTCTATAGTTCTAAGGGTGGGATATACAAGTCGTGCGCAGAAGGTTTGCCGATGACAACCCCTCCCGCCTCCCCCCAACCGCGCCCCGCGGTCGTCTAGTTCTTAGTACTACTGAGACAAGCCTCGGTTCCAGTCGTACGAAGCGGGAGGGAGGACCATCTGCAAACCTTCTGCGCACGACTTACGTACCGACTATTTAAGTATGTACTAAGCCTTCAAATATATATACAAGAACATAAAGAATAAGGTCTAGTACAGTAAGGACATATTGCTTTTGAATAAATGTAGTTAAATTAAATTAGTTTTGAATACACTCAATGTTTGACCTCAGACATATTACGCATGGTGTGTTGGAACATACGTATTATATCAAGGGTTGAAAGAATATGAATTGTTTGAAACGAAATTTTGTGACAGAATTGAGATGATATTTTCTTAAGTTTTCGCAACTAGTATACATGATAAATCTACACGGTTTTAAGCGCGGTAATTTGATTTGATTTTTATTATTCCGACGTTTCGGCCACTTTTCAGTAGCCGTGATCAGGGAAGACAAAGATGTCAAGTGTCAGTGAGTATTGTTGAAGTTTTATTTAGCCTACCGCGAACCTGTTCATTTTAATCATTTAGATTTAATTTTGTTTATGGTTATTATTTAGTCTATGGGAGTCTAATATAATTTCCCACCGCTTCGCAACGTGTTGTGGCTTAAAGAGAAGAAGCGGCGCAAGAAACTCTTCAGCAAACATGCCTAGCTATAATAATCTTATACTGATATAGCTGAAGAGTTTGTTTGTTTGATTGAACGCGCTAATCTCAGGAACTACTGGTCTGATTTGAAAAATTCTTTCAGTGTTAGATAGCCCATTTATCAAGGCTATATATCATCACGCTAAGACCAATAGTAGCGGAGCACCAATAAAGAATGTTTCAAAATCGGGGGGTTTTGAAAACAAATTCCACGCGGACGACGTCGCGGGCACAGCTAGTTTTATATAATATTAAAATTTAATTAATTTTTCCTCCCACCCATTTTAGTTTAGTTTAGTACATTTCTTAAGAATGGAGATGGTAAAAATGCCGTGGTACAAACTTAAAAGGCTCAGGTTCAAATCTTGGCCGGAAAGCATGCACCAATTAAACAGTTTTCTGATCTAAAGTGCATGTTGTTACAATTACCACGTGCTAACGGTGAAGGAAAACATCGTGACGAAACCTGCACGTCGAGATAACCGTACTCGTTTATGGCCGTTCGCAGGCATAAATACGCAAGTGTGCGGATAACGTTTTCTGGGAAATTGCGTCGACGCTTGCCAGGTAGACATATTGCATCGGTGCATTATAAAGCAATGGCCTAATGGAGAGATCGTCAATCTAGCGAGAACCACGATCAAGGCTAGACGTGTGTACATTTTAGTGCATTACATTTGGACTTATTGCGTCCGGTTATATTTGTACCTGTGTTTGTATAGTTCTAATAAATTATATAGTAATTCCAACGGCTTTTTAATTCGAGTCCCGTACTCGTAACAATATGTATATATGATTGTACATAATTTAAAGTATGCGCTCTGAATATCGACCCATTATTACAAATGTAAAATTATCTCCAGAAGGTTGTCTGGACGAAATCGCTGTTAGCGATAAGACCGCCGATTGTACTAGTTATATGATTGTCACTCGTGTGTATTATTTTCTTGTGTGCAATAAAGAATATTCTATTCCATTCTAAGTCAAAAATTGAAACTCTTAAAACAAAATAATAGTATTATCTTAAATTTTCGCGACTTGTATACATAATAGAACTACGTTTTAACGGTTTTAAGTGCGGTAATTTAATTGATTTTGGTTCGTGATCACGGCCACTGAAAAGTGGCCGAAACGTCGGAATAACCAGTCAAATAAATTACTCCGCTTAAAACCGTTAAAACGTAGTCTTGTTACAAAATAATTCATTAAAATACATTTTGTATCTAAAAATATACTGTTACAACCTAGGCCCCGACAAAGATAAATTCCACGTACAAATCTGTAAAAGCACATTTTGTTACCTGTCGGCATTTGAACTGTTTGTAATCCTTTTATGATCGTCTTCTTTTGTTCACTTATTTATTGGCATACGATTCTAGTTATTGTAGAGAACAGCCTATTCTATTATCTATTCTAGTTCTATTGTACTCGCTCGTTAGCATCATTAGCCAGGTGTTGCGGATTCTTTTGCATTTGTGAAGGATAAAACGACGACCTGATAGAGCGAGGGGGCAGTTGAGCGAGAACCACGATAAAGGCGTGACGTGTGTACATTCAGGAATCTAGTAGTGACGGACTTTGCGCGTTTTATTGAATTACGACCTTCTGCATTACGTTTGGATTTGTTGTGTTCGGCTATATTTCTACCTGTGTTATACGTGTTTGTATAGTTTTAATAAACTCTATGATAATTCTAACGGCATTTTAATTCGAGTCCCGCAACTTGTAACAATACCTAGTCTTGCCATAAATATTGTAACAAAGTAAATTTTTATTTTTATTGCAAATAACATTTATAAGTTTTACAGTGTGTTAGTTTAATACATAAATATAAAACAATTTAAAATATAAAAAACTTATTCGAAGTGGTCTCCATTGACTGCAATACAGTCCTTTAAACGTTGAGGCCAGTTATCAATAGAAGCACGCACTCTTTCCATGGGAAAATTCTTCACTGCCAATGCGTTTAGAGCAAGCCGTACTCTCTAAAACTGACCATAAATCATAATCCAGCGGATTAAGATAGGGACTAGACGACGGCCAGTCTTCAGCTCTGATGTAGTCCGAAACGTTCGTTTCCAACTAAGACTGCGTGGACCGAGCTTTATGACCCGGCACCGTGTCTTGCTGGAAGGACCATTCTTGGTTATTGAACATGGTGTTGTTAAGGGGCTTAACTACCTTCTCAAGTATGGTATCTTTATACACTTGTGCCGATGTTTTGATATCTTTTTCACAAAAATATGGCTCAGTCACTCCTTCATAGCTAACACCCCACCAAATCATCACTGAAGACGGATAATGCCCACGTTGCACTCTGTCGACTAATTGAGAAGCTTCCTTAGAGCTTTGTGCATAAATACTGTCATTTTGTTTGTTAAAATGTTGCTCAATTGTAAAAAAGGTTTCATTCGACTTTACATCGATTTTACCACCCTATTCTTTTTAAATTATGAGTTAAGAAATGACCAATGCGTCCCTTATAGGCTGCAAGTCCTAAGTCATCTTTTAAAATATGCGACATGGTTCTAGGTGATATCTTCATCTCCCGAGATAAAATATTTTGCTTTCGGACAGGATTTCTTCGAATTCTTTCCCTTACTACATTGACCACTTTTTTCTTACGAACACTACGTGGACGGCCAAATCTTTTCTGTCACAAACAGAGGAGGTCTCATTGTGCCTATTAATAGCCCAGTACACAAACATTTGACTAATACCAAACGTATGGAGAGTTTTAGAAATTGCATTTAGCTCCATGCCTACTTTGTGTAATGCAATGTTAGCGATTCGGTTCTCTTTATCGCCCCACTCCATTTTAATATCGCAAAATGTTCTACAATGTATTGGCGCCAAAATGAGAAAACACAATGAACAATCATATTAAAAAGACAGATTCCAAATTCAAATGTAATATTTTGTTTCTTTTTAATTGTAACAGTATTTATGGCCAGACTAAGTACTTAGGTCCAAATGTCGCTTACTATCTTGTATGTCAACTAGTATGTATTTACTTTACAAAGTAGTTTAAGAATATATCCACAATTAAGTTATATCTAATACTGTGCTCCACCTATATCGCCAGATTAGGTTAAATTATTCCTTAAGTTAGGTTGCCAGGAAGAAATTGCTTTAAGCAATAAGGCCGCCTATTGTTTCTACCATAACAATATTGTAATCGTGCATTTTTGTAATTATTTGTTTGGTGAGCAATAAAGTGTTATCTGTGTATCTAAGACCTGTAATATTAACCCATATTATTTATAAGAGACGTCATATTTACCATTTGTGTAAGGACCTTATAAAAATTCACTATGTGATCTGGCAAACGTGACATATTTTTTGTTTGTTTCTATGGCGGCAACCCTTAGGAGCTCACAGCATTCAATAATTAAAATTAAATATGTCACTGATATAATGTAGTATGGAAACGAGCATATAGGACCGGTCTTAATACACTGTGTACAATAATTACAATTTACAGTGCAAATTGTAGAAAACTAGTCGCAACTGGACTGGCTGGTTGTTATGGAAGATTTTGAGCGTCTACAACATTATAAACATATTGTAGCACTTAGTGAATTTATGTTCAATATGTAGTCTTATATGGGAGGAATTTTTCAGGGCCAAATCCTAAACTATGCTAAATTGCGAAAAACACTCAAAGGGGTCCCGAGGCCGATTGCGAAGAGAACTAAAGTGATATTAGAATAAGAGAAGAAGCTAGTATTAGAATTTTGAAAAATCAATTACCCTTGTAATCGAATACAATGCAAGAAAACTTAACTTATTTGTATTGTATTCTACTCATAGTCCCTCAAGACTATAAGTAGAATACTGAGCCTAGATCACCGTCTTCTATGGGTAAGGTGCCCAGAAGGCTGGCTACGTTTCCTCGCTGGATCGCCGTACTGATCCGTTGGCCGAGGTAAGCACCAGCCCTCCGATCACCTGAAGAGACAATGAGTCGTTTCGATAAATTTTGGTAGAGGCTCATAATTACCCTTGTCAGGTATCGAACTGGCTGATTTTGAGAAAATAAACACGTCCCGTATTATTATACCTAATCATAGTGTAGTTTGTAAGGATCAATTTCTGTGACGAAATGTCAAACAACAAACTAAGGGAGAGGGCTGTTTTTGAACAAAATGTTCTATTTTCCATACATTAATTAAACCGCACCACATTTTATGCGATATGGAAATGATGAATTAATTTTTCAAAAATACAATCCATTTTAATTTTCGTCAAAACCGGCCTCAAAACTCCTTTGACTATTTTTCGTTCTTTCGTTTAGCTTTGAATTTGGCCCTGTAGGTCCACTTGAAAAATTCACCCGTATACAGGTCTAATTAATTAAGTCGCGTAAAAGGTCTATTGTTTCTTCTTGTTTATATAGGGGTCTGTTGACGTCTGTCTAAAGTAGTATTGCTGAAGTAAAAAAGATAGGTTGACAACATTACTAATGGAAAGTGATTACTGTCACCTATGGATATTTGCGATGAATTTAATTGTAAGCGATAAATTTTACATCGTGATATCTTTCTCTGATAGACCTGATCCAGATGTGACAAGGTTGACTCTGTCTGACCGGCCAGTGTTCAAAATGATGTTTTATTTGACATCAACTTTTATCGATGTGGTTTTTTAAAAAGCGGATAAAAAAAATAATTATCTCAATATTATAAGTGTTTCTTTTCCATTTACAGGTCAATGCAGCTACAGAATAACAACGAAGAAGAAAGTATACGCTCAGATACCAGGCTTGAGTTCGGGAGAAGCTAAAAACATAACAATTAATACTCCACCTAATCAGAACATTAAATATTTCACTCCAGAGCAGCCCCAAAAAGAAAATAGTATGGCATCTATAGATACTAATATTGAAAAACATAATATAGAAGAAAGCTTTATAAATAAACCTATGCATTTTAGTAATGATAATAGACCTAATTTACAAGAAATAACTAATTTTAACGAAGCAGTACCACTTGCAGCATCACATTTGTCATCACAAACGATATTACCTCCACCGCCAACGTTTGCAAATATAAAAACCGATAGTCAAACTCAAAAAGTGGTTTTACCACCGTCTGTAGTAAGGCGTATGTCGGGTAACCATTCATTAATGTCTGGAGTATCGATTCCAGAAAACATTTTTACACCAGGACCTATAGGAACAGCGCAAATGGTAACCACAACGGATATACCGTCACCATCTCCAGCATTAAAAGATCAAAAAGCTGCAAGTTTGTCAATGTTCGCAATTACAGCAAATGTATCGGAGTTAGATAATAATGATCCTAAAATTGTAGTGCCGATGTTTCCACCAAATTCAATTATTAGTTCTTCATTGTCAATGTCAGCATTTGAACAGCCGCAAGCTCCACTTGATGCAATCTTAACTGAAAATAAAACTTCAATATTTCCTCAATACGGATCAGTGCCAGTTAGTGAAATCGCAGCTGCAGCTGATAAAATATCTACTGACTTTCCTGCCGTATTAAATCCAATCAAAGAACCTGGAATAGGGAAACCAAACTCAATACAAAAAGATACCTCCCTTGACCTGATACATTCCAGTCATTCACAAACTGTGTCAGAACAAACTTCAAACATTCCATCTTCTTTTGAAAATTCAACAATGGCGATTAACTCTGCAGCATGCCTAAAAGATCTATCATATTTACCTCCCCCGCCAATAGCTGATAAATTGTATTCAGTTTTTTCACCCCAAGAAACATTACATCAAACAAATATTGAATCTGTGTTACTGCCACCGACGTCAAATGTACCGCCCTCATCCATGTTTGCAGCCAACACTCTAGAAAATAATGGACAAAAGATATTCCAACCAATGCCTTATGCACCAAGACGTAAAGTTGGACATTCATCCTCAAGAATTGCACCAATCTCTTTGCCACATGATATAACAATATTTAATCCGACTATTCCAGACACTATTGCAGAGTCAAAACATACAACATCAGAAACTTCAGCTATAGGACCACAATCATCAAATATTCTTCCAAGTGTACCCATGTTTTCACCCCAAGAAGTTAAGTCAGATGAATTTAAACCAGATATTGCAAATCCTTTTAATATCGGAATGAATGTTACTTTATTTAAACTTGATTCATTACCAGGAACCGACCAAGTCTCGAAACAACCACCGTCTATTTTTGCTTCTGATGTTCATGAAGGAATTACAACTGATCAAATGGTGCCTAACACATCAATTACGAATCCTATCATTTCCAAAGTGGAACCTATAAGGCCTCCAGAACCGCCGAAAGTAGGTGCTTCAAATTTCAGAATGACGAAAAAGAAACTGCAGTATTACTCAGGACCTATAGAAGGAGTAGGAACGATTAGTAATAATGTAAAACCTATTATTTCTCCGATTGAAGCTCCTAGTTTTTCTGGTCATCTTTACAATCCACAACAAAATATTTCAGATGTTGCTTTTCAAGAACAAACTACAAATGTTCAGAGTTATTTCAATTCTCATACAATGTCACATCCATTGCAACCAAGTTACGATCTAAACAAAGAGAATCAATCTGTACAAATTCAAGAGCCGAATGTTCAGGTAAACCAAACATTCGATATAACACATTCTTATCAAACACCATTCGACCTGGCTTCACCCTTCGACATTCGAGAGCCAGATATTCAAGCTATAGACACGAATAAAGAAACGGATATATACAATACAGCGTTTGATCTTTCAAGAGCTACGACAGAGGCGTACGAAGCAAAGACAAACAAAGGTTTTGGCTTGATTGGTTCATTGAAATCCAAACTTTCGTTATTAGACATTAATAAAATTCAAAATACTGTAACGACGTTTTTTGATCCTTCATATAATGAGCCGAAAAAAGAATCAGTTACAACCCAGGTGAATGAACCATATAAACTAACAGATCAGAGTCATCAGAGCAATTTTGAGATTTTTGTGCCTACTTCACAACAGTATGACATTCAAAGTCACAGCCAACATTTTCATCAACAAGAACCCTATAACTATTATCAAGGTGCTTACCCTGTAACTAGTCATAGTTTCGATTCATATGTAGCTTCACAAAATGATCCATTACACCCAAGCCATGAAGAAGCAGCACCTTTGCTTACTTCTTATGAAACTTCTGACGCAAGTCAGCCAAAAATTATGCCTGAAATGAAGGAAATTCCCCTAGCATCTCATTTTAGTAATACAGGAACTACACATACACATAAACGGTATATTACAACAAATACCGTATTGCATAACTACCCCGACAATCTTAGTGCTACAAGTCAAGTCTCTCAAAAGCAGACTAATGAAATAAATGTTGAGCCTAGGAACTTTACTTCAATACAAGGGTTTGAAGAAAGAACATCTGCGGTACCAAATTTTTCCCCATCAATATCTGAAAGTGAAGTGTCAGATTATCGACCACAAGAACATTTGAAAGTTGAAACTGTTATGGGCTCATCAACGAGCAAAATAAATACTGTAATTATGAATAAACAAACCAAAGATATTCCTGAACCTAATCAGAATATATTTTCAGTGATCACACCATTGGAAAAATCACAAGATATCATAACTGAAACTACTTCAATTTCTGCGGCATTTAATGTTGATCTTACACAAATTGCCGAGTCACGAAAATTTGATACTGATATCGTGCAAAATATTCCTATTGCATTAACTTCAAGCTTTGCAAATACTAAAGGGAACGAAACAATACATTCAAAGTTATTCCCGCTTTCTACATTTTCAGAAATAGATAAGCCAAACCTCGAATTAAAATCAACCGTTTTATTGGATCCAATATCGGCGAAAACATTCTTTGATTTTCATTCATCCACAGAAACTCCGAATATGAGAGTTTCAAATCAACATAATACGATGTTCTCATTTGCTGATCCTTCTACAAATATTACTAAAGATACAGTCAAAAAAGTGTCTGAAGAAACAAGGGAATTTCAGATAAAATCAGATGAAAACATAAATTATCTAAAGAGCTCAGAAATATTTGAAACTGCTGCATTAACAACGCCCGATTTAATTACAGATTTATTCAGTAAATTTAAAGAAAATAAAGATGTGTCTGATGCTTCTCGTGAGATTATACACTCTAAAATTATAAAAAGTGATTTAGGTTCTCATTCAAAAATATGTACAGATGACTGTGAAGACATTAAAGATTTAGATGTTACTAAAACTATCCCTGATCTACCTCCTGCAGAACTTTTCAGCAAGTTCAAGGAAAAAGAGCCAATCGAGACTCAAAGCAAAAGTTTGCTCGAATCGATCACAAAAGAAGAAATGCCTATTATAGGAGTATCATCTGTACCATTATTTGGCCTCTCAACTATCATAGCAGATAAATCGAAAGAAATAAAGGAACATGAAGATAATGCAAGAAAAATGTCTTTATTCGAAACCCACAGGGATAGTTTATTCGACAGAAACGCTAGTGTTAGTTTCTTTGAAAATATTGGGCATATTGATGAATTAACACAAAATAGGCAAGAGATTAGAAACGCAACCAAATCATTTAATAGAGATTCAAATATTCAATCGGATGAAACTTCTGGTTTTAAACAATTATTTAAAAGCGTTATCGATGTTATTGAAAGTGATCCTGAAATAATAACATGCGATACATGTGCAGAAATAAAGGAAAATGAAGAAAAAGAAGATTATGTAACCAATCAATTAATAGAGAATATAACATCGCCAATACAACTTCAAAACCCTGTAGAAGTCCCACTTTCAGAAAGTAAAACCGAAGATACTTTAGAAGTTGATAATGATCAGCTAGAAGAAATCACACATATAACAGAGGAAACAATCGAAACTTTACAAGTTCAGTCTGCCACGGAATTATTAGATGATGATTCGCAATCTACAAATTATGGTTGGCGGATGGATAGTGAAGCAAATAAAGATAGTTACAGTCATACAACAGACGCTCAGTCAGATTTTACTTTTAATATTGACTCGCAAACATTAGTTGATCATGATTATAGTTTTAAAATTGATCCAAATGCTTTAGGGTTTTATGGAAAAAATTCGTTATTTTTCGATAAAGATGAATCGGGCAATGAAGGTACAAAAGTACTACCCAGACAAATGAGCATACCTTCAGCTCCTCCCGAAGAAGATACAAAGTCCGAAGGACTCGATGTGCATTTAATAGAACAAGATGCTAAACAAGATTTTCCAATTTATGAAGAATACGTAATAGAGCCGGAAAGTGATAAAAATGATGTTGATAATATTGAAGTTAGCGATACATTTACAAATAGACTTGAAAGGTTTAAGCTCATGGAAGAGACTTCTGAAGATAACAGCACATTTGCGATACCAACAAGTCCTGTAATTATGGCATCGTATTTTGATACGGGAAATTATGCCGTCGAAACACACTACAAAAACATGACGTCACCTATAGTGAGAATACCGCCTGGTTTCGAAGACGAATATAGAAAAATGAGTCTCGGTCAAGAATCTTGTATACCACCTATGTCCATTATATTTATACCAGAAACGTCGACTCAAACAAAAGTTACCTTTACAAATACATATACTATGTATAATCAAGGTATAGGTTTTACAGTAGAATCTAATATAAGTAAAATATTAGAAGACAAAAGTCCCGTGGGGAATTTTCCGGTTTTTCCAACAACTAATGTACAACAAAACACTGTTGTTGAATCTAAAGACGACATAATATGTGAAACAAAACCAAAAATCAGTTTAGAACTTGAAAGTGAACAAGAAAGCTCCGTTACAACTCCAGAATTACCTACAATTAAAACGTCTATTAACACTGATGTTATCAAGAAAGAAGAGAAACTAAAATCAGCATTTGAAATTGAAAATATGCGAACGTTACCAGACTCAAATAAATTCTTTAATGTTGATTCAGAAAATAATTCCAGCAAAGAAGAAGAAAATAGCTTTAATAGACTTGCTAGCTATTTCAACGTATCTCCAGAAAGACCCGAACACTCGAAACCTTTTTTTGAGTTAAGCCAAAGTCAAAATCATTACAGACACGAGAGCCACAATTTAAATAATTTCGATCAAAATATGAACGCAAACATTCCTGACGATAGATATTTAGCTAATATTAATTTAATAAACGACTTGACATCGCCACAAAACGTAATAGTTACCGAAAGTATCATTAAAACGGTAAATTACTTTACTGTCGAGTACGACAACGATATAAAACAAATTAATAATTCTAATAAAAATGTAAACCGAAATACTAATAAAAACTCCAAAACAGATACTAAACACAAAATAAACGATACTAAGGATTTAAAATCATATATAGATAACTCGAACACAAAAATTAAGGATAAAAACTTAGATATAAAAATAAATAATTGCAAAATTTGCTGTAACTTTGCGTTTAATTTAACAGAAATTGATAATATTAAAGTTAGGAAAGCGATGAACGAAAATACGGTTAAAAGTGAAGGTACTCCTTCAAATATGGATGCGCCTAAAGATCAGAGTAGCCAATCAGTCACTGTTAACTTTGGATCGCACATTGAAGACGAATCAAGCAACGGAGTAGATGTCATCAATAATGAGGTATTGATTTCTCTAATTGTATTAACACAAATTGTTCTTCCGTCTTCTAATTTTAAACTCTCTTCTTTTGTGTATATTTTCAGTTTTATTTCCTATAATCTAACTCCTTTGAGTTTGTGAAACAACATATTTTGTTTTGCAGTTTGATTTTAATTTTTATTGGCGTATAGCAGACAGACAGCCCAGCAGATGGAAAGTGGTTACCGTCGCCTATAGACGTTTGCAACACCAAAGGTGCTACCGATGTGTTGTCGGCTTTGAAGAGGGAACTAGAACCTGGAATACAGCACAAGGTTGTTATCCTAATTTTCCACGGTTGTTGGCTTACCACCTGGCTCTGGGTTGTTTAGTCGTCTCTTACCACAGGCCACTCGGCCGCAAGGTTTAGTATTCTGTCTCCGTTTCTGCACAAATAATGTTATATGACCAAAAATGTAAGTAGATAAATACCTAATATATGGATAGGTAAGAGTAGTAGTAATATAATAGATACCTAAATATTTATATAACCTTTGGTCAGATACGATTTTACTATATACAATATACCTGCAGTGCGGGGTGGAAATTCTTCTAGGGTAAGCCGGTTGAAAAAAACATATCGTATCAGCGAGAGGTAGAGGTTAAATGATACTTCAGATGGCAGAGAATAGTATTTCACTGTTGAGTGCTGATGTGAACTGATTTATTTTGGAAACGGTAACCTTAAGTACAAATATTAAAAATTCGTACAGCTAGTACAGCGTGTGAGCGAGACGGTTGATATGCGAGCGAGATAGAACAACTATTAATATGTGTGCTCCCGCGTTGCGCTAGCCAGCCGCGTCCGATTATAAGCCTCGTCGAAAGGCTCTCGTGCGACGACCGCGTAACGTCCTGACGGACAGAGTCGACGTTATTACGAAACGGCTGGCCCGGATCAGTCCGCCCACGGTTAGGACGGTAGGCTGGCAGGCACCGACAGACAGACATAGACGGCGGCGTCTCAGACGCCGCCAATCAAGATCTCTCTACGTCCCCGCGAGGGACGCTAGGAGACATAGCTCCCCCCACAGGATATACTAGGCGTGTTGCTGGGAAGTTTCTTTCGCCGTTTCTTCTCTCCCAGCCATAACACGTTGCGAAACGGCAGTAAGTTAGCGTAGGCCTCCGCGAACCACCGATCCCGGCCCGCCGTGATCCTTCCCCTCGGGCTTTATATTACCCGTCGCCCGTTCTCAATTAGTGCTTTGTGTCGCCCTATGGTGGGCATCATTAAATTCATTTCCCTCTCATGGCAACAGTCCAGCCGAGGTAAAACTCCTTAGGGAGCTCCCTCGAGCAAGTTGCCCCCCCGGGCTCGAGTGCCTTCGCTTCGCGAAGGCACTCGCCCCAAAGACCCCGGTAAAGTTGTAAGGTCTCCGGACCAACAACATAAAGACAAGTCCAATAAAAAAAAAAGCGCTAGCCAGTAGTTTGTTGTCCGCTGCGATGACTAGACGTATGCAGCTCCCATAGTATGATGCAAGCGCCGACTACGCCGCTGTTGTAGAAATTAAGGCCCCACTGTCAACATACAAAAAAGCCCATGATTTGATGACAGGACTTTGATGTATGATAAAAGTGGCTTTGAAAAATTTGCATTTGTAAAAAGAAACGTCTAATTTGCGATGTTTTTTTCTTAAAACAATTTGTATTTATAATTATGCAATTTTGAGGCAGCACATTCCAAAGTTTGAAAGCATGCACTGTAAAAGAAAAAAGTAAAAGTGTTATCTATTCTATTCTATTAATGATTTCAGAGTCGACCGATCGCGGAATACCAACCGGTACAATTCCACTGGTTCTACCGAGTGGACGTCGAGGACAAGTCTATATGGCGCGGATTCTCGGTGCAAGATTCGAAGGATTTGGAAGAGGCGTTTCTAAGACGTGAGTGCATTTTAAGTTGGTTCTCTTATTTAGTTGACATAATTTTCTCCGTGCAGGAACGGAGAAAGAATACAATTTCCTGCGGCCGGGCGGCCTGTCGTAAGAGGCGACAAAACAACCCACAGCCAGGTGGTAGGGCACTTGCCCGACTCGATGGCTACCACCCCTGGTCTAAAGTATGTCGCCATAATAACCTTGAGTTGTCTTCCGGCATTAGTGACCAGGTTCCACTCTCCCTTAAGAGAGCAGCAGCGCATTTGTAGCAATTTCGGTGTTGCAAATGTCCATAGGCGATGGTAACCGCTTTCCATTAAGTGGGCCGTCTGCCTGTCTGCTGAACTCCTTGTAGGACGTTTTGTTTTTAAGTCTATGTTTGTTAACACTTAGTTTTCTATTAGTGTAACCGTCCTAAATAAAATTATTTTCTTTCTTTCTAGAGAGAACGTTACAGTCAAACAAACTCACATTCGCATTTATAATATTAGTTAGGATGAAGCCCAGCAGTGGTAGTCTGTGGAACGTTTAAGGGCTGTTGTTATTATTATAAGATATAGGAATCAGCGTTGTTATGTTTTAAAATTTCAGCCGATCTAAACGAGAATACGCTGGTCGCAACAGATGGCGGCAGATACGACGTGAACATTGTGGGTAGGATACGCACTCCTGTATATTGGAGTGATAAACCGACTAATGTAAGAAGGTAAGCGGTATTGTAGATGAAGTATATTAGAAATGGCAATCGCGACGTAGAAAACGTAACACTGAAACAAGGCTTGGAACCGTTTAAAATTTATTTATTTACTAGCTGACCCGGCGAACTTCGTACCGCTTCAGAATCAATAAATAAAAAACGTTGATTTCTGAACGACGGGATGAACATTAAACGTTTGACATTCAAAACCAAAAGAATGAATGAATGAATTAAATTTAATTTGATTTCTGAACGACTTTTAAATTTAATTGATTTCTAAACGACGGGACGAACTTCAAGTGTTTGACAGGTAGGAATAGTTTCCAAGGGAAAGCGAAATTGTTGTTTTTACCATATTCCAAGCATTTTTTCATATTTACTCGCCTTTTAAACCTCCCCTGGACTTCCAGAAATAATTCAAAATCAAAATTAGCCAAATCAGTCCAGCCCTTCTCGAGTTTTAGCGAGACTAACGAACAGCAATTGATTTATATATATATATATATATAGATTATGGACCATCAACAGGAGATACTTCATGTTCATCCTTCTTAAATCTAAACAATGCTTATGCTAAATATACTTCCTATTATACGTGGTCACATCATTCATTATGTCATTTTTCTGTAAATTAACCGGTTTGAAGTGGTTATAACCGGCTTTAGCCAACTATATCCTTTGGAGTGTAAACCTTAAAAAGAGCATTACAATAACCGGTTATTTTTTGTTTTTTCTTGAATTATTTTATCCGTGCAGGAACGGAGAAAGAATACAATTTCCTGCGGCCGGGCGGCCTGTCGTAAGAAGCGACTTAACAACCCACAGCCAGGTGGTAGGATATTTGCCCGACTGGTTGGCTACCACCCCTGGTCTAAAGTATGTCACCATAACAACCTTGAGTTATATTCCGGCATTAGTGACCAGGTTCCAGTTTCCCTTAAGAGAGCAGCAGCGCATTTGTAGCAACTTTGGTGATGCAAATGTCTATAGGTGATGGCAACCACTTTCCATCAAGTGGGCCGTCTGCCTGTCTGCTGATCTTCTGCAATAAAAAAAAATAACCGGATTATTCCACTTGAATTAACCGGATTATTCCATTAATTCTATCTCTATCAATATGTATTTGTATGCGACTCAAAACGTGCCGTACCACATGGCTACGCTTTAAAGGTATCAAGAATCTTTCGAAACCGGTTTATTTAACAAAACCTATTTAATGAACTTTTGTTATCAAAAACCGGTTGATCGAGTTTAAAGTGAGAACAAAACCAAAAAGAAAAATTACATTTACATTTTACATGGATCAAGTTTTTTACTTTTGATCAGTTAATGGACTTATGACTAAGGTTTACAATGCGATGTAAAAAGTGATTGTAGGTGAACACAGCTTGCAATTTAATTTCTTCACTTGTTATTTAATTAAACTCTAATAATAAAGATAACAAAAAAGTGTAAGATATTTAAATCAATCTGTCCGTCTGTCTATATCTAATTAATGTCTTTTGGGCTAAACGAATCCTAGACTTCAAGATTGTATTTGTCAGGAAAAACAGACTCCGGCAAATTATTCCACTCTTCGGCAGTGCGCACCAGAAAAGATGAAGCGAAACGCTTGGTTCTGACTGGTGGTGTTTCCACCATGTAACGGTGGCGCAAACCGGTGCGTCTGGTTGTCCGATGGTAAAATGGGGATGGAGGAATCAGCTCGTGCAATTCTAAGGAACACTCCCCGAAATGTATCCGATAGAAGACAGTCAGCCCCGCGACCTTGCGTCTATGCTCTAGACTCTGAAGTCGAGCATAAAAAAGACGATCATTGCCGACCAGCTTTCTAACTCTTTTCTCAATTGATTCCTGACCCGTCCCAAAGATGAGAACAGTACTCCACTCGAATTAAAATACCGTTGGAATTACTATAGAGTTTATTTGAACTGTACACACACGTATAAAACAACAATACAACCAGTAACCCTACTTGTTACAATCTGCACGATCAATAACACGCGTAAAGTCCATCACTATATCGTTTGTTGAATGTACACGTCTTGCTGGTATCGTAATCGTCGCTCGACTGCCCGAACTTTCTGTTCGTGCATCCCTTTATACTCAGTTTACAATGTGTCACGACCGGGTAAACAATGACTTCCACGAATCACACCTGCGCTTTTGTCGACGCAATTCCCGGTAAACATAATTCCGCACACCTACCTAATTGTGCCTGCAAACGGCCATAAACCAGTACGATAACAATAGGCTATTGTCTAATTGCAAATTTTAAACACGAAGTAAACAAAAGAACTCCAAATGCGGAGGGCCAAAAAACTGTGTTTTATGGCCGGCCGGTGTGCTTGTGGATTTTGTTAGTTGTAACATTAACATAAAATGCTTGTCATATAAAATGTTAATAAATAGATTTATTTAGATTATTTCGTATATATATATATATTGGTATTCTATAAATGTGTCTGGATTTATATATGTATTAAATTTATAAATTAGTGTAAGTATGTATATTTAAATTTTACAGTCCTATCTTTTGTCTGCTTCACCTACATCGCCAGATTAGTTAAGAATTTCTTTGAAGCTAGGTTGCCTGGAAGAAATCGCTTTTAGCGATAAGGCCGCTTGTTGTTTTGCAAACAAGTATTGTAATTATGCATTTTGTTTTTTTTATTGCAGGAGTTCTGCAGACAGGCATACGGCTCACTTGATGGAAAGCGGTTACCACCGCCTATGGGTATTTGCAACACCAAAGGTGCTACAAATGCGCTGCTGCTCTCTTAAATTTCTTAAGTAACCTGACGCATTTTTTTTTTTAATTATTATTTAATAATATTACTATATTTGTTTTTCTAATATAATCACAGTATATTTATAAGTATGTATGTATTTGTGTATATGCTGTATATGTTTGTTGTATGCACGAACTTATATATATACATACATACATAACTTCACGCCAGTTCCCTTGCGGGGTAGGCACGAACAACAGAGCGCCATTTAGGCTTATTCTTACACACCTCACTTGCTTGTTTGACATTCATAACTCTTGTCATACACGCTCGTCTGTTTTTAAGGCTCCTGACATCACCTTCTGCTAGTACACGATCAATATATATATAAGTGTATATACAATATATATAGAAATGTTATTGGGTCAAGTGTATAATAATAATCGGCAGACAAACACACACATTGTATATCCCCAAACTGAGCAAGTTACGCTTGTGTTATGGGTAATATACAACGGACGACTTTGGGGCCGATCCCAGGCACCCAAACCATAGTAAATAACAGAAACATCGTTTCCGAAATTTACCATGCCAGGAATTGAACCCGGAGCCTCTGGGTTCCAGCAAGTTCGGCCGGCTAAGACTTAGCCCGCCCAACCACAGAGGCCGTCATGGAGGTTGGCACTGAAAATCAGCGCTATATCGGGATTTTTTTAAAATTTCGATACAGCACAATGCTAAATTGTCAACCTCGTTGACTAAAAAGTCGACATACAAGCCTTATTTATTTATTAATTACATATATGTTTTTGTGTTTTATGTAAAAATTTTGTTAATGTATTATTTGTTTTTTTATGTATGGCGGCGTATTTTTTTAAGTCAATAAATCTGTTTTCTTGCTTTCAATTGTACTCATTGACTATACAGTTGGAGTACCGACATGGTGTAACAACGGGCGAGTGGCACAGGCGGCTGGTGCTGCCCAATAACGAGCTCGTGGTGATGCACGGGCCAAGCGTGATGGTGCATTTCCTCCAGACCGGCTCCACGGACGGCTACAGTGCACCGCCGGTGAGTCACAGCTTTGCTCTGAAAAATGTCATAATTCACAGGAGAGTAAACAGAAAAAAAAATCTAGCAAAAAATTACTACCTTCAAGAGTGGCTAAGAGTAAAAAAAAATAATATTTTCTACAACATCTTCGTTGATGTCAAGTAAAACACAGATATAAGCCGCTCGCAGAAGCTTTGCCGATGACTACTTACTATTACTGTATATGCTTATGTAAAGTAGATTTGATTATATTGTATATAGTTACATATTTATGTAGGATAGCAAATAAATGAAGTATCTCCCTTTAAACTGGTGTAATTAAATAACAATACATAGTAAAGAGAAATTACAACACTCGCTTGACAATCCAACTCTAAACAACTCGTTGCTACACAACCACCATCCTACATTTATTATGTTTAAATAGTTGCATTTTATCACCATATCTTGTATATGTATATAACTTATGTGTGTATTTGTTTATATAGTATAGTTATATATTTATTATTAAAATGTAAGTAATCGTATAATAATTATGTATACTACCATCGCCACTCCTAATCAGCAATATTCTAGCCACGGATTGTCTGGAAGAGATCGCTTTTTAGCGATAAGACCGCCCTTTGTACATAGTTCGTAAGTTTTCTGTAATGATGTACAATAAAGTGTTATCTATCTATCTAAAGTATATACAATAATAAATTTATTGCAACAACTATTTATGTAACTTTTTTGTCAACCCTACTGATCATCGACGCGTGACATCATAAGGCTATCGGAAAACCTTCTGCGCACGGGCAGTAGGTGCGCACTATGAAAGAATTTTTGACAATTCGAAAAGGGCATGAAATTTTCTATGAAAATCGTCGAAGAATCAAGGATATTATTTAGCCTCTTTCGGTTAGAAATAAATGTACACGCGTATCAGCGTTTATAAAAGTTCAACCCCTGAGGGTGGCGTATAAGAGGATGAATGTTTGTATGTAATTTGTCATTTCAAAGTATAAGCCGCGCGCAGAAGGTTTGCCTATGACTACTTACTATTCTTGTATATACTTGTGTAAAGTATGTATGTACAATAATAAATTTATTTCAACAACTATTTATGTAACCTTTTTTGTCATCCCTACTGACTATCGACGGCGTAGCATCGTGAGGCTATCGGCAAACCTTCTGAACAACGGGATTTTATGTACCTGCTTCCGGGTAGAAATAAATTACCTATACACCTGTATCGACGTTTATGGAAATTCAACCTCTAAGGGGGTGAAAAGGGGGATGAAAGTTGGCACAAACTGTCACTATTTTCAATCTACGCGAGCGAAACCGCAAGCAATGCTTGCAGGAACGGAGAAAGAATACAATTTCCTGCGTTGGGGCGGCCTGTCGTAAGGGGCGACAAAACAACTCACAGCCAGGTGGTAGGGCACTGGCCCGATTGGATGACTACCACCCTTGGTCCAGAGTATGCCGCCCTGACAACATTGAGTTGTGTTCCGGCATTAGTGGCCAGGTTCCAGTCTCCCTTAAGAGAGCAGCAACACATCGGTAGCCGCTTTCTTAAAATGCAATACAATAAAACAAGCCAATCTGCTGGAGTCATAAACTTAACTTCGTGCTGTAGATTTTTATCTTATTTTATTGCAGGAGTTCAGCAGACAGGCAGACGGCCCACTCGATGGAAAGCGGTTACCATCGCCTATGGACATTTGCAACATCAAATGTGCTACAAATGCGCTGCTGCTCTCTTAAGGGAGTCTGGAACCTGGTCACTAATGCCGGAACACAACACAAGGTGGTTATGGCGGCATACTCTAGACCAGGGGTGGTCGCCATCCAGTCGAGCAAAAATACCCTACCACCTGGCTGTGGGTTGTTTAGTCGCCTCTTACGATAGGCCGCCAGGCTGCAGGAAATTGTATTCTTTCTCCGTTCATCCACGGATAAAAGCTTTAGATAAAGATTAGCTTGATTAGCTTATTGGATGTAGATAAAAGATTAGCTACATCCAATACCCATCAGGTAAAAAGATGTAGATTAAAAAATTAATTCCGTCTGTATATATCCCTTTCTCAGTTGTTGGCTTTTGGGAAGCGTGTGTACAGGAACCCACCGAAAATTAGGATGTCAAGAGACCAGAGCAAGGTCATCGACCATCTGATACTCGTAGTTCACGGCGCCGGTGAATACAGAAGTCAGAAGCAGAAACTCGTTAGTTCTATGGATATTCAAAAGTAGCTGTGCCAGCGAACCTTCGTTCGCGTTGCCATGACGACGACGTATTTGTTAGCGAATTGATATCCCTCTGCTCCATCCTCATTAGCTGCCATCCATGAGTTGCGTCACACGAATTTCACGATTTTTCGACAAACCCCCCCCCCCCCCCCCCCCCAAACTAGATAACGTTTCAGTTCATTTTTGTCTTGATGTACAATAAAGTTGTTATCTATCTATCTATAATCACTACGCTTAAGATAAATATGAAAACCAATAATAAGGTTTTACATGTCTAAACAATCTTCTTAGACGAGATAGAAAATGAACCAACTTTGATCTAAGTAATTTTAAACTTTATTTTCAAATAGTGCACTATAGTTTTCTGTGGAACAGTCTGTTCTGTGACTCAGTTTGAAAAGGTAACACGTGCTCGCAGAACGTTAAATGAATCAATTTGAAAACTGGCGAACAATTTCATACCACGACTATACGTGTGTCGTGAACAATAGCTTTCTAACTAACTTCCTCCCTCCCCGCATTCCAGTCGGCATCCCGCCCCCGCGTAGTCCGCCGTGGCCACGACGAGTCGGAGATTGAAGAGGTGGAACCTTCTAGAGTCGACCACTTGCTTCTGCTGTGTCATGGCGTCGGCTCCGCCTGCGACATGCGATTCAGGCCCGTCGAGGAAGTCGGTGAGTCTTCTTTTTGTTTTCAGTCAACCGCCTTTTGAAGTTGGAATCGTTGTCATTTGAAACTAAAAAGAGATAAACATATTGCGAGAGAATGAGATATGAGTTTTACATTTTGCAGGACAGATTAGGGAGTCAATAAGACCGATGATTAAACATGAGGTCCAATTTGGTCCGAAATATAATATTTTTGAGACTAAAACAGTGAAAAATTGATAGTGATACTTAAGAATTTTATTTACTAGCAAAGGACCCGGTAGTGTGCTAAATGCATTTTCCCCCGCCTCAAAAAAAAGGTGTTATATATATTTATGTGTCTAATTTTATACATTATTTATTAATGTAATACAACTCCCTCTCTCTCTCTCTCTCTCTCTCTCTCTCTCTCTCTCTCTCTCTCTCTCTCTCTCTCTATCTCTGTCTGTCTCTCTCTGAAATGTCTATCTGTAACTCGTGTTTTTGTTTCAGTCGAGGATTTCAGAACGACAAGTATGCAATTGATACAATCGCATTACAACAATTCGTATCTCAGCGGAGTCGTACATCGTGTTGAGGTGAGTCGCTTCTGTAATACTCTTTGTTTTATTTTCTCTTCTTCTCTCTCTGTCTAAATATGGCTTTGCACGATTTGTGTATGTACCAAGTAATCACGAGAATTTAAGTTCTGAAATTATCTTCATGTAGAAGCCTAAGTCAAATTGTAGGTCTTCGACTGACGCCATGCGAGAGAGTTCTTGTGGCAGCTCGAATAGATTTCACTAAACAGTTAAGATTTTTAATACACATGCCCAATTTCTCATTACAAAAATTTAATATCCTACAGCTATTGTTTACTTTAAATAGTATTAAACTTTTTTTTTAAATAAAACTGCACAGTAATACGTCACCTTTCAACATTCCGCCAAAAACTCCTTTTTTATTTTGAAACCAGGCATGTCTTGGAGGTCCTTTACACCAGCTGCTTGATATTATTTGTCGGTATAGAATATGTGCAACGCCATCTGTTATCTATTTACTTGTAACCTTAAACCATTTCTATTGCCAGGTACTCCCAATATCTTGGCACGCCACCCTCCACTCGGGTGAGACTGGTGTCGACCATCGCCTCGCCCAGATCACCTTGGACAGTATACCGAGGTTGAGGAGTTTCACAAACGACACCGTTTTGGATGTTTTGCTCTACACAAGTCCTGTCTATTGTCAAGTAAGTCATCATCGTAGTATATTCCGATGTCACTAAGCGCTTCTCCAAAAACGGCCGCTTTTGGCGCATATGACTATTCATACTTATGACGGACTAGAGTTTACCCCACGGCTGCGCCGCGGGTCAACCTCCAGTGCGCGTATTAGAAATAAGAATTACATGTAAAACTTTCAATAAAGTTAACAAAAGAAAAGAGATAAAAAAGACAAAAAAATATATAAATAAGAAATAGTACCCAATAAAAATAAAAATTAAGTTGAACAAGATCGGACAAATCCTGTTCGTCCGGTGGAAGGAGATTATTAAAAAAAAAAACCTCCAGTGCGCATCTCCTGTTTAAAAAGCAGGCGGTACAGGTTACATTGTATTGAATTTTTATGTATTTGCCTTCGGAAGATTCACTTCATTTTATGTCGCAAACTATACCATTCCCCGTCTATCTGTAAACTACATAAATAACAAACATACATACATAACTTCACGCCAGTTCCCTTGCGGGGTAGGCACGAACAACAGAGTGCCATTTAGGCTTATTCTTACACACCTCACTTGCCTCTTTGACATTCATAACTCTTGTCATGCAAGCTCGTCTGTTCTTAAGGCTCCTGACATCACCTTCTGCTAGTACACGATCAATTTGATCATAAATAACAAAACTGGACAAAAATAGATAACATGGACCAAGTGGACCCAGTGGACCCAGTAGACCAAGTGGACGAAATGGAAAAAAATCACAAAACCTATCCTAGTTTCCGGGATAACCTTTATATAAATTTATTCCATTATCCGGGATAAAAAGTATCCCTTGGCCATCCTCGGTATTAAAATTACATATGTACCGAGTTTCAGTCGGTATTGGACCGATTCCAATAGTCTTTCCATAAAAGGATAAAAAACAGTAAGACAGATTATTTTTTATCCCGGAAACTATGCCATTTTTCGGGATGAAAAGTATCCTATGTTCATCCTCGGCATCGAAAATATATATATATATATATATACTGAGTTTCAGCCAAATCAATCCAGTAGTTTTTCCATGAAAGCGGAACAGACAGACAGACTTACTTTCGTATTTATAATATTAATAGGGATTAAATGAATTCATCAGCTTTAGATATGGATTTAACGCCTGATTTCATTACAGAAGATGTTTGTTTAAATAATCAGATTTTATTTATTTTCCTCATATTCAAAATGAAAAGTTGAGAGTTAATCTCGGGTACAAGGCCTATTTAGGCACTCGAATTATTAGCGCTCTCGCTACGTTTGTGCCTAAACAGGTCACTTTCACCTCTCGTGTAACAATCTACTATTACTTCATTTTTAATCATTTGAATTCTTAATAATATGAGTGCCTACAAACAATATAAGGATGATCACGATTTCAACACCAGGCATAATAATAACCTGATACTGCCATCTTTCTGATTACAAAAAGTACTGTCTTCTTTCTTGGGGGTTGGTATAATACGCTTCTTTAATAAAATGCCGAATGAACTGTTGGATCTGCCCTTCATTAAATTTAAGGCTAAATTGAAAAGTACCTTAGAACGGGATACTATACTATTGACGAATATTTAATTGACATACTGCATTCACATAGCTGCTCGCTCTCCAGCCTTTTATACTATCTTCTGTATAACGTTTATATATTGTAATAAAACTACGTTTTAACGGTTTTAAGCGCGGTAATTTTATTACATTTTGGTTTTTCCGACGTTTCGGCCACTTTTCGGTGGACGTGATCACGGAAGACAGAGACGTCAAGTGTCAACGAGTATTGTTAAAGTTTTATTTAGCCTACCGCCAACTTGTTAATTTTAATTATTTAATTTTAATTTTGTTACTGTGTGTGTTATTAAATAATTAAAATTAACAAGTTGGCGGTAGGCTAAATAAAACTTTAACAATACTCGTTGACACTTGACATCTTTGTCTTCCGTGATCAACGTGAAACGTCGGAAAAAGCAAAATCAAATAAAATTACTGCGCTTAAAACCGTTAAAACGTAGTTTTGTTATGTATACAGGTCGCGAAAACTTAAGAAAAATGTTTATATATAACATGTAAGAAATCTATGGAGATTTGTCGCATTATAAATTCTTAGTATGTCATTATTGCGACGGTAACAATAGATTTTGGTTGTTACAACTCCATTCATTCTTTGAAAAGTAATTGTAATGCTACTACTATGTATAAATAACTAGAGTTTACCCCGCGGCTCCGCCGCGCGTCAAACTCTAGTGCGTACCTCTTGTTTTAGGAGCAGGCGTTAATACAGGATATATTGTATTGTATTTTTATGTTGGTGCTATTTGCCCTCGGAAGAGTTGCTTCATTTTATATCGCAAACTATCCCATCTACCGGGATGAATAGTATCTATGTCCATTTTCGGTATTCAGACAGACAGATCGATTGAAAGTCGCATTTTTTTAAAGATTATGAATTTTTATATCTATAAACTTGAGAAATGATTGGTCTAAACAAAACTACCTAAACGACCAAATTGACCAAAATGAACAAAATGACGAAAATGGCCAACCACAAATAAAAAACCTATCCTAGTTTCCGGGATAAACTTTATATAAATCTATCCCAAAATCTATCCCAGTATCCGGGATGAAAAATATCCCTTGTCCACCCTCGGTATTCAAATTACATATGTACCGAGTATCAGCCAAATCAGTCCAAGGTGTTCTCCAGTGGAACTTATTTTGAATATTTTTTTTTACGTAGACAATAATAGACACGGTCTGCAAGGAGCTCAACAGGATCTACACGTTGTTCAAGCGGCGGAACCCTGACTTTGAAGGGGAGGTCTCTCTGGGCGGCCATTCTTTGGGCAGCGTTATATTGTACGATCTACTATGTCATCAAATTTCTCAGGTAATAATCAATTTACCCAATAATAATTCTACTTTAATAATTTTGGTACAATTATCAACTCACTTACCCCTATAACTTGACAATAACGTCTAGAACATGAACTAACTTTTTTGACACCTGACAATGGTGAACAACAATCTTGGAGCTGTCTTAATCTTTCTGTCATAAATTCGAATGCTCATGATGATAGTAAAAAAGCCTGGCCATAACGTCTAGAACATGAACTAATTTTTTTGATATCTGACAACGGTGAACGACTATTTTGGAGCTGTCCTAATCTTTCTGTGTAATAAATTCGTGTGCTTACGATCCATAATAGTAAAAGCCTGGCCATAATATCTAGAATATGAACTAATTTTTTTGTCCACTAACAATATTTTATCGTATATGTAGTTAATGTCCGTGAATTATAAACAAAATATTCGTGCTATTTTAATTGTAACATTGATGAAAGTCTTAAAATCCACTAAAAATTGACAGCAAATTCTTAGGCTTAAAATCTGCGCGATTTCTTATCCTGGGAATCCCGCGGGAATTGTTTAAAATGGCCAAATAAAAAAAATGAATCCTAATGTGATTTTTTCACTGATGGAAAAGAAAATTTTATGTAATAAAATGTGTGGTAATTTTTAAATTGTGTTTTGTGAATTTTCCCAGAAGCTGTTTGTAGTTGTCCGGGTGTATAAAAATTAGTATATTCCGATACGGTTTTTACTGAAACGATATCTGCGGTAGTTTGTGTCTCGGGAATCCCGCGGGAATTTCAAGTCAAGCGTGGACGAAGTCGCGGGCATATCCTAATTAATGTTATACAAAAACAGGAGCAAGGCAATTCTATCTACCATCATGTTTTTTTTATTTATTTATTTTATTGCAGGACAACAGCAGACAGGCAGACGGCCCACTTGATGGAAAGCGGTTACCATCGCCTATGGACATTTGCAACACCAAAGGTGCTACAAATGCGCTACTGCTCTCTTAAGGGAGACTGGAACCTGGCCACTAATGACGAAACACAACTCAAGGTTGTTATGGCGACATATTTTAGACCAGGGGTGGTAGCCATCCAGTAGGGCAAATGCCCTACCACCTGGCTGTGGGTTGTTAATTTGTTAAGTTGTAACCACCACAAATTTGTTGCCGAACTGTCACACACGGCTCACTGGGAAGTCCCACAAATTTATGGTCAAAGACAGATAATTGATATGAACGTTGAAACTGATGCTTTCTCCCTCTAACTACATAGAATTTGTATTAGAATAAAACAAACGATATAATTCTCTTGGTTTTGATATATGATAAACGTTACGTTTGATGGCAGCTTGTGGAAAAATATTAATTAATAATTAATGGAATATTAAATTTGACCCTTGAAAGAGGTTTTAGTGCTAATCAAATAGCGTTTTTCTTTTCTAGGAATCAAAAGAATCATCTGCGAGCAAGAGTTACGTGATCGGATCGCCTGGTATCGGCCAGCCTTTCGTGAACTACCCGCAGTTGGTGTTCAGCCCGGCAGCTCTGTACGCGTTGGGGAGTCCCATAGGTACGAAAGGAAGAAATAAAACGCATTTGTTTAGTTAAAAGGAACACCTAGCGTAACGCATTAAAAAAGTAGATAAAAGACTGTCGAGGCCGATTTTGATGAAAACTAAAGTGGTAACATTAGATTTTTGCAAAGTCACTTACTCTTATCAGGAATCGAATCGACTGATTTTGAGAAAAAGTCATTCTGTATTATTATAGCAAATCATAGTGTAGCTTGTGAGTATCAATTTCTGTAAAGGAATGTCAAACGGAAAACTAAGCGAAACTACTTGAAGTCGATCCCAAGTAAAACATAAAAATGACTAAATTAAAAAAAAGTTTATTTGAAGAAATTGCAAATTTACTGTAAATTTTTAATTTTTTCAAATTTCTTTTTCATTCTTTTCTTTCTTTCAAAATTTTTATATTTTATTGGGGCCGATTTCAAGATGTAGAAGATATTGATTTTTTGCCTTTTACTTACTTCTTGAAGTTGGTTTCTTTTTGGTTAGTTTTTTTTTTCTTTTAAATTAAAGTTATGGTATACGTATATGGTGTCCAATAACGATGAAATTTATGTCAAACTATCCTAAAGCTGTACTTAATCCAAAAAGGATTATCAAAATCGGTTCAGATATAAAAAGAAGTTATGGCCGAAAAACTGCTATAATTTCACATTTTTTGTCCGGTTTTTTTTTTAATATTTTTATTGCAGGAGTTCAGCCGACAGGCAGACGGCCCGCTCGGTGGAAAGCGGTTACCATCGCCTATGGACATTTGCAACACCAAAGGTGCTACAAATGCGCTGCTGCTCTCTTAAGGGAGACTGGAACCTGGTTTGAATGAATTTTCTGCTATTATCTTCGGAACCCAAAATGCAATATCAATAAAATTTATAAGGGACAATTTGAAAGCTTCACGCAAAAAGAATCATCCAAGTCGGTCCAGAAGCATAAAAGTTATGACTGAATATACTTAAAACATATATGTATGTACACGACGGAGTGAGAAGCTCCTCTGTTTTTTAAGTCGGTTAAAAATAAAAATCTAATAAAACACCGCGCTAAAAATCGTTAAAACGTGCTTTTAACTATTCATTGTAAAACATTACGAAATTGACTCGGCCTTCAGATTTATTTATTTTATATTTTATTTATTTATATATTTTATGTTATATTTTGGATAATTCAGACTATATCTTTATAAATCATAGCCTATGTTATTCTGACGTGTAAGCTATAATATTGTTACGAGTTATGGGACTCGAATTAAAATTCCGTTGGAATTACTATAGGATTTATTAGAACTATATACATACATACATACATAATTTCACGCCAGTTCCCTTGCGAGGTAGGCACGAACAACAGAACGCCATTTCGGCTTATTCTTACACACCTCACTTGCTTCTTTGACATTCATAACTCTTGTCATGCACACTCGTCTGTTCTTAAGGCTTCTGACATCACCTTCTGCTAGTACACGATCAATTTGATCATGGAAGGTGTGTCGTGGCCTTCCACGACTTCTGTATCCATCCAATTTTGCATTGTATATCTGTTTTGTCATTCTTTCCACATGCCCGAACCACCGGAGCATTCCTTTCCTTACCTTCTTCACCCCGACACTCTCTTTCAGACCAACTCTCTTTCTTACTTCGGTATTACGAACGCGGTCCGCGAGCGTCACTCCGCAGATTTTGCGCAGTGCTCGCATCTCGACCGCGTTTACTCTACTTTCATGCTCTCTCTTCCATACCCAACTCTCGCTTCCATACGTGAGCGTAGGTACCAGCACCGCGTTGTGTGAAGAACGCGGTGCTGAACTATATAAACACGTGTAACACAGGTACAAATATAACCGGACGCAATAAGTCCAAATTTATTGCACAATTCAATAACACGCGCAATGTCCGTCACTATATAGGTTATCGAATGTACACACGTCTTATCTCGCTGCTGATTATCGCTTGACCCCGATCTCTCCATTGGGCCATTGCTTTATACTGCACCGATACAATATAGCTGCCCGACCGCGTAGATCGAATTTCTCAGAATCAGTTCGACACACCTGTCTAATGAACGATTTACAATACACAATTGGCTGTTTTCTACTTATAAATTTTAAACACAAAGTAAACAACAGAAGTCGAAATGCCGAAAAGATAATAAACTGCAGGTGTGAATTGGTCGGTTGTAACAATATTGTAAAGTTTTATCAAAATCCATTCAGTGGTTTTTGCGTGAAAGAGTAAAAAACATACATACATCCACACGTTCTTACAAACTTTCGCGTTTATAATATTAGTAGGATTAGTAGGATAGCACACTGCATTAGGGATGAAGTAGTACACGTGTGCGTCAGTACATTTGTCCCATACAAAATACATTTGTACTGATATGGATCCAAATTTGAAAATTTTAAAAAAAATTGTCTCGCTACTACTCACGCCTCAAATGTAAGAGGAAAGACGGAACAAGGACAGCAGTGTAATAACGCCTCTACGGCTATTCACATAACAAAGAAGCATACCATGACATGTACGACTGCTAATAAAATGAGGTGATCAAGGCCGATCACATGCGATTCTTAACGAACATTTCCGAACTAGAAGTTTTGAACGGGTCAAATAAAAGGGAATGACGCTCACTGCCCTCGCAAATGTACTGCCGCGGTAGGAATAGTACAAATCTCCTTGCCTCATTTGAAGTCGTGCTTCTACTGGCTCAGTACAAAATGTCATATTACTCTTACAACTTACAAACTTAATTTAAAATCATGTCCTACCCAACACTACACTACACACATAGATAGGTAAATATAACGTAACCAACAGGAAATAACCTGTAGTTTCGCTTTCAAAAATATACAATAAATTCTAAAACAGTTATATATACGCTCCTAGTATTATTGTTATAGACAATTTGGTAAACCATAGCGCGATTCAAATCGACAGTGCTGCCATCTCGTTCCACATGTAGCAACTTGGATGTTAAATTACCTACAGTCTATTTTAAATAGTTTTGATTCGTGCAGGCTCGGAGAAAGAAAACATTTTCCTGCGGCCGGACGGCAACAAAACAACCCACAGCCAGTTGGTAGGGCATTTGCCCGTCTGGATGGCTACCACCCCTGGTCTAGAGTATGCCGCCATAACAACCTTGAGTTGTGTTCCGGTATTAGTGGCCAGGTTCCAGACTTCCTTGAGAGAAACGCAGCGCATTTGTAACACCTTTGGTGTTATAATAAAACTACGTTTTAACGGTTCCAAGCGCGGTAATTTTATTTGATTTTGGTTTTTCCGACGTTTCGGCCACTTTTCAGTGGCCGAGATCACGGAGGACAAAGATGTCAAGTGTCAACGAGTATTGGTAAAGTTTTATTTAGCCTACCGTCAACTTATTAATTTTAATTTTGTTTATGGTTATTATTTACTCTATGGGAGCCTAATCTAATTTACTACCGCTTCGCAACATGTTATGGCTTGAAGAGAACCTTTGGTGTTGCTAATCTCCATACGCGAAGGTAACCGCCTTTCCATCAGGTGGGCCGTCTGCCTGTCTGCTAAACTCATGCAATAAAAAAATTTAAAAAAACAGCAAATTTGCAAACTGTATCGACTACAAGATGTCGTAGAAAAAGTACTTTTGGGGTCGGCAATTATGTTATTGTGATTATCTATCTATTTGCATTATTGTTTGGACTTTTTGTTATTTATTTGTGTTTTAAGAACTGTAAATTACTGTGTGTGTACTTCTAATAGTGTTTCTTGCGATGAGTGAGAATTCCCATGAAGGCTACGTTCCATTAGGGACTCACAACGACCACGTTCACGACCGCGATTTTTCCCGTTCCACTTGCTTGCCGGCGTTACAATCGTAAACCCAAGTGGAACGGCTCTTCGACCCACCTCTTGACATGGGTCGTTGTGAGCGCTGTTTGATCGAAAATGATGACGCCTTGTAGAACTGCTAACGGAGCATTTTGGGCGTTGTGAGCTACTAATGAAACACGCTGAAAGGGGACCTTCGGACCCCCACCCTCTGTCTAAATTTCCCTAACCTATCAATTTCAATTCCACGATCATCTCTATCTCATTCTTCCTGTCTGACCTCTCTGTCGTCCTCCTATCCCATCCTCTTTGTCCAATTGGAAAGATATGAATGGCTACTTTGCCGAAGCAAATCCTGATTCTCTGTCAAACTTGATAATGTCTCGAAAATCCTTGCGAACCGAGTAGAAAATAATTAACGCTTACCATCACTGGAAACGAAATTTTAATTTGAATCTCACAAACTTGTAGCAATAATAATAATAGCGAAGAGCCTTGACCGTCATCTTGAGAGGCTCTCGCTTGGTATCTGGGTGAAGGGTCGGATGCAGAAGGTAACAGTGCTGGACACGGCTCGCGTTGTGAGGAGGTTCCTGTCTCTGGAGCCTTAACCACTGGTAGCTTGAACCCTAGGCCCCGCTGCTGGCGGATATCGAATTTTTGATTCTTGATTTTTGAGAAAAATTTTAAAACTTGAAAATTTAATAAACACGTGATAATAATATTTATTTCAAGACAACACAGTTCAATACATACACACAGACAAACGCACACGATTATGTAAGTAATATTTTTTTCTTTATATTGTTACGAGTGTGGGACTCGAAATTAAAATGCCGTTGGAATTACTATAGAGTTTATTAGAACTATAACAAACACGTATAAAACAGGTACAAATAAAACTAAACACTACTTGTTACGATCTGCACGATCAATAACACGCGCAAAGTCCGTCACTATATCGCTTGTCGACTGTACACGTCTTGCTTGTATCATTATCGTCGCTCGACTACCTCACCCCTCCGTTCGGGCATTGTTTTATAGTCAACTGTACAATACACAATGGAAGCTCGTGGGTTGGGTTCTTCCAAGAAATGTAATTTGCACACCTGCCAACGGCCAACAAAGTTGAAAACAATAGCAATAAGGATTTAGTTCGACACTAATGACGGCCATAAACAAGTACAATAACAATAGGCTATTGTCTAATTGCAAATTTTAAATACGAAGTAAACAAAAGAACTCCCAATGCGGGAGGGGCAATAAACCAGGTGCGCCTTTCTCTGTCGGTATGTAACAATATCTTTGTTAGTAATGACTGAAAGAGATTTAGTCAGTGGCAGTCAAATCTTTCGGCTATTGCTGCCGTTGCTGTAACCATGTAATCTGCTCACTAACGATGCTGTTTGTTTACGCCATAAATATATTATTTTTATTATTATTTTCAGCTATGTTTGAGTGTATCCGGGGCGTGAAGGAGTTAGGAATGGAGTTCGGCTTGCCCACCTGCAAGAATTTCTTCAACATATTCCATCCATACGACCCCATTGCGTACAGGTATGTCATATAAAACTTGAAACACACAACTATATATATATATATATATATATATATATATATATATATATATATATATATATATATATATATAAAGAGATAAAGTTTGTGAGATTGTGACGTTGTAGGGGGTAATCTCTGGATTTACTAAACCGATTTCAAAAATTCTTTTACTGTTGGAAAGCTACGTTAACAGTGCTTGTCATAGGCTATATATATAACATGACGCTATATACCACGGGAGCGGGACAGAGCGCGGGTGAAACCGCGCCGGGCCGCTAGTATTAAATAATTACACAGCTTGATTTCGTTTTCATATAAAATTATTTATATTATAGTCGGATATAATAACCTCGCCTACAGTGATATGTCGCTCATATAAATTATATCTTGTTATAGTGACAATGATACCAATTTTAGTTAGAATCTGGCCTTAAAAATGATCAATTGCCATGATTTTAATCAAAACAACTCTTCTATAAAAATAACCATGCTAGATGCAATTCTTATGGTTAATGATGCCTGGAAGTAAATGTATTAATCATATAATAATAATTTGCTAAGTATGTACGATCGGCCAAATTCCACCTCGACCACTTTTCTAACATTTTGCTTTGTACGGCCCATAAAGTTTCGACATCCACCCGCACACTCTCTTTCCGATATATATCAGTCAGGACGTTTCTGAAATGTTTAAACTAAAGGAAACAATTACTCGTGTTCAGTTGCAATATGCACTTTGACGATTGACGATGCCCTTTTTCTTTTGTATTTTGCTCTCGATTTTAAGCAGGCTTACACACATTGTATATTCCCAAACTAAGCAAGTTACGCTTGTGTTATGGTTAATATACAACGGGACTACTCTGGGGCTGATCCCAGACACTCAGAACATAGTAAATAACAGAGGAAATTCGTTTCCGAAATTTACCATACAAAGAATCGAACCCAGAGCCTCTGCGTTGCAGTGAAGTAAGCCGGCGAAGGCTTAGCCCGCTCAACTACACAGGCCGTCTTGTTTACAGACTTCGATATTATTGCCTCCTTGTAAAATCCAAAAAGGTAACAATAAAAACCCGCCCTTTGAAACTGATGTTTTACTTGCACGCGTGTCGTTGCGCTGTTAGCGAAAGTTTTTGCTAGGCGATTTTAGCCTTATAGGTGGTTCACCGTCGCTTTGGTCCATTGTATATGTTTTGTGCTCTGTATGACGTCTACTTAGTATGGCGTGTTTAACAATTTTCTATAAGATCTGTTTAAGGCGGTTTCGCAATATATAATTTTTTTAGGTCTTTTTTTTTATTAAATTCGACGTTTCAGAATCGAACCGCTGATCAATCCGCAGCTGAAACACGTGAAACCATATCTGATCCCACACCACAAAGGCAGGAAAAGGATGCATTTGGGTAAGCTTCAAAGATGAAAGATTTTGTTATGTTTACTAGCTTTATATGTTGCACCATTAATGACGAACTGGGGTCCGATTTTGCTATTTCAATATCTTGGCGTTGCGAAGATATTCAAAACTAGCTGCGCGCCGCGGTTTCACCGGCGTGGTGATGGAAAATCGATATCACACTATATCTTCATAAATTATATCCTATGTGTTACTCTGACGTGTAAGCTATATTATTGTAAAGTTTCATCCAAATCCATTCAGTAGTTTTTGCGTGAAAGTGTAACAAACATACATTCTTACAAACTTTCGCGTTTATATTATTAGTAGAATACGATTCCATTGCGATAGTGTCAAATATTCGTATTATACTAAATCCACAATATAATAGAATAATAATAGAAAAAAATTGGTATTACCATTAGCAGAAATGGCGTTGGCCGAAATGAATATTGTTACGGATGTGTGGGATATGAATTAAAAATGCCGTTGGAATTATCTAATCTTCTTCACACACACGTAATTCATAGTTCTTCCAAATCCAATCGAATACAACAAGTGCAAATCGTAAAGCAGAAAATTGTAAGCACATAAATCGCGCAAAGTCCCGACGTTATAAAATACTCGCTCCGAAAGAACAATGGGTAATATCTCGATCGCAGTTGGAACACAACTAACTCAGACCCCGACTGACCGACCTTACTTATATTTGTAGCAATAGCCATGGTCTCCCAGCAACGTACCCATTAGTCCTTGGAATTCTCAATGTAGAAGCTTTATGGCTTCTATGAATTTGCAAACAATAGAAAAACAGGATCCATGTCGTCTTGCCAGGAGGCATACAAAAGGGATTAACGCGGACAATAGAACACACAAATTCGAAGGGGTAATAAAACACCTGCAAAGGATTAGTTATTGGCACGCAACAATATTAAACAACTAACAAATATGTTAACCCTTTTGAGGGTAAAAAGTTAATATGGTTTTTGTCCAAAACTGCCCGCTGCCATCAAAATTGTTGCGCCAAAACCAAGAAAATTATAGCGTCTCTTTTACTCTAATACAAATTCTATGTAGTTAGAGGGAGAAAGCATCAGTTGCAACGTTCGTTTCAATTATCTGTATTTGACCACAAATTTGTGGTGCTTCCCAATTTGCCGTGTGTGACACTCGAGAACAAATCAGTGGCGGTTCCGTCTTAAAGGGGTAACGACTAGCGTCTTTGGTCGTCATTTATATTAAGAAATATAATTATTTAAATAAAAAAACGTGGAGCGGCTCGCAAAACAATCGACAACAGAATTGTATGGGGTCGCTCACGGAACACGTGATTGTAAAAGTCTCTTGATTGATAATATAAAACATATTCTGTGAACCAGTCTCTTTATTGAAGATCCCGGTCACCTCGTTAACCGCTGGCCGCTACATGGTGTAGGTCACCGTCGTCCGTTACAGTATTTATTTCTAATTAAAGAAAAATGCGCTGTCAAACCGGGGGCCAATTCTACTATTACCGTCTCGTCCCAATCGCCGGACACAGCCGTCTCAATCGTAAATCTGCCTGATTTCTGTATTCTGTTAATCCGAATTGCATGCCCGTGGCACGTAAATCTAATATTATCGTATCTTTATAAATATTTATATGCGAAAACTTGCGAAATAAATGATTACAATACACCCGTCTGTAATCCTTTGTAGTGACCGATGGCTATTATATATTTCTTTTTATAGAACTAAAAGACACGATGGCTCGGGTTAGTGCTGACATCAAGCAGAAGTTGATGGAGTCCCTGAGGACCACGTGGAACAAGTGGAAGTCCAGCTCGCCACCCACCGATGGACAACTCGAGAAGGTAATGTTGTTAACTAGCAGGCATCGGCGAAACTTCGTACACGCTATGACGACGTAAAGTAAAAAAGAACTCGGGTCGTTTACCAGGTTAAAAAGTATCCCAAGTGTGGACCCGGGATATAAGCTAGCTCTGTGTCGAGTTTCATTGAAATCCGTTCAGTAGTTTTCACGTGATGCTCTAACAGATAGAGAGATAGACAGCAGTGGTGTGGACTTCATACAACTCTATCTCCCATAGCCTATCTTTAAGAAACTAGCGATTAGCGACTAAAAGGTCGAAAGGGCTATGAATTTATTGAGGCTTACGTTTTTCATTCGTGCATATAAAAGGAAAGAAATAAAGACTTTATTTGAAGGAATAGCGACGTAATTACATTCCTTATACATTTTTATACACAAAGCATATTTTGAGAATTTGTGCGCCGCATTTTCAGCAAACAAGGTTTGCACTCAGCATATTGCTGTGCCGGAATTATATCCGACATAACGCCGATTTTCAGTGCGCAACTTCCTTATGGCGTAAGGCCAAAACGACCCAATTTTGTTAATTAAATAATAATAATAATTAATAAAACTAATTCTACTTATGTAATATTTAATTAGTAAAACAAATAAATAAATTTTAATAAAACCAACAATAAATACGTTACTTCCAAATTAAGATAAATACTCGTGTAACACCTTGTATGCATATATTATTACTATATCACTATCTCTTTCGCTCGGCGGCTTTCCACACGTATTGGATGAAACAGCAACTCATAACCCGTTCGGCACCGGATTTTCTTTCAAAATATGCCGTAAGATTGCAAACATAAAAACAAAATACGTCGCGAGTTAGACGTGAAGTTTTATTTGAAAAGATAATTCGGTATGCTGTAGTTCGCCATTACATCGATCATATCAAACGGTATGTTTGAAGGGGGTGCCCCGTATAGGGTGGAGGAGCGAGATGGAATACTCCTCCGTCTCAAAGGGAGATCTTCCAGCGAGGCTATTGTTTTTCCTCGCAAGTCTGGACCCATCTGTTATAATTGAAAATTTGTATTTATTGATTGTACGTTTCGGGAAACGTTTGTGACCTCAATTATTGCACAGCGCCATCTATTGGCTTGTACGTGTTCCACTACATGCTTTTACATCCGTCTTGCCCTCGCCGAATTTACACCCCGCGCCGCTCATAGACGGACGCGACAATTTAAAAAAATACATATGCAACTTTTGAAGTGGAAATTTCTAAAAAAAATCAATAATAACGTGGTTGAAAAGATGATTTCATCGAAAACTTGTTTGTTAGATTTGTGGAGTGGTGCGGGGCGTTGGCGGCGTGAATAATAAATAAGAAGGAGTTGATATTTTATTGAAGTCCATAATAAATGCGATTAAAATGAGACTGTTGAATAACTGTTAAATAAAAAAACACTGTTTTTATCCGTGCAGGAACGGAGAAAGAATACAAGACAAAACAGCCCATAGCCAGGTGGTAGGGCATTTGCCCGACTAGATGCTTGAGTTGTGTTCCGGCATTAGAGGCCAGGTTCCAGTCTCCCTTAAGAGAGCAGCAGCGCATATGTAGCGCCTTTGGTGTTGCAAATGTCCATAGGCGATGGTAACCGCTTTCCATCAAGTGGGCCGTCTGCCTGTCTGCTGAACTCATGCAATAAAATAAAAAAACACTTACAAAAGGTCATTCAGCCGCATTGCCGATCGAACGACTCGAGTGCGTGTCCACGGGCGACACGCGACTGCGCTTGCTCATCTTCTTCGCCGGTTATACTGACGACACGCTGAGACGACGCTTTGATCATTTTATGTGACGGAAGGCCACAGATTTTTTAAATTTTATTTGCAGGTAGTCGAAGAAGAAATGGATAAACGACAACTGTGCGACGAGAAAGAGGACACCGAAAACCAAACGGTGAGTTGTTTTTCTACAAATGATTTATATATTCTAAACTTTGGGGCCGCGTCTTGTGCGTAATAGCTAATAAAATATTTTCAATTTTTAAATAGTTGCTAATTTATTGGTACATAATCTGTTAATCATTATTAGTTCAAACATAGTAACAATTGTATTTTTAACTCAATTCAAATTGGTATAGGTATATAATAAGAACAATCATTTACTTAACGAATGAGGAACCACCGTAGTGTTCATAAAAAGTGTGACGTCACGATTGTTGGCTTCTTGATGACCACCCATATTTGAGTCCTCGAAATAAAACTTCAAGAGTACTTGGTATCGTACATTCCAAGAGCGTTACGACAACCCACAGAGGTCCGGCCCGTTCGACGGCTCGAACGATAATGCCCCACGCCGGCCGAACCTTCCGCTTTTATAGTCGTGAACGAACAACTGACCGTCATTTTCTTTTTAAATTTTAGCGCGTACGGATTCAGACTTTTGGATTAATAAAAAAGGTGAAAATAATGTAATTAAGCTTGAGTATCAGATGTTTGTTTAAACGCTTACTTGTTATTGTTCCATGTTTTTATACAACACATTAAAATTTTAAGAAGGTACAACAATATAATGTACCAAACATTAGATTAACTTAACATTCGCGTCACCTACGGTGGTAAGATATTGGTTGAAATGTAAACAATTTCCGTACTATCTTTATATTTATATATAAGCTCAGGAAGGATCTACTCATCAGTATTAGCGATGAGTAGTACACGTGTGAGAGCCAGTACATTTGATATATATCCGACGCGAAGAGTGATTAGATCTGTATATCACTTGCGTTCAAAATGTGTCTTTATATCTTTCAAGTCTTTAGTTCATTCCTGTTCCACGCGATGACTATAGATCCGAATGAGAAGAAACTTATCTTTGCATTATCTGTGCAGGAACGGAGAAAGAATACAATTTTCTGCGGCCGGACGGCCTGTCGTAAGAGGCGACAAAACAACCCACAGCCAGGTGGTAGGGCATTTGCCCGACTGGATTGCTACCACCCCTGGTCTAAAGTATGTCACCATAACAACCTTGAGTTGTGTTCCGGCATTAGTGACCAGGTTTCAGTCTTCCTTAAGAGAGCAGCAGCGCATTTGTAGCACCTTTGGTGTTGCAAATGTCTATAGGCGATGGTAACCGCTTTCCATCAAGTGGGCCGTCTGCCTGTCTGCTGAACTCCTGCTATAAAAAAAAAAAAACTATATAGAAAAGAGAAAGAACGATTAGACCGCGCATTGCGCATGCGTTGTAAGTAAACGAGGAAACCGAATATAATAGCAAGCCAAAATAAATCGTATCACTGTGGTTTTATGGTGTAATTTTGTTTTAATGTAATTAATTTTATTATATTTTTTCACTCTATTTGTTTATATTTTTTTCATTTCAGTTTATCAGTATATCACTCACAGATAATAACTCATCTTGTCTGCAATTGACGCTGAAACTATTCACTGTAAAGATAAAGAGTTAAAGATATAAAAGAGTATATATATTTGTATCATAAAGATATATATCACTCTTTTCTTCTTGGTGAGTGATTTTTCCCATGATTAGTCCCGACTAGGTGGAGGAGCGAGATGGAATGTTCCTCCGTCTTTAAAAGGAAGATCTTCCGGCGAGGCTATAGTTGTTCTTCGCAGGCCTAGGCCCATCTGTTGTTGTTGAAAATTTGTATATATTCTTTGTACGTTTCGGGAAATGTTTACGACCTCAATTATTGCACAGCGCCATATCGGCAGACAAACACATACATTGTATATCCTCAAATTAAGCAAGTTACGCTCGTGTTATGGGTAATATACAACGGATTACTCTGGGGCCGATCCCGGACATCCAGACCATAGTAAATAACGGAGAAAAATCGTTTCTGAAAGCTGTCTTTTTACTTTCCTGTACACATAATTATATTATCTATCCGTGCAGGAACACAGAATGAATACAATTTCCTGCGTTGGGGCGGCCTGTCTTAAGAGGCGACAAAACAACCCACAGCCAGGTGGTAGGGCATTTGCCCGACTGGATGGCTACCACCCCTGGTCTAGAGTATGCCGCCGTAACAACCTTGAGTTGTGTTCCGGAATCAGTGGCCAGGTTCCAGTCTCCCTTAAGAGAGCAGCAGCGCAGGCGATGGTAACCGCTTTCCATCAAGTAGGCCATCTGCAGAACTCGTGCAATAAAAAAATAAAAATTACGAATATATTTTTTTATTCTATTTTTTTTTTTGCAGGAGATCTGCAGACAGGCAGACGGCCCAGTTGATGGAAAGCGGTTACCATCGCCTATGGACATTTGCAACATCAAAGTTCCTACAAATGCGCTGTTGCTCTCTTAAGGGAGACTGGAACCTGGTCACTAATGCCGGAACACAATACAAGATTGTTATGGCGGCATACTCTAGACCAGGGGTGGTAGCCCTCCAGTCTGGCAAATGCCCTACCACCTGACTGTGGGTTGTTAAGTCGCCTCTTACGACAGGCCGCCAGGCCGCAGGAAATTGTATTCTTTCTCCGTTCCTGCACGGATAACTTTCTAATAAATATCATAGATTTTTTCATCGTTACAGGCAACACCCGATATGTTGGGTCGTTTAAACGGCGGCCGGCGAATAGACTACGTGCTCCAGGAGGCGCCTCTCGAGATGATCAACGAGTATCTGTTCGCGATGAGCAGCCACGTCGGTTATTGGTTGGTTACAGTTTTACGACAAACTAGATTTTGGCCCGCGGCTGCACCTTTTCTTTTTTTTTTATAGCTTGAGTTCAATTTCACATTTTTAAAAATATTTTCTTATTCATTGTAGAAAGTGAAGTGCCTACACCTTCGTATGTCCTTGCCTCTTTCAGGGAATCCGAAGACACGATGCTCCTCATGCTCCGGGAGATATACGACTCGTTGGGGGTCCAGCCGGACTCCACTGTCCCGCAGCAGAGTCTCACCGTGCATAGGACGAGGCTCGCGAGCGACGACGGCTCCACGTTCGCCACCTCAGGTATTTGGCGTTTCAACGGTCGAGATTCACTATCGAATTAAAATTACAATCGAGTTAACAATCGATTCGCTCCTCATTTCAATCCGGTGGTTTAAGTCGACTTATTCAAAATTATTCTATTTTATTTAGGTCTATGGCTTGGCAGCTAGACCTTTAAACCAGATCTTAGATTACAATATAGTTTCTTCATTGTCTTAAGCCTATGTATAGCTCGGCTGAACTGTAGGTTATCAACTGACGCCATTCAACGGAGTTGTTGTGACAACTCGAAAGGCCACATTTGACTATACAGTTCACATTTCTCACAAAGACACATAATTACTACTCAAAAACTATATGCTACTCAATATCCTACAACAACTACTATTTTAGAGAAATGTCACACATTTTTAGAAAATAAAACTGCACAGCATCTCCTTTCAGTTCCCGCCAAAAACTCCTTATTCAAAATTACAACCGATACAATAATAGACACGCTCCTCACTTAGGTCGTGGTCTCAATTTTTTGGTATAGACCAGGGTCGATAATTTTTAAACAAAGAAAATAATAATAGTAAGATGAAACCCATTGGAAAAATACGAGAATATAACAAAAATGAAAGGAAAAATAGTTTACGGGCGATCTGAGGTCGGGAAGTGGAAGGGGGTGACTTTTTAAGGGTGAAAAACGGTTTATCTCGATTTCCGGCAAAACTACTAGTCCTATGGAAAAAAGTTAAATGGCAAAGTTGTAGCTAATAAAAAGATCTACAACTTTTGTATTTACACTTTTTTCACATAACCTCAAAATTTATGTGAAAAATTCAAATAACCACGTTTTTGGTTTTTTATTTTTATCTTTTACAAAAATAAAAAATAAACACGAAATTTGATGAAAACTTACCTTTTTATGTCCCAAACGCATTGTAATGTTTTTGTTTTAAAATATTTATTTTTTCTCCTTATTTTGACTTAATATCGAAAAGCCAGGTGCCAGGTGGTAGGGCATTTGCCCGCCTGGATGGCTACCACCCCTGGTCTAAAGTATGTCGCCATAACAACCTTGTGTTGTGTTCCGGCATTAGTGACCAGGTTCCAGTCTCCCTTAAGAGAGCAGCAGCGCATTTGTAGCACCTTTGCTGTTGCAAATGTCCATAGGCGATGGTAACCGCTTTCCATCAAGTGGGCCGTCTGCCAGTCTGCTGAACTCATGCAATAAAATAAAAAAAAACCACTCTTAATTTTCAATCGAAAATTCTCCTGTAAAAATATCAGCTTTTTTTTTAAAGTCGGTGGGCTTTTTGTTCATTGAATTTCACTTTCTGATAGTGTAAAAAAAATACATTACTACGGTAAATGTTTTCAGAAAATGCAACGAAATAACAGGTAGTAAGGCCCAGACCCTCCTAGAGCCTTCGCCACTTTTCTATGAAATACCTCTTGATGGGCCAAAATTTTCCGTAGGTCACTCAGGTATATAAGTTATCTTAAAATAGCAATGAATAGGCATCTACGCGTAATCTAAAAAAAAAAAATCAATTTAAAAACAAAAAAATCACAACAATTCTAATTAAACATTTAATATACTTTGTCCTTTCTTTCAGATCCGTCAACGAGTCGCGGCGGCGTATCGTGATAGAAATTTATATATGAAATATATAAATAATAATATTAGTCACTTAGCCAATTTAAAAATAATAATTTCAATAATTACATTTCACAATGGCACTAATTTTTCTTTGTTTATAATTTGAAAAGCTACATTTTGTAAATATACAATGTAGAACAAAAAAAATCGCAACTTATTCGAGACGGTCTAGTGTGACTTTTAAACTTGAAATTTCAAGTATTTAAAAATTATGTTTAATAATAAAATTTATTATTTTAATATCGTTTAATATTATTAGTTATATATTAATTACCTGCCTATATAAAATATATGAAAAGTATAAACTTATTTATTTTTGTGCTGACAGTACACTATCACCAACGCAGAAACGTCTCGAAGCTAATTTATCTGTAGTTTCAAAAGTTACTTACAAACAAAAATTTCATTTAAAATATAATGAAGAATTTCTTTGAAAATTGAGTTTCTTTTTCAAATATTTTTTAGTAGGTAGGCACTTACATTTCCAAAAAATTTTGAGTGTTCCGCAGTCGTTTCACCGACACTTTAAGGCAATATTTCAAAGAATTCAATCAATATTGTTTTACATTGTATAATATGACTATTAATTATTAGATAGCTTTCCCCCAGAATATATATTTAATTATGTTGAATTTTCGCCTGTTTTGATTTATATAACCCTATAATATTGTCTCTTTTGAACTTAATGCCGTAAATTGACGGTTCATTGCTGCTTTTTGATATGTATAAAAATGAGGCATTGTCAAGTTTAAACAATAAACGAATTTAAATTGTTAAAAATGATTTCATATGTGACTTTTTAACTGCTTGTTATTTTATTGTATTGCTTAAATTATGAAGTATTTTCAAAGACATTTAAAGCATATGCTTTAAATGTCTTTTAAACTTGAAATTTCAAGTATTTAAAAATTATGTTTAATAATAATATTTATTATTTTAATATCGTTTAATATTATTAGTTATATATTAATTACCTGCCTATATAAAATATATGAAAAGTATAAACTTATTTATTTTTGTGCTGACAGTACACTATTACCAACGCAGAAACGTCTCGAAGCTAATTTATCTGTCTGTATATCAAATACAAATTACAAAATATGAAACTTTTTACAGTAAAATAAAAAAAAACGTAGTTATAAATGTCACTTATGAAACCTTTTTTTTACAATTAAGTACGTTTTACTTTTTTAAATATTTTGTCTAAACTTCTTTAAATAGAATGAAACAAAGGCTACGTTCCATTGGTGGCTCACAACGACCACGTTCATGACCGCGATTTTTCCCGTTCCACTTGCTTGCCGGCGTTACAATGGTAAACCCAAGTGGAACGGTTATTCGACCCACCTCTTGACATGGGTCGTTGTGAGTGTTGTGTGATCGAAAATGATGACGTCATTAGTGACATTTTCGCCACGAGCACAACGACCGCGGTCGCCTTGTGGAACGGCAGACGGAGCATTCTGGGCGTTGTGAGCTGCCAGCCAAAATTGGCGAGGGACAACATGGGTGTGAGTGGCTAAGGGGTGTAGAGAGATGGGCTGCAGGTTCACCGAAGCTACTTCTGACGTGATGCCATTTATCACTTCCACCCCTGGAGCTTGAGTCTTAGCTCTAGCGATCTCTACTCCGTGCCGGCTGGTTAAGGCAAGCACGGAAGTGGGGGCCTTGCCTTGGCCCCCGGAGTCAGGTACGAGGTGTCGCTACTCACCTAAGGCTGCGCCACAAAGCCCCCCTGTCGGTTAATTTTTAAAATTTGGTAACCCGCGTTTGTAAGAACCTAATATACTCTACCGTCTGTTATTTTGTATGTTTGTTACGCGAATCCTCCGTCAATTGTAAACCGATTTTCGTTTTTTATTATTTGAAAAAACACAATAATAAAACTACCAAAAACCAAAATCAAATAAAATTACCGCGCTTAAAACCGTTAAAACGTAGTTTTATTATGTATACAAGTCGCGAAAACTTAAGAAAATATTATCGAAAAAACACTCCTATGGTAGTCTCTTTTGTCACCAACTCAGAATCTGATGAGTGGATCCGAGGAAAGTCGAGAGCAACACTTGTCGAGGAGCGCCTACACTCGTCAAGAAGGCAAAACTTGTGCCAGTAGTACAATCTCTACAGGTGTTTAATGTATTATTTCTTAAGCCATTCAACTATAAAATATTTCTTTGAATTAAAACAAAACAGACATCAAACTAAAAAGCGAAAACTGAATATTTTCAACAACGTCTCGAAGTCGGTGGCCTTTATCGCCATTTTATCGTAAGCGACATGTGGGTAGTTAGTATATTTTTTTTGATGCAAATGGTCTTTTAAACTATTATTTTGATTTAAGACTTTCAGTTTTAGTTAGACTAGACCGACAAATGTCATTTACGATAGAATGGCGGCGAACGCTCGATAATTATAGTATGTAGGGTAGAGGTAAGGAGAACCATTTTATCCGTGCAGGAACGGAGAAAGAACACAATGTCGTAAGAGGAGACTAAACGACCCACAGCCAGGTGGTAGAGCACTAGCCCGACTGGATGGCTACCACCCCTGGTCTAGAGCATGCCGCCATAACAACTTTGAGTTGTGTTCCGGCATTAGTGACCAGGTTCCAGACTCACTTAAAAGAGCAGCAGCGCATTTGCAGCACCTTTGGTGTTCCAAATTTCCATTGGCGATTGTAACTGCTTTTCATCCAGGCGGCCGTCTGCCTGTCTGCTAAACCTCTGCAATAAAAAAAAATAAAAAAACCATCTCTGTATATGAAGAAGTGTCCATCGAAATGCATTAAATTCGGGTGGCGCCACTGTGGCATCAGGGTGAATTTTGAAGAAAGCGCCAAAAGTTATTAAAGTAGTATTATAATAGAGTAAATAATAACCGTAAACAAAATTAAAATTAAATAATTAAAATTAACAAGTTGGCGGTAGGCTAAATAAAACTTTAACAATACTCGTTGACACTTGACATCTTTGTCTTCCGTGGTCACGGCCACTGAAAAGTGGCCGAAACGTCGGAAAAACCAAAATCAAATAAAATTACCGCGTTTAAAGCCGTTAAAACGTAGTTTTATTATGTATACAAGTCGCGAAAACTTAAGAAAATATTAGTATTATAATGTTTCAGTTTTATAAAATTAAACATTACAAAATCACTAAGCATATTATTCAAAATTGACGAAATAAAATCACTATTCACGTTATCACATAACAATTTTTTGAGGTTATATCTAGTAAATTACTTTGTACCACGTAAATAGTTGACCTTTTATAACAGTGTACTGTAGCCAACTACTCTAGTCGCCAAAGATTTTTTTTTAACTCGGCATACTTCGATTCGTCTATAACAGCTACATTCATACCATACCCTTGGTTTACATCAGCGCCATTGTGGACGGGTTTTAAACTGTTATTTATAGCTTACAACTGGACACTTCTTCAACTATTTTCTTCTATGAGATGATTCTCCTTACCTCTACCGTATATAAATTATAGGAAACAATAATAAAATTGCAAAATACACCGACTTTGAATATTAGTTTTATGCATTTTAGTTTCAAGACGGATTTGTTTTTGTGGTTAAGTTACTAGTTTCACGAACTAGATGGCAGCACTGTCGAATAGCATCGCGCTATGGTTTTCCAATAAAAGTCCATTAGTACTACTACTTGAGACATTGCGATTAATATTGCTTTTTTTTCTGTTTACGAAATGTTTATAGATATGTACTTTACGTAAAGACAACGAATTTTTGAAAGCGTAACTGCTGGGTGTATTTCATTTGGCTTGTTACGTCGGTTTATGCCTGTATAGTAGGGTGGCGCAAAAAAAAGGAGTCTCGAGTGAAAAAAATTTAGTTGTTGATATTTTAAGAACTCCCTCCAAAGGACGATCAAAAAAAAATTAAGAGGTCGCTCCAAATTTTTTAAGATTTCAAAAATCGCCAAAAAAATTATAGGCGTGTTTATTAATCAATATAACTTGATAAAAAACATGTCTCGTCTGGTTATCTGATGGACGATGATCGATCTTCAGCGTCTCCTTTACTAATAATCTACGTGAAATACGACGGTATGGCTGATAAATCCCGCAGAACGTAACTTGTAGCAATATCTTATACTTATGAATTAGATATACATTTTAATTTTCATGTAACATTTTGTTATTTACCTGACGTTTTAAAATTACGTACTAAGGGCATCGAGAACAGAAAAAGTATACATTTCACTGATCACGTTTGTCCTGAAGCCTTACTCTGGAACACTTTTCGTCAGATCAGCCTAAAAGAGTCAACAAAATTTTAGACAGAAGAAAAAAAGAACAAAGATTGCTTTAAAATTACAATAATATAGTCCATATAACAAATAAATAAATGAAACATACAATGCAAAATGCACTTAAATATATAAAATCAAAAAACAAGTAAAAAAGTTTTAAAACGAAAATGAACGACGAGAGACGTTTGAGAGTAAACTCTCTGCACCGAAGAAAATCCGATCAAATAACTTATGGATGGCCACTAATAGACATTTCGTTTGTCTTTCAATTTGAATGAATCAACCAATGTGATCTATTTAAACATAAACATGAATAATTCAATGACATTGAATGCCATCGTGTTCTTTCAAACAAATCGATTCAATTGTTCCGTGTAATATCAGCGTTAGATGTTATCCGGTTCGAAGGACCAACGAAGTTCTCAAGGTCGCCGGTGTAGTTTGAAGGAGGATTCAGAAGAACTGAAATATATGACTCAAATTTTGAAAACTTACATTGGTCGACTACGTTTATATCTGAAATGCTGTACACAAACACTTGACAAACTAAACTGCATATAAAATACACAAATAAATTACCAATTATTAAGGTTGGCTAAGGTTGTCTGGAAGAAATGGCTACTAAAGACATAACCGCCAATTGTACAGTTTCACACAATAATAATTCCCTCCGGAACAGTCGACAGTGTACGAATCGTGTAAGCGGAACAGGGCTAAGAATTCATAGCAAGCAACACTGCCATTTCCGCTTACGAATAAAGTTCAATATATATTATTTACGTGTCGAAAACCGGTCTGCACTTTTCTGCGCAAATCAAAACTACCGATTGGAATTATAAGTTGTGTAAAACTGTACTATTTGAAATATTGTTAATACTAATGCTTTCTTGTGTGCATTAAAAAAATATCTCAATATCGGGCTAAATTTGATTTAACTTGTTGCGGTTATCTATGAAATAACGTCTATGTAATAATGTAGACTGCTGTTTATGGTACCTTTTAAGTTACTTTGACACGGAGAAATTTTGCGAACGTCTAAAATGACAATGAAACTATTTAGGTAAAATTTACGTTGTATATTAAAACATGGTTTTTTTTAAATGCATTGAAGAATATATTTTTAACATTATTATTTATTTTTTCGTGATTATTGCTAGTTTGGTAATAACTATATGTCTTAGTTTGATGACGTATCTACGATCAAAAAGAAAGAAAAGATATTCTTACAACTATGTTTTAGAATAAAATTGATGGCAGCATATTCTCTTCTAACTCTAAATTTTAAAATTCAATTTCAAATATAAGTACAAACAAAATTTTGCTAAATCTGGCCAAACAGTACAAAGTATGTACAATGGGGATTGTTCAAAAAAAATTACCCTCTGATTTTATATTTTTATTATGTAAAATAGGGTATTTTAAGATACTAATTTGAATATTTTTGTGTTTTAAGAGTTAGTTTTTTTTAAATTCGGTTTTTAAACAAATTATCCGATGACGTCATTGGGGACAACTTTACATTAATTCCTTTGCCTATAAAAAGTAAATAATCATATTAATCTGTGCTACTATTTAAATGTTACTGTCATTATTCATTATGACACATCGTGATCATTTTAGTGTGGCCAGCTTAGCAATTTTATCGGTAGATTTATTTTATATATTTTGGTGTTCAACATTTATTATTTTCTAAAGTTACTGTTAAGTTATTTAAAGTGACCTTTAGTCAAAAATCAATATAATATAACTTAAACTGAATAATGTACAGTTAGACTGAATACCATGGATTGATAATCAGCCATAAATTACCTATTAGACACCATTGCGATGTCATTACCTTTATTAATTTGTAATAAAGTATTCTTTCGGCGATTACAACAGATAAAGCTCATTCGACCACTAAAATACTTTGATTTGGTATCACATTTGGGTTATCATTTTTAATGTCTGATACCTAGACATAGTCTCATTATCCAATGATGTTGTCGATCCAGTTAAAATAAAAAGGTTGTATTGTCAGTTTCAATTGAGGGGGGGGGGGGGCAGTATTATTAGTCAGACCTTTAAAAAAAATATCAGTCGTTAGGACTGCACTTCAGAGATAAAAACTTGGTATCTGAGCGTGACGGTCGTGCGAATTTAGTGCATTTTCCCCATCCTAGAAGTATCTACCGAAGTTTTCAATTTAAAAATCATGGCGATGTTCGATAAGGTCTTTTTTAAGTCAATATGTTGGGAGTTAGTTTCCTACACACACGTGTGTACCTATAAGAATTACAAATTTTAGTAATTTCACTATTAGCAACCTGGCAACATTAGGTATTTAGGCTTTAGATCGGCGGTTAATGCAGCATTTCTAAATTCTAATATTATTCATTACATTTAATTTCGTCCTTAGAAAAATCTTCTAAAGTCATCCGACAAAAAAGTGAACTGTTTTATTAATGAAAATGTATTAAATATTTTCTCTTTCTAAACATGGCCGGATCTTCAAATAGGAGTGTTAAGTTTGTAAAGGCTAATACGCTAAACCTACCTAACATGTAATGTTATTAGAGTACATAGCTATACTCGTAGTACATATTGGAGAAATAAGAGGAGCTAAAATTCTGATGTAAGTAGTTTTGTGAAGGTTTCTAAATTCAACATGTTCGTCCATAGATCTTCCTTCCTTCTTTCCTTTTATAACCTGTGTAGTATATTACTATTCCTGTCTGTAAATTTCATCTATATAAGAAATCAGTAATGTTAATTATTAGTTAATATATGATTGATGTAAGTATACTTTGTGTTGAAGTCAAAATTCATCTAAAATGTGCACCTATTTATAGAAAAATAGCTACATGTCTCACTCATTCATTAGAAACTGATTAAAATAATATTAATTACTTATTTGATAATTTGGTACAATAAATAAATCAGCAACCTATATTACTTTCTTAATAATCTATAATACAAGTAAAGTATCTCATATAAATACATACAAATAAAGTAACAGACATTGCACCACTGCCCTGGCGGTTAGATAGTGTGTTTGATTGCTAACATATGTTATGGATCTGATCTTATACAACAAATTACCGGAAAATATGAAACTCTCCAGTAGTTTTAAATATATTCACTTGCCGGCTTAAAAGTGATTAATTAAGCACATCTATGGGTTGAAGGATTTCATGGAATATGAAGATTTGTGACAAATACCTTAATGATTGTAAATCTCTTAATAATATGATTTTGATGTGAAACATAGTTACTAATATGAAAAATTATGAGTTAAATAAGGACTATGCGAGTAATTAAATAGACACTTTATATCTTTTTTTTTCAGGTTCAGAAAAAATTAGCAACAACTTTTCTGCATAAGCAAGGGTTATGCTTGATCATAGAATTTTATGACTTATCCACTGCAGTTTACATGAAAATTTTATGTATAGAAAAAACCAAATGCTAGCCTGCAGAAAAAAGAAAAAGATAAAACTGAACATTTCTGAAAAGATTATATAATATGTCCTAAATTATTATTAATAAGTGTTTAAGTAAATAAACAAGTTTAACTGCTAAAAGTTATTTATTATTTCATCTTGCAAAATAATAAGTCAAAAGATATATTTTATTAATCAATTCATATAAATATATGGCACAGACAAATTTATAACTCACGATAGTTTGCTTTCAGTATAGAAACCATGTTATTCTTATAACTCGTAATGTGAACTCTTAAGACATCAGTCAAAGTAAAGCTAAAATATTTTTGGAGGAATGTTAAATATTCATATATTGTTTACATGAATTATAACTAATAACATCTAGATTTATGTATATATAAAAATAAGTTATTTAAAATAGCCATCCTTGTTTTCAATTAATTAAGCTTTAAAGATATAGGCCATTCTTCTATGGTGGTACTAATCTTTTCAATCAGTTTCCATTTATTGATTTGGGCTCGCTTGAGATAATTCAGGTTCTGGTGAACTTTTTGTATGCCATTAGCTCCAATGCAGTTCATAAAGAATACTCCAAAGAATTCAAGTCAGAACTCGACGAAGGCCAACCTATGCTCTGAACAAAGTCTGACAAATTGGCTTGCAACCAATGTTGGATTGAATTAGCTTCATGGGAGGGTACAGGGCCCTGTTCGAAAATCCACTGCTATCCAGCGAATAAAGTATCACTTAATGCTTAAATCATTGTTTCCAATATGTGATTTTGGACGTCCTTCTAACTTCTGGCGCAAGGTGTATTGTTTTGCCGGTTAAATTTTCTTCCACCGTGATGATCTTCTCATCAGTAAACAGGTTATTTTTCGGATCGTATCTCTTGAAAAGGTTTCGACATCGTTCCAATCGCCATTTACGAAGACGCTCGTTTATATAATGCACTTTCCTTTGACTTTTAGTTAGAGATCATATGTGAGTATTGTCTTTACAGATATTTAAGGAATATTAGTCTGAAGAGCTAATATATACATAATTTTATTCTGGAGTACGTCGAATAAAATGTTTGTTTATGTTGATGTTGTATGACATAACAATGACATAAAAAGGAAAATGTCGGTCCTTTTGTATTTTGAAACTGAATGGCTACGGTATTCATATGCATTTCACCAGACGTAAATGACGTCATAGGATTTAGTAAGGTCAAATAAAGGTCAAACGCATTTGTTTCAAAATACAAGGGGATTGTACGTTTTTTGGAATTTTAACTAGACAGAAATGATTAGGAACACTATTCCTCGAAATGGTTTTTCAAAAAGCTAAATTGAAAAAAAGTGAACAATCCCCATTGTCAGCATTTTACAAAAAAAACAACTGCGGCCTAATGCTTAACGAGCGTATATTTTCAGTAATAAAATCAGTGTCATTACAGCGCACGTTGGGTTTGGTATTTCTTATATTTTACCCTTCCCTCCTAAACTAAAACTGTATTCACACTACAGTTTTTTGGTCCTTCGAGCCGGATATGAACCAGCGACCTATGAATTTAAATGTTAAATAGTTGTTAGCAAAATCACTCTGTGTCAAAGACATTATTCAAAACAGAATAATAATTAAAGCCATAGAACCGTGATTAAATAAACACTGAGTAAGGACTATTTTATCTTTAAAGTAATACAGTGTACATGAGTGCGATTGACGAGTCACGAATATAAATTAACATCTTGAAGTCATACAATATAGAAATAAATATGATCTGAATTCAACTCGCCAATTTTACAAGTGAACTACTAATCTACTGGAAATGTAAATCAAGATTTAAGGCATTACCTACTTCACTCGCGCATTACCACATTTTTGAACATTTAAACTCATAGAATTTACACTAATCGGTATACTACGAATTTTATCAAAAATATATATGATGAATGTTTAACATAAATTTGAATCTTGATGAAAATCTTGAGCGCGACTGCTTAAATTAATGACAACTATATGCATCTCTTTCTAACACGTTATCAATGACATAAGTGAAAATAGTTCGGATGTATTTATTAGTGACTTAGCGGTTTCTATAACTTTAATTATTATTCTGACATTTAAGCAACAACAAGCGGTTAATATTCTTTTGTTTTTGTAAACTGTACGTTCCTGATATAATATTGTTTTATATTTATGTGAAATGAGTATTGTTATTTTTTTGTGTAGTTATTTATTTTATTAAATTAATTTTGCAATCCAATAGGGGGTAAACATCTAAAATTCTATGTACATTGTTTTTCCTTATGCCCTTGCTCCACCTGCCTTAGTGTTAGCGACCGCGACCAATTGCGACCTATGTTAAAAAAAAACTTATGTGTCAACTCCGACGCACGACTGAAGTTTACTCCGTGCACAGCGACAGGGGCCGAATAAGGGCGGTTACAAAAAATAATATACAGACAGACAATTTAGCCAATAGAAAATACACATGTTGTTTCATTTGAAACACACTCACAAACATATTAACCTGCTTTAAGGGCCAAATTTAATATTATTTTATTCCACAAGCTGCCATCAAAATTGCCGCGCCCAAAACCAAGAGAAGTATATCGTCTCTTTTATTCTAATACAAATTCTATGTAGTTAGAGGGAGAAAGCATCAGTTTCAACGTTCATTTCAAGTATCTGTATTTGACCACAAATTTAGAATAAATAGGAAATATACTTAATTGTCAACTTATATCTATGAACTTCTGTCAAAGAATGTTCTACAAAGGAACTTACAATTAGTTTGAATAAAATCTTTACATTATGTATAGACTTACCTATTAACTTGCATTGGTAATAGTTATTTATGATACTAATGCGGTAAGTTGAGTTTCACAAACGAGTAGGTATACGAGGCTTATTAATCCCGAGTTTGTAAAAATGAACAACCGCAAGTGTCATACAATGTCTTTCAACGCATTTGCCAGAAAACAGTACATTAGTTATTGAAACAAACAAATATCATTAGGAAAGTCGCAACGATCTTTGACGTTTCTAATATGTATTAGGTGCGCATTCGCAAATGGCGCCACGTGCATGTGGTAAAAATTAGAACTAATCTTCCATCTCATTTTCTCTATAGTATTAAAGCGAGACAAATGTATTGGTCAAAAGCGCTTCCAACGAGGTTCGATTAGTCAGCTTATTTATTTTTGTAATGTGAAACTCATTGGTGGAATTCTTATACTTCACTTAAGTAGCTATTTCACCGCACGCTGTGTGGTAAAATGGGTACTTAGTTGACAGTACCTATTGACACACGTTCCATTGTGTGGTGCGTGATTTTTAACTTTCGAATAATGTAAACAGGCTTCGCAATTACATTTTTTGAGCAAATGTTTTGAAAAAAATAACGTTATTTGTATGTAGTAATGTATGCATTTTTATTATATAGGAACCGGCCGTTAGTGGATTGCAAAATTAATTTCTAATTATGTATTAATTAACAACGTTTCAAAGTTGAATAAAGTTTATATTTTACTAATTCGAGACTTTTATTATACGCCACATTGTAATAATGTAGGATGACTAAGTGGAGGAAATGCTGATGCTAGACGGATCAACCAAATTGAATCAGTTTGATTGAAAAGCTGAAAGGACACGACGTTGTTCAATGACATTGAATGATTCCAGTTTATGTTTCCATGGATCACTTTGAGTTGATTCATCCAGATTGAAAGACAGAAATGAACCGTCCAATATAAGCTTACATAACATACCTATTGGAAGAAGATAACTCCGCAGTCAGTTGGCGCCACTAGTCCATTCTTAATTTTTGGATAATTTCAATTAAAACTTCCAATCAACGTCGAATACTCTGATTTTTAATCGCAAGAAAGAAAAGAGTAATGACAAGTCTGATAGCGGTTCCAGTTGACCCATCAGTTATTCTCAAAAATGTTAATCTACAAAAGATTGTGGATAACATTTTAGGAATTTTGCTTACACACTTTCGGGGCCCCTGTAGCCTGGGAGCCCCGTATCATTGATAATAATAATAATAATAATCGGCAGACAAACACACACATTGCATATCCCCAAATTAAGCAAGTTACGCTTGTGTTATGCGTAATATACAACGGACTACTCTGGGGCCGATCCCAGACACCCAGACCATAGTAAATAACGGAGAAAATACGTTTCCGAAATTTACTATACCAGGAATCGAACCCGGAACCTCTGCGTTGCAGTGAGGTACGCCGGCAAAGGCTTAGCCCGCTCAACCACAGAGGCCGTCAAATTGATTCAGCTGATACGGCGATAGCTACGTCCCTAATTGTGATAAAAGTTAACTTTTGTTAAGTTAATTGAGAGCGGGTCCTTCTGAAACAAGTATATATTAATACTTCATAGAAGGTCCCAACCTCAAAATTTTTGTATGTACTTTCTGAACAAAAATAAATAATTTATCAATTTATTATAATTTATGATTAATTGTATCCGTGCAGAAACTGAGAAAGAATACAATTTCCTGCGTTGGGGCGGCCTGTCCTAAGAGGCGACCAAACAACCCACAGCCAGGTAGTAGGGCATGTGCCCGACTGGATGGCTACCACCCCTGGTCTAAAGCATGTCGCCATAACAACCTTGAGTTGTGTTCCGGCATGAGTGACCAGGTTCCAGTCTCCCTTAAGAGAGCAGCAGCGCATTTGTAGCACCTTTGATGTTGCAAATGTCCATAGGCGATGGTAACCGCTTACCATCAAGTGGGCCGACTGCCTGTCTGCTGAATTCCTACTATAAAAAAAAATTAATACCAGGCCCTGGTAAAACAACGTGGCGACGAAACAGCCGTGAGTACCGTTTTGCTCTGTTAATTTTTGAATCGTGGACAATAACGACGTGGCTACGCTCTTCCACTGCCTGTCGCAATTTTTAATTCAGGGCCTTTTTGGCCTCTACACCACATATATATTTTCTTAATTAACGAAATATGGACCTTCCAGCTACCATCCTCTCCTTTATTGGACCTTGGGTTCCCACAGGAGAAATAAAAGCTCACCGCCTCCGCTGGCTCGGTCACGTAGAACGGATGGGAGAGTATCGCAGCGTGAGGAAAGCATATTTGGGACGGCCGGCAGGTCGGCCGTCCCAAATATCACTGGAAGGTCAGAGTGGAGGCTGACCTGTCGGAGCTACGAGCCAGTAATTGGCAAGAAATTGCGCAGGAGCGAGAAAAATGGCATTCTCTCGTTTCGAAGGTCAAGACCCACTTTGAGTCGCTGAGCCAAAGGAGTAGAGGTGTGTAAGTCCTGAGTGATTAACTCAAAAGATATATATCCGATGCGAAGAGTGATTAGATCTTTATATCACTTGCGTTCAAAATGTGTCTTTATATCTTTAACTCTTTAGTTCATTCCTGTTCCACGCGGTAACTATAATTAGATTCGAATGAGAAGAAACTAGACTAGAAAGAAAAGAGAAAGAATGATTAGCCCGCGCACTGCGCATGCGTAGTAAGTGAACGAGGAAACCGAATATAATAGCAAGCTAAAATAAATCGTAACACTATAGTTTTATGGTGTAATTTTGTTTTAATGTAATTAATTTTATTATATTGTTATTCTGTTGTTCGTGCCTACCCCGCGAGGGAACTGGCGTGAAGTTATGTATGTATGTATGTATGTATGTAATTTTATTATATTTTTTTACTCTATTTGTTTATATTTTTTTCATATAAGTTTTGTTTTAGCAAAGAAACTTGCATTCACTGCAATAAATAGTTAATAGTGTTTTCTATATCATTCGAATTTACATTAATTTCATTTGTATATAAAACGGTAATTTGTGTTTAAATGTGTAAGATTTTAATTTGCGTGTAAAACTATAATTTGGGTATATACTGTGTAATTTAGTCTAAATTGAGCCATAGGATAGTTTTTAATCCGAATTATGGGCTAAATATTTTTAATTACAATTTTTTTTACTAACAGTCAAAGGCCATCTAATGGCATGTATGTTATTTAAATGTCAGATATTTTGTGTTACCACAGGTACGCGTGTCGGCTCTGCTAGTATATTACTTACAGATAATTGCAATTGATACTGACACTATTCACTCTAAAGATAAAGAGTTAAAGATATAAAAGAGTGATATATATCTTTGTATCAAAAAGATATATATCGCTCTTTTCTTCTCGGCGAGTGATTTTTCCCATGACTACAACGGAGTAAGTAAGGAAATATGGAGAAGGATGGATATTGAATTGGCGGACAGAGATGTATTATATGCGCGCGAGTTGATGTCCATCGGGGGCCAGAGGCGACGCGCGGGGGGCAGCTCGCCCCGCCCACGCCCGCCTCGCCGCATTAGTCTGACGTCGACTGTTGTCCTTGATGGTTGCGACGCGCGCTTATCGATACCGAAAATTTACGCTGACGCTATTATGTTATTTCATTGTGAATAAACCACGACTACTCCGCTTCTAATGGAAAATGCATTCGACATTTTCGTCATTGAAGTCAGCGACGGCGAAGATACTGATTCCGACTCTGATCTGTCGGTTGTCTTTTCATCTGATAGTGATTGAATTGGAATTTCAAAAAATATTTTTCTCTATTAGATATCTCTAACAAGTGATTACTTATCACATTTATTTTATTTCATAATTTGCAAAATTACCTTAAGGGCCGCTTGCATAAGGTTGCTTAAATTTATTTTAGAAAAACAAAACGTATTTAACACCCTTAAATATAATTAGCGTCTTGCACAACGCAAAATTTGTCGCTAAATATGTTTAAAGAACTGTCAATACGTTCTGTGTAAAAATATTTAGGCAGTTTAATATGATTAACTAATTTTATTTAAAGGCGATCGTTATGCAAGCGGCCCTTAGTTACGATAAACCAATTTGACAGGTGTTGACTAAATCGGTAGTTATTATCGACATTACCATAATTGATTAGGTCACAGCACTACCGCATTCCTCAGGTTGGACATGAACTCGCGCGCCTACTGTGTTTATTAAATAAATATCAAAACGTTTGTAATTCAGATAATTTACTTTGCAAATAATGTGTAACAGTTTTTTTTTTGAAGATTGCTACTTCTATATTAAAAGAAATATACTTATAGGTAATTATTTAAAAATGCATCAGTAATGTAGAGAGAGTATTATATACAGATCGCATAGGTAGCAAAAACAATTGCAAAAACTTGATGAAGTTATGAGTTCATCTGATTGAAAGAGAAGCCTTCTATGTACATTGAGTGTACGAAATATTTTTATGCGATTTTATTTATCTGGTACCTTAATAAATGACAGGTTACCTCGTTCATAATTTTCATATTCAAGACTTCACTTTCGTATTATGACAAGTTTCTGTGAATTAAAAGGTCAAATAAATGTTGCTGAAGTATAGCAACACGATGAATTTTATTACTTATGGTTGTAAATGTATTACGACCATATTGCTGTAGGATACGTTATTTTTGGTATCACTAAGTTAATGAAAATTCTGAACTGTGGTATTTTTGGTAGAAAGTGTAATAAACATTTTGAACTTTGGTATTTTTGGTAGAAAGTGTAATAAACATTTTGAACTGTGGTATTTTTGGTAGAAAGTGTAATAAACTTTTTGAACTGTGGTATTTTTTGGTAGAATGTGTAACAAACTTTTTGAACTGTGGTATTTTTTGGTAGAAAGTGTAATAAATATCCTGAACTGTAGTATGTTTGGTATTAAGTATAGTAAGCATTCTGAACTGTGGTATTTTTTCGTAGCAATTGTAATTAGCACTCTTTACTCTTTAGTACAGTCTTTATGGAGCATACGCGAATTGCTTCTCTATTTTAATTCTCCCTCTACGCTCAATAATGTAATTTTTAGAGATTAATATTACGAAGTGTTCTTTTGGTCCTAGTTACAGCCGGGATTAATCACGGTATAGAACAAAACATTTTCTTTAAAATTTAAATAAAAAATAGGTATAAAAAGTTTAATTAGACTTATTTAAGAAAGTTTAAGTTCTTGAACAATACCCAGTTGACATTTTAGGAAAACTTAAAGGGCCTTTGTGTGAAGAGATTTAACGGTAGACTATCCCAATGTTATCTCTTGTAGAAAGTCTGTAAAAAGTCGAAGCGGTTACAGCCTAAATAAATACATAGAAAAACTGTCAAAAACCATTAGTTTATAATAAAATATATATTTTTCTAGTTTTCTTAACTTAGCTGTTTACTGTCCACATTGTACTGTTCTTCCTTTTTTATTTTACTTCTTTTTAATTTAATTATACCTATACATAAGTTGTTAAAAGTATCTTCTCAGTCAGGTTGCCTGGAAGAGATCGCTTCAGGCGATAAATTATTGTAATTATTCATTCTGTAATTGTTCATTTGGTGAACAATAAAATGTTTTCTATTCTATTCTATTCTATAGAAACTTCTCTTTTCGGTTTTATTCCCATTTTCAGCTCAGTTAAACGGTTTTTGTGAACAAAATTTTGTTGAATAAACCGATTTCGAACATGAATTGTGTAGCGATAATCGCCGGTCAGTGTCACGCCACATTCACATTAAGTTAAGGGGCCTCTACGTGTTGGCCTTCCGATGGCCCCACGCAAGCCCTCTAAAAGTCCGGGCTATTTTTATGGCCCTTGGTCTTCAAAAACATAAATTATAATAATCGGTAGACAAACACACACATTGTATATATCTAAATTAAACAGGTTACGCGTGTTATGGGTGATTTACAACACCCAGACCATAGCAAATAACAGAAAATAATAATTAATTTAATAAAATATTTTTAACATCAGTGTTATGTCCTGTATAGCATGAAAATATTTTAGGTATGGAAGAGCGGGATTTCTGATAAAGGAAATTTTGCTTAAAAGAAGATTCCAGCAACTGACTACGAATTATGCATGTGTTTCTTAAGAAATAGATATTTTCAATTTCAGAAAGTTCGGTTCCTTAAATTTACCATGCCAGGAATCGAACCCGGAGCCTCTGCTTCCAGCGAGTTCGGTCGGTTAATACTTAGCCCCCTCAACCACAGCGGCCGTCTGAATATGCCTACTGAGTGTTGTTCAAGAAATTAAGTATTTAATTAAGTAAACTATATAAAGCTCTAAATGTATTTATTTATATATCTTACTTGTTTTAAGTATATATGATGCGTGAAAATTGTATTTTTGAAAATTTTATTAAACGTAACTTGTTTATGATAACTACGTTTTAACGGTTTTAAGCGTGGCAATTTATTTGATTTTTATTATTCCGAAGTTTTGTTGCGAAGCGGTGGTCAATCAGTTTAGGCTCTCATAGAGTAAATAATAAACCATAAACAAAATTAAAATTAAATATTTAAAATGAACAAGTTGGCGGTAGGCTAAATAAAACTTTAACAATACTCGTTGACACTTGACATCTTTGTCTTCCGTGGTCACGGCCACTGAAAAGTTGCCGAAACGTCGGAAAAACCAAAATCAAATAAAATTACCGCGCTTAAAACCGTTAAAACGTAGTTTTATTATACACACATTGTATATTCCCAAGATAAGCTAAGTCACGCTTGTGTTATGGGTAATATACAACGGACCACTCTGGGGCAGATCCCAGACACCCAGACCATAGTAAATAACAGAAAGTTCGTTTCCGAAATTTACCATGTCGGGAATCGAACCCGAAGTCTTTGGGTTTAAGCGGTTAAGACTTAACCCGCTCAACCACAGAGGCCGTCTAAAGTAAATTAAGCGGTATGTATGTAATAGGGAGAGATGAATACCATCCGACAAAAACTATGTTGAACTGAAAGATCGACGGATACAAATGTAAAGTTAGACCAATACAGATATAATATTTTATTTAAGTTTATGGCTTGGCAGCTAGGCCTTTAAGCCAGATCTTAGTTTACAATATAGTTCCTTCATTTTCTTAAGCCTATGTGTTGACACTTGACACTTGAGTTACTCTTGAAGTCGGCTTCCTTTTTGCTGAAAACTAATTTTCCATTTTCGACTTACGTGTATGGTATCCAATGACAATGAAATTGTATTACATGAAACTAGCCAGTATTTGTACTGAATACAACTTCAGAAACAAAAAAGTTACATCTGAACATACATATAAAAAAAATATGTTTAACGACGAATTGACAACCTCCTCCTTTTTTAAAGTCGGTTAAAAACCACAATCATTTTCCGTTTAACATATTGCATTTATAATTTTTAACCGACTTCAAATACGGAGGTTGTGAGTTTGACGTGACGTGTAATTATTTTTCCGGTTTTTTATATATTAATAAATAAATATGCAGAAGTCGTGGAAGGCCACGACACACCTTCCATGATCAAATTGATCGTGTACTAGCAGAAGGTGATGTCAGGAGCCTTAAGAACAGACGAGCTTGCATGACAAGAGTTATGAATGTCAAAGAGGCAAGTGAGGTGTGTAAGAATAAGCCTAAATGGCACTCTGTTGTTCGTGCCTACCCCGCAAGGGAACTGGCGTGAAGTTATGTATGTATGTATGTATGTATGTAATAAATAAATAGGGGGACACCTCAGTAGTTATGTATGTTATGTTTATAAATTGTTTTCACAACGGAGCTTACATTGAATCCTTTGAAGCGGTCTATTCAGATAATCGGAAATCCGGATAACTGAATATATGAACAAAACGATTTTGTACATATTTAAGTATAGATTGAAATTTTTAAGTAGGTACATCCGTGACATAACGCAGTAAAACAATTATTGTAACCGTCTTCAGGTAATAACAAAACGCTGGGGCAATGATTGCGTAGGGCGCAAATGGATAGTGCCCGTTGCGATATGTCGGTCAACTCATGGGTAGATAAAGTTATTTGATTCGATTGAATTTCGAATCCGGATAATCGCGAATCCGTATAATTGAGGTCCGGATAATGGCAAATTCGTATAAATGAGGTCCGGATAATGGCGAATCCGAATAAATTAGGTCCGGATAATCGCGAATCCGTATAATTGAGGTCCGGATAATGGCGAATTTGTATAAATGAGGTCCGGATAATGGCGAATTTGTATAAATGAGGTCCGGATAATCGCGAAACCGTATAACTGAGGTCCGGATAATGGCGAATTCGTATAAATGAGGTCCGGATAATGGCGAATCCGAATAAATTAGGTCCGGATAATCGCGAATCCGTATAATTGAGGTCCGGATAATCGCGAATCCGCATAACTCAGGTCCGGATAATGAGTCTCCACTGTATTGTATAGTGTGAGGTATCCTATAATTGGCGTAATTAATATTATATAGATTTTGTTGTTCAAAATTATTAAGTTGTTGAATATGTAATCAAATAAACATATAGGTTATTATGTGCCAGTCATAACTTAACAAAAATACAATTTTCACACATTTCCATAGAGTTTCGAAATAAACCTTTTTATTCAATAACAAGCGAGGCACTGGCGTAGGACACCGAGGAGTCGTGCGACGAAACGCATTGAGACGACTGCGCGTATTTCAGGAATTTCAACGACATACGAGGCGCGTTCGACTGCGACTGAAGTTTGGAGATCGCCTGAAATATAACGAAAGCTGTCAACGGAGAGAGATTTATTCATAGATATATATCGGACATTACATGAGTGAAATACCGTGCGTTCCGCTTACAATAGAAATGGAACGCGCCTGTCAACGTCATTGGCAGAGCAGAGTTTGACAGGCGCGTCAACCGTGACATACATCAAAGACACCTTGTTTTGTAGAACGCGGAGACTCCCTTTTTTTCTTTTTTAAGGCGGGGGAAATACTATTTACGCACAATACTGGGTCCTTTGCAAGGGATTAGACCATAGTTGATCATGGAGGCTTTACCCTTTAATAAGGGGCAATCCAAACAGTAATCAAGCCAGCTTGTGTGGAGACTCCGAGAAGTTGCACGGGCAACAACCACTATCCACTAAAACCACCCTCCTCCCATGTGCCCCGCGCTTTTTATTTAGGAAAGGCTGACACTTAGAACGTAGTTACGCCTAGTCAGATCCAGCGCAAAAAGTGCCTGAATGTGCCCCGGGAATCAGAACACATCCACTTCGTCAGCGGGGATGATGAATCCTTTGCTCCACGCGGAGACTCCTTGAGCAGACATTAATTTACACTCCTACATTAAGATACCTTTACTTGTACGCTAAAATAAAATCATCGAAGACCTTAATATATCTTTTATTAACTATGTTACACCACTTGCCGCCCACAACGCTCAAAATGCTATGTTATGGTCGTAGCGAAAACGCCACTAATGGCGTCGTAATTTACGCTCACGCAGCGCTAACAACGACCCATGTCAAGAGTTGGATCGAAGTGGGCGTTGACCACAGAACATTAATTCTCACAGAACACGAACGTGTTTTTTTCTGACAAATTTAAATAATTTACAGAAAAATGCTCGCGGGATCCCTAGGATAAAAGTAGTACAGATTTTAAGTCTAAGAGTTTGCTGCCGAACAGCGAAAACCGTACGAAGTCGGCCCAGTAGTTTTTACGTGCATCCCGAACAAACAGATACGAAATCTAAAAAAATTGCACCATGTTCTCCATTGTATAGCCTATTCCCCTTTTTTTCTATATAGCTTCAATGTACAGAGAAGGCATGTTTAGAATATTCTAGATTATATTATATATAAAAACCGAATTAAATTTAAGAGGGGCAAACTTTATTAATACATAAAAATAAATCATTGTAACAGACATACGAAAGAACAAGTACGAACTTATATAATATTTTTACCTGCAATAAAACTCCAATCGGATGTCTTCCGCATATTGTATTACCATATTTATTTAAATAATCTGTGAACAATCGCGGCTCCATCTTCTCTATTATATCCATACCCTGAAAACAAGAACAGACAAAATATGGTAAATTGTGCCATTGTTGGCACCCTAGTATAATAATTGGTACTCAGTCGATTTATTTAAGATATTGTTATGAGTCGCGAGACTCGAATCAAAATGCCGTTGGAATTCTTTTAGAGTTTATTAGAACTATACAAACACGTATAACACAGGTACAGATATAACCGAACACAACAAGTCCAAACGTAATGCAGAAGGTCGTAATTCAATAAAACGCGCAAAGTCCGTCACTTATTAGATTCCCGATTGTAGTACACACGTCTCGCTTCGCTGGTGGTTCTTGCTCGACTGCCCGCTCCCTCAATCGGGCCAGTGCTTTATACTGCACAGATGCAATACGTCCGCACGGCCGCGTGGACGGAATTTCCTAGAATCAGCTTGTACTTTAAATCCGTAACACCTGGCTAATGATCACAATACAACAATAAGGCGTATGCCATTAAGTAAAGAAAACAAGACGACCATAAAAGAATTTAAATGTTATTATTTCAAATGCCGACGGGTAATAAATGTGTTTTGTTTCAGATATGCAGGTGGATTTTGTTTTTGTCGGGACCCGAGTTGTAACAATATGTATAACAAATTTTTATAACAAACAAAGACAAAGTCGCGGCCGTTAGTCGTAAATATTCCAAATTGTCTCACCAGTTTGTCGAGCCACTCGATGCTTTGGTGGATGGGCCCCCGGGAGCTGTCCCGCCAGGTGTACCTGAACCTCGAGCCCCAATGGCAGAAGTCCGACGAGATCACCACCAGGTTTTGGGGATCAGCCAAGTAAGGAGCCAAGATCGCACCGTATCTAACGATAATCAAATCCTAATGTAAAATTTATAATAGTGAATACATTAACCCAGTCACTTTTGCTCTGTTTCTCACGCGAGTGAGTTTCACTATAAGTGAATATGTCAAGTGAGTTTCAGTATAAGTGAATATGTCAAGTGAGTTTCACTACAAGTGAATATGTCAAGTAAGTTTCACTATAATAGACGATGTCGAATCAGTTGCACTATAAGTGACGATGTCAAATTCATTTCACTATAAATGATGATGTCAAATGAGTTTCACTATAAGTGACGATGTCAAATTAGTTCCACTATAAATGACGATGTCAAATGAGTTTCACTACAAGTGACAATGTCAAATTCGTTTCACTATAAATGATGATGTCAAATGAGTTTCACTATAAGTGACAATATCAAATTAGTTTCACTATAAGTGACGATGTCAAATGAGTTTCACTATACGTAACGGTGTCAAGAGAGTTTTACTGTAAGTGACGATGTATAGTGAGTTTCACTGTAAGTGATGATGTCAAATGAGTTTCACTACAAGTGACGATGTCAAATGAGTTTCACTAAAGTGACGATGTCAAATGAGTTTCACTACAAGTGACGATGTCAAATGAGTTTCACTACGAGTGACGAGTTAAGTGTGTTTTACTGTAAGTAAAAACATCAACTGACTTTCACCATAAGTGAATATATCAAAAAGTTTAACAATAGCTGATAGTATCAGTTGAGTTTCGTGATAAGTGAAAATACGATTAGTTTTAAAATGAATGCAAGTATCTAGTGGTTTTAAACAGTAATTGAAATTATCAAGTGAGCTTCGTAATAAAAATAGTGAGTTTCAAAATGAACGACAATAACAAGTGAGTTTTATTAAGAATGAAAAAGGTCAAGTAGTTTTCATAAACAATTATAGTGGGTTCCACTATAAGTGAAAATATACAGTCATCAGATTCAGTGGTCAAATTAGTGAAATAAAATTCAGGTTTTTATTCTAATTAAGTACCACTGGAGAACAATTTTTGAAGGTCACATATATAAGCCAAAAATCAAATCTACTTCCTATTCTATGTACAGTCGCGGAATGAAAATGTTTCTCACCTTAAAGTCGACTTTTACTTGCACGAGTACAAGAAACAATACTGCCAACATTTTAATCAATGTTACGTGTATAAAATATAGAAACTTCAAAAAAGAAAATTGCAATATTGACAATGACAGACGCTGAGATTAACAATTAGAAACAAGGGATATAATCAGTATGCTTAACATAAATATCAAAACCAATTAAAACTTTTTCATGTCTAAACAATCTTCTTAGACAAGATAGAAAATCAAACAACTTTGATCTATGTAAATTTAAACTTTATTGTCAAATAGTTAAAAATAATTTTCTGTGGAACAGTCTGTTCTGTGACTTGGTTTGAAAACGTAACATGCTCCCGGAACGTTAAATTAATCAATCTGAAAACTGGCGAACATTTTTATACCACGACTGTACAACGCTTCGCAACGTATTATCGCTGTTAAAGGAGAAGAGGCGGCTAAAAACTTCCCACCAACATGTTTAGCTAAAAATGATTTTTCTTCATGCGTCTCAAGCTATTTTTTATACATACAGATATACGTTATACAATAACCTAACGAAGAATAAATGGAGTTGTAGCAAACAGAGCACAATTAGAGAAAAAAATATTGCAGTTGTAATAATGACAAGACATATTAAAAATTTAGTATTGCATTCGCTACGTTCCATTAGAGACTCACAACGACCACGTTCACGACCGCGATATTTCCCGTTCCACTTGCTTGCCGGCGTCACAATCGTAAACCCAAGTGGAACGACTATTCAAACCCACCACTTGCCAAGGATCGTTGTGAGCGATGTGTGATCGAAAATGATGACATCATTAGTGACATTTTCGCCACGACCACAACGACCGCGATCGCCTTGTGGAACGACCAACGGAGCATTTTGGGCGCTGTGAGCTACTAAAAGAACGCGCTAATTATAGGACAGTTGTTATAATAATACACTTACTTTGCTTCCTTTTCCGGTGTGAGAGATCCAACTAGAATTGGTATGATCGTAAATCCGGTTTTATACCTGCAATGAAATACACAAGAGTCAATGAAATGAATGAATGGAAACTCTTGTGATCGGTACAATGATTATATATATATATATATATATATATATATATATATATATATATATATATATATATATATATATATATATATATATATATAAGAGTGAATTTGGGGAATAGTGTGAATGGAGCGTTAGGTAAACTTTTAGGCGCTAAGAACCTCAGCCAGAAGGCCCAGCTCGCCGTACACAACGCGGTGCTGGTACCTACACTCACGTATGGAAGCGAAAGTTGGGTATGGAAGAAAGAGCATGAAAGTAGAGTAAACGCGGTCGAGATGCGAGCACTGCGCAAAATCTGCGGAGTGACGCTTGCGGACCGCGTTCGTAATACCGAAGTAAGAAAGACAGTTGGTCTGAAAGAGAGTGTCGGGGTGAAGGTAAGGAAAGGAATGCTCCGGTGGTTCGGGCATGTAGAAAGAATGCATGATGAAAGAATGAATAAACAGATATACAATGCAAAAGTGGATGGATGCAGAAGTCGTGGAAGGCCACGACACACTTTCCATGATCAAATTGATCGTGTACTAGCAGAAGGTGATGTTAGGAGCCTTAAGAACAGACGAGCGTGCATGACAAGAGTTATGAATGTCAAAGAAGCAAGTGAGGTGTGTAAGAATAAGCCTAAATGGCGCTCTGTTGTTCGTGCCTACCCCGCAAGGGAACTGGCGTGATGTTATGTATGTATGCATGTATGTATGTATTTATTATGAATGATTATGTGTATTTTATATGTATTATTTTTTATGATATGTTGTGTTTAAATACGTTAATTTTTTATCATTATTGAATTGCATTGTACACTATGTATTAGTATGTGTGTTGTATGGTCTTTCGTGACTCCACCTGCTGGTCCCAGACGGAAGAACAGCGCTGGTCTTAATTGGTCAGCATATGCTGAAACTGGGTCCAATTTTAGGACTTATTCCGTCTCTGTTATTTTACTGTTTGATAATACTGTATGTTGTATTTGTCCTAAATAAAATATGTCTTTCTTTCTCTTTCTTTATTGTTCACCATAACTTAAACCTAGACAATTTAATAATATGAATATATTTCCATTAGAACAATGGGCGGCCTTATCGCTTATAGCGATCTCTTCCAGGCAACCCGGTGTCCAAGGAGACTTTAAAAGAAAAATTAAATAATATTTGGTGGTATAACTACATTAAAACTAATTAAATCGTTACTAAATATACTCTAGACGAGGGATGGTAGCAATCCGGACAGGCAAATACCCTACCACCTGGCTGTGGGTTGTTTTGTCGCCTCTTACGACAGGCCGTCCCAACGCAGGAAATTGTATTCTTGCACGGATAAAACTAAACTAAACTCTGAAAAATTAAATTAAATTAATTAAATTCGACGGCCTCTGTGGTTGAGCGGGCTAAGCCTTTGCCGGCTTACCTCACTGTAACGCAGAGGCTCCGGGTTCGATTCCTGGTATAGTAAATTTCGGAAACGTATTTTCTCCGTTATTTACTATGGTCTGGGTGTCTGGGATCGGCCCCAGAGTAGTCCGTTGTATATTACGCATAACACAAGCGTAACTTGCTTAATTTGGGGGTATACAATATATGTGTTTGTCTGCCGTATTATAATGTATTGTAGAACAAAATAGAGTCAAAAATAATAGAAAATAAAAGCAATAATGTCGAAATGTTATTATATATACAGTACATTATTACCCTGACACCTCGTCGGCGTCTGTTTGTTGACAATATTTTTGTCGTCAAAAAAATGACAAAATATACATGTGATGTGTAACAATTTTGACGAAAAAAATAATGTTACCAAAAAATGTAACTACAAGGTTCTGCATTGACGCCGACGATATCCTGAATGTAAAGAAGACAAAAAGAAAGTACCTCCTATCTAAAACTAGATGGCGCTGTCTAATTTCGTAACGTGCTATGGTTTGTTCATATAAGTGAGAATGAAAGTTAAAATTGAGTTTAGCACATTTGGTAATCTCGAAGATGTTTTCTTCACCTAAGCACGGATTTTTGGATGGCTCAAATAACCACATGTTATTAAGAGTCTGCAAGGTGCATAACTATTTAACGTTTAACTGAATTTAAAGTATTAACTATTCCCATTTTTATTTTATTTATTATATTATATTATTATGTATTAGTCATGGGAAAAATCACTCACCAAGAAGAAAAGAGTGATTTTTGATACAAAGATATATATCACTCTTTTATATCTTTAACTCTTTATCTTTACAGTGAATAGTGTCAGTGTCAATTGCAGACAAGACGAGTTATCTGTGAGTGATATACTAAATACTGATAAACTGATATGAAAAAAAATATAAACAAATGGAGTGAAAAAATATAATAACATTAATTACCTTAAAAGAAAATTACACCATGAAACTATAGCGTTGTGATTTATTTTGGCTTGCTATTATATTCGGTTTCTTCATTCAATTACTACGCATGCGCAGTGCGCGGACTAATCATTCTTTCTAGTTTCTTCTCATTCGGATCTATAGTCATCGCGTGGAACAGGAATGAACTAAAGAGTTAAAGATATAAAGACACATTTTGAACGCAAGTGATATACAGATCTAATCACTCTTCGCGTCGGATATATATCTTTTGAGTTAATCACTCAGGAGTTACACACCGCTACTTTGAAGACCACAGGGCCTCTGGCACAGGCCATGAAAATGGCCCGGACTTTTGGAGGGCTTGCGTGTCGCAATGGGAAGGCCAGCACGTAGACCTTGACAAATTTAATCTAAATGTGGCGTGACACTGACCGGCGATTGTCTCTACCTACACCATATAATACGAGGGCGACACTGATAATTTTTAGAACTGGCCACTTTTAAAGAATATAATAAAAAAATAAGTTTAAATTTTTAAAATAGAACTCTTTGCTAATATTATTGAGTACTAATTTCATTCATTTGTCATTTGTTTTACGATTTGGCGGCAAATTGAAATTTGTCTGTGTCACGCCAGTATGAATTTAACGCGAGAAAATTTTCGTACTATGATTTTTTATGACTTTCGATGTCATTTAAGTCAACAAGAATGTTATGACAGACTTCAATTGGCCTTTCACGATGAAGCCCCTTCTCGGGCCACTGTTTATAACTGGTTTAATGAGTTTAAACGGGCTCGCACCAATCTCAATGATGCTCTGCGTGAGCGACGGCCTTCTACGGCGACGACTGAAGATAACATCAGTGTTCTGCGGTGTATGATAGAGACTGATTCAAGAGTAACCTATCAGCAGATTCGGACAAGTTTAGGCATCGGTATGACTCAAGTGCACAAAATCCTCCACAAACATTTAGCCGTTAGGAAGCTTTGTGCCCGGTGGATACCTCATTATTTGACTGAGGCCCAAAAACTCCGTCGTGTTGATTGGTGCCGTGAAATGATACAAAGATTTAACGGAGGGGACTCAAAAGCTGTGTTCGACATACTTACGGGTGACGAAAGCTGGATTTATTGCTATGATCCGGAAACCAAAAGACAATCTGCTCAGTGGGTGTTTCCTTCTGAGGAGTTGCCAACTAAATTGAAGAGAGGTCGAAGTGTAGGAAAAAATATGGTGGCCTCATTCTTCGGAAGGACCGGTCATTATGCGACAATTGTTTTAGAAGATCAAAAGTCAGTTACTGCAGAGTGGTATACTAACAAATTTTTGCCACTTGTCTTGGAAAAAGTTCGAGAGAAACAACCTCGCAGTAGGATCCTCCTTCACCACGACAACGCCTCCTCGCACACCGCCGGGCGAACGATCGACTATTTGGCGTCGTCAGACGTGGAATTGCTGGGCCACCCGCCATATAGCCCCGACCTCGCACCTTGCGATTTTTATTTATTCCCGAAAATAAAAGAAAAACTTCGAAGAAAACATTTTATGGACGCCAAGGAAGCAGTGGCTGCGTTCCAGAAGGCCATCGAAGAGACCCCTAAGGACGAGTGGGCAAAGTGCTTTTCTCGGTGGTTCTATCGAATGCAGCGATGTATTGATGTGAACGGAAACTATTTTGAAAAGATATAATAAAAATAATAACTTGCTAGTTTGCTCAGTTTTTGATTTTCTAAGAACTTTCAGTGTCACCCTCGTAATGCACCCAAGGACTAGCCCCGGCCAGTGTAGGACTATTGTGGGGAATGAGAACAAAATGTACCGGGCTATTGGGGTGAACTGCTAGTGGTACTGGGTGTCTGGGGATATTGGGATTATGGCGTCTACACATCGCAATGTTGACAGAGGCAATATGGGTGTGAGTGGCTAAGGGGTGTAGAGAGGTGGGCTGCAGGTTCACCGACACTACTTCCGACGTTATGCGATTTATCACTTCCATCCCTGGAGCTTGAGTCTTAGATCTTATTATTATATTAAGGCTTTTGATAATGTTGAGTTCTAGAGTAAAACACGATTATAAAACGAGTTATTATACCATATTCGTGCAGTAACGGAGAAAGAATATCTACAATTTCCTGTGTTGGGGAGGCCGGTCGTGAGAAGCGACAAAACAACCCACAGCCAGATGCTAGGGTATTTACTCGTTTGGATAGCTACCACGCTTCATCTAGAGTATGCCGCCATAACAACCTTCAGTTGTGTTCCGGCCATTAGTGGCCAGCTTCCAGCCTTCCTTTAGGGACCGACAGCATATTGGTAGCACCTTTGGTGTTACAAATGTCACCGCTTTCCATCAGGTGGGCCGTCTGCCTGTCTGCTGAACTCATGCAATAAAATAAAATTAATCAAAATCGGTAAAGTCGTTCTCATGTTATGTGCGTACATACATTTCTATGATTCAATTTTAATTTATACGAAGATTAATTGTAATTTCTATCATTAATATAAACTAGGCTTAAAACGTAGTTAAAATGAACATACCTACTTCTACTAATATACTTAGTAATACATATTATTACGAGTTATAGGACTCGAATTAAAATGCCGTTGGAATTATTATAGAATTTATTAGAACCATACAAACACGTATAACACAGTTACAAATATAACTGAACACAACCTGTCCAAACGTAATACACGATTCAATAAAACGCGCAAAGCCCTTCACTAACGTCTTGCTTCGCTTGTGTCTATCGCTAGACTGCCTCACCCCTCGGTTGGGGCATTGCTTTATACTGTACAAATACAATATGTCTGCTCGACCGCGTGGACTGAATTTCTAAGAATCACACCTGGCTAATGACTACCATAAAGATTACAATACACAATGGTGTATTCAATGGTGATTCAATCTCAAAGTAAACAAAAGATGACGGTCATAAAAAAGTTTCAATGTTATTAGCTCAAACACCGACGGGTAATAAATGTGCCTTGTTTACAGATATGCAGGTGGCCCAAATTGTAACAATATAAACGATTAATTATTGAGAAAGACATATACTCACTCCTCCATGACTTTCGCTATATATGGTAAATGCATTTCTATAGAATGCTCGTCTTCGTCCGTCTGTACGTCCATCCATTCGAACTGCCTAGTCGCTTCTAACTCCGTGTAAACTGAAATATATTTATAATATTTTGAACTGACTTAAAAATAATATGGATCATCATGATCAAATTGAAGATATTTTGAAGAATGGTCTGATTAAAATCAGTTTAAATAAGCGTGTATGTATGAATGTTGATGAAGCGAGATCCCCATGGGAAACAGGCGTGACAATATGCATGTATGTATGTTAAAAAAAAATAACATAAATAAAACCGGTATAAAAAATAAAAATAATATTTTCGGTGCATTTTTATTGTTGTTTTTTATGTTTTATTTTATTTTATTTGAGAGGCTAACAGCTGTAATCTTACAAACTAAAGTTACAGAAATAACTAAAGAATAGCTATACATAAACCTCCACAGATGACAATTTACTTGGCAGCGATTTCAAGATGTAACTTCTAGAGTAACTAAAAAGCGAAAAATTAATGTTTTCTACGACATCTTGAAGTCGGTGCCAAATAAAAAATAAAAAACAATTTAAAAATGAAAAACATAGTCATCATTATGTTTTACTTCGCATCGAGATATCCTAGTAAAGAAATAAAAATTGTAATATCTTTCAGAATAGAATATAACAGAATAGAATATACTTTATTGCACAATATTAAGATACAATTCAAGAAGTTTAAGTACAGAAGACAATAGGCGGTCTTATCACTTAAAGCAATTTCTTCCAGACAACCTTAGGATGGATTAGAGAAAAATTGTGTAACATGTGGGTTTTGCAACATAACCAGAATAAAAAAGTATATATATAAAATTTTCAAAATGGCAAGTATAATAGACATAGAAATAAGACAAAAATATACATATATTGATATATATATAAATAATGATCATAGTAATATATATACAATTGAAATTCACGTATATAGTGACTCATCACGATATCGCAGTAACTATAATACCTATAGGCTTGAAATTTGGCATGGACCTTCCTGTCGTCAAGTAGAGGTTAGCTAGGAATAGATTTTACGTCACGCGAAGCGGGCGGGTATCAGCTAGTATTGTATAGAATTACGTAGATATGGGAGAAGTAAAGATGTTATAATTGACTTTCGAGTCCGTTGAACGCCTGAAGAGACTGGGCACGCCCGATTTGTTTGTGTAGTGTCAAATTGTGTTCATAAACAATTTACATACTTTGCTTATCAATAGTGAGATCGTACAGCGGCGTTTGATACTTGTCTAGCGAGGAGAGAGCGCATCCGCCAAGTCTGACATGATGGGAAGGGCCGAGAATGAAGATGCGTTTCCTGGAAGAGAAATGTGATGCCTCGTCTCGGGAACATTCCATTCATGAGCTCTAAAGCCGTGTACAGATTTGCGAAATGTTGCATGCAATGTAACACGCTATGAAAGAATTTGCCGTCCACATTGTCGCAATGTATCCATGCAATGTAAGAAAATTCCCATAGTGTGTACGGCTTGCGGGCACGAACCGTGTTCACTATGCGCACGAACAGAGCAGTTAAACTAGGGTTGCCAGACGTCCCGTATTTTAGGCTTAGTTTAAAATGTCCCGGCGGGACTGACTCTGTCCCGCATTCGAACCGTGCTTCGTTTTTTATTATTAAATCGAAATTGGGTTTTTTCACATATGGCACTTAAGTGAACTGATGTAAGAAATAAATGTACCCCTAATTTAATAAAAAGCGAGTTGATGACTGTTTTTAATTACGATTAGGATTGTATTGATTTTTATGAATATGTTAAAACCGATAAAAATATGTTAAAACTGACTTGCTCTTCGGAGAAATATAAAAAAAAAGAATGTCACTATATAATTTTGTTTTTTATTTGTCCCGGGTAAAAAACTAAATTCCCGCATTTTTTGCCTATTTAAGCATGTGCCCCTTATAGGCTGAAAAAAAAATCTGGCAACCCTAATTTAAACTCATGCGCGTCGCGATCCGCCATTTTTTCGTTTTTTTTGCCGAACACAAAGGGGCGCGCAGAGTGCACGGAGCGCCAGTGTGGACGGGTTGTGTGTGTCTGTACTGCGGAACGCGGAACGCGCGCATGCTGGAAGCACGTACATGCTCGGTTCACACGCGCCCTGCGTCCACACTTGTGAAATGCTCCTTTCATGTTACATTGCATGCTACATTTCGCAAATCTGTACACGGCTTTAGGTGCCATCCACAAATTACGTCACAAGTTTTTTTATTTTTTTGTTACCCCTCCCCCGTCATTTTCACAGCTGGTCACATTCGTGAAACTCCTCCATCCCTAGTGTCACATCACATTTTGCAATTTTACATAACAAGAGATGGTAGTTCCGTGATTAGTTTTACTCCCATTTAAATTATTTTCAATAATTTAAACACTGCTCATAAAGAGTTGGTAATGTTTTGTAGTTTTTCGTTAATAGTTCAAATTTCATGTTTTAAACCTTGAATAGATCCGATTTTGAAATGTGACGTTACGAAACTTAGGACCCCTCCCACCCGTTGACACACTTCGTACGTGATGCCATTTATCACTTCCACCCCTGGAGCTTGAGTCTTAGCTCTAGCGATCTCCACTCCGTGCCGGCCGGCTAAAGCAAGCACGGAGGCGGGGGCCTTGCCTTGGCCCCCGGAGTCAGGTACGAGGTGTCGCTACTCACCTAAGGCTTCGCCACAAAGCCCCCCTGCGGTTCATATTATTATTATTATTAATTGCAACGGCGTTGACCGAAGGAACTTGACCGCAGCGCCATCTTTGTGACTATTATATTCGTCTATCCCAAGAAACAATGTCATTTACCGGGATAAAATGTATCAAATTGTTGACCAGAGGTTTAAACTAGCTCGAGTTTCATTTAAGTTCGTTCATTAGTTTTCACGTGATGCCCTAAAACAGGGATTCCCAAGTGCTCGACATCGACCCCCTGGGATTGAAATCGGTTACCCGGGGGTCGACGGCTTCCAAAAATCGACTCCTATTAATTAACACAAGTTCTTATTTGAAACTTTCAGGATACTGTACGTGTACCAAGTTGTACTTTGTATCAATACGATTGTGGTAGATTGATTGCTGTTGTATTTTGTATCAATACAAAAAAAAGTAGGGATAGGATTTTAAAGTAATTTGGCTATGGGGGTCTGAGGTATTAGTTCATTTTGGAAAAGGGGTCTCTTGCCCAAAATAGTTTGGGAATCCTTGCTCTAAAATTCAAAAAGCATTCTGATTTATTCTTTTTTTAAATTAATTATACAAACACACAGAATCCCAACAGCCTTATTTTGATATATCACGCGTTCTCGGAATGGTGCATCATCTCTTGTATATTAACATTCGTTCTAATCAGTTTTATACTTACACGACAACAGGACTGACTTGTCTGTAGGCGAAGGCTGCACACGCTCCGCAGTAAGAATAGCCGGCGTGCCTGCAAACATCAAAATGTATAATTATATAAGATACTAGCATTTGCCCGCGACTTTGTCCACGTTGGACAGGTAACAAAGGTTACAGTTATTTTAAGCAGGTTAATGAATTTTTTCGTATGAAAACAGATGAATTTATAGGAATTTCTGTAATATTCCTACAAAAACTCGCAATAATTATTGTTACTTAAGGCATATACAACTACAATTCTTTTATTAAAGATTTTATCGATCATTGAAAGTTTCGCATCGGGCTTATTTTTTTTTTTTCGACCGGATCACTTTAATGCACTCTCAAGAAAATTCCCGTAGGATTTTCGGGATATAAAGTATCGCAGATTTTAAGTCCGGGAATTTACTATCGATCAGCGAAAACCGCATCGAAAGCCATCCAGTAGTTTTTACATAAATCCCGAACAAACAGACTATAGTCCAGACGCACAGCGGGAGCGTGGGAGCCGCAACAACGCCCTAAACGCATTATTGAATTGTACACGTGGGGCATTGCAAGACCATTGGGCAAACATGAACCACAAACTCGCTGAATACACGTATGTACAAAGGTTATTTATGGTTTAAATACCCTACCACATAGTACCTCTGAGACAGTCATTCGCAATTGTCAATTTTCACGTCATGAACCGTTTCAACTGAAGGTGCGAATGATGGAGCTTCATCCGATGCGTCAATTGCTCGCCCATATTTGCTTTCTGTCCGCCATGTTTCGCGACTAGTGAGCGAATGACCGAAACCTGTCAAACGCACAATGAGACGTTCAATTGATTACGTCATTCGCGATTGTCAACGGGCTTCAATCAAAACTTCCATCAATCGCCTTCAATCACGTAAAAATTGACAATTGCGAATGACTGTCTCCGGGGCACTTAACGACAATCCGTTTGGATTAATTACTCAAACTTACGGTGCAATAATAGCCCTAGCCGGGCCGTGTGTAAGGTCGGCCTTCGACAGCCACAAGTCCAACTGCCTTGAGAGGTCGTTACCTGTAACAATATTGTAAGTTTAATCATGAACAATTACTCTACTCAGCTGTTGAGATGGATGTGTGGTGTTACAAGAATGGATAAGGTGAGAAATGAGTACATAATCCTTTATGTCATCTTTGAAATTTACACGCGTGACTGGAAAATTGAGAAGAAGAAGATTAAGGTGGTATGGGCATTTAACGAGGAAGGACAATTCACGTGACAAAAAGAATGTCACACTGGATGGTTGATGTATACAAATGTAAAGACCAAAAAGGAGATGGATGAACTGTTTGAAGGATGATGTGATGATTTGTGCTGTGAGGATATACGCTAGAGTAGATATATATGGAAGAAAAAGACATCGTGCAGAGGAGGCAAGAGAGAATCATGTAAGGTTACTAAAGCCGCTTTCCGATTTGTTGGTGCAGCAGAAGTTCGAAATCAGTACGCTCGGTACGGAAAGCTTACCGAGCGCCTACATTTCTGTTTTGTTAATAAACTTTTATTGTTTAACAATAACAAAAGAGCGTAATACTAAAAAAAGAACCTAATTAATCATAGAATAGTATCATAGATAACAGCTCTTGCTGTTGAAACAATTATTTTTTTAATGCCTTCTAACCCTGGACATATCTATCTAGTGAACTCATATCGTCATATAATAATATTCAAAAACAATTTCTATTATAGTTCCCTAATTCGTTTAATTACAAGAATGGATAAGATTAGAAATGAGAACATAATGATCTCTGAAAGTTGAACATGATGATTTGTGGCGTGACAGAGTGCGTATGCCAGAATAGAGGAGTACGGAAGGAATAGACAATATACTTATTGTGCCGATTCCAAATAATTGCGAGAAGGTAAAAGAGAGAAATGAGACATATTACATAAGCCACGAGCCGCATCATCATTATTATATTTATAGCTTTTACTGCTAGAATATACAGCAGTCAGGCTGAGAGTCCACCTGATGGACAGTAGTTTGTTTTTTTTTAAGGCGGGCGAAATGCTATCTACGCACAATACTGGGTCCTTTGCAAGGGATTAGACCATAGTTGATCATGAATGCTTTCCCCTTTGATAATCCGAACAATAATCAGGCCAGCTTGTGTGGAGACTCAGCGAAGTTGCACGGGCAACAACCACTACCCACTAAAACCACCCTCCTCCCATGTGCCCCGCGCTTTTTATGTAGGAAAGGTTGAGACTTAGAACGTAGTTACGCCCAGTCCTGATGGACAGTAGTTACGTCGTCTATGGCCAAGGGCGTACCTATGCCTACGTACCTACTGTTGTCGATAAACTCATGATAGAGTCACGTTACGACTTACTTTACAATTATGCGTCAACTTTTAAAAAATCGCGCTGCGCCCGGTCAAATTGCATTCATGCAATGTTTTGTTTATTTATTTGACTACCAATAAAGCAGAATCTCCTGCGGGCGTTGGTCCTGCACACTATACCACACCTAATGCTTCATCTTGTGTGAAGGGCAAAACAAGCGTAGAGAACATGGCTTAAAAAAATTCTCAATTGCTAAAATTTATGTGCTAAGAAAACGCTGGTTGAAAATAAAACAAGACATAAGCAGTAAATAGTTTTATTAATTAGAAGAAAAAAGATTACAGCTAAAAGTAAGGGTTCCTTTACATTGGTTAAAATCTCAGGCCATTTACAGTTTGCAAGGACACACTGTAGACAAGATGACCTTATTATGATGTGGCTTCATCTGCGTTAGTGTTATCTCTTATACTCTTATCTAGTGTTTAGGCTGTGGCTTCTTATTTAAAGTGTTAAAAGATAAAGATAACACCGTTAACACAAAGCCGCATTAGTATTAGTATTACATCCATGCAGGAACGGAGAAAGAAGACAATTTCCTGCGGTCGGGCGGCCTGTCGTAAAAGGCGACAAAACATCCCACAGCCAGGTGGTAGGGCATTTGCCCGACTGGATGACTACCACCCCTGGTCTAGAGTATACCACCATAACAACCTTGAGTTGTGTTTTGGCATTAGTGACCAGACCATGTCATTAACAATGTTGAACCTCAAATAATGCATTAAAGCCATGAGCACATCTATATGAAATGGCTTCAATCTTTAATGCTAACCCACCTTTAAGGGATATCTGAATTCAGTTAGCTATCTCACTTGTGCTTCACTATACATACATATTATCATGCCTGTTTCCCATGGGGGTAGGCAGAGACAATGATCTCCAATTGCAACAATCCTGATAAACAAAACTTTCACTTCCTCTACTTTCGTTACCTCTTCATAGATGCATGTTTATTTGAGACACTGTTTACCTGACCTAGTTTTAACTAAGATGTAAATTGACAGAATCTACTTATGTGTTTAGGACATATCTGATTTCCACAACACTTAACAATAAAATTAGGAATGCATCACAGAAATTTGATTTTGTTTTCATATACATTTTCAGGATTTTTTTATGTATGAAACCTTGTCTAAATAAAAATACTTTTTTTGTGAAACATTTGTAAGTTAGTTCTGTTAATTTATATCTTCGAAATCTTGTTTCTTGTTGTTACATTTTCTTTATTTTCTCTAATTTGTAATGTCGCTAATGTATCCTAATAAATGTTTCTTCTTTCAAAAATGCGATAACAAACTCCATTTAGCTAACTTCTTAAAATATGACACCATTCCTAATCATCTTCTTCTTCTTCATCAAACATCCTGGCAATCTTCGCTGATGCCTCCTTTAACAGGTTTTCATTAAAATGTGGAAATTTTTCATCAAAACTCGCATCTAAGCTATTCAACTCCAACTTCATCTTCTCCATGTCTTCTAAATTCCTCTGAGATTTCTCATATTCTCTGAACTTGTCTATATCTAACTTAGAATGTTTTTTAATATCCTCTAAGCCATCTATGGCAGCGTTCACGGCATCTAACAGCTGTTGATGACCACTATTTTTGTCATATCCGAAATCTATGTTTTTAGTCTCTAGCCTGTCTAGATATGTCTGTTCTGTATTATAGAGGTTTTTCAGGGTTTCTTGGGTGTTCGAATTTTCTGTGGTTGTGTAGAATTGGGAGGAATCACTGTTCTTGAGGTTTAAGAGCCTGAAAATAAAACAAAGTAGTGATGAGTAGTACACGTGTGAGCCAGTACTTTGTCCTGTACAAAGTACATTTGTACTGATATGGCCCAAAATTTGAAATGTACTACTTCAACATTTTTGACGCACTACTACTCAAAAGAAAGAGGAAGGACGGAACGAGACTTATGCAACAACAGTCCAATAACACTTCTATGGATATTGGCATGACAAAGAGGGACAACATGACAATGTCATAGTACGACTGCTAGTAAAATTAGGTGACCGAGGTCGATCACATCCGGTTCTTAACAAACATTTCCGAACTAGAAGTTTTATATGGGAGAAATGAGGGATCAAATGTACTGCTGCAGTATAAACCATACAAATCTCCTGGCCTCATTTGAAGTGGTGCATTGTACCACATGTCATGTGTCATAGAGGTACAAAATGTCATGTTACTCTTACAAACTCATTTTAAAATCATGTCCTACCCAACTCTAAAACAAAGTATAAGACAAGAGAACAGTGTAAAATCTATATAGCGAACCTGTATTTAATGAAAACCTCTTCTAAACACAAACTCCTTAAAATATAGAAACTGCTGAGGTTTTTTTGTTTTACATTGGTACACATACATACATACATACATAACTTCACACCAGATCCCTTGCAGGATAGGCACGAACAACAGAGTGCCATTCAGGCTTATTCTTACACACCTCACTTGCTTCTTTGACATTCATAAATTTTGTCATCATGCACGCTTGTCTGTTCTTAAGGCTCCTGACATCACCTTCTGCTAGTACACAATTAATTTCATCATGGAAGGTGTGTCGTGGCCTTCCATGAATTCTGCATCCATCCACTTTTGCATTGTATATCTGTTTAGTCATTCTTTCATCATGCATTCTTTCCACATGGCCGAACCACCGGAGCATTCCTTTCCTTACCTTCACCCCGATGCTCTCTTTCAGACCAACTCTCTTTACATTGGTACATATGTATAATATATATAATGTATAATGAATCACATTCCTCAGTATGGAGGTTATTTTTATTTACAAGGGGAAATCCATATGAGGAGTGCCCCTAATATGCATGGGATGGTAATAGATTTGCTGCTATATCAATACAAGTCTGGTATACTCTTTAAAACCCTGGCTTTCCTTTCCTCACTGTATGCTACAGCTATACAAAAGTAACATCACCAATTCCACAATCCTTGGCAAGTCAGGATGAGTGTGGAAGCTAATATCAACTTTTCTATATAGAACACAGTTTTCTGCCAAGTTTCATCCATATCATCGGAACTTATTCACTATCTAGTTCTACAAAATGTGATACACATAGATAACCATACTAATTTTTGTACTATACAGTATGTGTATCAAATCTTATATTATTAAATAGTCATAAGTTCCATCCATATGGAGAGCCAGAATAATTGTATTAGTGTCCCTTTGTCAAAATGAGTAGGAAATCTTTAAAAGGTAACACATGATGAGAAGTGTAAAGTTACCTTTTTTGTTCAGCAACAAAACTGATATCCTTCAGTCTTCTATTAGTTTTATCCAACTGGTTTATGGTATTATGAAATCTCTCAGCCAATTGGGCCATTTGAATATCCATTTCAGTCTCCTCCCTCTCAATTTTCTCATTAAACATACATTCTTCCAACATCGCACGAAGGAATTTGCCATATGCGATTTCGTGGTTCTCTCCTTCCAAATCTCCCGCTATGTTTGCAACATCGTTTCTCATTACCGATACGTCGAGTTGCGTCGCAGTACTGTCTAGTTTCGGACGACTTGCGACTTTAACTTTTGTTAAACTCACAGGAATTTTAGCACGCGATGAGGCGCTTGCAACCGAATTAATTGTTGATTGTCGCTTAGTTTTCACGACTTTTGACGAAGGCACAGCAAATTGTTTAGGTTTATCCATTTTTAATTACTTGTAAACAATACAAAAATTAGAAAATACAACGACCAATTTTATTTTTAAACTCGCTGTCACGGCAATTGGCAACTGTCATTATTTCATTTTCGCTACGTTCGGAAATATAAAATAGGGATACAATATGAAAAAAATCGCATACAGGGATACTTATCAATTAATTGCTTATCAATTATACAATATTTTTTTAATACCAACAAATTGTGTACAAAAAATAATAAAAACTTAATTTTGTAATATTTGTAGTAATGTAAAAAAAACACCAATATTGTAGTTATTTCTGAACGAAAGAAGTTACATCAAGTAAATATTTCATCAATGCACTTCGTAGGTATTGCACAAAAGTGCATTAAAATTATAAAATACCTATTTCACAATTCACTAAATAGAAAATACAAAAATTAAGCAAGAAACAGTTTTATAAAATAATACACCCAATCTCTACTTTAAGTTTTTTGGTACAATAGCAATAGAAAAACATTAGACAAATTGAACTTTTACTATTCTGCTAATAATAGAAAAGCCCAAGTTTTAATGCCTTTTGGAAATACTATTAATCATTTCAAAGATCGTACGGTTTATTAATCTCATCATTTTGCTTTATAACAATAAAATTAGAACAACATATGCATTAATAATGACACGAATGACTGAGAAAGAACGCGAAAAAATACAAAAGGTCACTAACCTTTTGACTACAGGTTCAAATTGCGAAATATTCATATCTTTGAATAAATCAATGAATACTAAACAGTAGGTTTAAACAAAAAAAAAGTAGACCAGCGAATCACTAAAACATTTATTATTATGAAGAGTTATTTTAAAAGAAATCTTACCATTTTCAGTGTACCAGCTACCGGCGTGAGAAGCGTTGCGACATGACATTTTTACAAATAAAACAAGTTCGGTTTATTTAAATGAAATAATTATGTTCACAATCACAACTCACAAAATACTTTGACAATATATATTCTATAACAAATTAACAATTTGACTTTGATTGACGGTAGTGTTGCCAGAGGTCTTGGGTCAAAAGTTACATTTACATATTACTCACTGATTTTTTTTTTGGAATTTCGCACAAATCCAGCGTTTGGAAGTTTGACCGACTTAAAACATGATGGAAGTGGTTGTCAAAGATTGAATATTTTAATTAATTTAATAAATAATGGGAAAAAATCGACTGCCTGCTAGCTATTGGATCATGCAGATGGAAAGAGTCCAGAGTCCAACTTGAAACTGTGCCCCTTTTTTTTGATGTGCAGGGGGAATACATTACGTACCATGCTGAGTCCCTTACAGCTGTGGGGGTGGGTTCGGACCTAAACGTGCATCCCATACTCGGTGCTTGTGTGGAAGAACATGAGATGACGAGCGAAGCTATACCCATTGTTCAACCGCGCAACAAGCTTAGGTCACCTTAGGATGCAGAGTAACTTCAACAGAGATTGGACCCGTCGCATCCCCACGATGTGCGGAACCCTGCGATAGAATAATGGGAGGAGATTTTGCGCATACCTGCGTCATCCTAACGGTCAGAGTCCCGCGTTTCCGCGCGACTCATCGCAATAGGTAGGGACGAACCTCCTCCATTGTATCAGTGCCGGCCTCAAGAAATCCTAAATCTTGATCGCCTCAATCTCTGCCCGGCAGTAAACCATACCTATAGCTCTGGCATCCTGTCGAAAGTTTGGCAAGCACGTCCGCTTAAAATGATGTCCCTTTGTTTGTTTATTTACTATGCCGCGTACACATTGTGCCGTAAATTGGCCCAGTACAAAACACTTTTATTTTATTTTTAAATCATACAAATCGTCATTCAATCAATTTCAAATTCAATTATTCATTCTTCCATTCATTTCAATCAGTCCAGAAGAAATATTACAGCGGTTTGTTATGATATAAAATTGTTATTATTTTACTATCAATTATACATTATTTTCTACATATTTCTATAGATAAACTAAGCAAATAGTGCCAAAAAATATTTTTTTCTTGATTGCTTTAGTATCTTTGTAATACTGTGACAATGTTAGCTGCTATTTGTAAGTATTTCTTGAACATGTTTTCTTCACATATTTTAAGACCAATTTAAGCCTTAAATATATTGTTATAAAATAATTAATATATTTTTAAGTCACTGTCATGCAATTAATCAAATGTTTCAACACATTTATTAAAATACGAACATATTTCAGTTAACCAAAAATTTACGGAAAATATAAGTAGTAAATAGATCGAGTAAAATTTATTTAACTCATTTAAATAACTAACAACAATACGTAAACTAGAACTGTTATCATGTTAGCGTGTCCAGGCGTATTGAAAGGTCAAAGACTTTGTGATAAACACCTATCTTATTGCCTGTGGCAGGTACACAGACGCACAGCCCATTTGATGGAAAGTGGTTACCATCGCCTATGGACTTTTGCAACACCGGGGGCGTTGCTAACGCCTTGCCGGCCTCTAAGAAATTTTATCATACCCTTAAATAAACCTATGTCAGTGCAGACGGAAAACCTCAGTGGAAAGTTATCTGCAGATCATTATTGTACACGGAACAAACATTCTAGAAAAACGGGGTATTGTTGAGCATGGGAGCTCAAGGAAATGGGGGAACATCCAGTTTGCAAGAGGTTTTTTTCTTAAAATAAATTGTCGCTGGATCAAACAAGATGTTGGAACACTCTCCATTCTAATATATACAATACATAGAGAGATGCAAAGGCTGTAATTTAAACTGCCTGTTGGTTTGGGATCTTTGTTTATATGAATGTTGCGATTTTCTATAGAGTTCAGGGGGGCAGTCTAGTAAGCGGGATCTCCAGCCCATTGTGGGAAGTGGTTTTACAATGGGAATTAGCTCATTTGAAATTGCTCATTTACACATACAATTATTTTAGATACCATATATGCTTATAAGTTGTTTCATAATAATATAAATTCCCCTCAATTATTAAGCCAATTTCACCTAAGAGTCCCTCGGAAACCTCTGTGACAACCTATAACCTCCCCTCTTTCCCCTATTAAATACAACACTATTAGGTGCTAACTCCTGTATCTCTAGAATGTGTAGAATTCTTAATGGCAGCAGTGATATTACCGACATTTACTTTGACTCCAAAAATTAATTTTATGCAAAGATTCCTTTAGCCCAATAAGACATAGACAGACAGACAGACTAATTTCAATATCTTACTTTTTTTTGTTATTTTCATTATTAAAGTTTAACTAAATAGCAGTGAAGAAATTAAATTGCAAGCTGTATTCACCTACAATTAGGTTTTACATTGCATTGTAAACCTTAGTCATAAGTCTATTAACTACTCAAATGTAAAAAAAACAGTTGTGAGCTACCCAAGTCTAACTTTTTTTTATCGCATGAGTTCAGCAGACAGGCAGGTGACCCACATGTGCAACACCAAAGGCATTACAAATGCAGTGCTGCTCTCTTAGGGATGACTGGAACCTGGCCACTAAGGCTGGGAAACAACTCAAGGTTGTTAAGGGGGCATACTCTAGACCAGGGGTGGTAGCCATACAGACAGGAAAATACCCTACCATCTGGCAAATCAGAGTTGGAAAAAAAAGAATTGAAATACCCGAAAAAATAAACAAGGCCTGATAACCCTATTTGATAACCCTGTTCCTCTGATGGAAGGGATTTAAAAAACATCACAGTATTATACTTATATCGTCTATTATATAAGTACCTATAATTAAACATAATAAATCATCAGATAAGAGACATTGTAATTTCCTAAGATAAGCAAAGGTTAAAGTTTAAAATACAGTCACCTGAATTAGGGGGGAGGAAATGGTAGGTAAGCAGTGATTCCTACTACTCTGCTCTGGACATTTATTTATCTTCAACTGTGCAGGAACGGAGAAAGAATACTTTCCTGCGGGCGGGCGGCCTGTCGTAAGAGGCGACATAACAACCCACAGCCAGGTGGGAGGGTATTTGTCTGAGTGGATGGCTACCACCCCTGGTCTAGAGTATGTCATCAAAACAACCTTGAGTTGTGTTCCGGTATCAGTGGCCAGGTTCCAGTCTTCCTTAAGAGAGCAGCAGCGCATTTATAGCACCTTTGGTGTTACAAATGTCTATATGTGATGGTAACCGTTTTCCATCACGTAGGCCGTCTGCCTGTCTGCTGAACTCTGCAATAAAAAAGAAATATTTTCTTATTGGTAACCCTTAAGACTATTATCGATATACCAAAAAGCAGCAAGACTAACACTATCACTATCTCGTAATATACCAAGAAAATATACCCATTTCATACAAATCATACAAATCCTATATAAACAGAGTGAGACAACAACACTTAACAATCACATGCACAAACGCGATCTGCACTCTCATCGCGGACACTTATGTGCTATTAGTGAGCTAAAGAGTTAAGCTGACAAACTGGTAGATGGTCCATGTTAAGAAAAGTGGTTAACATCGCCTATATATATTTGCAACACTAGGGGTGCAACCAATCCTTTGCCAGCCTTTTTTGAATGGGATAAAGAGAAGGGTTTTTTTTATGGAAGTATAGGTTTGCGTTTGACCACTGTCTTACCTGATGTTGAGTGATGATGCAGTCTAGGATGAAGCACTCTTACCTAGAAGATACCTATTCACTTGTGACTTGAAGACTTCAAGATTGTATTTGTCAGGAAAAACAGGCTCTATTCCACTCTTCGGCAGTGCACACCCAAAAAGATGAAGCGAAACGCTTGGTTCTGCCTGGTGGTATTTCCACCATGTAACAGTTGCGCAAACCGGTGCGTCTGGTTGTTCGATGGTGAAATGGGCATGGAGGAAGCAGCTCGTTAGCGGATCAGAATCAGATAGAGGGTTCAGACAGGAGGAATATGATATATGGGATCGGAATAAGGAAGATGGGACAGGTGGAGGGGGGAGCGGGCCTCTTCTATTGTTGCTTTTATTACGCCACTATCTCTCTTACTTGCGCTCTAGCAGTGAAATACGTCCGTTGTCGTCACACTGGCGCGCGGCTCAGAGCTTCGTCTCTCGTCCATTGATCCGTTGCACGTCGCATACGAGAACGCAACGCATAATGTGTATGTCAGTAAAAGTTATATGTAAAATGACACAAGGGTGACAAGGTGGGATTCGCCAGATCGGAGGTGGCGCCAGCAGGCCCAGTCAAGACTGGTGCCATGCTATCGCCACTTCCCAGTTAGGGATACCCACTAAAACCCCTGGGTGTTCCGTTCTGTGCCTTAGGCCAGGGCTACGGGATTTCCAACTCCGCGTGCCCTGGCAGGCCGGGTCCTCACACACAGGCCTCTTCCATTATATGCGAACGACGCAACTTTGACGCTGTGACGTAACACAACGCACTAATGAGGCTTCTCGCTACCACATCCAATACACGTGACTGAACGTGACAACTTTCATGAAAACATTTGAACTTTTCAGGTCGCTTAAATTCTTCATACATGCAGCGAGTATCTGCAATGCCATACAGCACTGGTGTGAAGCCTAAGACAGCTATAGTCATGTTGAACATGGGGGGACCACAGACTACTGCTCAGGTTGGTACTGCAATTGCTTTAATTAAATATAAGAAAATATTTGTAAGTTTTGTTATCAGTAACAACTTCCAATTGAACTAAAAAAAATTTTTTTTTATTGTTTTACTAGCTGCACTTACCATGCCTTACAATGCCACGTAAAGCATAAAATCGTGTATTTTGTTTTTTAGAAACTTTCGCAGGTGTCCTAAGAACAAGCTACCAAAGTTTCATCACAATCTGAACAATAGTTTAGGAACACATACTAGTGTGGTAAGTTGGTTTTTACAAATGTGTAGAGACTTACCATAGTCACGAGTTTGTAAAAACTACTAAAAACCAACAATCGCATGTTTGTCATACAACGATTTTATACATAATCGAGATAAGAGTACAAACGGTAATGAAACAAACTAAAATATCAGCCGGAAAGTTGCACAATCTTTGATGTTTCTAATATGAAAATGGCAAGCATTTGCAAATGGCATCACATGTGCACAATAAAAATTATAAATACATCTTTCGTCTCATTTTCTCTATAGTATTAAACTGACACAAAATATGTATTGATCAAAAGCGCTGCCAGGGAAGTTAGCTTATTCAGCTTATTTATTTTCGTAATATCAAACTTCTTGATCGAATTTTTTTCACCTAAGTACCTATATTACATCACGGCGTGCGGTAAAATAAGTATTTACTACCCTTGCACAGAAGGTCAAGTGCATTCAAATTTATTAAAATGTGGTTGATTTATTTCAGGTTGGTGATTATCTCCATCGCATAATGACCGACAGGGATATGATACAGTTACCAGTGCAGTCCAAGCTGGGACCTTGGATAGCATCCAGACGTACAGAGGAGGTCAAGAAGAAATATCAAGAGATAGGTGGTGGCTCTCCTATATTGCAATGGACTCACAGCCAAGGTAATTAGGGCTCTGCGTTTTTAACCGAGTTCAAAAAAAGGAAGAGGTGGCGGATTGGTGCAATGAAGAAGATAGGCTTTGTATAAGGATGAATGATTTAATTTCTGGTTTTGCAATATAATACAGAAAATAATTTCAAGTAGCTTGTACGAGAATGACAATGTCAATAAAATGTATAGGAAAATAACCTTTTAAAAAGGTTGTCCTACAGGGGGGGGGGGGAGCCCCTTTATTTTCTGTACATTTTTACATTTAAATTATTTTCTGTATTATATTGTACCAAAAATTACATACATACATACATAACTTCACGCCAGTTCCCTTGCAGGGTAGGCACGAAGAACAGAGCGCCATTCAGCCTTATTCTTACACACCTCACTTGCTTCTTTGACATTCATAACTCTTGTCATGCACGCTCGTCTGTTCTTAAGGCTCCTGACATCACCTTCTGCTAGTACACAATCAATTTGATCATGGAAGGTGTGTCGTGGCCTTCCACGACTTCTGCATCCATCCAGTTTCGCATTGTATATCTGTTTAGTCATTCTTTCATCATGTATTCTTTCCACAGGCCCGAACCACCGGAGCATTCCTTTCCTTACCTTCACCCCGACACTCTCTTTCTTACTTCGGTATTACATATTGTACCAGAAATTTAATAATTCAATTTGAAACAAAGCCTAACTTCTTCATTGAACCAATCCGGTAGTTGACAGTATGAAAAATATAGGCAGATTTTTATATGTATCGTAGATTACGATCTAAACATGTCAAAAATAAATTGTTTTAATTAAAATAATAAATATTAATTTATATTTTTGAGAAATAAAATCGTTACATTGCAGCCATTAGTCACGTGACAATGAACGCCAATCAGAGCGCGTGACGTCATAGTGTGCAAAACACAACAAGTTGTTAATGAATTCTCAGTGTAAATTTATCGTTTTTCATTAATTTTGCTGTAAAATAATAGTACTTCCATTGTTATACACTGTGTTCATACGACTACAACAATCAGTTACAGTAAACGCAAGTTTTATAAAAGCAAAAACTAATAAATTGCCAAAAATCGACGTTGTTATGCTGGGTGCCTTTTTCGCAACTAACACCAATTTGTGCTCTTAAAACTTCTGTGTAAGTATATAACATCACAAACTACTATGGATACTACGTATTATAACATTAAACAATAGCACCTAGTGTTAAAATTGTGATTAAGATTTGGCAAAGTATTATTTTTTAATAATTATTTTTGAGGTTATGATAATTTTAATATTCGTAAATGTTGATGCTAATGGTGAAATTTCTTTTGTAGATCATCGCGAGTATGTTATGGAGATGACGCCATAAGTTATGTGCATTTGAAACGTGATTGCAAACTCCTGTATTGTAAAGTGTAAAATATACCCAGAACGTAAAGCGCTATCGAAATTATCGTCATCGCAGGAGTGAAGAACCAGTATGCACTTCTGCGGATTGTTATTGGAAAAAATCGAAGCTATCACAACTGTGAACCAGTTTAAAATTTGTAGTAGTAACCCTAGTTTACCATCAAATTCAAATGTACTTATAAGTTTTCAGAAGTAGGACAAAAAATGAAACTTGAGGATTGTGCATTATTTAAATATCAACATAATCCTGTTCTCAGTGATACAGCCAGCACTTTAATGTATCAACTTGTTTTAAAATATAATGAAAAATGTGAGTCATTTTTAAGAAATGCAGTAATATCAGATGCTGTCATTAAAAAATTTAAGTGGAAATAAGGGAGTAATTTAAAAGCGGTCTTTGACATGAATTAGGATATGGATGGATAACACCATCACAGGCTTTTGAAGTAAGTAGATGCAAGACCCACAGTCAGAGAAAATTTGGAGCTGAAACTTCATAAAAAAAATTAAGAAATGTGGTCTCATATTAAGTCAACAATATCCAATGACCGCTGGTTCACTGGATGGTACATGTGAAAATTGCATAGTAGAAATTAAGTGTCTCTACAGTACAAACCACATTCAAATTATATTAAAGATGGGAAGCCTACAAACAAATATGCTCAATTACAAATATAAATATATTTGACTGCTGTGGAAACATGTATATTTTGTATAGCGGATCCAAATTTTTCTAATAGTAAAAAACTTAAACTTTCTGTGTAGCAATCAGTTTTGAATATGGTAATGATCTTATTACTGACAGTTTGTTACCATTTTGGAAATGCCATGTGTATCCATTAGTTTATCAAAGCATACAAAGTAACCACTAGGTAGGTTCTGATCTCATCATTTTATAATAAAATAAAACACAAAATGATTTTGGAGTTTTATTTAATGAGGCAATCTTATAAATTAACTAAACTACCATGCTCTAGGGCTAGGGTAACTAGGTTAGTTCATGACTACTTAAGGCCGGTTCCTATATCTTACTATTCACTCACCCAACCATCAGTTGAATTTTGTCATTATTTGTATGAAGCTTATGTCAAATTTTAAGCGATGGTAAGGTAAATGAACTCTATAAGATATAGGAACCAGCCATTAGTGGACTTATCATCTATGAAGTAAAATTGTTCATGGAAAGGATATTTATTTACATATTTTTTATTTGTATGAAAGATTTGATTTGGATGTGTTGAGTGGAATGGTGATAGTGAGGACTCTGTGTGGTAATGGATGAAGTATATAAAGACAGAGTGTCACAGTGACTTCTTCCTTTATTAATTTCTTTGAAACTGCTTATACTGGATCCAGATGGCCTTAATGATTTCACAGAATATTTCACTTAAAATGGAAATGAAGAAACTGATTTTTGTGAAGACTACTAGTGAAAGTGATCCTGCCTGGTCCACAGTCTGGCTTAGCTTAATACTGGATTGAGTAGCTTTACTTCTATATTTATGTGTCATCAGTACTAAAACAGATTTATTTGCTGTTCTAAGACCTTGTAAACCTTCTTCCTGGGGTAAAACTGAAAATAAATTGACAATATTATTATTAGATTGTTTCAAGAAAATTAATATTGGAGCTACTCACTATTAATGTAAGAACCTGTGGTTGTGTTAGAAGTATTTCCAAGAATTAAACTAGCACCACTGGTACTGGCTAATATAGTACTACTTTCAACTGATTTATTTACACACTTTCTTAATAGCATCATCTTTTGTTCTTTATTGTTATATATGGTCGATTTAGACTGCTACAAGTTCGCTTTCTTCTATCTGGCTTACAATCAAATTTACTAGGTAAACAGCTTGGTTTCAAACCTAAGTGTGATACAGATCCCATTATTTGATATTATACGTAATTTTCCATATCATTTGGTAACGTAGAATTATAAATAGGGCTGATAAACACTTACATCAAAATGATCTTCACAAAAATGTGGCCACTTTCTCCTTATTTGTTTACCCCTTAGACACGTAAAAAAACAGTTTCTGTGGTGTTTTTATCGTTGTACTGATACATTGCGGTATACAGTTTACAGTTCTTGTAACAATTAGTATGCGAGACGCCATGACAGCTTGACGCGTTTTCGTTACGAAATTTTTTATTATGTATTTTTTAAACTTTTGATAACACTTCAACCAAACAGATGTTTGTTTTGCACACCGTGACGTCATGCGAGACGCCATGACAGCTTGACGCGTTTTCGTTACGAAATGTCAAAATGTTTATAAAATTCCTAAATAAAATATGTTCATGTTGTTTTTTTACTGAAATATTAATATTTTGGCTAAAATAGACCATAAGGCACAATATAAAGTACCAAGAAATATACAGTTCAGTATGATAGAACGTTGGGCGACACATCCGTTGTTAGCAAAAGTGTTTGCAGAAAGAATATTAGAGAAATTGGAATTATTTGATAGCAAAATACGGAATGATGTCCTCATATTGTTTACAGCTCACAGTTTACCCTTGAAGGTAAGTTCATATAATAAGCACAAAATAAAAAGCCCGATTAGACACTTGGGAATGTATAGGGAACGTAACTTTGAATGAAATCAACAAAACTAAAAACCGATAACAATTATTTAGTTGACAATATATATATATTTTTTTACTACTGCATTATATAATGTTATAAAACATATTTCAATCATTATTTTCCACCAAATAACATTAAGTTTTTTAAAATTCTGTTATATCGTATTAACCTATGATGAAGGCCCAAAAACAGTTACATTCTAAGGCGTCTTGTTTCTAATTTTAGTGTTGCTACCAAACGGTTGTTGTAGTTCATTAATTCAATTCGATTCAGGTTAAAACTATATACATACTTATTTCGAAACCTTACATTATTTATATATTTATATTAAAACAATACTATATCATATATATACATATATGGAAAACAAAAACAATTAAATAAATCATCATAATGTTGTACTGCCTCAGGATCAATAAATAAAAAAGCTGTTCCAAGCATTTTTTTCATATTTACTCACCTTTTAAACCTTCCCTGGACTTACCTTTAGCGAGACTACCGAACAGCAATTGATTTATATATATATATATATATATATAAATAGGGGTGAAATCATAAAAAATTCAATAGATTAATTGTGGTGCGTGATAAATGCATGCAGTACGCGAAAGGCGATGTGAGACAAAGTTTTCGCGCTCCATACCTACTTTGTGTGGTATTTGTGTGACAGAAAAAGTAATTAATTAATAACATAAAATTAATCAAACGATTACAAAGTCGTATAATTTTGTATCGATTTCTCATGATAATCGGTTAACTTGGTTAACGATTTGAAGGTTTCGAATCCCTAAATATGTTGTAATAAGAACTGTCAAATCGGGCTTTTTATTTTGTGATTATTATAGTTATCTTTTTGCCATGACTTTATTATGTTGTAGAAAATATTTTTTTTTTTGCAAGCTTTTATTTAACTTGCAATGGATGTACCTATGTATGTATGTAAGTTCGGCCAACAGACAATTGAATTTTAAATATATTGTGAAATCAATAACTGTGTATTTAATAATAATTAAAAATAAAAAACCCAAAGACATTGAAACTAAAATACATTATGTAGCAGATCATTGCCAACGGGGGGCGTGCCCAGAAGGCTGGCTGCATTGCCACGCTGTATGGCAATACTTATTTGTTGTGCAAAATATGAGCCTTCTGATCACGGGTAGTGTCAAAGATATTCTTACATATGTCTTTAAAGAAACTCTTTGCCGACGGACCCCCACGGGCCTAATGTTTCAACCCCAAACGGCACAAATATGTAACCCCTTCCTAAGGCTCCATATTTGCGCCGTTTGACGTCCTCGGCTGAAGCGGCAGCGTTGCCAGCCCCTGACTCGGTCATTGGAAGATGTGACGGGGCCAGTGTGTCAACACAGGTCGCGTCCCACACTAGCGGCCGCCCCATCTTCCAAGGGACGAGGGACATTCCGTCCGGTCTCTTGCCACCGTCACGCACCAGGCCATTCGGTTCCAGAATGGACGCCGACGCTGACAAGAGCTCGGCGAATGATGTCGTTGAGACTGGCATGACGAGATCTTCTTCCTGCGCTTTTTAAACATGACAACCCGTGGTGTCCAAACGGTCTACTATAACTCCACATTGACAGTGATGTGGTACGCAACATGGTGCCCCCAGGCGTAAACTCGCGGCTAATCGGAATGTAGTGTTGTCCAGAAGTGTATTATTATAAAATGATGGGTGTGTTTGTAACCACTGTCCAGACTCCCAATTAGCGACGGCTAAGAGGCGGGCGCGCTCTGCTGAACTGGTACATGTTTGTAGAAGATTATCCCGCGTAAGTTCGCAGAGCGGCCCATCCCAAGCATGCTGTAAAGTAAGGACAGTAGGTACATTGACGTTAGGGCAAGCCAGGGAACCCGGTTTGCAAGTTCGGGTAGAATCTTGCAAATTAAATTTGACGATTTTCCCGGTTTCCGATTGAGCTGAAATTTTGCACGCATATGTATACTGCGTGACAATGCAATAATGTGGTACCTTGGAGCTGGTCTGATGATGGTGTCGGAAGGTGGCCATAGGAAATCCTGTTCTAAACGAGATAGACCTGTCGTGTTTGGGCTCGTTTTACTTGTTTTGGCTAGCACTCTGCTGCTACATGATGTCTAGGATCTCAAAAGGTTGTATTTAAAAACCTTTTTAAAAAACAAGTTATTATAAAACTCGGGGGAGTGCAGTTAGGGAACTTTCCGTTGGTGAACCAATCTGGCGCATGGGGCGACATGTTGGGGTGGACCAGAGTCCTTATTCAGCAGTCTGTGCAACGCTTATTTTTAACCCCTTTGAGGGACCAAATTTAATATTATTTTTTCCACAAGCTGTCCACTGCCATCAAAACTGCGCGCCAAAACCAACAGTATTATATCGTCTCTTTTATTCTAATACAAATTCTATGTAGTTAGAGGGAGAAAGCATCAGTTGCAATATTCGTTTCAAGTTTGACCACTTTGTGGTGCTTCCCAATTGGCCGTGTGTGATAGTTCGGACAACAAATCTGTGGTGGTTCCGTCTTAAGGGTTAAAATGCACTCCGCAGTTGGTTCGTTGCCCCCCCCCCCCGTCCTCCTCCTCTCCGTGCCTGCGTTATATAAAAGTGTGTTCAATATAATATTAACATTACTTTCAGGCTGTGTCCCGCGGAGATACGTACCCGCACGAGGTTGCAGCAACTGTTGCCGCTACGATGGAGGCTCTGAACCTTCCCAACCCCCATAGACTAGTGTGGCAGTCGAAAGTGGGGCCCTTGCCGTGGTTGCAGCCTTACACCGATGACGCTATAAAGGTACATTTTTATTATTTTTATGGCGAAGCTGGCAAACAGCCTAACTTATGGAAAGTGGTTACCACTCCCTAGGGGCTATCCACAAATTACTAATGCCCCCGTCCTTGTCACAGCTGGTCACATTCGTGATACTCTTCCCTCCCCAGTGTGACATCACACATTTTACAATTTTACATTTAGAAAATGATTGAGTTAAAACAGCAGTTTCGTAATTAGTTCTTTTTCCGCTTAAATTATTTTTAACAATTTCAGGTTAAAGAATTTTATTTCTCATAAAAGAATTTTTACAATTCACTTAAACTATGAGAACATTTATAAGCTACTAGCTGACCCGGCAAACTTCGTACCGCCTCAGAATCAATAAATAAAAAACGTTGATTTCTGAACGACGGAACGAACATCAAAACGTTTGACATTCGAAACCAAATAAATGAAAAAAAAACTTCATTTTTAAATTATTTTGATTTCTGAACGACTATTAAATTTAATTGATTTCTAAACGACGGGACGAACATCTTCTCGAGTTTTAGCGAGACTAACGAACAGCAATTGATTTATATATATATATATATATATATATATATATATATATATATATATATATATATATATATATATATATTGAAAAATAAGTTGTAATTTGTAACGAGATAGAATGCACAAATACTAAAATTGCAGATAGTTTTGATTTAGTTTTTGTACATGCGAGTTACAAGTTCCTTCGAATCAACAGAGACAAGGATCTAGATTTCGTGGAAGTCTCATTGTGTAACTTGTTAGTTTTTAATTTAAACACTAGGGTTCATACAGATAGTTGGAAATATTTGGAAGCTTTTCGTTAATATCTACATATATAACATATCATCACGCCTGTCCCCCAAGCGTGATTATATGTTAGATATGTAAATAAGTGTATATACATAGATACATAACTTCACACCAGTTCCCTTGCGGGGTAGGCATGAATAACAGAGCGCCATTCAGGCTTGTTCTTACACACCTCACTTGCTTCTTTGACACTCATAACTCTTGTCATGCACGCTCGTCTGTTCTTAAGGCTCCTGACATCACCTTCTGCTAGTACACGATCAATTTGATCATGGAAGGTGTGTCGTGGCCTTCCACGACTTCTGCATCCATCCACTTTCGCATTGTATATCTGTACATAGGTGTTTTTGTTTCGTGGTAATAGTTTCAATATATTTTGCCTTATTACGCGTGCAATTGCCAGATCTTATAACTAAATCTACATTGAAACTAATTTACAATAATAATTAAATAAATTAGATAATATTAAATGTCAAGCAAAGCATTAATTCAATAAGAATTTATAACTTAAATAATCATCGATTTTATAATAGCATTTCATTATCAAAAATTTCTTTAGGCGTTTCTTAAATAATAATACGGATTTTCGCTTCTGTATACATAATACACTGTTTTGCATTAGTGTAGTTTTACGACTATGAATGCAAAGCCTGTCATTATCGCGTCAATTGCGTTTTATACTTTGACCTATGCTTGGGAAAAACTGGGGATTATTTCTAACAAATAAACAAACTTCATAAATATATATGCAAGGAAGTGTTAAAATCCTATAATCTATGAAATATTGCCTGCAGTAATATTAAGTATAATTCACAGCCAGGTGGTAGGGCATTAGCCCGACTGGATGGCTACCACCCCTGGTCTAAAGTATGTCACCATAGCAACCATGAGTTGTGTTCTGGCATTTGTGATTAGGTTCCAGTCTCCCTTAAGAGAGCAGCAGCGCATTTGTAGCAACTTTGGTGTTGCAAATGTCTATAGGCGATGGTAACCGCTTTCCATCGAGTGGGCCGTCTGTCTGTCTGCTGAGCTCCTGCAATAAAAAAAAATCTTACTTTTATAATATTTTACATACTTATATGTTTATTAATGAATAAAATATAATGTAAGTAACTGCATATCCTATAATATTTATGCATACCACCTTTGACCAATATAATATATTTTTCAACACACTTGCTCATAAAGTGGCTCTATGGTCACCGCAATTAGGCACAGAATGACACCCATTATCAAACTGTGAGTAAAAAACATTATAACTCACTAGTGAGTTATAGATTTTTTTTTTAAATTTTATTGGTTGAGTTGCTTTGTTCTTAAAAAAGTTTTTATTCAAAAAAAAAAGATCGTGTTCTATAGAACAAATAAATTAATGTTCCTATTGCTTGTTCATTTCATGCAACTTCTTATTTAAATAGATAATTTTAACTCGTACGTGTTTAATAAATAAAACTTTCACTCATATATAACTTATTTTATCTACTAAATAAAATGAGTTTTTGTTGTTATTTTATTCACAAGTGTGTTGAAAAACGTCGTATGATACACGTGTGTATTGATGATTACCGTCCTCGGCTCTCTTAAGACCCTCGCCTACGGCTCGAGTCTCAATGGCGCCTCGGCGGTAATCACCAATGTTACACACTAGTACCATAATGTACTATTATTCCTGCCACGGATTGTCTGGAAGAGACCGCTTCTTAGCGATAAGACCACCCATTGTGTACATTTAGTATATTTTTAGGCTATAAGTGTTTCTGTGTTTTCTGTAATGGTGTACAATAAAGTGTTATCTATCTATCTATAAGTATATGATTGCTATTCCCAACATTCTGCTTCTACGATTTTAACACATTGTTTTTTGTTTTGTTTTTAGTCATACGCGAAACAAGGCCGTCGCCACATGATATTAGTACCGATTGCGTTCGTCAACGAACATATTGAGACGTTGCATGAACTGGACATTGAGTACTGCGAGGATGTTGCCAAGGAGGTAAAGCGTCTTCGAAATACATCTTTTGGCCAAGTGCGTGTCTTCCCTCGCTCAATGTCTAATGACTTGATCTGCATGCTATAATTCCGAATAATCATTTCCTTGAAAACGGAGTTTTATAAAAAAAAATATTTGTGCAGAAACGGAGAAAAAATATAATTACATGTAGCCGGGTGGCCTGTCGTAAGACGCGACAAAACAACCCACAGCCAGGTGGTAGGGTATTCGCCCGTCTGGATGGCTACCACCACTGGTTTAGAGTATGCCGTCGTAACAACCTTGAATTGTATTCCGGTATTAGTTGCCAGGGTCCAGTCTTCCTTCCTTTCTTTCTTCTCTATCTCTCTCTCTCTCTTTCTACTATTGGATACCCTATATGTAACTTAAAAGTGAAAAATAAAAATTATTCTATCAAAAACACCTGACTTGAAGGGTAATTGAAAATAAAAAAATCTATTATTTTCTACAATGCCTTGAAGCCGCTGCGAAGTAAAACATAAAAATTAATATTGTTACAACTCAGATCCCGACAAACCCAAAACCCACCTGCATATCTGAAATAAAGCACATATATTACCCGTCGGCATTTGAACTAATAACATTTAAATTCTTTTATGGTCGTCTTCTTTTGTTTACTTATTGGCATACGGCCGGGCGGACATATTGCGTCTGTGCAGTATAAAGCAATGGCCCGATGGAGGGAGCAGTGAGTCGAGCGATAACCACGAGCGAAGCGAGACGCGTGTACTACAATCGGAAATCTAATAGTGACGGACTTTGCGCGTTTTATTGAATTACTACCTTCTGTATTACATTTGGATTTGTTGCGTTCGGTTGTATTTGTACCTGTGTTATACGTGTTTGTATAGTTCTAATAAACTCTATATTAATTCCAACGGCATTTTAATTCGAGTCCTGCAACTAGTAACAATATGTTTTGCTAATTTGTTGTTGTTTGGTTTTTATTTGTCACCAACTTCAGGGTGTTGTAAAAATTTTTTTTTTTGCTTTTTAGTTACTCTTAAAATCGGTTTCTTTTTTTGCTAGATTTTTTTATATTTTCGCTATCGCTTCTTAGCCATAAGACTGTCCATTGTACACATTTAGAATCATATTAGGATATGAGTTTTCCTGTGCTTTCAGTAATACATACATAATTTCACACCAGTTCCCTTGCGGGGTAGGCACGAACAACAGAGCGCCATTCAGGCTTCTTCTTACACACCTCACTCGCTTCTTTGACATTCATAACTCTTGTCATGCACGCTCGTCTGTTCTTAAGGCTCCTGACATCACCTTCTGCACCACACCATCACATTGTACACCATTACTGTTTTCAGTAATGGTGTACAATAAAGTGCTATCTCCCCCCCCCTCTCTCTCTCTCTCTCTCTCTCTCTCTCTCTCTCTCTCTCTCACACACACACACACACACACACACACAGACACACACACACACACACAGACACACACACAGACACAGACACGCACACACAGAGACACACACACACACACACACACACACACACACACACACACACACACACACACACACACACACACACACACACACACACACACACACACACACACACACACTCACTCACTCACTCACTCACTCACTCACTCACTCACTCACTCACTCACTCACTCACACAGTCACACACACACTCACTCACTCACACTCACACTCATTTAATCTTCACTACATTTTTGCTGTATTTTGATTTTTTGTTTTTAGGTTGGTATAATACAGATCGAGAGAGCGTCAGCGCCGAACGACCATCCCACGTTCATAGGAGCTTTGGCAGAAATAGTTTCGAACCACCTCACCAATGGACCGAAGATATCTAATCAATTTCTTACAAGGTGAGTAAGGTGGCCATAATGACAGTCCTTAACAACGAAAGAAATAAATAAAAGAATGAAAATAGCTTAATTATTAGGACGAACAGACGTAAGTAAAATAAGGCCGCCGTTTTACCCGTGCAGGAACGGAGAAAGAATACAATTTCCTGCGGCTGGGTGGCCTGTCGTAAGAGGCGACAAAACAACCCATAGCCAGGTGGTAGGGTATTTACTCGACTGGATGGCGACCACCCCTGGTTTAGAGTATGCCGCCATAACAACCTTGTGTTGTGTTCCGGCATTAGTGACCAGGTTCCAGTCTCCCTTAAGAGAGCAGCAGCGCATTTGTAGCACCTTTGGTGTTGCAAATGTCCATAGGCGATGGTAACCGCTTTCCATCAAGTGGGCCGTCTGCCTGTCTGTTGCACTCCTGCAATAAAAATAAAAAAAAACCACCCCTTATCTAGAGAATGCCACCATAACAACCTCGAGTTGTGTTCCGGCATTAATGGCCAGGTTCGTTTCCACTTGGAGGCCGGCAGCACATTAACAGCACCGCTGGTGTTGTAAACATACAAAAATTCCATATAAAAGAAAAATCGAATCCTGACAAATCGCATTTGTTGGAGTAATTATAAAAAAAAACAACCTCAGTACAACGCGCTACATTCGGTAAATGATTTTTCCATATTTACTACGGTCTGGGTGCCTGATGACCTGACCGGCCTCAGAGTGCTCTTTTGTATATTACCAATAGATGGCACTGTGCAATAATTGAGTTCGCAAACGTTTCCCGCAACATACAAAGAATATATACAAATTTCCAACCAGCGTGGCCAGATTTAGTAGATTTCTACTTTTTTGGTAGATTTTGAGGTACACTGGCAACAGAATTTAATATGTAAAAATTATTTGGTATATTTTAGTAGAATGCACGCTTTTCAGTTATTCTAGTACTTTTTTTGGCATATCGGATAAATGCGGGGTATTCCCCCTTTCATCGAATGGATTGTAACTATAGTTTCATTTTATTACTATTTTTTTTAATTATATTTTTATTTAAATATAATTAAGTAGAGCATGAAAGTAGAGTAAACGCGGTCGAGATGCGAGCACTGCGCAAAATCTGCGGAGTGACGCTCGCGGACCGCGTTCCTAATACCGAAGTAAGAAAGAGAGTTGGTCTGAAAGACAGTGTCGGGGTGAAGGTAAGGAAAGGAATGCTCCGGTGGTTCCGGCATGTGGAAAGAATGCATGATGAAAGAATGACTAAACAGATATACAATGCAAAAGTGGATGGATGCAGAAGTCGTGGAAGGCCACGACACACCTTCCATGATCAAATTGATCGTGAACTAGCAGAAGGTGATGTCAGGAGCCTTAAGAACAGACGAGCGTGCATGACAAGAGTTATGAATGTCAAAGAGGCAAGTGAGGTGTGTAAGAATAAGCCTGAATGGCACTCTGTTGTTCGTGCCTACCCCGCAAGGGAACTGGCGTGAAGTTATGTATGTATGTATATTCTTATTTAGAATTTAATTTAAAAAAATTGGTTTCTTTAATTAATGGTGGTTTCTTTGTTATTTTTATTATTTTATCGTTTAAACAAGAAAAGATTCATATTTTTACGTTGTAACACGACAGCAAAAAAATATAATAGATTTTTAGTATTTTCTCGTTCTCTTTTGGTAGAATTCAGTAGCTTTTAACCTCCACAAGCAGTAAGTTCGTCAAATGAAATCTGGTCACACTGTTTCCAACAGTAATAGATGGGCATATGCTTGCGAGGAACAACAATAGCCTCGCTGGAAGATCTTCCTTTGAGACGGAGGTGCATACCATCTCGCTCCTCCACCCTACACGGGGCACTCACTTCACAAGCGTAACTTGTTCGATTTGAGGATGTACAATGGCAGAAGGCAGAAGGTGAGCGTAACGGCGTCTTCGAACTCCTGTTCGCCGTCTACAAAGTGGGTCTGCTAGGTCATGCTCATCAGTAAGACTCGGCCGCATCCTTCTGCAGCATGACGTCCTCTCAAAAGAAGGCGACCGTGCCTGCACGATTTAGACCAGCCATACTCAACCTTTTTTATAGGGACCACATAGCAGTATTAGATTAGGTGTCGCGGGCTGCAACATTATTTTGTTTAGGGGGTTTTTGTACTACTACATACCGGGGATAGGCTGATGGTCTGTCTACCTGATGAAAATCAATACCGTCGCCTATGGATATTTGCAACACCAAAGCTGCTACCAATATGCTGCCGGTCTCGAAAGGACTGCAACCTAGCCACTGATGCGGGAACACAATATAGGTTTGTTATGACGGTATGCTTTTTAGAGCAGGGTTTCAGACAGGTGAATACCATACCACCTGGCCGTGGTTTGTATTGTCGCCTCTTACAATAAGCTGTCCAACCCTAGGAATTTGTATTCTTTTCCATTTATTAATTGATAAAATGTTAGAATTGTTAGTTACTATGTTTTGAAAAAACTAGTCTTGTTGTTTATTAACAACGAATATTATACAATTTTTTTTAAAATACAACTTTTTCCGCCGAAAATTTAATAAAACCCTTTTTTACAGGTGTCCACACTGTGTTAGCAAAAGGTGTCAGTCATCGAAGGATTTCTTCAGGAAATTGTGTGGCAATGTTGATTTTAATTTGCAATCCGTTGTCTCTTCCGGTTAATTTAAAAAAAATGCACTAAGAGAACATGTCTATATATTTTCGTAACAAACTGCACTATGATATTTAAAATATTACAAAGGTGTGAATTTTATTATTAATAATAAGAAAAATTACATCGATTCCTAAAGCGAAGATTTCGGCGCTCATTGGGCGATGGTGCTTTTTGCGCAAAGCTAGAGGAGTTAGAAGCAAATTTAAGGCATCGAGGAGATTTAAAGGGGTGATCAAAGTGAGTGATTTTTAAAAATACAATGAAATACATTAAAAATAGCTATATTCTTGACTAAACATTTTATCTAGCTTCCCTCAGAGGATGCCTCTGTTAAATATTCACACGATATTTTAACAAGGGTATACCGGATTTAAACCATATATTAGTGCTCTAAATAGCTAAAATTATTTATATAATTAACTACTAAATTGGAATTACAATGATACAATAAAAAAAAATAGTAACGCTCATAAATACTAAATTCATTCTACATTCTATTACAAATTGAATTCAAGTTTAGTCTGAATTTTGAAAAATATATACGGTTCATTTCGCTATTTTTCAATTATGGTAGAGATGAGGCATTGTCAACTGAAAAAAATACAGTAACTTAATTGTTACAAATGGTTTCATATAATACGTGACTTTAACTGCTTATCTGCTTATTGAATGGTGTTTCTTAGATTATGAAGTCTTTTCAGACACAAACGTGTTTAAAGTATAAAATATTGTTGTGTATAAATAAGTAATAGAAATACAAATAACAACATTTGGAACTTTTTACAATAAAATAACAGTGAAAATGAATAAGCAGTTAAAAAGTTACTTTGAAACCTTTTTTTAACAATTTTCTCATGTCTCATTTCTATACAAATTATAAGACAGAAATGAATATCTAATATTGGCTTACCGGTGTTTTGGTATATCTAATTGCTAGAGATGTAGGCTTTTTCGGAGTACAAATTTACTAGGCGATCCCATTTCTATATAGTTTTATTGTATACTATAATTTACGGGTTCGGACATTGACATTTTAGTTCTTTTCTAAAGGGGATCATGATTTAGAAAAGGTTGAGAATCACTGAAATTTCTTTCGAAGGAAACTTTTCTACCTCTATAAGTGACTGATTGCTTAGTTTTTTTTTAACTCGTATTTCTTTTTTTAATAATTTGGGTTCAGCAAATTACCTTTTCCTTCCATACTGTTTTCTGTCATACACTTTTTTCGTAGCACAAATCTTGTCACCCTTCTCACAATCCATTCATATCTTTGGCTTTTTTTAGAGTAGAAATTTCATTAGGCGATCCCATTACTATATACTATTATTCTATACTATAATTTACGGGTTCGGACATTGACATTTTAGTTCTTTTCTAAAGGGGATGGGGGGAAGGGGAAGCAACCTTTTCAACCTCTATGAGTGACTGATTGTTTAGTTTTTTTTAATTCTATTTCTTTTTTTTAATAATTTGGCGTCAGCACATTACCTTTTCCTCCATACTGTATTCTGTCGTACTGTTTTTTCGTACCACAAATCTTGTCACCCTTCTCACAATCTATTCATTATCTTTGGCTTTTTTGGAGTAAAAATTTTATTAGGCGATCCCATTCCTATATAGTGTTATTTTATAATCTATACTATAATTTACGGGTTCGGACATTGACATTTTAGTTCTTGTCTAAAGGGAATCACGATTTATAAAAGGTTGAAAATCACTGGAATTTACCTTTCGAAGGAAAGTTTTCTACCTCTATAAGTGACTAATTGTTTAGTTTTTTTAACTCTAATTTTTTTTTTATACTTTGGGATCAGCATATTACTTTTGCCTTCCATACTGTATTCTGTCATACTCTTTTTATCCTATCACAAATCTTGTCACCCTTGTCACAATCCATTTATATCTGTAGAGAGTTTTTGGCGGGAACTGAAAGGAGATGTTGTGCTGTGCAGTTTTATTTTCTAAAAATGTGTAAAATTACTCTAAAATGAACAATAGTTGTAGGATATTGATAGTTTTTGAGTAGTAATTATGTGTTTTTGTGAGAAATGTGAATTGTATAGTCAAATTTGGCCTTTTGAGTTGTCACAAGAACTCCGTTGAATGGCACTAGCTGATTTTGATTGTTCAGCTGTGTTACACATACATACATACATAACTTCACGCCAGTTCCCTTGCGGGGTAGGCACGAACAACAGAGCGCCATTTAGGCCCATTCTTACACACCTCACTTGCTTCTTTGACATTCATAACTCTTGTCATGCACACTCGTCTGTTCTTAAGGCTCCTGACATCACCCTCCGCTAGTACACGTGTTACACATAGGCTTAAGAAAATGAAGAAACTATATTGTAAACTAAGATCTGGCTTAAAGGCCTAGCTGCCAAGCCGTAAACTTAAATTGAAAAAAAATTATCTGTATTGGTCTAACTTTACATTTGTATCCGTCGATCTTTCAGTTCAACACAGTTTTTGTCAGATGGTATTCATCGATCCCTATTTCATACATACCACTTAATTTACTTTAGACAGCCTCTGTGGTTAACCGCTTGAACCCAGAGACTCCGGGTTCAATTCCCGACATGGTAAATTTCGGAAACAAACTTTCTGTTATTTACTATGGTCTGGGTGTCTGGGATCTGCCCCAGAGTGGTTCGTTGTATATTACTCAAAAAACAAGCGTGACTTAGCTTAGCTTGGGAATATACAATGTGTGTGTTTGTCTGCCGATTGTTATTATTATACTTTTTCTTATTTTTTATATTTAATTCTTATTTGACATTTTGTTTAATATTATTGTTTAGGATGTAGGTTTATATTTTATATGGTGTAGGTGTTATTGAATAAATTGTTTGAACGTTGTAACGGCGTTTTATTTTTTAAATTAACCAAGGTTATGTCGGAAATAGTCAGTTCATTTCTGTTTGGTAAAAGAAGCTTTTTTAAAAAGGTTTTTATACAAGCTTTTGAGATCCTGGATATCATGTAGCAGCAGAGTGCTAGACGAGCCTAAACACGACGGGTCTATTTTGTTTAGTACAGGAGTTTCTATGGGCACCTTCCGACTCCATCATCAGATCAGCTCACCATATTATTGCATTCTCACGCGATATACATATGCGTGCGAAATTTCAGCTCAATCGGAAACCAGGAAGTTGGTTAAATTTAACTTGCAAGATTCCACCCGAACATACATAGGTACATCCATTGCAAGTTAATAAAAAGCTTGTAAAAAGGGTTTGTTTATCATTTTACTATATATTAATATAAAAATAATGGACTGTTGATTTTTAAAGTGTTTTTTAGTTAGCATTTGCATGCCTGAAAGGGCCAAAACATGTGGACCATAAAATAACATACTGTCATCTAATGTTTTTTATTTACTGTATTGGCCAAACGTTCAGGAATTGGATCACGTAATAATACGAGTGCCTTCTATGTGCCTCTCCTTCACACCTTTACAGCTCCTAATAGCCCTCTCCTTATCCCATAATTCGCCAAAATTATGAATGCCGCGCCACCTAGCGGACGGCCCAGTCGTCGATCTGTTACGGCGGAACAATTACGTGCGCGTGCGCCACCCTCTTGCTACCCTTACCAAAAGTGCTGTGCAAATTATTCATAAACTATAAAAATCAAGAAGTGCCGTGTTTCCTGGCTTCCGTCATCGGCATCAAGACAAAAAATCGGTGAGTCCTCTCTTGTATCTTATCCTCTATCAATAAAGGGTTACTTATATTTATTGATGAATGATGAAAGAATGATAAACAGATATACAATGCAAAAGTGGATGGATGCAGAAGTCTCGCGGAAGGCCACGACACACCTTCCATGATCAAATTGATCGTGTACTAGCAGAAGGTGATGTCAGGAGCCTTAAGAACAGACGAGCGTGCATGACAAGAGTTATGAATGTCAAAGAAGCAAGTGAGGTGTGTAAGAATAAGCCTAAATGGCGCTCTGCTGTTCGTGTCAACCCCGCAAGGGAACTGGCGTGAAGTTATGTATGTTATATTTATTGCGTGATCCATTCTGCCATTTTTGCCAACGCGAATCAAAAAACCAGCGCGTAACTATTTACCATGTTTTTGAGCAAATAAATTATTTGATTTGATTTTATTTTATTTACTTTAATTTCCTTATTTATGCAGTTTTCGTTATATCTGTTCTGGCACCCGAGATACGTATTAATCTATACCAAGTTTTTTCTTATAAGGTAAAATTTTAATTAAATTGTGTCTAGTGTTTGGATTATTAATATAATATTGTGATACCTATAATTAGATATGGTTATAGTGCAATGCACGGCAAAAATCTTATTTGTGATGTACGAAAATGAACTAAGGCCGTTTTCACATTAGAGAAAAAATGAGCGGCGTATCGGTCGCTAACTCGTATTAGTTGCGAACTCTTGGGAGGGTAGGTTACGGTTAGCATATTATAACGCCGCGCAGCGCTGCGGCGTAGTGACTGTAATGCGCCGCCGACCGCGCGCATCGTTCGCTGCTAATCGACCGATCACTGATGCCCGGTTTCTGAGGTTACCAGTTATGAGTTCAATAACAATTGATTCCACAAAGTTATACATACATACATACATAACTTCACGCTAGTTCCCTTGCAGGGTAGGCACGAACAACAGAGTGCCATTTAGGCTTATTCTTACACACCTCACTTGCCTCTTTGACATTCATAACTCTTGTCATGCAAGCTCGTCTGTTCTTAAGGCTCCTGACATCACCTTCTGCTAGTACACGATCAATTTGATCATGGAAGGTGTGTCGTGGCCTTCCACGACTTCTGCATCCATCCACTTTTGCATTGTATATGTGGTGCAACGTGGTCCGCGAGCGTCACTCCGCAGATTTTGCGCAGTGCTCGCATCTCGACCGCGTTTACTCTACACAAAGTTATGTAATAGATAAACTTAAGTTAACTGTTAACCTACAACTAGTACTAAAACTCGCCACTAGATTTAAGAAGGAATATCTAATATTTATTTACATCAAACTGCCGTACGGTGGTGTGTTCGAAAACGCAATTTTATAAGTTATTGAACCGACAGCGCTAACGAACAGATAAACTACAGTTAAAAGTAACTCAGAAACCGGGCATAAATGACTCTGCAAGCAAAACACCGCAAACTGCGTGTACAATGCTGGATCACGGATCCTTATCACACAGCTTCGCTGGTTCTATTAAATAATTTTTGTGGACTGTATATATTTGAGAGTGAGAGGTATGCCAAATCATGCACAAAAACCAATGGGGTAATAAGCACCACTAACCTCGGAATCCACCTCCAATGTGGCAGCTAGACAGCTCCTGAAGTGCACGGCACACTCACACCAAGAGCAAGCACGGCTTGTGTCTAAAATTTAATAGGATCTCCAAGAATGGGATGTGAAACGTTGACTTGCACGGAGAAAACGGAACGTCCGAACTGACCTCGCGTGCGTTGGAGACTGGTTTCACCATCACGCAATGGCTGGCGGCGAGACCGAAAGCCAGCGGCACTTACAAAACTACCCACATTAGTATAAATCGTGAGGATCCAACACTGCGTACATTACGCGCTGTATAGACACTCCATTTAAAAATTATCTCACACTTCGTGTAATGGCTACACGGCCTAAGTAAAATTTATAGTTTGGATGCTAAATCCGAGTTTTCTATGTAAATGAATGTTTAATATTCAGACCTAAAATGTTCACCTTATAAATTCTGTGTATAAATTATTAATAAAAGAGACCAATAAAACATGTTAAACGAAAGTATAGTTTTATTATTACAAATTAATGTAAATCAACAAATCTCGTATCAAAAGCCAAACTACCACATATACTCCACATCTATATATTACGTTTTTATATGACAAGAGCGTTGTTTGCATAGCATGTTGTTTTTTATCCGTGCAGGAATGGAGAAAGAACATAATTTCCTATGTTGGGGTGGCCTGTTGTAAGAGGCGACAAAACAACCCACAGCCAGGTGGGACTGTATTTGCCCGTCTGGATAGCTACTACCCCTGGTCTAGAGTATGCCGTCATGGCAACCTTGAGTTGTGTTCCGGCATTAGTGGCCAGGTTCCAGCCTTTGGTGTTACAAATGTCTGTAGGCGATGGTAACCGCTTTCCATCAGGTGCGTCTGCCTGTCTACTGAACTCTGCAATAAGATAAAAAAGCGGTGCAGATTACAATAACTTGCCAAAAATAATAATCGACGAAGAAAACTTCATTTAGGTGAAAATTATATGCATGGTTAATTAGCAAATCATTCTACACAGTTGACGAATATATGTCATAAAAATTAATAAAAAAAAATATTATTAGGTACACCTGATGACGGTTTGATACGTCGGTTATCTGGATGTGCAGGTTTAAAGAAAGAAAGAAGAAAGAAAAGATTTATTGACTAAAAATAAATAAATAAAATAATAGGTTTCATCGCGATGTTTCCCTTCATCGTTTTTAGCACGTAGCAATTGATTGTAACGAATGCACATTAGGTCAGGAAAGTGCCTAAGTGGTGCATGCATACCATTTGAGATTGGGGACACGTGCGCTAGCCATTACGCTGCCCTGACTTCACTAGTAACTACAGTGTAAACTCCATGTAACATCACTCGATTTAACGATAAATTCGTTTAAGCGTCCAAACATATGGCTTTGGTTGGTTTAGCTTGTCTTCCATACAATGATACACTCTATATAGCATTACATCCACTCTCAATAACGATAACAATCTATATATACAAAAATCAATGCCACTTTTCGTTGTAATTTTATAACTTGAGAACGACTTTACCGATTTTACCGAGTTTAGATCCACAATTAGAACCGGTAGGTGGCGCTGAGATCGTGTTCTAAAATCCTCTTAATCAACGGAAGCGATTTTGTTTTTGTGTGTTTGAGTGGGTTCCCGGATGGTTTAGATTCGCAATTAGAACCGGTAGGTGGCGCTGAGATCGGGTTCTAGAATCCTCCTAATAACCTGGACCGATTATGGTGATTTTGTTTTTGTGTCATGAAACAAAAGTCTTAGGAATTCAGAAAATATGGCGGTACGAAGTTCGCCGGGTCAGCTAGTTAAGTAATAAAAAGTATCTTAAGTTGCCAAAATTAGTAAAAACTGCGCAGCTGTGTACGCTCTTTAATGCTTTATTATCCTTCTTAGCTCGTAATAAATACCACTGTCGGCATCATGCATACCGAAATTTCTAAGTACCTCCTTTATCACCAAGATGCCTCAATATCGCAAAATATGAATAAAATAAGTAAAAATATACAACAGAATTACTGGTGCAGCAAAAGACGTCAGACAAAAATAAGAGACATTTCTCCATTTAACGTCAACTCTCTATAACGTCATAAAAGGCACAGTACCTTCGGTGTCGTTATATAGGGTTTACACTGTATTTATAATTGAGGAATTCGTTCATCGAGCATAACATATTTGGGAGCTAAACTTTGAAATTAGTTTTGAATATGGTATGCTTCTTCCACAGTGTGAACAAATCCGGTTGTAATCGTATTAACTGTGTAATAGTTAGCCCAAAGACTTTCACGTATACAAAACAAACAGATCACGTAATATTATGTAAACGGCAGCGGTCAGTGTGTCTCTCTGTACGTGGAGTAAATCAACAATCACTCGTGTGTGTTACTTAGCACCTTTATATTGCGTAAATTATAATATATGTAGATGTCGCGATTCCCCATGATGATAACCTCGTGAATGCCGAGAAAGAAAAACAAATAGAAGTATATTGATCTTGCTCACTAGGTTAGGTTAGGTAACTGCGTGTCACGGAGATGAATATGCTGCGTTGGATGTGTGGAGTGACGCGGAAAGACCGTGTCAGGAACTCCCGCATCCGCGGCAGTCTTCATGTCCGTCACATAGCAGACAAACTGCAAGAGTGTCGCTTACGCTGGTACGGCCACGTTTTACAGAGACTGGCTAATTATGTGTGGAACAAATGTCTAGCCATGCCGCCTCCGCCAGGTCCCGGTCGAAGGGGAAGGCCCAAGAAATGTTGGCTTCACGTTGTGAAGGATGACATGCGTACCAATGGTCTCAAAACGGAGGATGCTGAAGACCGCGCGATGTGGAGTAGAAAAAGTAGGAAAGCGGACTCTGGGGATCGGAGTGAACGCAACCGGGATTTAATGCTCGAATAATTATGATGATGTTATGATGTTACTGCCAAGAGGAACTTGGATTCTACAATCATAGGACTGTTTGTCTTGAGATGACGGATCTCGAAAGGCTCTCGCTTGATATCTGGGTAAAGGGTCGGATACAGAAGGCAGCCGTGCTGGACACGACCCGTATCGTATCGTAGCCTTAACCACCGTTATCTTGGACCCTAAGTGCCGGCGGACATCGGTTTTTTTATATATTTTATATTAATTACTCTTTATATTTTTTTTATTGCAGGAGATCAGCAGACAGGCAGACGGCCCACTTAATGGATAGTTACCATCGCCTACGGACATTTAAAACACCAAAGGTGCTACAAATGCGCTGCTGCTCTCTTAAGGGAGATTGGAACCTGGTCACTAATGCCGGAACACAACTCAAGATTGTTATGACGACATACTTTAGACTAGGGGTGATAGCCATCAAGTCGGGCAAACGCCCTACCACCTGGCTGTGGGTTGTTTTATCGCTCCTTACGACAGGCCGCTCCAACGCAGGAAATTGTATTCTTTCTCCGTTCCTGCACGGATAAACATAAGGATTATAAGATAAATGTAGAAAATTTGAAAGTTAAATATTTATTATTCATATATTTATATGAATAATAAAATCTATAAAAATAGATACTTTGTTTTCTTTGCGTTCCGAAATCATTGGTTGGATTGTAATTAATGTTTGATAGCGTGTTCTGTGGACGCCCGCGAGTGTTTCTGGTAGTGATGTCAGGAATAGTAGTTTTATCGAATATACGGCCACGCTCTCGGCCGAAGCGCCGAATTTCGGCTACCGAAGATATATGCGCGTCGAGCGTTGCAGATTAGCATTTGAAGATATCAATTGTAAAGTATTTTGTCTTACGTCCTCGCAAATGATAGGCACACATAATTAAAACTATTTTTTACAGATTTTAAGCGCGATTTTAAAATATGTTTTTTTGTTGTTTTTATTGCAGGGATTCAGCAGACAGGCAGACGGCCCACTTGATGGAAAGCGGTTACCATCGCCTATGGACATTTGCAACACCAAAGGTGCTACAAAATCACTGCTGCTCTCTTAAGGGAGACTGGAACCTGGTCACTAATGCCGGAACACAACTCATGGTTGATGTGGCGACATACTCTAGACCAGAGCTAGTCCAATCAAGTCGGGCAAATGCCCTCCCACCTGGCTGTGGGTTGTTTTATCGACAGGCCGCCCAGCCGCAGGGAATTGTTTTCTTTCTCCGTTCCTGCACGGATTTGATTTTAGATTTTAAAAACTGGCCGAAACGTATTATTGAAATAAAACAATTCTGAGCAATATGTAGGCTTTTTTTCACGATTTGGTATTAAAGTAGCCGAATAGCAGACGAATATTTATTGCATCTCTAGTTTCTGAGTCCAAAATATAGAATATGCAACCAAACAATATTTTGTTTTATGGGGCAAAACATGCTAGGTGCAGCTAATATTTAAATAACCGCGTGGTAATATAGTTAAATAACCGCGTGGTGCGGTTTTTTAACTATCACACGGGAACTCTTTAATCTTTCGGGATCAAAATTATCCTATATGTTGACCAGGGATATAAGCTACCACCATACAAAATTTCATTTAAATTGGTCCAGTCGTTTCGGAGATTAGCCGGTACAAACAAACAGAGAAACAAAAAATTGAAAAAAATCTAAATTAGTTCTATTTCACTTCTTACATCCCCCTGACGCGGTTTTTAGCATTTCTTTTCATTGTACAGAAATTCGACCTCTACAATTTTATTATATGTAAGTATATAGATAATTCTGTCAAGTTTGTGCAAATAGTTTAAAAATCAGAAAAATCAGTGGGACTGATTCGGACCAGCAGATTTCGAAAATGCAAATTAATATTTCTGTATGTTATGATCCTGCTCGAATGTAGCTGTAACCAAATGCATCTTGTTTATAGCATTCAAAATAACGCCATTAATGATTAGCTACATTTGTGTATATACGTAAGTTATCTGTTATTGGAACGAAGTTCCTTATCGCGCGTTGTGAAAGGGGGCTAGACGGAAAAAATTCTTACGAAAAGTTGTCACGACACTTTTTGCTATAGTAAGCTATTGTAAGCTGTGCGGCGTCGCATGTTTCTCTGTCTGTCTGTCTGTCTCTCTCTTTCAATTCCAATTACAATTCCTTCACTAATTAATCGAAAGGAACTTCGTTCCATCCGGGTGTCCCTTGACACCTCTCAAGTTTTTTGGTTTAGATACGCTTGGCCTTCGGAGAGACTTCGCGTCTCTGTGTATTCTACCGACTATACAATGGGGAGTGTTCCGAGGAACTGTTTAGAATGGTGCCTTCGTCTTCTTTTTACCACCGCACCGTACGTCATCGGCTGGGCGTTCACCCCCACTTCCTAGAGCCACTTCGCTCTTGTACGCAACGGTTCTCTAGAACGTTTCTCTTGCGCACCGTGGGGATTTGGAATGAGTTCCCAGCCGTGGTTTTCCCACAGCGCTACGATATGGGTTTTTTAAAAAGGGCGTCGTAAAATTTCTCCGAGGCCGGCAGCGCGTTGATGACACCTCTGGTGTTGTAAACGTCCATAGGCGACGGTAACCGCTTTCCATCAGGTGGGCCGTCTGCCTGTCTGCTGTACTCCAGCTATAAAAAAAAAGAAAACTGTCACTGTTTAACGTCAAACAACACATACGTAGTATCCATAGTAGTTTGTGAACAATACCGGCCCGAAAAAAAAAGTGGTTTGTACTTTTGAACAGACTCGTCTATTCTTATGTACCTATTTCGATTCACTGAATCAACACCCTCTAAATTTTGAGTGTGTATCATAAAATCAGAAAATTATAGTCTGCCAGCAGACACAACTTTTTTGTGGACCTGTGCAATTAATCCGCTAATTGACTCCTTTTATTTTTAAAAACTTATGACGTCATAAGTTTGTATCAAATCATATAATGCTTGTGTCGTTTTGTAAGATAATGAATACATTTGATTTGAATGTCCCTTCCTTTATTATAATAGTAGCTTCTGCCCGCGACTTCGTCCGGATGCAATAGTTAAAAAAACCCTCCCGAATTTAAAACATTCATTCATTGGTGCTCCGCTCCTATTGGTTTTAGCGTGATGATATATAGCCTAATTGTTTTTTAATGTATAAATTGTTTAATGTATGATGATACCGGCAATATCAATACTTAATTAGGTGCATAAGTTGTATAATAAGCTGTTTAAGTAATTAAAGTTTTTTTAACTACCCCACGGGAACTCTTTAATTTTTCGGGATCGAAAGTATCCTATATGTTGACCAGGGATATAAGCTACCACCACCCAAAATTTCATTTAAATCGGCCCAGTCGTTTCGGAGATTAGCCCGTACAAACAGACAAGCAGAGAAACAAAAAATTTGAACAAAATCTAAATTTCTAAATTAGTTCTATTTCTCTTCTTACATTGACTCGGTTTTTAGTTTTTTTTTCATTGTACAGAAATTCGACCTCTACAGTTTTATTATATGTATAGATGAGATTACACGTGCGTAAACTTTTAGATTTCATAAAACTTAGTTCAAATATATCAGCTTAGATAAACATACTTAATAATCTTAGAACTTAACAAAAGATGATAAATAAATGACAATGAAGTTCGCGCGTATTGACCTGTTTGCGTAGGTAGATAAGGCGGTTGTACAATAACATAGATTACGAAGAAAATAATAATATTTTGAGTTGGGTTGCGCACTGGATAACGACCTACTCTTTTAAGTAAAATCTACTTTCAGAAGGTTATCTGGAAGAAATCTTTGTAAGCGACAAGACCGCCGTTTGCACAGTTTAAAATATGGTAGATAGATAGTTAACACTTTATTGTACACTATTACAGAAAAACTTACGAACTAGTATTAGTCTAGTTGGGTACAAAGGGCGGTCTTATCGCTAAAAAGCGATCTCTTCCAGACAACCCGTGGCAAGAATATTCTGATTACGAGTGGCGACGGTGGTATACATAATTATTGTACGATTACTTACATTTTAATAACAAATATATAACTATACTATATACAAATATACACATAAGTTATATACATATACAAGATATGGTGATAATATGCATCTATTTAAACATAGTAAACATATAACTATATACAATATATGTAATATCTAATAAAACTACGTTTTAACGGTTTTAAGCGCGGTAATTTTATTTGATTTTGGTTTTTCCGACGTTTCGGCCACTTTTCAGTGGCCGTGATCACGGAAGACAAAGATGTCAAGTGTCAACGAGTATTGTTAAAGTTTTATTTAGCCTACCGCCAACTTATTAATTTTAATTATTTAATTTTTAATTTTGTTTATGGTTATTATTTAATCTATGGGAGCCTAATCTAATTTACTACCGCTTCGCAACATGTTATGGCTTGAAGAGAAGAAGCGGCGCAAGAAACTCTTCAGCAAACATGCCTAGCTCTAATAATTTTATATAATATTAAAATGGCTGAAGAGTTAGAGAAGAAGAACAATACTCGTTGACACTTGACATCTTTGTCTTCCGTGATCACGGCTACTGAAAAGTGGCCGAAACGTCGGAAAAACCAAAATCAAATAAAATTACCGCGCTTAAAACCGTTAAAACGTAGTTTTATTATGTATACAAGTCGCGAAAACTTAAGAAAATATTATATGTAATATCTACTAATTATATAAAATTACATATCATTATATTGCAGATAGAATTTCCTGACTAAGTTCTTAAATGCTATTTGGGATTTTACTTGTCTGACAGCAACAGGCAATGAATTCCAAAGTTGGACAGCCTTAACCGTGAAAGAATTATTGAAGAACGTTGTAATATGAATAGGAGTAATAAGTCTATGTTGACTGGAAGGGCGTAAATTGTGAGAGCAAGAAATAAATTCAAAGCGTTATTTAAGGTACTGTGGAGTATTAGGGATGAATAAAATACTATAAAGCAATGAAAGAATGTGAGTATTCCGGCGAAAATGAATTGGCAACCACTTGAGTTTTTTTCGAAATTCAGAAACGTGGTCATATTTGCGTAACCCAAATATGAACCTTATGGAAAAGTTTTGGAGGCGCTCAAGTTTAGTAGTAGTAGTTCCGTAAATAGTTTTATTTACGCTTAAACATTTTTTTATTAAATGAAACACTTTTCTCAAACAGATAGAGTTGGAAATATTTTGAAGTTTTACGTTAATAGTTCAAATGTCGTGTTTTAAAGCTTAAATATATTAGATTTTGAAATGTGACGTCATGAAATTAGACCCCCTCTCACCCGTTATCTGTCACATTGCATGGACCCTATGCTCCCCTTAACTTGTGACGTAATTTATGGATGGGCCCTTAAGGATATTAAAACTGAAGTACCATTGGCCACTGGGTTGTGTATTATGTGTGCTCCTGATCTTAATATACACGATTGATAATAAATAGAAAAAATCGAAATATGTGCTGGGACACATAGTAGAAGTGAAACTTCAACGGACAAGTGGAAAAACGAATGGCAACGGACAAGTGGCAAAACGAATAGCAACAAAATTTTAACTTTAAGTTTTACGGGCAGATTTTCAAATTGGACAAGTACATTAACAATCTGTAAAAAATAAAAGACTTATTAGCAAATTGTCAATATATAGAAATCACGATGTAATAAGAAAGTACTGACTAAATATTAATTCGATTTAAGCCCGTCATAGACGTATAATACAGACCTATAATATATATTAATATATTGAGATATAAATTATAGTATACCAAGCTACCACACACGGGAGCTATACTATAATATATATTTTGCCCTCACTCGGTCTGCGGTATCAATATGCCAAAATATACTGAGATATTAATGTCGACATATTTTTGTGATGTCCTAGAAATATATATTATTGCTGCGTGTGCGGTCACTCGAAAATTTATATGGGAAATATGTCGTAATATGCTTTGCTATTTTCTAGTAAAGTCAAATTTATGTTCCGTTCTCAGTCACCCTCGGAACTTTAACGTTTTTAATATACTGAATAACTACGGAATAAACATTCCCTTAAAGAAATGTAGTCCTACCCTTATTAAACAATCAATTGACATATGTAACTTCTCTTTCCTTTCGAACGAACTAAAGTTGTATATGTAAGAAAGAGATACAGTAACGGTAGTAAGATGGCCGTCATCAGCTGTTTTACTTTGCAGCTAACTTCAGTTCACACTTCTCCGTCCATTCAACTTATTTATAGTGTAGTTATTTAGTTAGATGTTGAAATTCATTTAGTTTGCACGTGAAAATAAAATTTAAAATGTAAACAAACATTTTAGTTGTTTAGACACGAGTGTGATATTTTTAGTTGTTCAAAATGCCGAACCTAAGTACTGTATGTGTTTTAGTGTTAGTGTATGTGTTAATGATTGTAAATTATTTTGTTTTATGCGATACATTAATAAGTGAACATCAATATGTTCATTGTAAGCACGAGCATCCAAAAGAAGATGAAGTGAGTACATTATAAAAGACCTATTTTCTTTTACTTTTTATTATTTGAATCTATGATTTTGAGGTTACTTTTTAGAAGCCTTCGCTTTCATTTTTGGCGATTGAAAGTTTATTTCTAAACACAATCTCCTAAATTAATTATATGAAATGAAATCGGACAAGTGCGTGGCAGTCAACGAATCATGAAGGGTTTCGTAGTGTATCATTTAGCTATGGAACCATAAAAAATACTTGAATCGAAAATACTCACATAACTAAGAAACTAATTATTGAATATTATTTTAACCAATTTTAGTCGAAAGTATTACTTAAGCGCGACAATCTGAATTTTGTTTAGAATTTTTCCGTTCATAATATTCACATAATTTTTACGACTGGAAGCTAATAATGTTTCCCCACTTATTGACTTTATATAAAATATTGGACATTTTTAATGATTTAGACAAATGCCCAATCTTATCGGCGGCCCTAACAGCGATATCGTCTATCTGTATTTACATAGCATCACTGACACATCACATCTTTGTCTTCCGTGATCACGGCTATTGAAAAGTGGAGGCAACCTCGGAATAATAAAAATCAAATAAACTACTGCGCTTAAAACCGTTAAAGCGTAGTTTTATTATGTGTACTAGTCGCGAAAACTTAAGAAAATGTTAACTAAACACTAATAATAAAAATATGCTTTAAATTAAACTAAACTTTAAAAAATCCAAGTAGAAAACTGGCTCCAAATCTCTGTCGGCGAGGAGCGCAGCGTCCCATAAACATAATAAATGTCCTGTTTTTTCATTTTTGGGTTTCAAGGTCATACTTTTTTTTATTGAAGCAGGGTGAATACGTTTCGTACACTACCGGGCCCTTTGTGGGGGTTAGCCTAAAGCGGCGAGATTCTCTGTTGACAAAGTGAGTTTGCCTCTCCCGGGGCATTCTCAAGCACTGGTGCGCAGGATTAGTGTGAGCGTAACTACGTTCTAAGTCTCGCGCAATTCCTACCATGAGCGCGGGGCACATGGGAGGAAGGGGGTTTTATTTTAGTTGAGTATTAGCCCACGGGTCACCTCTTTAATAGGTACCTTGCTGAGTCTCCACACAAGCCGGCAATTGACTCTGTTATCTGCGCTATCTTCAGTGGGTAACTCTCATTGATTTAGTCTAATCCCAGTAAAGGACCCGGTAGTGTACGAAATGTATTTCCCCCTGCCTCTGAACCGCTGCCGGCATGTGTGGAGACTCAGATGGTAAAGACGTTCCCATTAATACTCCACTAACCCTGCATCCCATGTGCTCGCGCTGGTGGTAGGAAGAGCATGAGACTTCAAACGTAGTTACGCCCATGCTCATTCGCGCGTCAAGGCTTGAGAGTGCCCCGGGATCATACTTATCAGGCCTCCACCCGCCACAGTACTGCGACAGGATGCGCAGATGCCTGTGCGTACCTCTCAGATGCCGAGGACGTTTTACCTACCCGACTGTGAAGAGGCCTGCTCGGTTAGGGGTGGGCACACGCCCGCCGGGGTTGCAGATAAAGGCTAGTGCTGTATGTATACAGTAACCCCGGCACTCGGATGAAAGGAGGCACCCATGGGGTTATGGTGGGTGGGTATATCTGTTGTCGGTCGTGCCGACGCACATCGGCGTCGGGGGAGCCCCACACACCGGCCGCGAGAATTCCCCGCGCGGCTGAAGGTACAGTAATACATTTCGTCCATGTACACTACCACAATCTATAAAAAATAAGAATATATATAACTTATGTAAGTAATATGTTTAATTAATATCAATATTTTTTATTATATTTAAATGTTATTGTATATTATATATAGTTTTACATGTGTCTATCAATGTATGCATATGTATTTGTATATCTTTTGAGGCCACGGGCCATAAAAATGGCCTGGACATTTGGAGGGCTTACGTGGGGCCATGGAAAGGCCAACACGTAGAGGCCCTTTGACAAATTTAATGTAAATGTGGCGTGACACTAACCGGCGATTATCCCTGTCTACACCATATAATAATGCACTCAAGGACAAGCCCCGGCCAGTGTAGGACTATTGTGGGAAATGAGGACAAAAAGTACCGGGCTATTGGGGTGAACTGCTAGTTGTACAAGGGGTCTGGGAATATGGGGACTATGGCGTCTGCCCGTCGCAATGTTCAGGGAACATGGAAAAATGGGCAGACGGTGACTCGCCACTCCCTGCATGGGCCCCTAAAAATGCCATAGAAGGCAGGGGTAACATGGGTATGAGTGGCTAAGGGGTGTAGAGGGGTGGGCTGCAGGTTCACCGAAGCTACTTCTGACGTGATGCCATTTATAGCTTACACCCCTGAAGCTTGAGTCTCAAGTCTAGCGATCTCCACTCCGTGCCGGCTGGTTAAGGCAAGCACGGAGGCGGGGGCCTTGCCTTGGCCCCCGGAGTCAGATACGAGGTGTCGCTACTCATCTAAGGCTTCGCCACAAAGCCCCCTTGCGGGTACAAAGCCCCCCTGGGGGTTATTATATTTATTATTAATGTTATTGTATATTATATATAGTTTTACATGTATCTATCATTTGTAAATATATACTTATTTCACTTATTAACTTATGAATATATTTATTGCATTTTTACACATCTTTAGTTCACTCGTTTGCTCACAATTTAACTTGATTGAAAAACCTGTTATTAACCCTACATTTTAAGTACATTTTTTGTTTGTTTGTATTATTAATATGCGCTGTTGGTTTTTTGCTGTGCAGTTCACACGCAGTAGATTTGAAACAAAGTGTGACAAGGGGTGGGAGGAATTGTAAATTTTGTGACGTCTAATTTCATATAGGTATATAGTGAAGGTGGCTAAGTCAGCCAGTGGGGGTACAGTTACGTCGACAATCAATCAGTCAGTGAAGCTAAGACACCATTGAATTCTGTCTTCGAATTGTAGTTGGTGTTAGATATTCCGTTTAAAAAAGTTAAAAAGCTATCGCTGTGTTAATATAAAGTATGTAACAAATTGCTGCCAGAGGGAAGCGTGCCCAGAAGGCTGGCTGCATTGCCGCGCTGTTTGTCAATGCTGATTCGTTGCGCGAAATACGAACCGGCCTTTTGATCACGGGTGGTATCAAAGAGTTTCTAAATTTGAAGAAACCCTTTGCCGATGGCACGGACCTAAAGTTTCAACTCCAAACGGCGACTCTAAAATCTTATAACTTTTTATGTTATGTTTGTCAAATTGTAGAACTTTTTGGAACCCAGCATAGAAATTACAAATACACGAACACATTTTTATTTTCCGCTATCGACATTGATGTGCGTGCGTGCGTGCGTGCGTGCGTGCGTGCGTGCGTGCGTGCGTGCGTGCGTGCGTGCGTGTGCGCGTGTGCGTGTGCGCGCGTGTGTGTGTGTGTGTGTGTGTGTGTGTGTGTGTGTGTGTGTGTGTGTGTGTGTGTGTGTGTGTGTGTGTGTGTGTGTGCGCGTGTGTGTGTGTGTGCGTGTGTGTGTGTGTGTGTGTTTACTCTTTAGTTGAATATTCAATAACTACACATATTATTGACTGATGAACTCACTTATGTACAGTCGCGGAATGAAAATGTTCGTCACATACATCTATACTTACAAACTTTCGCGTTTATAATATTAGTAGGATAGTAGGAAGTAGGATAGAGAAACATAATTTCTAAAATATATGAAAGCAGCAAACAGGCAGACGGCCCACCTGACAAAAAGTGGTTATCATCGCCTATGGACATTTGCAATATCGGTAGATTAGGGTTGGTAGCCATCCAGACAGGCAAATACTCAACCACCTGGTTGTGGGTTGTTTTGTGGCCTCTAACGACAAGTCGCTCGGCCGCAGGAGATTGTATCCTCTGTTCCTACAGGGATAATTTTATTTTATTATAAACCAATTTAAAGAGTGACTAAAATATCGTTTTGACAAATAAGTTACGAAATTTTCCATAGATTTGCTAATTGGTTGATTCACAACAGCGAATACCTACTCGAATTTTATACTATTTATAATTTGTACATACATTCCTAATATTCATGTATACATTGTTCTTCCTTAGTCTTAGAAGATCATTTTCGTACGATGCAAACAGGATTTTTACAATGAATTACACCACTTAATGAGGATTAAATTAAAATTTTGATCTAAAAAATTATCGTGAAAAAAATGAAGGTATATCTTTTTTTTTTTATTGTACTCTCAATGTAATTATTGCTTGATTTTTTTATTGTTATACAATGCAAGAAAACTTAACTTATTTGTATTGTATTCTACTCATAGTCCCTCAAGACTATAAGTAGAATACTGAGCCTAGATCACCGTCTTCTATGGGTAAGGTGCCCAGAAGGCTGGCTACGTTTCCTCGCTGGATCGCCATACTGATCCGTTGGCCGAGGTAAGCACCCTCTGATCACCCGAAGAGTCAATGAGTCGTTTCGATAAATTTTGGTAGAGGCTCATGGCCTCAGGACCCCACGGTCCAAGCGTCTCGACAGCAAACGGCACAAACATACATATATATATATATATATATATATATATATATATATATATATATATATATATATATATATATATATCTTAATATATATAAATCTCGTGTCACAATGTTTGTCCTCAATGGACTCCTAAACTACTTGACCGATTTTAATCAAATTTTCACACCGTGTGCAGTTTGATCCAACTTGAAAGATAGGATAGGTTAGATTTGGACCCGGTAGGTGGCGCTGGAATCGGGTTCTAAATTTTATTTCTTCAGGGCAGAACAACGTCTGCCGGGACAGCTAGTATATATATATATAGGTATATCTTAATATATATAAATTACATGTCACGTTGTTTGTCCGCGATGGACTCCTAAACTACTTGACCGATTTTAATCAAATTTGCACACTGTGTGCAGTTTGATCCAGGTTGAAAGATAGGATAGCTTACATTTGGACCCGGTAGGTGGCGCTGGAATCGGGTTCTAAATTTTATTTCTTCAGGACAGAACAACGTCTGCCGGGACAGCTAGTAAATATATATATGCGTATATATATATGTATATATATATGTATACATATGTGTATATATATTTGTATATATATGTGTGTATGTGTGTATATATATATATATATATATATATATTCGATCAATCAGTGTAACTTACACATATAAAATATTATAATTTTTTATTGCAGGAGTTCAGAAGACAGGCAGACGGCCCATTTAATGGAAAGCGGTTACCATCGCCTATGGACATTTGCAACACCAAAGGTGCTACAAATGCGCTGCTGCTCTCTTAAGGGAAACTGGAACCTGGTCACTAATGCCGGAACACAACTCAAGGTTGTTATGGCGACATACTTTAGACCAGGGGTGGTAGCCATCCAGTCGGGCAAATACCCTACCACCTGGCATAAATATGAGAATGTCGGGTAAAAAGAAACCCAGTCCCTCATTTTATACGCCAGTGTAACCTTGAGCAACATCTGCCTCCTATTCTGTCTCCGTGGCTAGGCTCCTATAGTTTTTAAAAAGAGTTATTCGACTCCACAACAAGTTATGTATGTATATAGTATGTATGGAGCTCCTAAAAAAACTACGTGCTTAGATAACTTTCGATATGCATGTTTCGTAAAAAATACTCCAAATAAAAAAGACGTGCAGTTAGCTTATCTTCGCCCAATCTCAGCGGCTGCTCATCATCATCTTTTTCGGGTATATTACCAAGTTCAAGTGTGGCTTGGCATGGTTATCAGCTACACCCAAGAGACGGGTCGGAAGTTGGTCGACAATATATTAGAACCAGTTCAAACTTTACTCCCACCTGCGCCGGAATAACTGCCAAATACAACTTTTCGCAAATGTAAAAAGGGATGTAGTGCTTAACGTGGTTGCAAAAATCGAAATGTGTGCTGGGACACATATTAGAAGTGAAACTTCAACGGACAAGTGGAAATACGAATCGCAACGGACAAGTGGAAAAACTTCAACTGACAAGTGACAAAATGAATCGCAACAAAATTTTAACTTGAAGTTTTACGGGCAGGTTTTCAAATTGGACAAGTAAATTAACAATTTCATATTCAAGACTGTTTCAATACATTTATATAACTCTTTGAATTATTCAATTCGGATATTCCATTCGAAAGATATCATGAGTTTAAAAATGTGAGTATTAGAACACGCGGCCGTGACGCTTTTTCGTGACACAAAAATCGTAAGACCCCGTCTATATAGAAGTTTCACTTCAAAAAGTTGTACTGTTTTGTTCTGTAGCATGTACAAATTGTCAAGACCGGTCGTGCTCCAATGTTGAATCACCAACAATTGAGTATTCATTCGATACTAACGAGTAGACATGCGATGCTTCAATTTACTTACACCCAGGACGAAGAAGAAAAAACAAGGAGAAGAGGAAACACCCTTATCCGTGCAGGAACGGAGAAAGAATACAGTTTCGTGCGGCCGGGTGGCCTGTCGTAAGCGGCGACAAAACAACCCACAGCCAGGTGGTAGGGCATTTGCCCGACTGGAAGGTTACCAGCCTTGTCTAGAGTATGTCGCCATAACAACCTTGAGTTGTGTTCCGGCAAGAGTGACCAGGTTCCAGTCTCCCTTAAGAGAGCAGCAGCGAATTTGGTGTTGCAAATGTCCATAGGCGATAGTAACCGCTTTTCATCAAGTGGGTCGTCTGCCTGTCTGCTGAACTATTGCGATAAAAAAATAAAAAGAACAGAAGTATTAGAGTATTATGAATCAAATGGATAAATTTCGCTATTTTTTTAAAATTTAAACCGCAATTAATTACTTCTATCATTTTCAACCCTTGCTAATCTTTAATTATTCAATAGTTTCAAATTAAACAGAATCACAACAGATGCGTGGAATAGTCATACCTGGGAAACTAAATTTGACTGAACTGATATTGAATAGGTTCGCGTTTGACTGCCATTGCGCCTGATGTCAGGTGGAAATGCAGTCTAAGGTGGAGCACGCTCACCTAGAAGATTCCTGTTCACGCGAGACTTGAACACATCTAGATTGTATTTTTCAGCAAAAACAGACGACGGTAAAGAGTTTCATTCTTCAGCAGTTTTTTTTTATTTTTATTGCGGAGTTCAGCAGACAGGCAGACGGCCCACTGGATGGAAAGCGGTTACCATCGCCTATGGACATTGCAACACCAAAGGTGCTACAAATGCGCTGCTGCTCTCTTAAGTGGGTCTGGAACCTGGTCACTAATGCCGGAACACAACTCAAAGTTGTTATGGCGACATGCTCTAGACCAGGGGTGGTAGCTATCCAGTTGGGCAAATGCCCTACCACCTGGCTGTGGGTTGTTTAGTCGCCTCTTACGACAGGCCGCCCGGCCGCAGGAAATTGTATTCTTTCTCCGTTCCTGCACGGATAAAAGCGGTGCGTATGATAAAAGTGGAAGTATAGCGTTTCGTCCGCTTTGTTGATATTTCCACCATACATCGGTGGCGTGAGCTCGTACGTCTGGTTGTCCGGTGGTAAAATAGTGAGGGACGTATTAATTCATGCAATTCCGTGGCACACTCCCCGAAGTGTATCCTATAGAATACCGACAATCTAGCGACTTATCATATACTAGCGACCCGGTCACCCGCGCTCTGTCCCGCTCCCGTGGTATATAGCGTCATGTTATATAGCCTATGACACTCCCTGCTAACGTAGCTTTCCAAAAGTAAAAGAATATTAAAAATCGTCTTATTAGATCCAGAGATTACCCCCTACAACGTCACAAACTCACAAACTTTACCTCTTTATAATATTAGTATAGATAATTATATTATCTTTCTTATGATACCAATTTTAATTCGTTAACTGAGCGATTTAGTTACCTGTATTGAGTTACCTGTTCATACCTGCTGACCAGGTAGCCATGAACAAAAATAAGTAGGTAAGCCTAACAAGGCGTATTCTCCATGTTAAAAACTACCAGTCGAAACTAAATTTGTTCAGTTATCGAAAAAGTTGAAGGCTATGACAAAAATTAATTAAAATTAATTTAATTAACAATAGCCATGAACAGTTTTCGATTGGCAAGCTATAATAGGCGTGTTTATGAATCAATATAATATTATAAAAAATATTATAGGTGGTGAAGGTGATGTCAGGAGCCTTAAGAAAAGACGAGCGTGCATGGCAAGAGCTATGAATGTCAAAGAAGCGAGTGAGGTGTGTAAGAACAAGCCTGAATGGCGCTCTGTTGTTCGTGCCTACCCCGCAAGGGAACTGGCGTGAAGTTATGTATGTATGTATATGTATAATAATGGTAAGTTGATAAAAACCTGGTATAATTAAACACAGGATATATGTAATACTAAGAGTCATGCGAATGTTATAATATACACATATAAAGCAGTTATTTTTTGCGACCCTGGAAACATGTAATTATAATTTAACTGTAATTTTAAACGACAGAGCTGCACCCGCCACTTCATTCACGTGGTATTATAAAATAAATAATTTCGTGTTAGTGTTTTAATATTTAAGAACGACGAATATAATAATAATAATTTGATCTTGCTCACGAGGTTACCGCTTTGTGGAACCTGGACTCTACAATCATAGTACCGATAGTGGTGTCAGTGAATGAACTAATAGCGAAGAGCCCTGATCAACACCTTGAAAGGTTCTCGCTTGGTATCTGGTTGAAGGGTCGGATGCAGAAGGCAGCTCTGTTGCACACGGCCCGTATTGTGAGGAGATTCCTGTGTCTGGAGCCTTAACCACCGGTAGCCTGGACCCTAGGCCCCACTGCCGGCGAAGATCAGTTTTTTATATTTTTTTTTATAAATAAATTTGTATTTTTTATAAGAAAAATGTAAAAAATTTGGAAATAAAATATATATGTAAATAATAATAATAATAATCGGCAGACAAACACACACATTGTATATCCCCAAATTAAGCAAGTTACGCTTGTGTTATGGGTAATATACAACGGACTACTCTGGGGCCGATCCCAGACACCCAGACCATAGTAAATAACGGAGAAAATACGTTTCCGAAATTTACTATACCAGGAGTCGAACCCGGGACCTCTGCGTTGCAGTGAGGTACGCCCGCAAAGGCTTAGCCCGCTCAACCACAGAGGCCGTCATGAATATGAAATTAAATGAAAATTCATTTGCATTTGTCATATGACATGTTACATAGTAGAAAGAAAGAAAAACTTTATTTAAAGAAATTGCGACGTAATTACATTGTTTATACATTATTAAACACAGAGCATGATTTGAGAATTTGTACGCCGCATTTTCGGCAAACAAGGTTTGCACTCAGCATATTGCTGCCACAACGCTGATTTTCAGTGCAAATCTTCCTTTTGGCGTGAGACCAAAACGACCCAATTATGTTAATTAAATACATACATACATAACTTCACGCCAGTTCCCTTGCGGGGTAGGCAGGAACAACAGAGCGCCATCTAGGCTTATTCTTACACACCTCACTTGCTTCTTTGACATGTCATGCACGCTCGTCTGTTCTTAAGGCTCCTGACATCACCTTCTGCTAGTACACGATCAATTTGATCATGGAAGGGGTGTCGTGGCCTTCCACGACTTCTGCATCCATCCACTTTTGCATTGTATATCTGTTTAGTCATTCTTTCATCATGCATTCTTTCCACAATTAAATAATAAATAATAATAATAATAAATTGAACTAATTCTACGTCTACGACGTTGTCCTGCTCTGAAAAAATAAAATCTAAGACCCGAACCCAGCGCCACCTACCGGTTCCAATTGCGGATTTAAACCATCCGGGAACCCACTCAAACACACAAAAACAAAATCACCAAAACCGCTCCCGGTGATTAGGAGGATTATAGAACCCGATCTCAGCGCCACCTACCGGTGCCAACGGGATAAAAAGTATCCTAGGAGACGGTTCCTGGTTCTAAGCTACCTCCTCACCAATTTTCAGCCAAATCGGTACAGCCGTTCTTGAGTTATAACACGAGTTTCTTTTATAGATATAGATTTAATTAGTAAAACAAATAAATACATTTAAATAAAACCAACAATAAAATACTTTGTTACTTCAAAATTAAAATAAATACTCGTGTAACAACTTGTATAGAATCATCTATAATCTAACCTACCGAGATAATCTAATTTCTAATTTAATTTAATCCACAGCTTGTTCTCTTCAAGCCACAACATGTTGCGAAGCGGTGGTGAATTAGATTAGGCTTCCATAGAGTAAATGATAACCATAAACATTTATCCGCGCAGGAACGGAGAAAGAATACAATTTCCTGCGGCCGGGCGGCCTGTCGTAAGAGGCGACAAAACAACCCACAGCCAGGTGGTAGGGCGTTTGCCCGACTGGATGGCTACCACCCCTGGTCTGAAGTATGTCGTCATAACAACCTTGAGTTGTGTTCCGGCATTAGTGACCAGGTTCCAGTCTCCTTTAAGAGAGCAGCAGCGCATTTATAGCACCTTTGGTGTTGTAAATGTCCATAGGCGATGGTAACCGCTTTCCATCAATTGGGCCGTCTGCCTGTTTGCTGAACTCCTGATATAAAAAAAAAAAAAAACAAAACAAAATTAAAACTAAAAAATTTAAATGAACAAGTTGGTGGTAGGCTTAATAAAACTATCAATACTCATTGACACTTGACATTTTTGTTTACCGTGATCACGGCCACTGAAGAGTGGCCGAAACGTCGGAATATAAAAATCAAATAAATTACCGCACTTAAAACCGTTGAAACGTAGTTTTATTATGTATTAGTCGCGAAAACTTAAGAAAATATTTTGGTACATTTAAATGTACACATGTCTTAAATCTTATACTAAATAAAGCTGAAGAGTTTGTTTCCTTGAACGCGCTAATCTCGGGAACTACTGGTCTGATTTGAAAAATTCTTTCAGTGTTATATAGCCCATTTATCGATGAATGCTATAGGCTATATATCATCACGCTAAGTCCAATAGGAGCGTAACACCAATGAAGAATGTTTAAAACTGGGGGGTTTTTTAAACTATTCCACGCGGACGAAGTCGCGGGCAGAAGCTAGTTATACATAGGTATATGAGTCCACATGTCATTATCCATAGGTGTGCAAATATTACATTGTCTTATCTTATACTAATATATAAAGCTGAAGAGTTTGATTGTTTGCTTGTACGCGCTAATCTCAGGAATTACTGGTTTGATTTGAAAAATTCTTTCAATGTTACATAGCCCATTTATCGAGGAAGGCTATAGGCTATATATCATCACGCTAAGACCAATAGGAGCGGAGCACCAATGAAAAAAGTTTCAAAATCAAGGGTTTTTGGAACGAAGTTCCTTATCGCGCGTTGCGAAAGGGGGCTAGACGGACAAAATTAAGACCAAATGTTGTAACGACACTTTTTGCTATAGTGTGCGGCCGCTAGCTAAGCCGTGCGGCGTGCGCGTGTTTCTCTGTCTGTCTCTCTCTCTCTCATAGAAAGCAAGCCAGTTATTTTCGTTTCGTCTTTCTATTTCGCATTGAACAGTGTGGTGTCGCGACGATTATTTCTGTTGAGAGTATACAGGTTTTTTGTACATAATAAATAATAATTAATTTTTTTTATTATAACTTAAAAAAAAAGAAAATTTTATTACAATTCCTTCACTAATTAATCGAAAGGAACTTTGTTCCATCCGGGTGTCCCTTGACACCTCTCAAGTTTTTTTAACGTTCTTTTTCTTAAAACTATTCCATGCGGACGAGTCGCGGGCAGACTAGTATAAGATATAATTAAAATATTACTGACGTTACTACGGAAAATTTAATTAGAATATTGTTGTAGGTCTGTCAAAAGATAACAGAGTCAAATCATTAAATTCAATATAAATGTCATACAGCCTCATTTATCTCTTGTCCCAATTAAAATAACTATGCATCGACAGTCAGACTGTAGTACGACGGCGGAGGCCTTTTTAAAAAGACTAATTAAGGTGTTCACCGCTTGAAGAATTGTGCAAGACTAACTTTTATTCTTGTGTTTAAATTAAAATATAATTCTGTCTTATGAACTAGGAGTTTAAGTCGTAGTAGCGTAATGGCCAGTGCACGCGTCCCAAACTCAAAGGACGCGGGTTCGATCCTGGTCGGAACGCATGCACCACTTAGTCAGTTTTCTGATCTAATGTGCATATTGTTACATTTACCACGTGCTAATAACGGTGAAGGAAAACATCGTGATGCAACCTGCACGTCGAGATAACCGATGTGTCAAACCTGCCAAGCCGCCTTGGACAAGCGTGGCGAGTATACGTCCGTTCCCCTATAGTGGGAGGCCCGAGCCCAGCAGTGGGATATTTATGGGCTGATATTATATAATATTTATATAACTAGGAGATTATACAAACAATAGTCATCCTATATTTTAAGTGGTCTGATGGCTCATAAATGAGGAATTCTAATAATAGCTTATCACTGAACGATATGGCGGTTTTTGAGGTTATCCCGACATAACTCGCGGTAATAAAATATCTCTGCTTGAAATTTTTTATTACGAGGCTGGTAATCAAGACTTGAGAGCAACATTAGGGGCTTCTCCATATTCTACGGTTGCGCGATGGTGTGCTGAGTTCAAGCGAGAAAGAACGTAAAAAAATAAAAACAATATATTGTTTCGCTTACCGATGTCCTCATTTCTCTTCTATTGTCTCCATAAGAATAAACATGTAAGGGCCATCCATAAATTACTTCAGGGGGGGGGGGGGGTCAACGAAGTATGACATTGTGTGACAAGGAGTGGGAGGGGTCCTAAATTTCGTGACGTTAAAAGACGAAATTTGAACTATGAACGAATATCTATCTATATACATAAAAATCAATTGCTGTCCGTTAGTCGCGCTAAAACTCGAGAACGGCTGGACTGATTTGGCTAATTTTGGTTTTGAGTTATTTGTAGAAGTCCAGGGAAGGCTTAAAAGGTGAGTAAATATGAAAAAAATGCTTGGAATATAGTAAAAACAATAATTTCGCTTTCCCTTAGAAACTATTCCTACCTGTCAAACATTTGATGTTCGACCAGTCGTTTAGAAATCAATTAAATTTAAAAGTCGTTCAGAAATCAAATTAAATTTAAAAGTGAAGTTTTTATTATTTTTTTTTGGTTTTGAATGTCAAACCTTTGATGTTCGTTCCGATTAAGTTTTGACCACATTTTTTACTAAAGTTAAAACATTCTGCAATTATCATTCAGCTTTTTTATTTATTGATTCTGAGGCGGTACTAAGTTTGCCGGGTCAGCTAGTCTTCAATATATATATTCAACTTTATCTGATGACCAATGTTTAAATTTTTTAATGAAAATAAAACTAATTAAGGAACTGCTGTTTTAATGTAATATCTTGATGTAAAATTGCAACATATGTGATGTCACACTAGGGAGGGAAGAGCCTCATGAATGTGACCAGCTGTGACAAAGGGGGAGGGGTCAAAAACATCACGAAATTCGTGCGACGTAAGTTGTGGTTGGCTGCCCCAGAGCCTCTAAATTTGTGGACCAGACCCACTGTCAGCGTCCACGTCTCGACACCGTAGGTCATAATGTGTAGGACGCACAGCTTGAAGACTTTCGACTTCAAGCATTGCTCAATGGTCAATGAGGAGACTTGTGGAAGCTTATCAAATACTGCCCGTACATATCATTAGGCACCGTATATTATTTTTATTTTTATTGCATGAGTTCAGCAGACAGGCAGACAGCCCACTTGATGGAAAGCGGTTACCATCGCTTATGGTCATTTGCAACATCGAAGGTGTTACAAATGCGTTGCCGCTCTCTTAAGGGAGACTGGAACCTGGTCGGTGTCGTCAAGTATTTTTTGTTATCTAATGCTAAGAATTAATGTTTAATTTAGAATAATCATACATTAAAGACTGCAATAAAAGTTATTTGGTTCAATTACAACAACAAACTGGAAAAATATGTCGTTTTAAAGACGATGAACCTGATGACAGTTAGGACATAAGGGTTGAATATAGCTCTTGATCCACCCAATCCTCCAAAAACATACTTATAACGGAATCAGAACACGTCAATAAGATCGTTAGCACCGTGATGGGAATGAGTCCATTGATGCATCAGAACATCTTTTTATGTAACTACCGTCGTTATAAATGGTTAAATGACATAATAAGTGGAGTTACGTCTGCAACGAGGCTGTCACTATGCACTGTCTAATCTATAATATTATAAAATTCTAAACATGCTCTGTCTGTCCGTTGAAGCTATTTAAAAAACTTCTAGAATAGACTATACAAACGACGGAGAACACGATGCATTGTTTTTTAGATATCTTGTCTGTTTGTTCGGGATTCACGTAAAAACTACTAGGACGATTTCGATACGATAATCGCTAATCGCTGGGAATCCCGCGGGAATTTTTCTGAGAATGATTTAATAAAATGGCCAGATTGAAAAAAAACTCGAATTCCAATGCGATTTTTTCATTGATCGATAGCAAATTTTTTATACATACATACATACATACATAACTTTACGCTAGTTCCCTTGCGGGGTAGGCACGAACAACAGAGCGCCATTCAGGCTTATTCTTACACACCTCACTTGCTTCTTTGACATTCATAACTCTTGTCATGCACGCTCGTCTGTTCTTAAGGCTCCTGACATCACCTGCTAGTACACGATCAATTTGATCATGGAAGGTGTGTCGTGGCCTTCCACGACTTCTGCATTGCATTGCTGATTAGTCATTCTTCAAAATCATTCAAATTTTATATAATGTGAGATATTTTTTATATCAAGAATCCCGCGGGAATTTTCCCGGGAGCGACTTGAAGTTGTTCGGGTGCATAACAGTAAGCTCATTCTGACACAGTTTCCACTAAGAATACAATTACCTGCGGCCGGGCGGCCTGTCGTAAGAGGCGACTTAACAACCCACAGCCAGGTGGTAGGGCATTTGCCCGACTGGATGGCTACCACCCCTGGTCTAGAGTATCACGTAAATCGGATCATAAATCTCAGCGTAATTGGTGTAAATATGGAACGGAATGGATTTTTTTTTCATAAAATGAAAACTACTGGGCCAAACTATGTCAAATTTTTAGGGGACTAAATGGCAGTTATTCCGCGTCGAACAAAAAAAGAATCACATAAATCGGTTTATAACTCTCAGAGTAATCGGTGTACATATGGAACGGAATGGAAATTTTTTCATAAAAATTGTTCATAAAATGAAAACTACTGGGCCAAATTATGTCAAATTTTTAGGGGACCAAATGGCAGCTATTCCACGTCGAACAAAAAAAGAATCACGTAAATCGGACCATAAATCTCGGAGTAATCGGTGAACATACATAAAAAAACAAAATAAAAAAAGATTCCGACGAATTGAGAACCTCCTCCTTTTTTTGAAGTCGGTTAAAGAGTATACTTATATATGTATGCGTGCGTGTGTCAAATACAGGGTAGTGTGTGTAATGCCCACCACGTCTAGTCTAAATTTATGCCGCTCCTCCACGCGGCCGTAACGCTTTTTCGTGACAGAAAATTCCTAAGACCCCCGTTTATATAGAAGTTTCACTTCAATAAATTTTTCTTGTTAAATTCACTTTACAGATATTTTTAAAACTGATTTTTTCGTGAGACGTAAGGATTGTACATATTAGCAAATCAGCGCCATCTAGCGAAAGCCAGAAAGAAACCACTTCTAGTCTGACCCATGAGTGTCATCTGATTCCCACTACTGCGGTTCTAGGTCACAATTACAGGCATTACTGCTTTACCTAACTAACACCTACATTATGCTGGCGTTTATTATTGTAGGTGTGATGTTTAATAAAATTTGACCTTGAAGAAAAATGTTGTTATTACCTAAATTACTGTAAATACATACATAATTTACTAGCCATTCTCAGCGGCTTTGTTGGCATTTTTTTTTTACGCTTAGGCTAAGTGCTTGTCAAGAATTTCTTGCTGCAATTTTTTCCCGTAAAATCAGTAACTTATTCAACTCTATAACAGCGCGCGCTCCACGGAATCAATCCTTAATCGGATTTCAATTTGGAAATGAAATGATATATAATATCCGTGCAGGAACGGAGAAAGAATACAATTTCCTGCGGCCGGGCGGCCTGTCCTAAGAGGCGACAAAACAACCCACAGCCACGTGGTAGGGCATTTGCCCGATTGGATGGCTACCACCCCTGGTCTAAAATATGTCGCCATAACAACCTTGAGTTGTGTTCCGGCATTAGTGACCAGGTTCCAGCCTCCCTTAAGAGAGCAGCTGCGCATTTGTAGCACCTTTGGTGTTGCAAATGTCTATAGGCGATGGTAACAGCTTTCCATCAAGTGGGCTGTCTGCCTGTCTGCTGAACTCCTGCAATAAAAAAAAATGGAATAAAATGAATAACTGAAGCAGCGTTGCCAGCCCCTGACTTAGTCACTGGAAGATGTGATGCCGCCGGAGTGTCAACGCATGTTGTGTCCCACACAAGCGGCCTTCCCATCTTCCAAGGAATAAGTGACATTCCATCCGGCCTCTTTCCATCGTCGCGCACCAAGCCAATTGGCTCTAGGATGGTTGGAACGCCGACGCTGATAAGAGCTCGGCGGATGATGTCAGTGTTGCTACTACTTGTGCTTGTATTTGAAATGACTAAATTGGTGTACATTTATTAACTTTTTTTTTTCTTATTAAATGGGTTCAGCAGACAGGCAAACGGCCCACCTGATGAAAAGCGGTTAACATCTCCTATAGACATTTGCAATACTAAAGATACTAATACGCTGCCGCTCTCGAAAGGGAGACTGGAACCTGGCCTCTAATGTCGGAACATAACTCAAGGTTGTTATGGCGGGCAAACGCCCTACCACCTGGCTATGAGTTATTTAGGCCTCTTACGAAAGGCCGCCCCAACGCAGGAAATTGTATTCCTTCTCTGTTCCTATACGGGACCCTTCCCGAAGCGTGGTCTAAACACACCTGGCTGATTGTCATTTTAAATACTACATCAATGTTAAGGAGCGCGGAAGTGCAATCACAGTTTTATTTCCTCAGTCTCGTTTAGTGTTACGGCATTCTTGCACGCACATTGTTTAGAGTTATTGCACTAATTAATGTGGAATATTGGCCAACAGCTATGGAACTAGGAAAAATTACGCGACAGATCTGTTGGTTAATTAACCTCACTTTGATTAGGCTATAGATCGGCTATACTCAACCTTATAGACGTCTATACTATAATAAAAACTGTAAATAGTAATCTATCCATGCAGGAACGGAGAAAGAATACAATTTCCTGCGGCCGGGCGGCCTGTCGTAAGAGGCGACTTAACAACCCACAGCCAGGTGGTAGGGCATTTTCCCGACTGGATGGCTACCACCCCTGGTCTAAAGTATGTCGCCATAACAACCTCGAGTTGTGTTCCGGCATTAGTGACCAGGTTCCAGTTTCCCTTAAGAGAGTAGCAGCGCATTTGTAGCACCTTTGGTGTTGCAAATGTCCATAGGCGATGGTAACCGCTTTCCATCAAGTGGGCCGTCTGCCTGTCTGTTGACCTCCTGCAATAGAAAAAAAAAAATAGTTCGAGATTGTTCGAAATGCGTTTAGAAATGTGAAAAAAATCAGGGGGGTTAATTCGGATCAGCAGATTCCAACATGCAATTTTTAATTTTTTTGTCTATCTGTCTGTCTGTCTGTTAAAGCATCGCGTGAAAATTACTGAACGGATTTAAATGAAATTTGACATAGAGCTAGCTTATATCCCCGGGAGTAACTCAGGATACTTTTTATCCCGTTAAATGACATCGTTTCATTAAAATAGACATATTAGCAAAACAGATGGCGCTTGCAATCGCGTTGTTCAATTCGACAATTCGGTAACAAGTACCTACGTTGTCATAAATAACACGTCATTCATTGTAGCGGTAACGCCGCCAGTATTTTGGGAACGTTCCAGGTAAATGACAGTGGTTTGGGACCAATAACTTATCTTTAGGTATTTTACCATTTTTTATTTAGTTTTAGTGTTTATTTAGTTTATTCTTAAGTTTATATTAATCGTAGTTTAATATAAAAGAAACTAATACTAAAAATAAACTATATTGTTACAACCTATGCGCAGACAAAAACAAATTCCACGTACAGATTTGTAGAAGCACATTTATTACCCGTCGGCTTTTGAAATAATAACTAATAACATTGAAACTATTGTAATTATTTTATGATCGTCTTCTCTTGTGTACTTATTTATTGGCATATGTTTCTAGAGACCAACCTATTGTTGTATTGTAGTCATTAGCCAGGTGTTACGGATTTTAAAGTACAAGCTGATACTAGGAAATTCGATCCACGCTGCCGGGCGGGCACATTGCATTTGTGCAGTATAAAACGATGGCCTGATTGAGGGAGGGAGTCAGTCAAGCTACGACTACGATACGGGCGTGACATGTGTACATAATGAGAATCTAATAGTGACGGACTTTGTGCGTTTTATTGAATTATGACCTTCTGCATTACGTTTGGATTTGTTGTGTTCGGTTATATTTGTACCTGTGTTATAACTGTTTGTGTAGTTTTAATAAACTCTATACTAATTCCAACGGCATTTTAATTCGAGTCCTACCATAATACGTAACAAAACACTTAGTTAGCATGGCTTTTACTTACAGTTTAATAAGCGGGTTACAATTTAATTCCTAGAACTTAGTCATGGACTCTTTAACTATTCTCTATTATAATTCCTCCTTATCCAATTTGTCTGAACAGTTCTGAACAGTATAATGGCTCATTTTAGGTTTTCAAGTCGAAAACCAATGACAAAATGTAACTGACGGTATCGATTGAATTATATATTTTGCTACATTCTATTAAAAATAAAAAAGGGTTACCAGCCGTCAAACACAGACTATTATTTACTGATTAAAGAAAATGTAGACTGTTGTTGAATGCAAGCTTTCGGCCAAACCACTACTCGTGGAATCTCTAGTATAAGTACATATATACAGAAATTGTATATATTTATACTTCGTTATTAATGAATGAATGAATAATTTATTGCCAAAATGTATGTACACAAGATGTTACAATATGCGTTGTTTCAACACATTTTGCCTTATTAGGCGTGCAATGTCCGAATAACTGTAAGAACTATAAAACAAAATTACATAAAATACTAGCTGTCCCGGCAGACGTTGTTCTGCCCTGAAGAAATAAAATTTAGAACCCGATTCCAGCGCCACCTACCGGGTCCAAATTTAAGCTATCCTATCTTTCAAGTCGGATCAAACTGCACACGGTGTGCAAATTTGATTAAAATCGGTCAAGTAGTTTAGGAGTCCATTGAGGACAAACATTGTGACACGAGATTTATATATATTAAGATATATAATATTATATCTATGTTATAAAATATTGCAACAAAATTATATGTCTAGTTACAAAATATTATTAGTCATATCTTTTTCATTCCCATATTCATTTACAGTATAATAAGTTTTGTTCAATAAAATTTTCTTAAGAGACTTTTTAACAAGTATATAGGCTGAACTGGTAACATTTCTGGCAGTTTATTAAATATGATAGTTATGTTACTGATTTGATTAATATAGGTGTGTGGAGTTAGCCTAGTTAGATTAAACACATCGTCATGGCAACGACAATGACAGCTTTAAAGTGTTGTTCTCACGTTTAGTTCCGCCTTCGCTAGATGACGTTACGGGTATTTAGAATTAAAAGACAAGGTTGATACCTTCTATATATATAAAAATCAATTGCTGTTCGTTAGTCTCGCTAAAACTCGAGAACGGCTGGACTGTTTTGGCTAATTTTGGTTTTGAATTATTTGTGAAAGTCCAGGGAAGGTTTAAAAGGTGAGTAAATTTGAAAAAAATGTTAGGAATATAGTAAAAACAGTACTTTCGCTTTCCCTTAGAAACTATTCCTACCTGTCAAATATTTGATGTTCAGAAATCAATTAAATTTAAAAGTCGTTCAGAAATCAAAATAATTTAAAAGTAGTTTTTTCTTTTGAATGTCAAGCGTTTGATTTTCGTTCCGGTTAAGTTTTGACCACATTTTTTACTAAAGTTGAAACATTCTGCAATTATCGTTCAGCTTTTTTATTTATGACTAGCTGTGCCCGCGACGTCGTCTGCGTGGAACTTGTTTTCAAAACCCCCCGATTTTGAAACATTCTTCATTGGTGCTCCGCTCCTATTAGTCTTAGCGTGATGATATATAGCCTATAGCCTTCCTCGATAAATGGGCTATCTAACATTTAAAGAATTTTTGAAATCAGACCAGTAGTTCCTGAGATTAGCGCGTTCAAACAAACAAACTCTTCAGCTTTATATATTAGTATAAGATTCTGAGGCGGAACGAAGTTTGCCGGGTCAGCTAGTGTCTAATAATTTTCACATGGCTACTTCATGACATAAAAGTTGAGTGTAAGAAAATTTTTGCGACGCCCTGGCCTTCTTGCTATACATTTACCTACTAGTTGTAGTTGTGGCCAAATGCGAATTGTACGTAGCGTTAAAAATAACGCCGTTTACGAATACCTACATAAGAGTATGCACAGTTGTACATATGTTATCTGCCAATATTTAACGTCATTAAAAGTGAACTAAAAGCAAAAAGACTTTTTGAATTGAAATAAACGCCGCGTTTTTATTTTCAAAACGAATTCATAACGATTAATTACAATTTTAGATAATATGATGACGTCAGTTTATAGTCTATGCCAGGGCTTCCCGAACTTATTGTATCTTTGACGCCCGTGGGAAGTTGCCATATTTTTGCGACGCCCTGGCCTTCTTGCTATACATTTACCTACTAGTTGTAGTTCTAGCCTAATGACAATTTGTCAGAAAAACTCCAAATAGCATCTAATGTTTTTATTAGAAAATAAAGAACAAAACAGAAACAAAAATGAAAGCAAACAAAAAAGATAGAAAAGCAAGCACACCCTGCACTTGCACACCCTTCACCTGCATACCCTTCACCTGTACACCCTTAACCTGCACACCCCCCTGCATCACAATGCGTATAGCGCTCACTCGACTCGGTCGCATCGACACTAACAGCCAACCTATTTAGACCGCCTCACGACGCCCCTGGGGTAATACCGCGTCGCCCCGGGGCGTCGCGACGCACAGTTAGGGAAGCCCTGGTCTATGCGTTAGATAACACGCAGAACGACTCTATTACGTCGCCTGGAACAATGAAGTATGACGATTGTGACGTGTGAAATTTACTATCAAGAAATGCGCAGCTTGATGGACAAGCAAACGTCAAAAGCAAAATAAGTGCTTAGACGGGATCTCTCTTTTCTTTCACCGTATCCCAATTACTTGGGGTCGGCACAATATGTCTTATCCTTCCACACTCCTCTATTCTGACATACATCTTCTGTCACACCACAAATCATCATACCACCCTACACACAAGCCATCCATCTTTTTTTGGTCTCCCTTTACATTTGTACCCATCTATCTTGTAGTTTAACATTCTTTTGATCACGTGACTTTCATCCCTCCTCATTATATCCCCATACCAACTTAGTGTTCTTCCTCTCAATTTTTCAGTCACGGGTGCAACTTTAAAAGATCCCCTTATATACTGTTACGAGTGTGGGACTCGAAAATGCCGTTGAAATTACTATATAAATAGAATTTATTAGAACTATACAAACATGTATAACACAGGTACAACTATAACTGGACACAACCAGTACAAACTGCACGATTCATTAACACGCGCAAAGTCCGTCACTATATAGCTTATCGAATGTACACGTCTTGCTCGTATCGTAATCGTCGCTTGACTGCGGTTCTCGCTTGACTGCCTCCCCTCTCCATCATGCCGTCGTTTTATACTTCACAAATATAAATGTGCCCGCCCGTATCGTCGACTTAATTTCCTAGAAAAACGTAATCCGCTCACCTGCATAATTATTCCTGCGAATGGCCATAAACTAGTACAATACACAATGGATTGTTTTTCTAAGTAAATAAAGGAAGTCTAAATGCGAGAAGGTAATAACTTCTCACCTTATCAATTCTTGTACCACCACACATCCATCCCAGCTGAGTGGAGACCTTTGTAGTTTATCATTGTAGTGGCCCAACATTCCGATCCATACAGCATGACTGGTCGTATGACAGATTTATATATTTGACCTTTTAGTTTCAGTGGCATTAGTTTGTCGCACGTCACACCTGTCTCCACTTTAGCCATGCTACATTTGTTGTTCTCCTTACATCTGTCTCTATATCACAATTGCTCTGCAGTAGTGAACCGAGGTATCTAAATTCGCGGTTACACGGTAGTGTGGCTGTAAGTAAGTATGTAAGTGCTTAGACGGGGTATAATCATAAAATTTTATTAAAAGGTTTATTCCTAAGAAATAACAAGGTATATCTGGTTTTTTTGTTACTAGATAAAAGTTTGGTTCAAATTTTAGTTAAGTTGTGTCTTTGGATGAATAACTAATTTTATATGTGGTTTAAGTTATCATTATTCATTATCATTAAACAGTGTAATTTATTGCAATAATTCTGTTTGTAATGTCTGGAAAAATTCTAAGAGTAAACAATGTATACTATTGTATACATTGTTTGGTTTAGTAATAATAACAGCCCCTAAACGTCCCACTGCTGGGCTCGGGCCTCACACTATTACGAAATGGACAATATACCCGCTACGCTTATCCAAAGCGGCTTGTTAGGTTTGACACATCGGTTATCTCGATGTGCAGGTTGTATCACGATGCTTTTCTTCACCGTTGTTAGGACGTGGTAATTGTAGCAATATGTCGGAAAACTGCCTAAGTGGTGCATGTGTTTCGGCCAAGAATCAAGCCAGCTAGCCATTACGCCACCACGACATGTTTGGTTCTTCTTCTTTTTTTTCTTCTAGAGATATGGCTCTAATGCGATTAGCATTGACTTTGCCAATGTTACTGTCTACATATAATGAAATGAAATGACAATGAAATGACAATGAAATGAAAATGAAATGAATATTAAATGAAAATGAAATGAATATGAAATTAAAATGAAATGAAATGAATATGAAATGAAAATGAAATGAAAATGAAAATGAAAATGAAAATGAAAATGAAAATGAAAATGAAAATGAAAATGAAAATGAAAATGAAAATGAAATGAAAATAAAATGAAATGAATATGAAATGAAATGAATATGAAATGAAATGAAAATCTTAGTCAAGAAGAAAAATTTTGCGAAATTATAAAAATGATATAAATAATTGTATGACTTAAATTTAAAGTTATTAAAAAATTACAAGCTACAAATAATGCAATGTCTCCCGCTACAAATTGCGGGAGACAGGAGCCCAAACTGAGAAAAAAACTATGTAACTCGTGTCCTTCCCCTTTTGTAAAGTATGATTTACAACTATTTGAAAATTTGTTCCATGGTTAAGTATATAGCTATGTCTGTATGTATGAGCGCGTGTCTCATTTAAACGTAACTGAAAATATCAGGTGCGTATAAGAATATAATGTGACTTCCAGCACTTTCTGAGAGGAATGCTTGGTTATGCTTGCCTTATTTTGATAGGATACTAAGGTAATGACCTTTTTCACTTTCGCATACCGCTGCAAGGCATTTGCGAAACAAATCTCTCTAATTACATGTGAAACTATTTAAAGAACAATAAGTGCAGACACTATGGGAACTTTTATTAGGTATATTTTTATAATTGTAGCAGTTTTGTGGCTTGGTGTTGTAATGGTAACATACCAGCCCGATTGTTTATCAGGATGTGTTGAAATTTTACAGGAAAACATTGTCACAGATTATTTGTTTTTTTTTTAAATTTATATGGTTAGGAACCGTTCAAATTCAAATTCAAAAGTTTTTATCTATACATATAATAAAATTGTGGAGGTCGAATTTCTGTACAATGAAAAAAAATGTTAAAAACCGAGTCAGGGGGATGTAAGAAGTGAAATAGAACTAATTAAGATTAATAAAAAAAAATCTCTGTTTGTCTATCTGTTTGTACCGGCTAATCTCCGAAACGACTGGACCGATTTGAATGAAATTTTGTATGGTGGTAGCTTATATCCCTGGTCAACATATAGGATACTTTTGATCCCGAAAAATTACAAAGTTCCAGTGGGATAGCTAAAAAACCGCACCACGCGGACGAAGTCGCGGGCATCAGCTAGTTCAAAATAAAAAGACAATCAAAGACACTTGACATCTTTGTCTTCCGTGATCACGCCTGCTGAAAAGTGGCCTAAACGTCGAAATAAAAATCAAATTTAATGCCGCGCTTAAAACTGTTAATCCCCCTCCTAAACCATCCATCATCATCAACACCAACTGAAAATTTTTCATGTCACAACAGTTAAACAATAAATTATAACACCACACAAAGTCACAAACACATAAATAACAATAAAACTTATACACATACTTAAACCTACGCGCACTACCATCGCATTGCATTACACGCACACTCCACAAACAAACCAAGACACACAAAGAGCCTAAAAATTAATAACCCAGGCACAGAAAAGAAAAAAACAACACACATGGCACTAGATAGGACTATATATAAGTATAGATATAAGGCCAACACTGCACATGCACTTCCTCACAACACCAGCATGTAACAGATACACTCTACATTAGTATAAGTTTAGTATTGGAATTAGAATGGATTAATATAATAAGTTATTCTTAAGGTACACCAAAACATAAAAATTACTACATATAATGTCACATACACTAACAAAAATAAACAATAAGCGTGTATGGAGTCTCAAATTTTTCACAGAAATTAAATAGTAAAAAAGGGTATGGAACTAGAGTCCGTAGAGATAATAATAATAAAAAAAACTGTTAAAACGTAGTTTTCAATATTTTATTGGAACAATCCCTATGACTAGTGATACTTAACTAATGTAAATGTAACTAAATCAGGCTGTAACATCACATTGACATTAGATTCAATGCTATTGATTTAGGATATAAACTCGGTTTCCACCGCCATTTCGTAATTTAACCTTGCCAGTAGTGCCTAGTCGTATTTGGCGCGAACTATTCTATTGAACCGTGGAAATAACCTGATGCTTACGTGAACTACTATTTTTGTTTACACTTTTCTGCTATGCTGAAAATAGACAATTTATTTCTGCCTTTCGGTTTGTATAGAAATGTGACGTATAGGGTTACTACTTTTTTTTTAAAGGAAATATAGTATTTTTGTTTTTTGCAATCATAAAATGGCCTTAGGAGAGACTTTGCTTCTCTCTGCGTATTCTACCGACTGTATAACGGGGAATGTTCCGAAGAACTGTTTAGAATGGTGCCTTCGTCCTCCTTCTACCATCGCACCGCTCGCCATCGATTGGGAGTTCACCCCCACTTCCTTGAGCCGCTTCGCTCATGTACGCAACGGTTCTGTAGAACGTTTCTCTCGCGTACCGTGGGGATTTGGAATGAGCTCCCGGCCGAGGTTTTCCCACAGCGCTACGATATGGAGTTCTTCAAAAAGGGTGTCATAAAATTTCTTCGAGGCCGGCAGCGCGTTAGCGACATCTCTGATGTTGCAAACGTCCATAGGCGACGGTAACCGCTTTCCACCAGGTGGGCCGTTAGCCTGTTTGCTGTACTCCAGCTATAAAAAAAATAAAAAATAAAAATATAGTACTTTTGTGAAAGTTAGGGGAAAAAAGAGTACACATTTAGTTTTCATTAATTATTTTATTTATTTAACTATTTAATTTTTCGTGGAAGGCCACGACACACCTTTCATGATCAAATTGATCGTGTACTAGCAGAAGGTGATGTCAGGAGCCTTAAGAACAGACAAGCGTGCATGACAAGAGTTATGAATGTCAAAGAAGCAAGTGAGGTGTGTAAGAATAAGCCTAAATGGCGCTCTGTTGTTCGTGCCTACCCTGCAAGGGAACTGGCGTGAAGTTATGTATGTATGTATTTAATTTTTCCTGGGTATTTATTTATTATTACTTATATTATTTTAAAAAGAATTATAAGAATCTGAACAAAAAGCGCGACAATTGAATTAGCGATGAAAATATAGTACATCTCTATACTATATTATTTTTGTATATTATATAGTAAAATTGGCTAAAATATAGTAAGATATCATAGTAGGGTTGGGAATCCTAGTGACGTAACACATTAAAAAACAAAAAACCTTAAAGTTTCCAAAATGCGCCCTCTTCAACTGCGTTTTCGTCTCTTTTTTTTAATTATTTTACTGTAAAATTACCAGCCAGTCTATTTTTTAAACGTAATAATGGCCTTGTAACAAAGGCGTTTGAACCGAGCCTTATTTGATGTAGTCAACGCTTGTTTTTTAAGTTTTTCGTCCACTCCGACTGTTAATTCTTTAGGGCCTTTGTTTATTTGTTTTAATACTTTTCTCTTTTTATTTTGATTTAAGTACCTACATTAAAGTGAAGAATGAGGGAGGGTAAAGAATCTTGATTTTTATTTTATCTTATAATTATTTGAAAATAGAACACACAAACAGGCTTTCCACCAAAATTCATTTTTCCATGATGTTTTACGCCATTCATTTGACATTGACGTATCTATCTGATCTTGATCAATGTGTTGCGCAAGAGTACATGGAAACCAGCGAAAGTTATCGACTTTGCTCGCATTCCTTCGAAAGTAAAACCTCGTAGTGTGCTATGCCTGTGCTATTCATACTAATGCGAGTGTAGCTCTGTTTGTTATCTTTTAACGATTAAACAACTGAATTGCATAATAAAATAATTAAATTTGAGAAATTATCAACACTCAGTGGTGGAGACTGAATGCTTCTTTCCCTCATTCGTTTTTATATACCTCTGCCCCTTTCATAAGTAAAGAATGAGGGTATTCTTTTCCTCTTATTTGTTTCAAACTGCCCCATAGGTTAGGCTTAGATTAAAGATAGATAGATAGATAGATAACACTTTATTATTCACCAAATATACAATTTCAAAAATACACAATTACAATATTGTCATGGTAGAAACAATAGGCGGCCTTATCGCTTAAAGCAATCTCTTCCAGGCAACCTAACTTAGGAATAATTTAACCTAATCTGGCGATGTAGGTGGTGCAGATCATTAAGTAGGTATATCATAAATAAACATACTTAAACTACATAATTTACATTAAATTTGATTTGAACTACATAATTTAGATTAAATTTGAGATTAATAATTAAATAATTAAATTTGAGAAATTTCCAACACTCAATGGTGGAGACTCTGAATGCTTCTTTACCTAATAGGTTTTTTTATACCTCTGCCCCTTTCATGAGTAAAGAAAGAGGGTAGAACCCAATTCCAGCGCCACCTACCGGGTCTAATTGGGGATCTAAACCACCTCGGGACCCACTCAAACCCGCACAGAACCCGATTCCAGCGCCAAGTATTTTGTTTAGATTGATGAGTTATATTATTGAAGTTTTAGCAGGGATTCCTAATTTTTATATGGCCTATATTAATCAGGGATAATGGAGCATTCGAATGGTGCCGCTTCGGGGGGCCTTTAGCTATCAAGGGAGCAAAGGATTCATCACCCCCGTTGACGAAGTGAATGTTCTGATTCCCGGGGCACATTCAGGCACTTTTTGCGCTGGATCGGATTGGGCGTAACTACGTTCTAAGTCTCAGCCTTTCCTACATAAAAAGCGCGGGTCACACGGGAGGAGGGTGGTTTTAGTAGGTAGTGGGTGTTGCCCGTGCAACTTCTCTGAGTCTCCACATAAGCTGGCTTGCTTATTGTTCGGATTGCCCCTTGTCAAAGGGGAAAGCCTTCATGATCAACTATGGTCTAATCCCTTGCAAAGGACCCGGTATTGTGCGTAAATAGCATTTCCCCCGTCTTAAAAAAAAGCGTTCGAATGGTGAAAGAATTTTTGAAATCGGTCCAGTAGTTTTTGAGTTTATTCCTTACAAAAATACAAATCATTCCTCTTTGTAATATTGGTGTAGATGATCCAGCATGTCTCTATCATGTCGAATCTTTAACTACCTATAACTTTAACTGAGTAATAACAACAGTTATGAATATTTATATGAAAAAGAGAGCACAAAGAACTTTGACGTCTCAGTATTTAATTAAAAAAACGGCACAAAGAAAATATATATAAAATGCCTTGTTTAAAATGTAATATTCTTTTGTTAAATATTACTTTGTAAAGAAGTATAAGAGATAAAAACTTTTACGGGTACATGAATCAAATCCCTTCTTCTTTAAGTTCTAGCTTTGTAGCCTTTTTTTTGTTTGTAAAATATCAAGTCATGTTTTATTAAGTTTTTAATATGCTGACATCTACAATTTTCCGGTTCATTTACTGCCTTATCCTTTTTCGGTTGTATGTAGCATTAGAAAATGATTTCAATTTATACGGTTTGTTATCTAAAACAATGATTCTCAAAGTGGTATCTATCGATTCCCATTCATTGTCCTATTACCTATGTATTACCTGCAAAACTGCAAATTTCAAATTTAAAGTCTCTCAGCGGGCTATGGAGCAAGCTGTTGGGTAATTCTCTTATAGATAAAATCAGAGATGAGGATATCCGTACGACAATCAAGGTAACCGACATAGTTCGCAAAATTAGCAATTTAAAGAGGCAGTGTGCTGGTCACGTCTGTCGCTGAACTGACAGAAATGGAGCAACAAACATGACCTGGATTGGAAACCACGTCTCGGGTAACGTAGTATAGGATAAAGTCGCCGGCAGGCGTTGGACGAGGAAGGCGAGAGACTGGGATATGTGACGCAGATTTAGGGAGGCCTATGTCCAGCAGTGGACAGTGATTGGATGAAGATGAATATTGCAAACCGTCATAAATACATTCGAATTTAATAAATTTTCAAAATTAAATCAACTGTGGCTGCTTTGTATTATCTTAAAAACGTTGCAGCGTATTTGATTTGAGTGTTATGAGTTACGACTTAATTATTCTGAATTCAAATACTCCTTTTTCATTGCTAGAGTACAGCAGACGTGATAACGGCCCACCTGATGAAAAGTGGTTACTGTCGCCTATGGAAATTTGCAACATTAAAGGTGCTGCCAGACTCAAATTGGCATTCGAAATTGGCTACTGGTGTAAAGCATAGCTCTGGGTTGTTATGGTGACATGGTCTATGTTAAACGTGGAGGCCACCCAGACAAGCAGACTTATGACAGTAAGATCCTAGTATTTTCTTAAATTTTGACGACTACTACACATAATAAAGCTACGTTAAAACGGTTTTAAGCGCAGTGTTTTATTTGGAATTTATTCCTACGTTTCGGCCACTTTTCGTCGATTCTTCTCTACGAGCCACAACATGTTCCGAAGCGGTGGTAGATTATATTAGGCTCCCATAAAGCAAGTAATAACCATAATCAAAAATTAAAAGTAAACAATTAAAATGAACAAGTTGGCGGTAGTCTAAATAAAAAGTTTAACATTACTGTATTATTTACTATCACTGAAAATTGACCGAAACGTCGGAATAAGAATTAATTAAAATACCGCGCTTAAATCCGTTAAAATGTAGTTTTAATGAGATCTTTATAAATTAACCTTTAAACGGAAATTTAAAATATTTTAACACCCGCTTTTTACATGTATGTATTGCATATTTTAACAAGTGTCGTTCATTTCATAATATATCAAATTCAATAACACGTAAACAAAAAAATTTGGGAACATTTTTTTAAAGAGGGGAAATCCGATTGATGACTAACCAACGCGGGGGAGGGGCGGTGGGGGCGTGTGGGATTCGCCGTGTTGGGGTGGCATTAGCACCCTCGAAGTACTGTTGTCCTCCGAAGCCTCGATACCCACTAAAACCCCTGTGTTCCGTTCTGCGAGTTTATACCAAGGCTACAGGTATACGATCTTGCTGTTCCGCAGGCCCTGGCAGGCGGAGGCCGATGGCCTCATCCATTGCCGCACCGCGACGTTATCTAGAAGACATTGTGGATTTATGAGTATACGAATTTTTGACAGTATCGCAATGGAATCGTACTTTGAATATCTTCGCATTGCCAAGATATTGAAATAGCAGAATTGGGCCCCTGGCGTCTTCATTTTACAAACATTTGGGAACCTATGTTAAATTTATTATGTAGATTCTAGAGTCGCTTTTTGCAAATTATTATTCATCACACGATTGCTTAACTTTCTTAGATTGATGATATCTATATAATTATCGTATCTGTTTGTTGATTTATTATAAAAAATCATATTAAACCAGTGCATCATAAATTAAAAATATTAAACGCGTAAAGTATTCACAGATTAATAAACTCTCAAAAAACTTTCGCGCGCCATTACGAAAATAATTGTATTTAATTAAATTTCACATTAATCCGTGTTAGTTGACTTTGAATCATCAGATTTCATCTCGTGTCCGTTCGCCGTGAAGAGCAATGTTAAGAACGTAATGAAAATACCAGGCGGTCGTCCAACCGTGAGCTAGGTAGATTTCGCGCCATGTTTCCATTCTTGTCTATGATATTGGCGCGTGACAGTTCCTTTTATGTTTTAAAAGTTGGCTATGTAATGTTTACGTATTTGTTCCGTGTCAAAAGTCAAGTTTTTTGAAGTGAAACTTCTATATAGACGGGGTCTTAGGATTTTTCTGTCACGAAAAAGCGTCACGGCCGCGTGGAGGAGCGGCATAAATTTAGACTAGACGTGGTGAGAGGCGGCATAATGTTAGAGTAGACTGTCGATGTTTTTATTGGTTCCGGATCGAATTCAGTTTTTTTTGTTTGATAACATAAAATATGTTTAAATAAAAAATGCATTAATTAAAATGTACCTAACCTAACCAAATCATAATTTGCAGTAAACCTGCGAAAAATCGAAATGTGTGCTGGGAGTGCACATAGTAGAAGTGAAACTTCAACGGACAAGTGGCAAAACGAATCGCATCAAACTTAACTTGAAGTTTTACGGGCAGGTTCTTAATGTACTTGTCCAATTTGAAAACCTGCCCGTAGAACTTCAAGTTAAAACTTTATTGCGATTCGTTTTGCCACTTGTCCGTTGCCATTCGTTTTTTGAACTTGTCCGTTGAAGTTTCACTTCTACTATGTGTCCCAGCACACATTTCGATTTTTAAAGACCGTGGGCGCTAGGAGGCTAAAATGAAAAAGAACTTTTTAAATACAACATTTAAACCAAAAACTATGCTCTATGGTCAGTACCACATTCCATGTCTCGCACTGGTTATCGATATAATTAAAGCACGCTTCATCGCAGCGATAACGTAAATTTGAATTATTGTAACAATGATTGCTGTAAGGCAATGATTGGGTCAATTTTAGGGTTACGTTTATACAATTAGAACGCCTCCGTATCTTAAAACCCGTTTTTACTTTTTTCAAGACAGTCATTCGAAGATTCTGAGACCGTCTTTGAATTACCAACTAAGCGCCTTACTTATAATCGTTTTTTAAATTTAAAGAAACTGCTCAGCATCTGATTAGTGAAAATCTTACCCATAAGCTCCTCTTTAGTCGAATATTTTGGGTACAACCTACGTTAATCATTCAAAATTCGTTTATCTGTGCTCCTCTTAGGTAAACAGGTAATACACGTTTATAAGTAAAAAAAAAGATATTCATTAATTAGGGTCTGATTCTGATTCTCTTACTTAAGAGATGACTAATCGTTTCTTTTTTTTTTTTTTTATTGCAGGAGATCAGCAGACAGGCAGACGGCCCACTTGATGGAAAGCGGTTACCATCGCCTATGGACATTTGCAACACCAAGTTGCTGCAAATGCGCTGCTGCTCTCTTAAGGGAGACTGGAACCTGGTCACTAATGCCGGAACACAACTCAAGGTTGTTATGGCGACATACCTTAGACCAGGGGTGGTAGCCATCCAGTCGGGAAAATGCCCTACCACCTGGCCTTCTTAACGAGATTATTATAAGTAAGAATGCTTTCACATATAAGCCGCACGCAGGTTTTACTATTATTGTACTGTATTCCTGCCTATTTTTTTTTTTAAGGCGGGGGAAATGCTATTTACACACAATACTGGGTCCTTTGCAAGGGATTAGACCATAGTTGATCATGAAGGCTTTCCCCTTTGATAAGGGGCAATCCGAACACTAATCAAGCCAGCTTGTGTGGAGACTCAGAGAAGTTGCACGGGCAACACCCACTATCCACTAAAACCACCCTCCTCCCATGTGCCCCGCGCTTTTTGTAGGAAAGGCTGAGACTTAGAACGTAGTTACGCCCAGTCCGATCCAGCGCAAAAAGTGCCTGAATGTGCCCCGGGAATCAGAACACGTTCACTTCGTCAGCGGGGGTGATGAATCCTTTGCTCCCTTGATAGCGAAAGGCGTATTCCTGCCTATTATTATATATACAGTCGACTCTCGTTAACTCGAAAATCGAGGGACTCTTAAAATATTACGAATTATCGAGTGTTTGAAATATCAAATGATTCGAAATTTTTCAGAGAAGAAATAAAATTTTGAATTATTGAGTGTTGATAATCAACTATATATTACATACATATTTATTAGTTTCTATTCTTTAACAATGACAACAAATGGTAAAAGTTAAGAGGTACATAGTGTTCACATATTCATAATGTGAATTAATTAATAAAGAAATCTGTTATATTGGTTTGCTTCTCGATGGGATTACTCGGGCTTGTTTATAAGAGGATCTGATCCTTTACGAATTGTCGAGTGTTTGACGCCGATGAGTTCGAATTAACGCGTCGTTTTGTAAGGTAGCGATGATTTTTTTCGTTCGAATTACAAAGTGCATAAAAATATATTGATTTTGTTCGAAATATAAAGAGATTTTCTGGGGAACCCAAGATAACATTGAATTATAGAGAGGTTCGAATTATCGCAGGTTTGAATTAACGAGAGTCGACTGTACTTATGTAAAGTATATACAATTTGCGGGAGTTTTCCCGGGAGCGGTTTGTAGTTGTTCGGGTACATAAAATTTACCTACCTTATTCTAGATTACACTAAAACGTACTAGCTGTAGTATTTTTTAAATGCCGGGATATTCTGCGGAATTTCAACGACGAATACGCGGGCATATTGTAGTGATATAATAAAACTACGTTTTAACGGTTTTAAGCGCGGTATTTTTTTACAACCTCCCGGTTTCCAAATGACCTGGAATTTTGCACGCATATGTATATCGCGTAACAATGCAATAATATGGTGCCATAGAGCTGATCCGATGATAGAGTCGGAAGGTGGCCATAGGAACTCCTGTACTAAACAAGATAGACTCGACGTGTTTGGGCTCGTTTTACTTGTCTTGGCTAGCACTCTGCTGCTACATGATATCCAGGATCTCAAAAGCTTCTATTTAAAATGCTTTTTAAAAAACAAGTTTAATTTTATTTATTCCGACGTATTGACCACTTTTCAGTAGCCGTGATCACTGGAGACAAAGATGTCCAATTTCAAAGCCAAATTTTTAGGAACACCCTGATTAGGTGGAGGAGCGAGATGGAACGCTCCTCCGTCTCAAAGGAAGATCTTCCAGCGAGACTATTGTTGTTCCTCGCAGGCCTAGGCCCGTATTGTTCGAAATTTATATATATTCTTTGTACATTTCGGCAATCGTTTGCGACCTCAATTATTGTACAGCGCCATCTATTGGCTTGTAAGTGTTCCACTACATGTTAAAACGTTGTTTATAGTCTACCGTTAATTTGTTCAATTTAATTATTCAGTTTTAATTTTGTTTAATGGTTATTATTTACTGTATGGGAGGCTAATCTAATTTACCACCGCTTCGCAACATGTTGTAGCTTAAAAAGGTGAAAGGTGAGCATTTTCTTTTTTACATTTTGGGTTACATTATTGTAGTTTGAGTAGGGATCCCTAATTTTTTCTAGTAATAAATATAGTCTACGTTACTCAGGGATAAAGTAGCATTCTAATGGTGGAAGAATCTTTAAAATCGGTCCAGCAGTTTTTGAATTTATTCGTTACAAACATACAAAAATACAAATCTTTCCTCTTTATAATATTAGTGTTGATAACAGAAGCGTAAATAGCTTACATTAGAGATATATTCGCCAGGTGGTAGGGCATTTGCCCGACTGGATGGCTACCACCCCTGGTCTAAAGTATGTCGCCATCATAACCTTGAGTTGTGTTCGGCATTAGTGCATTTGTAGCACCTTTGGTGTTGCAAATGTCTATAGGCGATGGTAACCGCTTTCCATCAAGTGGACCGTCTGCCTGTCTGCTGAGCTCCTGCAATAAAAAAAAAATTATACAATGTGTGTCTGTTTGTCTATAGATTGTTTATAAAAAATGTACAATGTGTGCATGCAAAGGGCGTACTCGTAGTATGCCTATATATATATACACATGCCTGTAGTATAGTATAATAAATATTTTCTCTCTCTCTATAAAATTTGCTTCTCATTACAAATATTTATTTCTGTCCGATAGGGCATAACATATTCAAATAACTATTAGATCGCTTTGAGCGATAAGGCCGCCTATTGTATTGCCTAGAAAATATTGTAAATGTGGTCTGTTTTTGTAATTGTTTATTTTGGTGTGCAATGAAGTGTTATCTCTCTCCCTCTCTCTCTCTCTCTCTCGTTAAATAATGACGATTATTAATTTGTATACATATAAGACAACTCTTTATTACTTTAGGAATGTATGAAATAAAAATGATGTATTTCTCTGAAAAGACAAAGTTGTATTCATGTTAGTACCTTTTTTTTATTGCAAGAGTTCAGCAGACAGGCAGACGGCCCACTTGATGGAAAGCGGTTACCATCGCCTATGGACATTTGCAACACCAAAGGTGCTACAAATGCGCTGCTGCTCTCTTAAAGGAGACTGCAACCTGGTCACGAATGCCGGAACACAACACAAGGTTGTTATGGCGGCATACTCATACATATACCTACACATAATTAGGTACTTAAATGTACGCTAAATACGTAACATTATATCGAGGGCTTCATAAGAAATGGGCGTACAGACAAAAGTGCAAGTTTACACAACGGACAAAATTGTGCATAAAACAAAACTAGGTACACTTGCATACTGGTAAGTCTTTCTAAATTGTAACATTCATAGATTTTAGTAAACAAAAAAAATATGTCATTTTAGCGTATACGCCCATTTGTTATGAAGCCCTCGATATGCACTAAGCTTACTTGAAAAGACAAAGAAACGACATTCAAAGTTAATTCACATAAAGTCCTATTTAAATAATATTATAAACTGTTTACTTGACTTGACTTTTTTTAAATTAAATGGCAATTGGCTTGTTATTTATCGAACCACCATTACTGCCAGTGTCAGGTGTCAAAAAAAAACAATGTCTTTACTAAGTAGCGTCAGTAATAGAAAGAAAAATCAAGTGTGAATATACCATAAAAAAAAAACTTGTTCAGATGTGCAGATTACCAACACCTGTAAGCAATACAAATAAATGTAAAATAAATAATAACTATTATTTAAGCTAATCACTTATCCAAAAACTATTTTTGTGTCCACCGTCATTCGCAGATTTAACTATTTGTCACTTAGGTCGCGGTACACTTGAATTGTCACATACGGCTTTACTTATAATAATCTCGTTAAGAAACGATTAGCCATCTCTTAAGTAAGAGAATCAGAATCAGGCCCTAATCAATGAATATCTTTTTTTCACTTATAAACGTGTATTATCTGTTGTTTACCTAAGAGGAGCACAGGTTCGATTAAAGAGGAGTTTATGGGTAAGATTTTTACTAATCAGTTGCTGAGCAGTTTCTTTAAATCTAAGAAACGATTATAAGTAAGGCCCATACTGTTTTATTGAACATATATGTATGCATTCACTGGATAACAATTTCTAATTGTATATTTAATTTCATTACATACATATACTAAAATATTCTGAATATGTACATATATTTTAATAAATTTAGGATATTTTAAATTAGTTATATCTGAATTTAAATTTTACGATATAAAAATGTAAAATTAGCAGATAGGTACATTCAAATAACAAAGGTCTACAAAAAATACACTTCTGTGTGCTCAGTGTCAAACTAAAACTTTCTGGCGTATTTTTTTCCGCTGAACACGAATCTGAAGTGATAATTAGGGGTGAACGAGGTAGACGCACACACACAATTTTATTTTATTACCAATACCATGAAGAGTTAACGTTTGTGAGTTTGTTTGTTTGTACGAATTAATCTCTTGAACTACTGAATCGATTTAGAAAATTCTTTCACCAGTCGCAAGCTACATTATTGCTGAGTGACATAGGCTGTATTTGATTGTGATGAATATTTATTTTAGCAGCGAGATAGTTAGTTATAACATCAATATACGACTTGGGTCACCTCTGGGGAATCCTCCGTTGTTCGCGTGCGACAGCACTTAGTAGAATTGTTTTTTCATTTTTTTTATTTTTTATTGCAGGAGTTCAGCAGATAGGCAGACGGTCCACTTGATGGAAAGCGGTTACCATCGCCTATGGACATTTGAAACACCAAAGGTGCTACAAATGCGCTGCTGCTCTCTTAAGGGAGACTGGGACCTGGTCACTAATGCCGGAACACAACTCTAGGTTGTTATGGCGACATATTTTAAGCCAGGGGTGTTAGCCATCCAGTCGGGAAAATGCCCCACAACCTGGCTGTGGGTTGTTAAGTCGCCTCTTACGACAGGCCGCCCCAACGCAGGAAATTGTATTCTTTCTCCGTTCCTGCACGGATAATATTAAAAAAATAATAGAATAGAATATCATTTATTGCATAAACTGTCACATACATATAATTTAAAGAAGATGTTGTGTTCTTTGTAGGAACGACAGTTTGTCTTTTCGAACGTGCAATACAGGCAGTTTATAATGTTGCCAGGCCATTATATAATATTATTATTAATATGTCATTATATTTTCCTGTTATTTGTCACAAAAATAATCAAAAAATAAATAAAAATGATTACATTATTAAAAATACTTATATAAATCAAACATTAGTTAACTAGTCAATAAAATAAAATAAAAAATCAAATGTCTAAAAAAATATCATTATAAGTCATAAATTATGATATAATTATTTATCTGCAATTAATTAATTAATTTAATATTGTTTTTTAGAATTAAAATATTCTGTAAGGGAGTAAATATATGAAATCTTTTCAAATTTAGTCGAATCATCGCTGCGGCTTGCGTAAGAATATTGTTTTAAAATCAGAACCTCGCAGTCTCCTTGACTTTGGCACAGGTCATATAGCTTACCCACAGATGTATTAATTACAACCAACATAACCGATGGAGCGGATGGAATCAACCTTATTTTGTCTTGGAAGATTAACTAGATGTAACGTGTTTGCACGATTTGCGTAGGAACGTCAGCTGTATCACATTGATCATGATGATGACAAATAGCTTTTATGGCAAATCCTTCGCAGTCCAAGCAGTTCGTCTTTGGAACGCTCTGCCTGTTAATATCAAGCTAGCCAAATCATTGCCTATTTTTAAAAGACTTGTGAAGGATTGTTATAGCTCAAATAGCTGAATTTAAGGATACAGCAGCAGTTATTTTCATCTTTTCCTAGTTTTATATTTATTTATGTAAGTGTATTTTGTAATATTTTATTTACATATATCGTATTACTATACTTTTTATTTTTTTATTAATGTATGTATTGTCGCGGACAGAGAGCACACCCCTGACCCGCCCGCCGGAGCACACCTACTCTCTGCGCCTCGCATAGCCGCATACCGCCGACGCTCACAGCTCGCACAATTAGCAGCTAGGCATCGGACGGTATGCGGGATATAGGAGCGGCCTTGGAGACAAAAATTAATTAATTCATCACAATTCACATTGACGACTTACCACTCTCTCTCTCGACTCTCTCGCACAATTTGTAATTACGTATTCCTTTATGTATATTTCGATTCTAAGTTATAATTTAATAATAATAATCATACAGTCCATTATATCGAGTTTAATTTCCAAACAAGAAGCAACTGACACCAATATGTATATTATATCATGTATGTATATATTTATAAGATAGTGATTCGGTTGTGAGAATAATGCAACATACGTCTGTTCTAATCCAATTTTTTGTCCATCCAATGGTTGTCTGGAAGAAATAGCTAATAGCGATAAGACCGCCTATTGTATTGTAAAATGTTATTTCTGTTAACTGTATTTTTTAAAACACAATAAAGTATATTCATCCATTGATCAAATACGGGTATATCGGCTGGTTGGGCGGCGGAAACAGCTGAATGATTCACGTAGCGCACATATCCAACTCTCAGTTAGAGTTGTTTGTATGTGCCTTTTGCTATTGAGAACGTGACACGCTAGGACCGTGGGGTCCTAAGGCCATGAGCCTCTACAAAGAGCTCTCAAAATCCTAATCGGCTCTCAACTTAGGGGGAAAGTTTATTCTTGTAACACACGCGTCCTGGATACAGGGGAAGACCAAAAGCGCCGCCTAGTGCCGCGCGCTTCGTGAGCGTGTGGGGGGGACTCTTGCACCAAACGGCAAAGAGGATCTCGTTCATTAAAGGTGGAGGCCGAACAAACTACCATATGTGATGTATAACGTAGTTAAACTCTTCTGACCTCCTTGTGCGCCGATTTGGTACTAAACCCCGGGAAGCAGGGCCGTACCACTTCGTACAGTAGAGGTGATTCCACCAATACCCCCGTAAACAGTGGCCCTCTACCACGGAGATGATTAGAAGACTTGTTGCTACTTTAGGCAACGGATCAGTATGGCGATCCAGCGAGGAAACGTAGCCAGCCTTCTGGGCTCCTTACCTATAGACCTATAGAAGATTGTGACCTAGGCAAATTTTCTACTTATAGTCTTGAGGGACTATGGGTAGAATGCAATATAAATTAACCTTCTATAAGGGCCAAATTTAATATAATTTTTTTCCACAAGCTGCCAGCTGCCATCAAAATTGCCGCGCCAAAACCAAGAGAATTATATCGTCTTTTTTATTCTAATACAAATTCTATGTAGTTAGAGGGAGAAAGCATCAGTTCAATGTTCATTTCAATTATCTGTATTTGACCACAAATTTGTGGTGCTTCCCAATTAGCCGTTTGTGATAGTTCGGGCAACAAATCTGTGGTGGTTCCGTTTTAAGGGTTAAATTCTCTTCATTGTGCTAGTTGATATTTATATTGTAATGTAGATTAAAAGAAGATCAGGTAAAGGCACTTTAAATAAACATGCATGTATGAAGTGGTTATTGAAAGAGGATGAAGCGAAAGTTGTTTGCCAGGGTCGTCGCAAGTGGAAATTCATCGCGTCTGCATACTCCCAAGGGAAATAAGCGTAATAATATGTATGTATGTAAATATAGTTTTATTCGATGGAGTGGATTAAATAAACCTTACTTTGTGGCGGTGGCTAATAAAACACCCTGAACAGGTATGTAATGAGTGCGTCGTACCTTTCCGAGTGTTATTGACCGCTAAAAGTAAGATTTTCCATAATAATAACTTTGGGTTGGACTCTCGAGTTCACAATACGTTAGTTCTATCCGTGCAAGAACGGAAAAAGAATACAATTGCCTGCGGCCGGGCGGCCTGTCCTAAGAGGCGACTTAACAACCCACAGCCAGGTGATAGTACATTTGGCCGACTGGATAGCTACCACCCCTGGTCTAAAGTATGTCGCCATAACAACCTTGAGTTGTTTTCCGGCATTATAGACCAGGTTCCAGTCTCTCTTAAGAGAGCAGCAGCGCATTTGTAGCAACTTTGGTGTTGCAAATGTCAATAGGCGATGGTACCCGCTTTCCATCAAGTGGGCCGTCTGCCTGTCTGCTGATCTCCTGCAGTAAAAAAAAAGTTCAATATATTTTTTTATTGCACGAGTGCAGCAGCCGGGCAGGCAGCCTGCCTTATAGAAAGCGGTTATCATCGCCTATGGACAATTGTAACAACCCATCGGTATATCTGCGTGATTGTGAAAAGGCCTATATCTGTAACATTGTCCCCGATATGGCAACACCATCAACATAAATAAATAAGTAACGTGTAGCGGACTGTATTTAAAACTAGGATATGCCCGCGACTTCATCCACGCTTGACTTGAAATTCCCGGGACACAAAGCGGAGGGGTAAAAAATGTGTGCTGGGACACATAGTAGAAGTGAAACTTCAACGGACAAGTGATAAAACGAATCGCAACAAAATTTTAACTTGCAGTTTTACCGACAGGTTTTCAAATTGGACAAGTACATTGACAATCTGCCCGTAAAACTTCAAGTTAAAATTTTGTTGCGATTCGTTTTGCCACTTATCTGTTGCCATTCATTTTTCCACTTCACTTCTACTATGTGTCGCAGCACACATTTCGATTTTTTGCAGGTTTACTGCAAATTATGATTTGGTTAGGTTAGGTACATTTTAATTCATGCATTTTTTATTTAAACATATTTTATTTTATCAAACATAACAACTGAATTCGATCCGGAACCAAAAAACGCATCCGTAGTATACTCTAAAATTATCCCGCCTCTCACCACGTCTAGTCTAAATTTATGCCGCTCCTCAACGCGGCCGTAACGCTGTTTCGTGACAGAAAAATCCTAAGACCCCCCCGTTTATATAGAAGTTTGACTTCAAAAATCATGAAATTCTTGTAACGTGATGGCCTCAAATAGCCAGGTAACAGATATATTTGGTCGCCTGGTCGTAGGAGTTTGCATGCTTTTTGCACGGATTATTATTTGACGTAGTTTAACAATTTCGTGCCCATCAGTACATGAAGTGGGTTCTACAAGGGCATACCGGTCTGCCTGACCTCCGCTGACAACATTCACGAGATTATTATATATTGTGTTAAATAATTTGCTATCAGTTCAGATGACTTTTGCGAGACAGTAAATACAGAAACTGAGACGCCGAAGCCATCTAGATTTTGTACGGGCGTTGCGAATTATGACGTCATTTTGATAACGACGCGAATAGCGTATTAGTTATAGTTTAAACCAATGGTTCTCAAACTATTTTGTCTCGTAGATCCCTCATCAATTTTTAATGCATTCAGTGGACCTAGCTTTTTAACCGACCTCAAAGAAGAAGGTGGTTCTCAATTTGTCGTGGAAATATATTTTCTTTTTATGTATTATATATTATTATTATTGTATAACTGTACCCGGCAGACGTTGTCTTGCCCTTAAAAAATAAAAATCCAGAAACAGTCGGTTTCTGCATTTTTATTTTAGCGGCATCAACCGGGACCATTTGTTCATCTAAACCATTCTCGAATCTACTTGAAAAAACACAAAAAAAACATGTAATAATTCACCTAAATCAGACAAATGCAAATGAGGTTAAATGCAATCACCATTACCGAAATCGGCTAGGAAAGATGACAAATGAATAGTTAGACTGATGTTGTGACTGATTTTTTTTCATGATATTTTTTTTATGGATCAATATCATATTTTAATACGTATTATCCTATTCCGGAAGAAGACAATTCCAAAAACATAAAAATTAATCCAGCCGCTCTTAAGTTATAAATGGTGTAACTAACACGACTTTGTATTATAGATGTTCTATAACTTTTTCGCTTCTGAACCAATTTTCACAATTCCTTTTGCGTTGGATTCAGTATAGTTTCTAGGTGGTCCCATAAGATTTCTTGTAAGTACAAACACACACTATCATAAAATGATACTATTTACAGAAAGGTAAAAATTTCATCACAACTTGCTTAAATGGAATTCACTATTTATGGACCCCTATTTACAGCTTGCGGACCCCACCAGATTTTGTTTTCGCTGACCCCCAGGGGTCCTTATGGATCACTTTTGGGAACCTATGGTTTAAATAGTGATTAAAATTATTTCCATTATTACCATAATTGCCATTAAAAATGTTACCGACAATATTAACAACAAGGTTGCTTTTCAAAAACATGTTTAACATTTGAATGAGATTTTTAAATGTTTTGAGACAACACTTAAAATATTTTGTGATGTAAATTAGTATAATTTTGTTTCAACACCGAACGTATAGAGTTATGACGAATTCAAGGTTACATATTACTAAGTATAGTTGTTACTTCAATCACACGGATTTTGAGTCGAAATTACACGTGCTCATTTATGTCTATCAATTTGGATGTTCAAAGAAAGAAAGAAAGAATGTTTATGTAGAACTACATACAAAACAATTACTTATCTATCATCTTATATATAAAAATCAATTGTTTTTCTTTAGTCTCGCTAAAACTCGAGAACCGCTGGGCTGATTTTGATTTTGAATTATTTGTGGAAGTCCAGAGAAGGTTTAAAAGGTGAGTAAATATGAAAAAAATGCTTGCAATATAGTAAAAACAACAATTTCGCTTTCCCTTAGAAACTATTCCTACCTGCCGGACATTTGATGTTCGTCCCGTCGTTTAGAAATCAATGAAATTTAAAAGTCGTTTAGAAATCAAATTAAATTTAAAAGTGAAGGTTTTTTTTCATTTTTTTTGTTTTGAATGTCAAACGTTTGATGTTCGTCCCGTCGTTCAGAAATCAACGTTTTTTATTTATTGATTCTGAGGCGGTACGAAGTTTGCCGGGTCAGCTAGTAATATTATAAAATTCTAAACATGACGCGTCTTGTCTGTACATTAAAGCTATTAAAAAAAACTGGAATAGACTATAATATTTTTTTTTATTGCAGGAGATCAGCAGACAGGCAGACGGCCCTCTTGATGGAAAGCGGTTACCATCACCTATGGACATTTGCAACAGCAAAGTTGCTACAAATGCGCTGCTGCTCTCTCAAGGGAAACTGGAACCTGGTCACTAATGCCGGAACACAACTCAAGGTTGTTATGGCGACATATTTTAGACCAGGGGCGGTAGCCATCCAGTCGGGCAAATGGCCTACCACCTGGCTGTGGGTTGTTATATCGCCTCTTACGACAGGCCGCCCGGCCGCAGGAAATTGTATTCTTTCTCCGTTCCTGCACGGATGAAATATAAACGATGGAGACCACGATGCAATTTATTTTAGATTTTCTGTCTGTTTCTCGTTTTGTCTGTTTGTTCGCGATTCACGTAAACACTTCTGGGCTAATTTCGATGCGGTTTCCGCTGATCGACAGCTAACTCTTAGACTCAAACTCTGCGCTACTTTTTATCCCGGGCACCCCGTGGAAGTTTTCTGGGAATGATTTAGGTGGCCAGATAAACATAAAAACGAATTCCAATGTGATTTTGTTACTGATTAGTGAAGTTATTGGGATGCGTTAAAATTAGCTTGTTCCGACACAGTTTCCACTAAAACCGTAGCTTCCATCTTTGTGTCTCGGGTATCCCGCGGGAATTTCGAGTCAAGCGTGGACGAAGTCGCGGTCGTATTCTAGTAAATAATATTTTATTTTATTTATTTTATTTTATTAAGGGGAAATCATTGATATATAAAAAACCCGGGGAAATATAAGATGGGGAAGGGAAGATTCAAAATTCAAATTCATTTATTTATATAAACTTATTTCTAGGCCTTATATAATTATATCTAAAACTTATATAGTAGTTAAAATCAAGGCTACAAATTTTTTGGCGGCGGTTGCTGCACCAGACTCTAGGTCTGTGTCGCGGCACCCAACACAATTTTATTATAGAAACTTAAATATAATTGATTTATTAATTAATTAACCTAGAACTATGAGAGCGTGTGCTTTTGTGTGTGTGTGCGTGTGGTTTTGCGTGTGTGTGTGTGTATGTGTGTCGGCGTGTGTGCGTGTCGGCGTGTGTGTGTGTGGGTGTGTGTACCCCTAGTGTTGTGGTCAGTAGATATAGACTTAGACTTATTTACTAATAGTGTAGCATTGTTTAGCGCAAAGTTGGTCAAGTTCTATTCAAACTCGGATTTATCAGCTTAAGTACCTTATGTCTGTGCATACATACATACATACATACATAACTTCACGCCAGTTCCCTTGCGGGGTAGGCACGAACAACAGAGTGCCATTTAGGCTTATTCTTACACACCTCACTTGCCTCTTTGACATTCATAACTCTTGTCATGCAAGCTCGTCTGTTCTTAAGGCTCCTGACATCACCTTCTGCTAGTACACGATCAATTTGATCATGGAAGGAATGTCTGTGCAGATTTTTATTATTGTTTCTATGTATAATTTTCATTTTTTTTCACTTCTTATTTTTATCTGTGGAGGCTTATTAATAGCTTCTCTAAATCTATCTTATTTTTAGTTATTAATAATGATAGCTGTTAGCCCCCCAAATAAAATAAAATAAAAAAAATATAAAATACAACTAAGAAATGAAGTGAACCCATAGAAGACGGTGATCTGGGCTCAGTATTCTACTTATAGTCTTAAGGGACTATGAGTAGAATACAATACAAATAAGTTAAGTTTTCTTGCATTGTATTCGATTATATGTAATTCAATATACGCTTAATTAAAATTTATGGTTGCAAAAAAAAAAACGAAATGTAGTTCTAAATTAGTCTTCTATTTTTGTATAACGCTAGGTAGAGGAATTAATGCCTTTGGACACTATCCTCGGGCCCTTTGGGGAAAGACCAAACTGCAGGCACAATACCTGCAGTGAGGGTGTATGGGACTCCCAGCGACCGTTTCTTCACGCTTGCTTCCAAAACGAAGCTGCCGAGAGAAACGGCCACCTAACTACCCAATAAACCTAGACCTGCGCCACATTTATACCGCTTTTACGGGGCGTCACGGGTTCATCGTCCTAATTGGTAAATCGGTCCTAACTCAGCATGGTGCTGGTTGAATCAACCAGCGCTGGTCTTCCGCTATGGCTTTTACAGTGACTCGCGGATAGACAAGACAAAATAAAAACAAAAAACAAAGAAAATATGGCTAGTACTATTAGAAAATAAGCAAGAGAGCGAGAATAATTTTAAGTTTCAGTTTTAGGTAGATTAGACCTTACTGAATCAAAAACTGTTCGTCTTAGATGAAAATAATAGTGTTACGAGTTAGCGGGACTCGAATTAAAATGCCGTTAGAATTACTATAGAGTTTATTAGAACTATACAAACACGTATAACACAGGTACAAATATAACCGAACACAACAAATCCAGACGTAATGCAGAAGGTCGTAATTCAATAAAACGCAAAAAGTCCGTCACTATTAGATTCTCGAATGTACACAAGTCACGCCCGTATCGTAGTTGTAGTTCAACTGACCCTTCTCTCAATCAGGCCGTCGTTTTATACTTCACAAATGCAAATGTGCCCAGGCAACGTTGACCTAATTTCCTAGAATTAGCTTGTAATTGTAATTCGGAACATCTGGCTAATGATGCAGCCTGCAATCGGCCGTAAACGAGTACTATAGAACAATAGGCTGTTCTCTACAACAACTAGAAACGCATGCCAATAAATAAGTGACGATCATAAAAGGATTACAATTAGTTCAAATGCCGACAGGTAATAAAATGTGCTTTTACAGATCTGTACGTGGAATTTGTCTTTGTCGGGGTCTAAGTTCTAACAATAGTTTAAAGTACGTTTTACAACAAAAAATATACTTAGGTTCACATGTTGCTTACGATAAAATGGCGGTTAAGGCTCGATATACTTATGTGAGAATTAATTCAACGAAGCGAATTTATAAACAAGAACGTAATATAGTGAATATACCCTCTTTTTTATTTAGTTCTAGTATTTAATTTTAGGTTTCTTTTTTTACTAGCTTCTGCCCGTGACTTCGTCCGCGTGGCGTAGTAAAAAAAAACCCCGATTTTGAAGCATTCTTCATTGGTGCTCCGCTCCTATTGGTCTTAGCGTGATGATATATAACCTATAGCCTTCCTCGATAAATGGGCTATCTAACACTGAAAGAATTTTTCAAATCAGACCAGTAGTTCCTGAGATTAGCGTGTTCAAGCAAACAAGCAAACTCTTCAGCTTTATATATTATTAGTATATAAGATAATGTAGTTTAATTTTAAGATAGTTTGGAATATCAGAATTTGTTTATAATTGGAAAATAAAAGTGAAATATAGTAAAGCTTAAAAAATATAACAATATCAAAACTTCTTTAGAATCGCTGTGATTTGAAACTCGATCAAAGGAAAAAGCGAAACTAAAAAGAGATAAACACATAAATCTTTAGGACTAAGTCTGCGAGAGAATGAGGTACAAGTTTTACATTGTACAGCACAGATTAGAGAGCCAATAAGGCCGATGATTAAACATAGGTCCAAGTTTTAGACTAAAATAGTGAAAAATTTAAAGTGATACTTAGAAGTTTATTTTGAATTATAATATGTTGATGGATGTAGGCTGATAGAATTATATATATATATATATATATATATATATATATATATATATATATATATATATATATATATATATATTTAAATAACCTAGATACCAACAAAAACAAATTCACACTTGCATGCCTCTAAAAACACATTTTATTATCTTTCGGCATTTGGACTTCTTTTGTTTACTTATTTATTGACATGCATTTACTAATTATTTTAGAGAACAGTCCATTGTTTTATTGTACTCTTTTATGTCCGTTGCGGTTGACTCATTAGCCAGGTGTGTCGGATTTAAAGTACAAACTGATTCTAGGAAATTCAGTCCACGCGGCCGGACGGACATATTGCATCTGTGTAGTATAAAGCAATGGCCCAATGGAGGGAGGAAGCAGTCGAGTGATAACCATGAACGAAGCAAGACGTGTGTTCTACAATCGGGAAAGTTTTAGTGACGGACTTTACGCGTTTTTATGGAATTAAGACCTTCCGCATTACGTTTGGACTTGTTGTGTTCGGTTCTATTTGTACCCGTGTTATACGTGTTTGTATAGTTCTAATAAACTATAGTAATTCTAACGGCATTTTAATTCGAGTCTCGCGACTCGTAACAATATTAGTAAAAGTTATAAAATAATTATTTTTATTGCATTAGTTCAGCAGACAGGCAGATGACCCACCTGATGGAAAGCGGTTAAGAAAGACTGGGACTTGGCTACTAATGCATGAACACAACCCACGGTTGTTATGGCAGCACACTCTAGGCCAGGGTTGGTAGCCATTTTGTCGCCTCTTACGATAGGCCGCCCCAACGCAGGAAATTGTATTCTTTCTACGTTTCTGCACGGATAGAAAACTAAAAAAAAATACAATCTTGATGTCTTCAAGTCACGAGTGAATAGGTATCTTCTACGTAAGCGTGCTTCATCCTAGATTGCGTCATCACTCAACATCAGGTGAGACAGTGGTCAAACGCAAACCTGTACTTCCATAAAAAAAAAACAAAAAAACACTTTCAATCATTTCGCAATGATACCCACAAAAACGAAAGTGGCGATCATCAGTCAAAATTTGCATAAGTGATTAATTCGATGAAGACCAATTAAGTGTAACAAAATAAAACAACACGATAAAATGACAACTCTGAAGAAATCGAAGTCAATGTCACTGTCAAAGATGAGAAATCACGATTGTCAATGCCTGATTAGGCGCGGTTTCTCTTCGTAATGTTTCTTTTAATTTATAATAATGTTACGTATAGTGGTGTTCTAATTAAGTGCCGCTTGAAAGATTGCAAACTTTATGATAATAACTACGATATACCAGCGACTTCGTCCACGCTGGACTTGAAATTCATTCAGGCAAAGGGCGGCTTTATCGCTTAAAGTGATCTCTTCCAGGCAACCCCCTAAACTAAGGAAAATATTCAAACAGTGGTGGTGAAGATATTAAATAATATGAAACTTTCCAAAAATAAGTACTTTATATACTATACAAACATAAAACATATCATCTATATATATAAAAATCAATTGCTGTTCGCTAATCTCGCTAAAACTCGAGAACGGCTAGACTGATTTGGCTAATTTTGGTTTTGAATTATTTGTGGAAGTCCAGGGAAGGTATAAAAGGTGAGTAAATACGAAAAAAATGCTTGGAATATAGTAAAAATAACAATTTCGCTTTCCCTTAGAAACTACCTAGTACATGTCAAACGTTTGAAGTTCGTCCCGTAATTTAGAAATCAATTAAATTTAAAAGTCGTTCAGAAACCAAATAAATTTAAAAGTGAAGGTTATTTTTCATTTTTTTGGTTTTGATTGTCAAATGTTTAATGTTCGTACCGTCGTTCAGGAATCAACGTTTTTTATTTATTGATCCTGAGGCGGTACGAAGTTTGCCGGGTCGGTTAGTACTATATATAGGTATAGAATCAGCAGCATTTTTAGACCTGAGAGGACCAAAGATAATTAGTAACCATCAGATTAAAAGACAATATTGATTTAACTTGTCTAATGTTGAGTGGCAGTAAGTTCCATAAGCGGAAATCATTGCGAATAGTATAGTTGGTGCCGGTAGACTTCGACGTACACATCATTATCAAATAGCAGATGTGTTAAAGAAAGGTCAGGTGAAAAACATATCAAATAAACGTGCATGTATGAAGAGATGTATTCAGACATAATACGCCAATTTCGGTTCTGGCTCCAACACCTTTGGCCTTTTGGATAGTTGCCATCGACAACAAACACATTCAAAATACATAAACGTCACATGAACAGTGACACATAAAATGTCACTTTTACGAACTTCAAGTCACTTCATTACCTCATTCTATACGTTCAAAATTTACCAGCGTAACGATTTATTGTAAAAACGAATTAATACGAAAAAAACCGTATCATTTTGGATATCCTCCGTTCCAAAAATTGTTTGTAAGGATCGTCGCTAGTGGAGATTCAGTCTCTGCCTACCCCATGATGAATAGGATTTGTATGTAGGTAGGCATGTATAATAGAAATCGGCCAAGTACGTGTCAATATACACACAGTGAATAATTCTGTAGTAATGACGATCGTTCTCTGTTTTTGTGATTTGGCTAAACTCTGCGGATTTAGCTCATTAGAGCCACACGGTACCCTACTAGAGGCCTCGATGTCCATAGATGGTCAACGGGCGAACGCCGGGTTGTCACTGAGTGGTCCACTCGCCGTACGCGCGTGGACAGCTTGCAAGCGTGGTTATAAGGTGATGGCACGGAGTTGATAAAGGAACGTATTATCTATAGAAACCCATATAAAGAATATTGACTGCCAATATATTTTTAATAATATAATTTACATTCGTAATAATATAAGTGCCTAGAAACAATATAAGGATGTTCACAATTTCAACACCAGGCATAATAATAGACTGATACTGCCATCTTTCAGATTACAAAAAGTATTGTCTTCTTTCTTATGGATTGGTATACGCTTGTTCAATAAAATTCCGAATGAACTGTTGGATCTGCCCTTCATTAAATTTAAGGCTAAATTGAAAAGTACTTTAGAACATGATATTACACTTGTTTAGGTCAATTATTTCGATTGGTCATTTCTTTGATTGGAATGAAGTCAGTCAGTTTTATCCGTGCAGGAACGGAGAAAGAATACTATTTCCTGCGGCCCGGCGGCTTGTCGTAAGAGGCGACTAAACAACCCATAGCCAGGTGGTAGAGTATTTGCTCGACTGGATGGCGACCACCCCTGGTCTAGAGTATGCCGCCATAACAACCTTGTGTTGTGTTCCGGCATTAATGACCAGGTTCCAGTCTCCTTTAAGAGAGCAGCAGCGCATTTGTAGCAACTTTAGTGTTGCAAATGTCCATAGGCGATGGTAACCGCTTTCCACCAAGTGGGCCGTCTGCCTGTCTGCTGAACTCCTGCAATAAAAAAAAAGTCACGCCGACATCTTCCGATCTGTGCCCTTCTAAGGAGGCTCATTGGCCAACGATGTTATGTCGTCACGCAATGACATTGGAAGGACAAAACCGCACCACCGCCCCAATATTTTAATAAATCCAATATCGCCTACCCGATCGCGCGCGCATGAACGACCCGCTCTGCAGCCATATGTGCTAATTTTTAATAATTCAACCGCCACATTTGTGTGTGACAAAAAAGACTATCTAAAACCATCGTGTGCAACAAATTGATCCTCGACCAGACCGCTGCCAGACGTCTCCGGGCTTGCCGAGTTGGGAGAAGTGCAGAAGAATTGACGAATATTTAATTGACAAAACTGCATTTACATAGCTGCTCGCTCCAGCCTTTTATGCTATCTTCTGTATAATGTTTATATTTGGCATAACATTAAGAAATCTATGGAGATTTGTCGCAGTGGGAATTCTTAGTATGTCATTATTGCGACGGTAACAATATTTTTTGTTTGTTACAACTCCATTAATTCTTTGAAAAGTAATATTTTAATATATGTATTAAAAAAACAATTGTTTTGAAAATTTCTTTTTAGCTAGACGTGTTGCTGGGGAGTTTCTTGCCGCTTCTTCTCCTTTGAACAGAGATAACACATTGCGAAGCGGTGTGCATAGAATAGGAAGTAGATTTCAATTATGACTTACATGTATGATTTTCAAAAAGTGTTCTCCAGTGGAATTTATTTTGAATTAAAACTTCTGAATTTAACCGCGTAAGCAGAGGTGGTGCTGATTGTGGTCGAGTCACCACGGGACTCTTCAGCTTGCATAGACCGACATGCACTTGGCCGATTTCTTTAAAATCTTAAAAGAGTAATATTTCAATCCAAATAGCGTCAAGAACTACAGTTTGATTTATGTAACATGACACTGACTAAATGTACAAATCGTGCCAAGCTATAAATTCAACAAGAAAAATCTCAATATCAATTACAGGTTATCACCCGAATAATATCGTAACATCGTTAGCAACTCTACGGACATTGCATATTATCTATGGGTATAATATAAATGTACAGGTCATTATTAGGTAACAAAGTTCAACCGATATTAATTTGAATATATTTTTGAATTAAACTATTACAGAATAAAAATGAAGAATCATATAACACGCGATTACGTCATTCCGTTTTACGTGAATTAATTTTAGTTGCTTTCTTTATTTAAATTTTAATAGTGAAAGTGTTTATGTAACGGGTGTTATAATTCAAATAATCTTTGCCGCCTGATGTTCGAATTTTAAAATAACTATTCTTTCTTGTACTCGTGATACAAACAGTCTATCTATGGTACCATAGACTCAGGATAACGAATAACAGTATATATGGACCTTTTTTTTTAGGAAATCCGTTTGTGGAATTCGCCATCTCTCTCTTTTCTTTCACCATATCCCAATTATTTGGGGTCGGCACAATATGTCTTTTCCTTCCACACTCCTCTACTCTGACATACATCTTCTGTCACACCACATATCATCCTATCATCCTTCACACAATCCATCCATCTTTTTTGTGGTCTACCTCTACATTTGTACCCATCTAGTTTAAAATTCTTTTTGTCACGTGACTTTCATCCCTCCTCATTATATGCCCATACCAACTTAATCTTCTTCCTCTCAATTTTTCAGTCACGGCTGCAACTTTCAAAGATCCCCTTATGTACTCATTTCTCACCTTATCCATTCTAGTAACACCACACATCCATTTCAACTTTCTCATCTCAGCTGAGTGGAGACATTTGTGGTTTATCACTCACCTATCTATCTTTCACCTTACGCTAGCTCTACGGAAAAAGCAAATGCTCGACCAATATCCCATGCCGGGGTGGAGCATAGCCCCCGGCATCATCCCGCACTATCCAGCGTCCGTCGTCCAGGGTCTTCTTCCTCGTTATTTTTAATGAGGAGGTTAGGGCCTCGAGGTTTTACCTCTTTACCCCGGCTGCAACTCAGTGGGCAACTACCCATCGGCAATTGGGTTTGGAGCTGCTGGAGTCTTCTCCGCATGGCGATGACTTCGCAGCAGCTCTCGTTGGCCAATTTGCGGCGTTCGGTGGCCATCTCGGGCTTTAGGTGGCCATCTGTGGATTCTGGTGGCCTGTCAGCAGCTTTGTGGATTTTGCGACCCCACGCCATCGCCCTGATTAGGTGAGCGTATGAGATCACGAGGAGTCTCGCCCCACGGGAGTAGAGATGAGCCCGTGGCTGGCGGTTGGGAATCCTTCCCCAAGGAACCCGCGACCGGTAGACAAAACAAAAGCGTCAAGCGCTTCCATTCTATTTTGATTAAATGCTGCGATACTGTCCCGGGAACGGCAATTTCATGTCAAAAGTGGACGAAGTCGCGGGCTAATTCTAGTTCAGCTATATAAAAAACCGTTTATTAAGTAACAATTAAAACTTATCCACGTATTATTCAATGACTTAGATTACGTAAAACCATTTTATTTTAGTTTTTATGATGGCCAATTGTTGTTGATCACCGATTCTAAACTAACAGTATAATTGGTTAGTTTACTGGCGTTAAAAGTGTTTTGACGAGTTTTTTTACTGTATTAATGGCCGGTTCCTATATTATACTAACCGTTTATTTGCTTTACTATCGGATAAGATTTGACGTGAGCCTCATACAAGTAATGTCAAATGTTTACCCATCGTACTGCTGCTATTGGACGAATCAACGACATTGGATTGGTTGAAAAGCACAGAACTGAGAGATAGAATAAAACATTTAAAGAATAGTAGTAAACAGTTTGGATATAATTCCGGCACAGCAATATGCTGAGTGCAAACCTTGTTTGCTGAAAATGCGGCGTATAAATTCTCAAAATAACAGCCCATAAATGTCCCACTGCTGGGCTCGGGCCTCCCATTACGGCCCGGGCCACCCCGGGCACGGACAGTATACCCGCCAGGCTTGTACAAGGCTTTGCTTATTTGCTTCTTCAAACGCATTTATTAATTTACACGAAACTTCATGAGCGGGCAAACGTCAAAACGGCCTTTATAGCTGGCCGTCGGTTATTTATCTATACTAATATTATAAAGAGGTAAGGTTTGTGAGTTTGTGACGTTGAAGGGGGTAATCTCTGGATCTACTAAACCGATTTTTAAAATTCTTTTACTGTTCGAAAGCTACGTTAACAGGGAGTGTCATAGGCTGTATAACATGACGCTATATACCACGGGAGCGGGCCAGAGCGCGGGTGAAACCGCGCCGGGTCGCTAGTAATCTATAATAAGAGAAAAGATTTGTATTTTTTGTATGTTTGTAACGAATAAACTCAAAAACTACTGGACCAATTTTAAAAATTCTTTCACCATTAGGACGCTACATTATCCCTGAGTAACATAGGCTATATTTTATACTAGAAAAAATTAGGGATCCGTACTAAAACTTCAATAATGTAACCCAAAATGTAAAAAAAAACTAAATGTCCACCGGGACGGCCTGCTACTTTATTATATACATATATTTTGACTAATATATCATAATAGATGGCTACTACCCCTGGTCTAAAGCATGTCGCGATAACCACCTTGAGTTGTGTTCCAGCATTAGTGACCAGGTCCCAGTAACCCTTAAGAGAGCAGCAGCGCATTTGTAGCACCTTTGGTGTTGCAAATGTCCATAGGCGATGGTAACCGCTTTCCATTAAGTGGGCCGTCTGCCTGTCTGCTGAACTCCTGCAATAAAAAGAAATAGAATAATATTCAATTTTAAAAATATACCTACGCCGTTTCTTTGTTCACTCATAAATGGTATCAACAATGGTGGATATATGAATAGATTTGATGAATAAAATGTTCAAGTTTGACTCCATTTTGTTATATTGAAGAGGCATTGATTGCACCACACCTCGATGCTGTGACCTTATAAAAGAGATCGGCTAACAAAGGGCACTATTCTTAGTTACATATGCAGTCGTTTCGCGATAATCCGACGAACTGTTACAACTGCGCTCTTGGATTCATTTAAAAAAAAGAAAAGTACCTATTTATAAAAATATTTCACGTGATGACGGTAGGCGTCCTGAAGAAGATTATGGTGGTATGTATATAAATTACGTGTCACGTTGTTTGTCCGCGATGGACTCCTAAACTACTTGACCGATTTTAATCAAATCTGCACACCTTGTGCAGTTTGATCCGACATGAAAGATAGGATAGCTTACATTTGGACCCGGTAGGTGGCGCTGGAATCGGGTTTGGAATTTTATTTCTTCAGAGCAGAACAACGTCTGCCGGGACAGCTAGTATTGTATATTCTTCAATTATTAGATTAGGCTCCTATAGAGTAAATAAACGAAGTGATAACAATAAGCAATCAATCAATGTCTTTATTTGCAAGAATGTAGTTTATACAGGTGTTATTGCAATTGTAGATGCACAGTACATTCTACCACATAGTGGTTTATAAAATGAATTAAAATTAAATTTACATAAATATTCTAATAAAAAAAAATATGTAAATTTTTGGTAATATATAAGCAACTAATGTCAAGTGAAAAATAACAAACAGATCACTAAGATTTTCCATATAGATAATAAAGACAAGCACTTTTTTTGAGAAATTCGTCTACAGTATAGACACACTCCTTAATAAGCCACTTTTGTAAGACTACAGTGAATTTTATCCGTGCAGGAACGGAGTAACAATACAATTTCCTGCGTTGAGGCGGCTTGTCGTAAGAGGCGACAAAACAACCCACAGCTACTAGGTAGTAGGGTATTTACTCGACTGGATGGCGATCACCCCTGGTCTAGAGTGTGCCGCCATAGCAACCTTGTGTTGTGTTCCGGCATTAGTGACCAGGCTCCAGTCTCCCTTAAGAGAGCAGCAGCGCATTTGTAGCACCTTTGGTGTTGCAAATGGCCATAGGCGATGGTAACCGCTTTCCATCAAGTGAGCCGTCTGCCTGTCTGCTGAACTCCTGCAATAAAAAAATAAAAAATCTTGAAGGTACGTTTATAATATTAGTTGGTAAAGAGTTATAAATAAGAGGAGCCATGTAAACACAGTTCCTTCTTCTTCTCTTCAAAAATTAGTACTAAATAATTAAAGTGAACAAGTTGGCGGTAGGTTAAATAAAAATTATTGACACTTGACATCTTTGTCTTCCGTGATCACGGCTACTGAAGAGTGGCCGAAACGTCGGAATAATAAAAATCAAATTAAATACCGCGCTTAAAACCGTTAAAACGTAGTTTTTTTATGTGTACTAGCCGATAATTCTTAAGAAATTAGTACTTATATTGCGGGTTTTCGCTTATAAATTTTTATAATTATTTGGAATCAACTCGTCATTGGAATAGGGAATATGCATGTAATTTAAAGACTATTTTTTTGTATGATGTCTTTATTGCTGTAGAAATTACATGTTGTTGAATTTCTTTGTTTAATTCCTTTAATTTACAGATTTTAATTAGAAAGAAAGAAAGAAAATATGTTTATTGTCGCAAATGTATGTACACACAGAAAGGAAAATGTGATTAAATAACTATAATACATGTACATTTAAGGCATGAATACATAATTGTAAAAAAGACGGAAAAGCGGGCACCACATTTACGGCAACTAGGCTAGAACCATCCCAGTGGATCTCCCTCCGCTATATAATCGAAAAATAAAAAAATGTACGGAAACTAGCGCCATCGAGTGGTCCATTCCATTTAGTCCACTTAACTTAAGATGGCGCTGTGCAATATCTAATTGAATAAATACATTGCGCTAACGAGATCTTAAGAGCATAAATGAAACAACAAGTTATGGTCATATTTGGTGAATTTCGCAAACTTTTACATGAAGTTTTATGTCAACCGTTTTTTACTTTTGGCATAAATTATAGTGTTATATAATTATAGAATATAAGTTTCGTAAACTAATTTTATTCTGTCTTTCCCTTTATTCCAAATTAGAACAAGTTATAACTTATTAGTACCATCTAGTGGAATTTATAGAAATATCGATTGTAGCTTGTAGCGCCAACTAGTGGTATATATAAGAATATAATACCAATTGTAGCGCCATCTTTCGGACAGGGTATATTATATTTTGATATTTTATTCCAGAGAGGCTCATCTATTTTATATATAGTGTATCTAGGGCTAGAACTCAGCTTTCTGCTGCGACAAGAGAGGACGCGGCGCTGAATTTCAGTTCCAGCCTTTATTAATTAATTTATAATTTAATTTCATCTAATTATAATTTAATTTCATCTAATTATCATTTAATTAATAAATATATTAAAAAATGTGCGGGTTATTTAAAATCGCGAAACGCAACGCCATTTTTGATCAAATGGAAACGTGACGACATCTTTGATTTTGTCTGCGTCAGTTTTGTGCTTTGCCATTTTTTTCTATTTAATGCGGTTCTTTAGACTACCATTTAAACATTTTTTGACCAGCGTTTTCTTTTATATAAATGCACATAATTATGTATACAATAACGATTAGTATGTACAATAAATCTATTTGTAAATGAGGAATCAAATTTAAATTCAACACGTAATATTGACCTTATGATGACCCTCCACAGATATTCAATATTCTGTCTGTCTATCTAGTGCTTAATGAAATACTGCTTATAAATAAAACATACATATTGCACAATCGATGTTTTTATTTAAATCAGTGCCACCCTGTTCCGCGAACATTCGACGGGCACACGCCATAGTTCTTATAGTCCTAGACCCCTAGTACCACTAGCAGTTCGCCTCAACAGCCCGGTACCTTTTCTTCTCATTTTCCACAATAGTCCTAGACTGGCCGGGACTTGTCCTTGTGTGCATTTTTGTATAGTGTAGCCACGGATAATCGCCAGTCAGTGTCACGCCACATTTAGATTAAAGTCAGGGGCCTTTACGTGTTGGCCTTTCCATACAAGCCCTCCAAAGTCCGGGTCATTTTTATAGCCCGTGGTTTAACATAAACTACAGATAAAAATATAGTCCCAAACCACTGTCACTTGCTAGAAACGTTCCAAAAAAGTTGGCAGCGTTTAGCGTCTTGGGTTTTAAGATTCATTCCATATTAAAATATTTCTTTGCCTGTATCACGTAATCATTACGCCTTTTATTAGCGACATATAAAATTCTTTTCACCAGAGGATCTTTTTTCAAAGCATTTCTTATTTCTGTTTCATCTATCAATGTTAGTACTGTTGATAATTCTGTGTTTTTAATAGCTTTCGTTGTAAGTTGGCTGGTTGTACTGTCAGTATATCTGTATTGTTCCAATGAAATAACTGGTTTATCATTTCTTGTCTCAACTTCGTGAAGTAAGTCTTCGAAATCGTTGTTCCTTTTCCTTAATGCGTCCTCTAAGTCTAAAGTGTTGACTAATTTCATTGCTAATTCATTTTGCTTGTCTAATAAGTTTAGTATTTTAGACTCTTTAGCTTCGTTTTCATCTATATTTGTATTGTCTTTGGTTTCGAGGTATTCTTTATTTAAATTGGATTCTGGAATCATGTTATCGTTTTCTCTATCATTTGAATTAAGAATTAGATTTTTATTTTTGAATTTAGGTTCGCTGTCGCTATTTTTATATGCGTCTTCATTATTTAAATTTTGAACATTATATGCATTTGATCTGCGAATGTTTTTATTATTGTTTGTTCCTATTCCATTACCAAAATTGAATTTAGGAATGTAGATTCTATTTTCGAAATTGTACAAATTATCGCTGCTGTTCAAAGCTGGTATTCCCATAGTGAAATGTGATTTTCTTCGCACCATAGAGAATTGGTCTAATCTCGTTGGAACTTTTTCATTCGAGTTTGAAATTAAATGAATTGGGTTCCCAATTACAGCTTTGACGTCTGGAAAGTTTTTTAACAAGTATTTCTTTGTAGAGAAAATAATTTATTTGCTACAAATAAGTGGATCCGTTAAATAGAAAAAAACTTTTTATATCTTAATTAAATTTTATTACGTATAATTAGTATAGTACGTAACGTAAGGTTGTATTTGCGTATAATTTGACCCAGAACCATAGTAGTCTGTTGGGGGTGTCGTGTTTGTATAATGATTTTAAAAAATGACGAAATAATCAGGGGGGCTAATTAGGACCTGTAAATTTAAAAATGTTGAATTTTAGAATTTTTATGTGTATTTGAGTGGGGTCCTTGGATGCTTTAGATTCACAATTGGACTCGACAGGTGGTATTGTGAGCTGATTCCAGGATATTTATTATTTTTACGCCAGGACAACCTCTGTCAGGCCTGCTCGTGGCTTTTAAGATAATGAGATGAGTCGCCCGGGCATTGGAGTCAGACCATGAATATTCCTATAATATTACGTTTTAACGGTTTTCAACTCGATATTTTATTTGATTATTATTCCGACGTTTCGGCCACTTTTCAATAGCATTCCTATTAGTACTTTTTTTTATTGCACGAGTTCAGCAGACAGGCACATGGCCCACCTGATGCAAAGCGGAGACCATCGCCTATGGACATTTGCAACACCAAAGGCGGTACAAAAGCGCAGCTGCTCTCTCAAAGGAGACTGGAAACTGGCCAATAATGCTGGAACACAACTCCAGGTTGTTAAGGGGGCGTTCTCTGGTAGCCATCCAGACTGGTAAATACTCTGACACCTGGCTGTGGGTAGTTTTGTCGCCTCTTATGACAGGCCGTAGGAAATTGTATTCTTCCTCCGTGTCTGCACGGATAAAAGTAGTATTCCATTTAACTTAAGGTACTGAAACACTAGAAATATATAAAAAATACTTACAAATAAATAAAATATATACGACTTTAGTTTTAAATTTAAAATTGAAATGCAGCATTATTTCATAAAGTGATAAATAACATTGATTTATGTTCACATAAAGTATGTTATATAATTATATACTTTCTATAATAACATGAATATGTATGACCGTTTGTTTATATCAAACTGAGTTTTTAACGTGGTTTTGCTCGGTTTCTAATTTCTAAAATTAACTATAAAGACTGTATATAGACGTCCTAGCCGTTTAATATGATTAGTAACCAGCATTTGCACGCTTCTTCGTCCACTTTTGACAGGTATCGTTGATTACAGTTATTTTGCCAGTATTTAAAATCGAAGGGTAAAACATTTTCAACAAGGCAACAGATTTTTTAGTAGAACAATACTGTTACGTGCGAGCGGGGGTACGCACTTAGGTTTGGGAGAAAACACCAGGTCTTTTAACTAAACGCTTTTATTAACTTACACAGCCGGACGTGATTCCTCTCCGCAGGGTTGCCCTACACGCACAACTAACGACGCACTGTCTCGACGATAATATGTCTCACTCACAATACCGTCGCCGATATTGCGTAGACCACCTCCTGCTGCTGTGGTGCTAACGTTAGAATATACCGCGTGTAGCTCGCTTCTGGATCTCCTTTTCAACTACGCTACACTCCTCCTCGACTGAATTGCCTACTAAACTATTCACTAAATTCACCACTAAATTCGTCACTGTCTTCTATTAAACTTCTCTTCCGATATTTTCGTATCGCACTTGTCGCTTCGCTGTCTTGAAGTGAACTTCCCGGTAGGCGCGCCTTACGCTGCTTATATATCCGGAAGAATCTTCTGGTACCCATAATTTACCCATATTCCTTATTTACTAGCTATCCCTTTCTAAACATCTATCTATCTCTGTCTTTTCCTTCCTATGAACAAACACTTCCTACGTTGAACAAAAATTTTAGAATAGAAGATGAACCGAAGTCTTATCTCGTACCTTCACCTGTCGCATAGCCACAACGTATCGATCCGTACCGTACCGCATCGCATCGCATCACAACAAATCACACCGCACCGCATCGCATCCCATCGCCTGATCGTCGTGTGCTTCGGTTCCTTGCCGTCACAGAGAGAGACCCTGCAGCGTGTAACTTCCAGTTTGTGCTAAATACACGTCATCTATTATCTGCCATTCGTCTATTCTTGCCTTCTGGGCGTGCCACCGAACCCCCGCAAACAAATATACGTTTCACATACTAAATAAAAAGTTACTATAAGATCAGGTAATAATATTGAAGCCAATGACGTTGGCCACGTGAAAACATTTACAAGATTATTAATAAAAATACAAGACGCAAAAAAATATTAACAATAAGTAAAAAAATAAGGATATAAAAATTATTCATAGAACATATAACAGAAAAAGATAAATGCAAGATTATTCTTAATGACAAGAGATGTAACAAAGGTAGAAAATAAAAAATAAAAAGTTATTCCAGCTCGAGTGTATGTATGTGTGTGTGTATGTATATCAAAGTCAGTTAATACAAGCAAATTGGATCTGTTTTTTTTTTTTGCTATTTATTCATTTGCCTTATTATGACACTTGTAACAGCTCAGAAGGGTTTAGGGCAAAAAAAACAACTTGTTATTAAAGTTTTAATAATTCGACCGTACAATTCAAAACAGTAAGCACATTGCGCTGATGAACATTTCTTCACACATGTTTTTCTAAAATTCTATCACACTTTTCCGCCAGCTATTTTGCGGTTTAGGAAACCTAAGTATTCTCTTTGTGATTGGCAAACCGACAGTAGATTGAAATCATTGATAAACTATTTTAATAAAGAAAGATTATAAGTGACAAGGAATTTGTTACATTACGGTTTGATGGGTTTGGCTATCCGTGCAGGAACGGAGAAAGAATACAATTTCCTGCGGCCGGGCGGCCTGTCGTAAGAGGCGACTTAACAACCCACAGCCAGGTGGTAGGGCATTTGCCCGACTGGATGGCTACCACCCCTGGTCTAAAGTATGTCGCCATAACAACCTTGAGTTGTGTTCCGGCATTAGTGACCAGGTTCCAGTCTCCCTTAAGAGAGCAGCAGCGCATTTGTAGCAACTTTGGTGTTGCAAATGTCCATAGGCGATGGTAAACGCTTTCCATCAAGGAGGCCGTCTGCCTGTCTGCTGATCTCCTGCAATAAAAAAAAATTGATAAATTTTGATTATATTTTTAAAAGACATTGTTATAAATTACCATATTTAAATTATCTTTATAAATAAATCGAACACGTTAAGAAAAATCTAGCGGTTCTGCCACCATGAAGCTAAAATGTAGCCAGCTTTCTATGGTTGCAATTGTCTACAGTCAATTATCAGACTTTGAGTTATAATCCACATAATTACCACATAATATTTGAAATAATTACTGTTACATATAATTATGATAAATTATCGAAAATGACTCCATATGAAATTGACGTTAAAAACTGAATAAATTAAATATAGCAAAATTACTATTTAATTAAGGAAATAGCTGAATGCATCGTTCAGAAATAAACGTTTGAAAATATATCTATACTGTTCGGAAATAAAGGAGTACTAACAAAACAATTATAAACATTAAAAAACACTGCTAAGTAAAGTAATTAAATTGAATGTAATATTATGTTTACGCCATTTATAGTATTTAATTAATATTAAAAGTAAAATCCTGATTTTATAAATTCAATATGTGCAATTGTGGCAGTATAATAAATAAACCGTCGCCTCATTGTTTATTTTAAATAATATTGCTTGAGTGCATGGCGTGTAATTGTCCATCCCTTTCTTTCCTTCATAATTTCCTATATTTGAGCCAAATATACCTTGCTCACTGGGTGAGAAGAAATCGACGGAAAGAAAGGAGGTAGTCTTATTGTGCTCTGTTCGTAACTTGAAATAAAGTGAAATAATTATTACAAAATACTTTAAGATCAGACAGATAAGACCACCCCTGGTCTAAAGTATGTTGCGATAATAACCTTGAGTTGTGTTCCGGCATTAGTGACCAGGTTCCAGTCTCCCTTAAGAGAGCAGCAGCGCATTTGTAGCAACTTTGGTGTTGCAAATGTCCATAGTCGATGGTAACCGCTTTCCATCAAGTGGGCCGTCTGCCTGTCTGCTGATCTCCAGCAATAAAAAAAAAGAAAAATTGTGTAATGCTACAAATATTCTAAATATTTATCAAACTTAATAATAGTGGCCAGAAGATATAATAACATAGAAGAACTGTGTGGTATAACCACTTGCAGGAGATCCGGTGAGTTCCCTTTGTGTCCTTCCAATTTCGATACACTGATTGTGCCCAAAATTTTGTTTAATAAAATTGAACCAAAGCGTATAAACCTTACCATCGATTGAATTTTGACATTTGGTACAAGATGTCCACCACAGTAGTCATGAGAACCATAGTGTATATTAATATGACATAGACAATCGTCATATATAATATTTTTAGTCAATTTATCAGATACATACATACATACATACATAACTTCACGCCAGTTCCCTTGCGGGGTAGGCACGAACAACAATTTATCAGATGGTTCGATTTATAATTAAATTACCATTTTCTACCGGTTAGTTAATTTTATAAGTCCACTAAATTATCGTCTAGATAATTGAGTGCATCAGTAACTAATTATTATAATTGTTTTTATTATCCTGGCAACACTATGATGTAATTGCTATTTTTAGCAATGATGCAATATTATTGTTTTGGAGGGTAGTATTTTCGTATAAAAGGTGTAATGGCGTGTAGACGGCGTTGATTGCTTACTGTGCTGTGTGAATAGTCACATCAAAGGCTGAACAATAAAGGGGAAACCCTGCCCAAATAGTTAATATTTGGTACTTTCTTACCCAAATCTCTGCAAGGCTTTTACACATTACTTGTATGCAGCTCACGACAAATTTTAACCGATACAATCGGCCATTTCCTTAATTGAATAATAATGTTATATTTTTATTTATTCGGTGATTAGGCCTGTTTTGTATAGCGTAAGTAGTTCTCTATAATTAACATAATTTTATGTAATAATATTTATCTCTAATATGTGATAATTGTGTACAGATTATAATTCAAAATCTCTCAATTGTATATAGACGGTATTCATTACATTTTTTTTATTTTTTTATTGCAGGAGCTCAGCAGCCAGACAGACGGCCCACTTGATGGAAAGCTGTTACCAGCTCCTATAGACATTTGCAACACTTTAGGTGCTACAAATGCGCTGCTGCTCTCTTAAGGGAGACTAAAACCTGATCACAAATGCCGAAACACAATTCATGGTTGTTACGGCGACATACTTTAGACTAGGGGTGGTAGCCATCTAGTCGGGCAAATGCCCTACCACCTGGCTGTGGGTTGTTAAATCGCCTCTTACGACAGGCCGTCCGGCCGCAGGAAACTTGTATTCTTTCTCCGTTCCTGCACGGATAAAATTATTATTCTCATGTTGGCAGACGCGATAGATTTATACTGTGTTCGGTTTATTTTTTAATAATATATAATACTTTAAATATAATATTTTATATAATATCTTATATAAAATATTATCTAAAATTTACAAATAATAATTAAATGCTTTTCATTCATAACCCTTTAATGAAAATAGTTTATCAATGACTTCAATCCGCTATCGGTTGTACCAATTTGCTAAGTTCCATATACTGTAAAATTGTTGGAGGGATGGCGACGTGTTCTAAGAATGCTTGTCGAGTAAAAAGTTAGCGGATAACATGTATGTAAGCCGTAAGGTTTTCTGATTATAAATATTGTGACCAGTTGCTGTTCTTTTATTACCATAACCCTTCTGAATTTTTGCAAGTATTACAGTAAGCTATACGAACCGGCCATAAGAGTCATTCCTAAATTAAGCATATTACACGAGGAAGCTAATATGAAATAAAAATCACGTTTTTACTACACGAGGAACTTTTTTTTATGTGCAAAGTATCAAGGCTATATAACTATAAGCGACATATTGCGAATGTGAATTAATGAACATATGCATGATGCATTCAAATAAATCAATTAATTTATTCAGAATGTCTAAGAATATCTTTGTTCTCAGATATTGTTGCGAGTTGCAGGACTCGAATTAAAATACCGTTGGAATTATTATAGAGTTTATTAGAACTATACAAACACGCGCAAAGTCCGCCACTAAATAGATTACCGAATGTACACACGTCTTGCTTCGCTTGTGATTATCGCTCCACTGCCTCGTCCATCAATCGAGGCATTGCTTTATACTGCACGGATGCAAAATGTCTGCTCGGCCGCGTTACCGAATTTCTTAGAATCACACCTGGCCAATGACTGCCATAAAAGATTACAATACACAATGGGCTGTTTTTCTAATCGCAAATTTTAAACACAAAGTAAACAAAAGAAGTCCAAATGCCGGAAAGGTAATAAAATATGTTTCTACAGGGCTGCAGGAGTGAATTTGCCTTTGTCGGCACCTCGGTCGTAACAATATGATTACAGTGGAATTTTCCAAAAAAACCTGAACAGTATTTGTTGAGTAGCTGTACCAGCATTAGGCTGATGTTAGACGGATCAACTAAATTGAAAGAAAAGAGAAAATGAGAATATTTGTATCTAAATTATGTCACCTATTCCGCATCGAACTAAAAAAGAATCATGTAAATCGGATCATAAATCTCAGAGTAATCGGTGAACATACATAAAAAAAAGATTCCGACGAATTGATAACCTCCTCCTTTTTTTGAAGTCGGTTAAATAAAACCGTGTGTAACGACTGTATGGGATTCCTCGTTATGTGTAGAGTGCCAAGTACCTATTCAATTTATTTTAATTGCTTACATGAACTTCGTTCTTTATTAATATTGAAAGATTAATGCGATATGATACCAGTCATTAATAAAGACTTGTTAATTCAGAGAAGGAATTGTATTTTAGGGCTCTGTAGGCATCTTGGAGAAAACGGAAACCTGTCCATCTGTCTTTATATACATACATATTGTCACGCCTGTTTCCAATAGGGGTGTAGGCATTTGTGATGAATTTCTACTTGCTATTATCTTAACGCGATCTTCCCTTTGCGCTATGACATGGGGTTCTTTAATAAGGGCGTTATAAAATTTCTTAGACGTCGGCGACACCCCTGGTGTTGCAAACGTCCATAGGCGACGGTAACCACTTTTCATCAGGTGGGCAATCTGCCTGTTTGCCTGCTTCAGGCTATAAAAAAACATGCATGTTTCAGTTCATCTACTTTCATTAGTTTTACTACTTTTTAAGGTATAAAATAGTAGATATTGAGTTCCATAGTTTAAAAGATATAAAGGCGTATAATAAACTTAATGTAAAACGATAAAACGGCAGACATGAGAGTGTAAAAGAATATATTGTTACAAGTTGGGCCACCTGCATACCTATTGTTACATACCGACAAAGAAATGCTGCGCACCTTGTTTATTACCCCTCCCGCATTCGGAGTTCTTTTGTTTACTTCGCATTTAAAATTTGCAATTAGACAATAGCCTATTGTTATTGTTTTCGACTTTGTTGGCCGTTCGCAGGAATAGATAACCAGGTGTGCAAATTACTATTTTTCGGATACTCAGTGCGCGCGGTCGATTATTTTTTGTACTGTGTAGTTAGTATAAAACAATGCCCGAACGGAGGGGTGGGGCAGTCAAGCGACGACTACGATACGAGTAAGACGTGTGTAGTACTCTCGATTAGCGACATAGTGACGGACTTTGCGCGTGTTGAATTGCATTGAATCGTGCAGTGTGAACTGGTTGCATCCAGCTTTATTTGTACCTGTTTTATAAGTGTTCGTACAGTTCTAATAAACTCTATAGCAATTCCAACGGCATATAGATATAGGCCAGCCCTTTGGTTACGCGAGACTTCTTTCAATCGCCTTGAAAGGTCTCGATAAAGTTGATAAGCCCCACGTCCCCATGGCCCCAAAGTCTCAACCCTGTGTAATTAATATTTTTTTCTTTGCAGGTAGTTAGGGGCGTTCACATTGAACCTGCTCATATAGTTAAGAAGAGAAGCATAGACCAACCTTTAAGAATAAGTATATTTTACGATCATTCCGTTTATAGGTAAGTTGTTTATTTGTTTATTTTCTAGGCTACCTACACTATCCCGTTCTAGATTTCTCTCATACATATTATTATGAATTATTTTTAGTGGAAACTTAGTTGATAAATATGTAGTGGAACACTTACAAGCCAATAGATGGCGCTGTCCAATAATTGAGGTCGCAAACGTTTCCCGACACGTGTAAAGAACATATACAAATTTCCGACAGAAATAGATGGGCCTAGGTTTGCGAGGAACAACCAAAGAGTACATTGGGAACAACAATAGCCTCGCTGGAAGATCTTCCTTTGAGACGGAGGAGCATTCCATCTCGCTCCTCCACCCTATACGGGGCGCTCTCCTCAGTACAAACCTTCACCTCACCCTCGACCCTCGACTAACGAACACGCAACCTTCACTATTAATCAAAGTAATTAAATAAATAGATACTAAGAAACTAAACTAAATTATAAATAAGAACTATGATAAAAACTAAAACAATAACATAAATAAAACTAATTATAAATGAATATCAACTAAAATTGAACTACAATATAAAAATAACTAGACTAACAAAATAACAAACTATAAGTAAAAAATAGACTCCAGGTCGCTGTCGGCGGGGAGAGTGCCCAAAATGCCGGCAGCATTTCCACTTCCAAGAAACTTAAAATTATCTATATGTAACTAGTCTTGCCATAAATGTATGACGTGCTCGTGGCAAATATGTAGCGCCCTTTGCTGTGCGTCGAGTGATAAGCTAATGTTTATGCACCAGAACAACTTCAAACCGCTCCCGGGATAGTTCCCGCGGGATTCCCAGGATAAAAGGAGTGCTGTTTTTAAGACTTAAGAATTTGCTGTCGATCAGCGAAAACCGCATCTCAATCGGCCCAGTACTTTTTACGTGAATCCCAAACAAGCAGACAAATAGACGATAATAAATAATAATCGACAGACAATCACACACATTGTTATGGGTAATATACAACGGGACCACTCCGGGGCCGATCCCAGACACCCAGACTATGGTAAATAACGAAGGAAATTTGTTTCCGAAATTTACATACATAACTTCACGCCAGTTCCCTTGCGGGGTAGGCACGAGCAACAGAGCGCCATTCAGGCTTATTCTTACACACCTCACTTGCTTCTTTGACATTCATAGCTCTTGTCATGCACGCTCGTCTGTTCTTAACGCTCCTGACATCACCTTCTGCTAGTACAAGATCAATTTGATCATGGAAGGTGTGTCCGAAATTTACCATACCAGGAATCGAACCCGGAGCTTGGCCCGCTCAACCACAGAGGCCGTAAAGACAAGAAATCTAAAAAAAATTACACTGTGTTCTGCATCGTTTATATAGTCTATTCCAGTTGTTTTTTTTAATAGCTGCAATTTACAGACACGGCATGTCTAGAATTCTGTATGTACGATGCGTTCCTGTCAGACTAATTACGACGTTACACATGTAAGTCCATCCTATGTACGCAATTAATTTTTCTTACATAAGCCGTCTCTAATTAGTATTCTCTCTACGGACATGAATAATAAACGTTGTGCTCGCTCTGAAAGATGATACAACCAACATTATCGAGTAATATATGCGGTAAATTTATAAACAAGATAGGTATTTTAAAATCAATTTTGAACGTGTCGCCCGAGACGGAACTAATGACATTTTCTACGCATATATTACCTTAGTATGTAATTAAAATAAATTCGACTGTGAGAATTTTTGTTTTCCTGTGTCGGTCTAACAAGTGATTGATATTTGAGGGTTTCGTTGTCATTCTGGCGTTTTTATCTATTTTTTTTTTAGGTTTATGGCTTGGCAGCCTAGGCCTTTAAGCCAGATCTTAGATTACAATATAGTTTCTTCATTTTCTTAAGCCTATGTATAGCTTAGCTTCAGCTGTAGGTTATCAACTGATGCCATTTAACATAGTTCTTGTGACAACTCGAAAGGCCATATTTTTTATTAATTTATTCATTAAAAAAAACCAACAGCGCATATTAATAATACAAACAAACAAAAAATACTTTTAATTTAGGGCTAATAACAGGTTTTTCTATCGAGTTAAATTGTGATCAAACTAAAGTGTATAAATGCAATAAGTGAAATAAGTATATACTTACACACACATACATACATACATACATTGACTTGACTATACATTTGATTGATTTGACTATACAGTTCACATTTCTCACAGAAACACATAATTACTACTCAAAAACTATCAATATCCACTACTTTTCATTTTAGAGTAATTATACACATTTTCAGAAAATAAAACTGCACAGCACCACATCTCTTTTCAGTTCCCGACAAAATCTGCCATCTTTATCTACGTCGGAGGGAACCTTAGGCCATCGCTAAAAAGACGGAGTCTTGGACTCTCGGAATGAAGTCGGCTGAAGGATGCCGATCGCAACGCAGTGTGTTACAAGAACTCAGTATTCAATCGAATTAAATTATAATAGCATGATTGTAACTCCGCTTATTATTATCAAATCAGAAGTAAACACTTGAATGATGATAACAATTCCTTGGCTCTGCTCCTGTTTTAGATACAAATATAGCAAAAAGCGGTGCATTAGGAGGGCTCGCAAAGTTTTCTACCTAGTAATAATTAATTAATTGCCGACTATTTATTTGTGCATATCCAAAAAAATCTGGCGTATTTTTAAACACAACATTCTGTTTACATCGATATTAGTTCTTTAGTTTACGAATAGATGGCGTTAATAGTAACAGGCCAGTTGGTATTACACATGTCTTATTGGTTCTATAACTTGCGACAGATGGCGTTAGGAATACAAATATACAAACAAAATTCTCATTAATTGTCATCCGTGCAGGAACGGAGAAAGAATACAATTTCCTGCGGTGGGGCGGCCTGTCGTAAGAGGCGACAAAAAAACTCACAGCCAGGTGGTAGGGTATTTGCCCGACTGGGATGGCTACCTCCCCTGATCTAGAGTATGCCGCCATAACAACCTTGAGTTGTGTTCCGGCATTAGTGACCAGGTTCCAGTCGCCCTTTAGAGAGCAGCAGCGCATTTGTAGCACCTTTGGTGTTGCAAATGTCCATAGTCGATGGTAACCGCTTTCCATCAAGTGAGCCGTCTGCCTGTCTGCTGAACTCATGCAATAAAAAAAAATTAAAAAAGTACGAAATGATCCGTTGTGTGATGTAGGCACCAGCTCCCTGATCACCGGGAGAGTTGAAAAGTCGTTTTGATGATAAAAGCTCATGCCCTCAGGACCCCAGAGATCGAGCATCTAATAATTAATTATTTTTGTATTTTCTTGTTGCAGGCTAGAACCAGAGAAATTCGTAATGATCAATGTAAGTGACTTTTTTTTATAAGCTTTTATTTAACTTGCAATGTTTGTACGTATCAGGGGCGTAGCTGCCGCGGTATCCGCCGTATCAATGATACCTGCCCCCAGGCTACAGGGGTAGTGTGTGTAAGCAAAAATCTCTAAAATGTTGTCCAAAGTCTTTTCTGGATTACTAACACTTTTGAGAACAACTGCTGGGCCAACAGAAACGGCTATCAGACTTCTCATTATTATCTATAGAAGCAGACAATCTAGAAAAACTCAAATCGTCTTCAAGTATAGACGATTTGATAAATAAGTTTGCCGATAAAAATAGCGGATAAATTTGACCACCCACTGATTTTTGGTCCTTCATTCAAATTCAAAAGTTTTTATTCAAAATAAGTTCCACTGGAGAACACTTTTTGAAGGTCATACATGTAAGTTAAAATTTAATTTTTACTTCCTATTCTATGTACACCGCTTCGCAACGTGTTAATGCTGTTGAGGAGAAGAAGCGGCAAGAAACTCCCCAGCAACAAGTCTAGCTAAATATTGTTTTTCCGTATATTTCATATTCTATTTATATCTCAAATCCTTTTTTTTATAAGTTTTGTACAGAAGTATGTTACAGAATTACTTTACATTAGGAGGACTAAATTAGTGCTAGTCATTAATTATTAACATATAGACATTAGGTAAAAATATTACTAATAACATTATTGTCTGTATTTATCTGTGTATATCTATTGGACTGTGTTGTCTTGAAATAAATAAATTATTATTATTATTTTCTATTCTAATATCTCCATTGTATCTCAATTTCAGAATACAATATTGCCAGAAGCAGTGAAGTTCTGGGAGCGGGCGTTGAAAGTCAGAAAGACTGGTGGACCGATCAAACTAAGTAGGTAAGTCTTGAACGGCTATTGTCTTTTTTATATTAATGGAGTAAAGCAAACAGTTTGATGCTAAATTAGTTAGTTTAAATTCATATTGAAAAGCTACTAAAAATGTTAAACATTTGTTGCGTCGTTTCGTCCTGTTCACGAGGCTAGGCAAAGTAGCAAGAGTACTGTGTCGAATGGAACGCGCGATTCAAATATAATGACAGTTCAGACCGTTACTGGGATTCCCCGTCTTCAAAACATCTGTGTTGTTTCAATACACGTATTTAGCTTATCGCGGTTTTTGAAGTGAAACTTCTATATAGACGGGGTCTTAGGATTTTTCTGTCACGAAAAAGCGTTACGGCCGCAGACGTGGTGAGAGGTGGCATAATGTTAGAGCAGACTATCGATGTTTTTATCGGTTCCGGATCGAATTCAGTATTTTATTTTTATTTTTATTGCAGGAGTTCAGCAGACAGGTAAACGGCCCACTTGATGGAAAGTGGTTACCATCACCTAAGGACATTTGCAACACCAAAGGTGCTACAAATGCGCTGCTGCTCTCTTAAGGGAGACTGGAACGTGGTCACTAATGCCGGAACACAACTGAAGGTTGTTATGTTATATACTCTAGACCAGGGGTGGTAGCCATCCAGTCGGACAAATACCCTACCACCTGGCTGTGGGTTGTTTTGTCGCCGATTACGACAGGCTGCCCGGCCGCAAAAAATTGTATTCTTTCTCCGTTCCTGCACGGATAGCTTATATAAAATGTAAGCTATGTGTGCAGGAACGGAGAAACGGATAGCGTATATATTCTTATGTAAACTATACAATAACAAAATTTATTGCAACAACTATTGATGTAACCTTTTTTTGTCAACTCTACTGACCATCGACGCGTGACATCATGAGACTATCTGCAAACTGCGCACGGGCAATAGATCTAAATGTAAATAAAAACATTTGATTTTGATTTTCAAGTATTTTATTGCGTACTGTATTGATGATTTTATTTGACATTGTACATATATCAAATTAATATTTTAAATATACACTGATTGAGGAAAGGTTATCCAATCACCATATAAAAGTTAATCATGTTGGGTCACTGAACTGATACACCAAATACGTACCGAAATGACAATGATGAGATGATAACATAGTTATTTATGATACTAGTGCGGTAAGTTGGTTTTTACAAACGTGTAGACGGATGTACCATACCATAGTCACGAGTTTATGAAAGCCAACAACCGCACGTGTGTCCATGCAACGTTTTTCAACTCATTTGCATGTAAACAGTACAATACGTAGCGAAACAAACATAAATATCAGTCGCAACAATCTAATATGAAAATGGCGGGCATTTGCAAATGGCGCCTGGTGCGCATTGTGAAAATTAGAACTTCATCTTTCGTCTCATCTTCTATATAGTATTAAAGTGAGACAAATGTATTGATCGAAAGCGCTTCCAAAGAGGTTCGATTATTCAGCTTATTTATTCTTGTACTTTGAAACTCCTTGGTGGAATTCTTGTATATTTTTTTATCTATTACCTTTTCTACCGCACATTCCATTGTGTGGTGCGTTGTTTTTAACCTTTGAACAATATATACAGGCTTCGTAAATGCATTCTTTGAGCAAATGTGGTGAAAATAATATTTATTAATATGAGTTTTTAACTGTTAGATTCTTTATTGTAACTTTATAAGTTTTACATTCACGTTCTTAATCGTTACAAAATGTTTCATAAGTGACTGTAATAACTGCATTTTCGTTATTTATCTTTTATTTCCTTGTAAAATGTTCCGAATATTTGTTATTTGTATTTCTATTAGTTATTTATACACAAAAATCTATACTCGCAGAGAAAGGATTTGTATTTTTGTATGTTTGTAACGAATAAACTCAAAAACTACTGGACCGATATCAAAAATTCTTTCACCATTCGAATGCTATATTATCCCCGATTAATATATAAGCTATATAAAAATTAGGGATCCTTATTAAAACTTCAATAATGTAACCCATTAATCTAAACACTTGGCGCTGGAATCGGATTCTACGATTTTGATGAAATTTTATGTGTGTTTGAGTGAAGTCTCGGGGTGTTTAGATATGTATTTTTTCTATATTAAAAATTTACATCATAAATACAAATAAGGCACCACTTAAAGCTATAAGGTTTGCGTGTGATGCAACGCACCCTCGCAATTTCAAATTTTAGGAAATAATAAATAAATAAAAACTTGTACATCCATTTTCACATGTAACTAGTCACATCGTATGTGCCTTGCAATTAGATCTGGTAGGTGGCGCTGGAATCGGATTCTAGATTTTTATTTTTTTCAGGAAAGAACAACGTTTGCCGAGACTGCTAGTATTTTATCCTTTAAACATAAAGTCCTTGAAAATAACAAACAAACAAGCAGATAATAAATTTAAAACAAAGATGGCAGTTTTAGAGACTGCCGATAGAAGTGAAAACTTAGAACTTTTAGTACTAAAATTTGAAATTTCATAATGTTTGAATTAAAACAATATTTCAACAATGCACAGTGTATACACATTGAACTTTTCAATAAATTCACTTATAAGATATACACAGCACTAATGTTGCACAATACGTCAGCTGTGTAGCTACAGATATACTGCTATAAGCATGTCGGCGACGCGAACGGACGAGATTTCACCCATCCAAAAAGCGTCTAACGCGCACAGGACACGGTTGCTGCGCATGCGCCAATCAAGAGCATGTCGGTGACGCCAACCCATAAGTTTTTCCCCTACTAAAAAATGCCCAACGCTGCTAAAGAAGTTTTCACTTTAAAAGTCACATATGATACCTTTTTGAACAATTGAGTTCGTTGTATTTCTTTAAAGTTCACAATGCCTCATTTCCGTAAGATTGTAGGACGTAAATGAATCATCTATTATCCGCTTTGCATTAGTTATCAATTGACATAGACGACTTTATCGTCGCTGAACGGCAACTCGTATGCTATAAGCTTGTTGCAGTTCGGACAGTAGTGGTTCTTGTTTTTCATGCAGCTCGTTGTGTATATCAGGAACACGATGGGCAGTAAGCTGAAAAATAATTATATAATAACATTAAAGTGGGAGTGATTTATGTTGAACGCATGATTTGTTGAACGTCAGGCGATGTTTCTGAACGAGTCCACAGTGTGAAAGAGATGACGAGTGAAAGAAGAGAAGAGAAAACAAATGGACGACGTACGCACGACACAGCATATTCTCTGAATTCATTATTTTAAATATTTTACGGTGTTAATATTAAATTTACGAAAATAAACGCACGCGTATCACTGCTAACCATAAACTCAAAAGATAAAAAGTAGATTAGATTTAAAGTCTAAATATTTGCTGTTGATCAATGAAAATCTCATCGAAATCGGCCCAGTAGTATTTCCGTAAATCCCGTACAAACAGACATAAAATATAAAAAAAATCATCGTGTTCTCCATCGGTTATGTAGTCTATTCAAGTTGTTTTTTTTTAAATAGTTTAAAAGTATAGACACGGCATTTTTAGAATTTTATAGATAGAAAAATTACATACGACTGACCACGAAGGGACCAATGCCAGTAATTTCCAGGTCAAAAAAGTCAATGAAAGTTCGTTACGTAACCGGATATCGAACTAGGGTCATCTGTGTTGTTTTTTGAATATTATGAAAATACTTACCATACTACTAAACATACTAAAGACGCTATGACTGCGATTGATCCTACTTCCCTGATTACCAGAGTGTGGACTCTCATCCCGCAGTGGTGGCAGTTCAGATACTTACGGTCCATGTTTGGCATCCCGATTGGAATTTGATGGTCGACTGAAAAAGATTATCATTTTAAATAGACGTAATTTTTTAATAATGCATACCAATATTAAAAAAAATAATCAAACTTCATTCATTTACATTATTATATAATATCTACAGGTGTCTGTATTGTACTATGTATGTAACCTTTTTCTCTAATGAAACGAAACAAATTTAATTGTTTGTAATTTTGCTTGTTATTACTCCCGGTGCTCCCTGTATTTTCCGTCTTAGTCTGTTATATCTATTTAATACAGCACGACCTGCTATGTCTTCTTTAACTAGATAACTAGTTTTTGTATCTTATTAATTGATATCAAGCTTTGTTGTTATTGTCGTTGTCTTAAAAACGTCCAAGAAGTCGTATTCTTTTACTCGTGTTTATGAATAAAAGAGGTCCAAAAAACTTACCCTGTGGTGACCCTTGAGGAAGGGCGCTATTATTTTGACCAGTATGAGTTATGACTTGTGTTCTAGGAGGTGGTGTGGTTGTAACTGGCTGCGGTGTAGGTGGCTCTGTCGGTGGGATTGGAGTCGATACTTTATCAATTTCAGTATACGCTGGGGGAGGTTCAGGAAACGATGATACGGGTATTGGGGAGATGGAAAAGTCTTCTACGGGTGTTCGGCCATAGATTTGCGTCTCCTTTGATAAGATAGGTGGTAAATTTGTTGAGTTAACTGATGGTATACTTGATGTATTGCTTGATGGACCTGAAACCGAAACAAAATATGATGTCTAGTTTGTTTGTTTAATAACTTTATGTTTGGTCTCAAAACAAGAAGAATAAGTACCTATACTTTTGATTGATACGACAAAATGCTAATTAGAATTCTAGCAACATTCCGAATGTAGTTACCATTATTTGTTTTTTATTGGCCTAGCAAACTGAAAGCAATGTTGAGCCGAGTGGCGTTAGCTTCGTCGATTTTCTTTCTATCTGCTTAATTTTTGAGAGGCTATGATTCTTAATATGTCTTAAATTGGGGCACCCTTTCAAAAATGTTGTAAGATGTGCATAATAAAATACTTTCAAAATTTTCTTGAGGTATTTGGTAGGTCTTATTCACACGTAACTTCTTCTCCACAGACAGTAAAACGATAACTGAAATCATTTGTTTGTTAAATTTTCTTAGTTTTAATACGTCTAAAAATGTAGAAGATAAGACACGACTAGGCTTAGATTAGCGTGAACGTGATCGAAATGTGCTCAGATAAATAAAAGGAATGTAAGTAGCGTACTTAATATGATTAAAATATGACATAGTGTCACAACCATAACATGCTGACGATGAGGCCGATAATGGTTTCGAAGCAGACAGTGCGAATGTAAACGGGATTATGCACCTAGATAATAGTCTTTTTTCCTGAAATACTCAGCATGTAGATGTTTATGGAACAATTAATATAAGCAAAGCAAAATGGTATGCATACATCATCAGCTTGACGATGTTTTAGTGTAATACATACAGTGACTAAATCTGGAATCAAGCTACCACGTGCCTAGCATTTTCGCACCACTCGTTTACAAGCAAAGGATACTGATTGTATTTATACATGATTCTTTATTTTACTTACAATTATAGCTGGAAGTGCCGGGAGCGTTGAAGTTGAGTATATTAGGCCTGACTGGTCTATTAGGTAGTCCTCTGTGGCTACGAACACTGCTCACATCAGACGCAGTGTCAGACCCCTCCGCTTTGGATCTATCCATAGTATCTATCCTCCGGTCCTCGAAGGGGTCGTAGTATATCGTCTCCTGGAATATGATGTGTAATGATTTATAAACTCATGATTATAAATTTCGTTTCTTAAAACACAATCCAGTTTAAAAAACCAATCGCGTTATGCTGTCTGTCCACGATGACATGGCGATGACGCGTGCTATTCACCTTGTTCCGTTCTGCGTCTGCACTGCGCTCCACCGACACTGATATGAGCATAACTAATAGTGGTGGCGTTCCTACTTGACACTTTTGGTTATATTTTGGCGAATTAAAAAAAAACTATAAATTATAAACTGTCTATTATTCTGATATATAAGCTGTATAACTGTAAAATTTCATCATAAACCGTTCAAAAAAAGTAAAGGTAGGGTTGGTAAAGACTACCAAACATGCATACTCATAATGAACAGTCTCGTTTATAATTTATTAATTTTTAAGGTATGTTCAAAATTAATTACTTGAACAAATTCTGGTTCATTGTTTTCTGCTTCTTCTTCTCTGCTCTGAGCTACGTCACTGCCGCTGCTCTCTGGCATGTCTATGTAAACTACAGGGGTTTCGTCTATCTCCTTCTTTGCTGGTAGCGATAGTCTCGGTTCAGCTGCTGAAGGTGTATGAGTTTCGGCTTCCTGAAAGATTTCATAAAATAAAATAATATCAACCCATAAATAACCCCTTACTGGGCTCGGGCCTCCCCTTTATAAGGAGGGAACGGGCAGTATACCCTCAACATTTGTCCAAGCCTTGGTGGGTTTATCACATCGAGGGTTTATGACATCGACTATTTCGATGTCCAGGTCTTAGCACGATGTTTTCCTTCACCGTCAACATGTTATAATTGGAATAAATATGCACAGTAGGTTAGAAAACTGTCGAAGTAGTGTATCCTTCCCAGCCAAGAATCGGAACCACGTCTCTTTTGTACATTAGCTAAGTCAATGTCAATTGATGCATGTTGGTTCCGTAGAGGTGATCAAAGTATATTGTCCTTCGTTGTAGTGGAACACTTACAAGCCAATAGATGGCACTGTACAATAATTCAGGTCGCAAACGATTCCCGAAAAAATATATACAAATTTCCAATCATAATAGATATGCCTAGACCTGCGAGGAACAACAATAGCCTCGCTGAAAGATCTTTCTTCGAGACGGAGGAGCATTCCATTTCGCTCCTCCACCCTATACTGAGCACTCTCTTCATCGTCGTTTGGCTACAGAACAGAAGTATGGCGTCCTTGGGCTGCATTCCATTCCTACGAACTCACGTCGGTTCCACTAAGTCATTGTTAGAAGGTGAGCGTAGCGTCGCTTTCGAGAAAGGGGCGACCGCTTGCTGCGCTTCATTTCGAACTCCGTGAACCTTGGCAGGGTCCCTAATATCTTACCTCAACAACGGCACTTGTCCCAGGCCTATCTTCAGGGACATTTATGTACACGACGGGTTGTTCCGATTTCCTAGCTGGCATGTGGATCTGCTTTCTTGGTAAATTAGTCCATCTTGAAGCTGTTTCTGGGTCGATGGACGGTGCGTCTATCACCGGTGGATTCGTGTAGGGATAGCCTTGATAAGGCCTTTGAGATGAAGTCATATTCTCGGCTCTTCTGTAAGGATATAAAACGATGGAATTAAAAAAAAAATTCTAGTAAAAAAGAAACGGACTTCAATAGTAACTAAACACCAAAAAAAAATATTTTCTACAACATCTTGAAGTCGGTGCCAAGTAGAACTTAAAAAACAACAACAACATTCCAAAATGCACCAACTTCAAGATGTAGATAATATTTATTATGTGCTTTTTAGATGAAACTCTGTTTCGTTAAAAAAAAAATTGCCGATAGCAAGGCAATGAACGGTTAGTAAGATTTTTTATTGCATTAGTTCAGAGCAGACAGGCAGGCGGTCCACCTATGGACATTTGTAACCCCAAAGGTGCTACTAATTTGCTGCCGTTCTCTTAAGAGAGACTAGAACCTGGTCACATTAGTGGCAACTCAGTGGCCGGACCAAAAGTCAAGGTTGTTTAATTATGGCGGTATACTCTAGACTAGGGATGGTAGCCCTGAACCAGAATATATAGAAGATATAGGAACCGGACATGAATCGGTTCATCAGGAGCGCAGGCTTATTCTATTATCGTTTCCTTAGAATTGCAATAATGCCGGCGTCAAAATATTAAGCCACCTGTTATCAACTTGATAATGTTGTGGACTATGACAGATATCGAAAGTTCGGCCGGCTATGATTATCGTGACACAATTAAAACAGCTGTAGCAATAACAACAAGCATGAATAAGGTGAGTGATGATTACGTAAAAGGAATAGTAATCTTTGAAAATTGCACCCGTGACTGATAAATCGAGAGGAAGAAGATCAACGTGCTATGGGCATGTAATGAGGAGGGATGAAAGTCACGTGACGAAAAGAAGATTAAACTGCAAGACTGACGGGTACTTTACCCGTTAGTAATAATTTTCAATTTAAATAAAACTTGAAAGATTTTATCATGATCAAATTGATCGTATACTAGCAGAAGGTGAGATCAGGAGCCTTAAGAACAGACGAGCGTGCATGACAAGAGCTATGAATGTCAAAGAAGCAAGTGAGGTGTGTAAGAATAAGCCTGAATGGCGCTCTGTTGTTGTTGTTCGTGCCTGCCCCGCAAGGGAACTGTCGGGAAGTTATGTATGTATGTTGAAAGATTTCAAATTAATATTTTCTTAAGTTTTCGCGACTTGTATACATAATAAAACTACGTTTTAACGGTTTTAAGCGCGGTAATTTTATTTGATTTTGGTTTTTCCGACGTTTCGTCGGAAAAACCAAAATCAAATAAAATTACCGCGCTTAAAACCGTTAAAACGTAGTTTTATTATTTCAAATTAATTTTAGCTCTATCTATATATACTTAATAAAGGAATTATATTAATAAAAGTTAGAGAAGAATTATATGTGAGTATATTCTCTGAAGTTTCACTTCTACTGCGTGTGAACTGCTTATACACACATTTCTGTTTTTGAAGTGAAACTTCTATATAGACCCTCGTTTATCGGGGTCTTAGGATTTTTCTGTCACGAAAAAGCGTTACGGCCGGCATAAATTTAGACTAGACGTGGTGAGAAGCGGCATAATTTTAGAGTAGACTATGAAGGATGCGTTTTTTGGTTCCGGATCGAATTCAGTTTTTTGTTTGATAAAATAAAATATGTTTGAATAAAAAATGTACCTAACCTAATCAAATCATAATTTGCAGTAAATCTGTGAAAAATCGAAATGTGTGCTGGGACACATAGTAGAAGTGAAACTTCAACGGACAATGTAGTTGTAACGCCGCGAACCGCCGATCCTGGCTTTATATTACCCGTCGCCCGTTCTCAATTAGTGCTTTGTGTCGCCCTATGGTGGGCATCATTAAATTCATCCCCCTCTCATGGCAACAGTCCAGCTGAGGTAAAACTCCTTAGGGAGCTCCCTCGAGCAAGTTGCCTCCCCGGGCTCGAGCGCCTTCGCTTCGCGAAGGCACTCGCCCCAAAAACCCCGGTAAAGTTGTAAGGTCTTCGGACCAACAACATAAAGTCAAGTCCAATAAAAAAAAAATTCAACGGACAAGTGGCAAAACGAATCACAACAAAATTTTAACATGAAGTTTTACGGGCAGGTTTTCAAATTGGACAAGTACATTAACAATCTGCCCGTAAAACTTCAAGTAAAAATTTTGTTGCGATTCGTTTCGCCACTTGTCCGTTGCCATTCGTTATTCCAGTTGACCGTTGAAGTTTCACTTCTACTATGTGTCCCAGCACACATTTCGATTTTTTTTTGCAACGAAACCACAAAACGCACTCATTCGAAAATGCATACCTAATATTTCACAACATTTATATGCGAAAGCATCTAAATCTGTCTGTTCCGCTTTTACTTTGATGCGTTTTGCTGAAATTTGGTATTACTGGTGATGGACATCGATGAAAGTAGCTCTATATTACTTACACTAAAACTTAATTTTGTTATATCTGTAATATTATCAAATAGTAGTTTTTCGTTTCTTAATTTTTTTTTGTTTCTCTTTGTTCGGAATCTCCGCAAGAATTATGGGCCGCTTTCGATGCGGTTTCCGCTGATCAATAGTAAATTCCAGGACTGAAAATGTGATTAAAACCGCTTAAAAATCCGTTGCGTGCGTTTAGGAGGAGTTAACGGGGAGATAGATGCGAAATGCGACTTTGTTTCCTACTATGCAAAAGTTCTTCCTATAATCCGATGAGACTATAAGCAGAATACTGAGCCTAGATCATCAAAATCATTTAAGGTTCCCAGAAGGCTAATTGACTGAGTTTAGTTAAGATTTAGTTTTTTTTTTAATGCTTGAAGTCATCAGACAGGCAGACGGCCCACCTGATGGAAAGCTGTTAGCATCGCCTATGAACATTTGTAACACCAAAGCAATAAATGCGTTGCTGCTCTCTTAAGGGAGACTGGAACCTGGCCACTAATAGTACACAACCCAAGGTTGTTACGGCGGCATACTCTAGATCAGGGGTAGTAGCAATCCAGACGGGTGATTACCCTACCACCTGGCTGTGGGTTGTTTTGTCGCCTCTTACGACAGGCCGCCCCAATGCAGGAAATTGTATACATTCTCCATTCAACTAATCTATTCCGACGATCCTATTTAATCTCATCTTGTCAGTATTTTTTTTTTCACCTTCCAATCTCCTGGGGTTCGGCGCAATATGTCCTTTCCTGAAGATAATTATCGAAATTTCTCGTTGTTTAATATATGTACTAGGAATACGCCAAATGAGTACTTACATTCTCAATATAAGGTGAATTATATATAGCACTTAATTCACAACACTTCACGGTATTAGTCAAATTTTAAATATCACATAATACATTCACAGTATCAAAACTTTTAAGTTTTTTTTAATACAATTTTCACTTCGTTCTTTATACATGTCATTGTTATTTTGTTCAACTATATTCAAATGATAACAGATACTTTTATCTTTGTAGATTAGATTATACGGCTGGGCTGTTTGAAACGATATTTGTGTCCACGTATATCGTAGTCCAATATATATTTAATACTAATGTAAGCCTATCCGTGCAGGAACGGAGAAAGAATACAATTTCCTGCGGCCGGGCGGCCTGTCGTAAGAGGCGACTTAACAACCCACAGCCAGGTGGTAGGGCATTTGCCCGACTGGATGGCTACCACCCATGGTCTAGAGTATGTCGCCATAACAACCTTGAGTGTTGTGTTCCGGCATTAGTGATCAGGTTCCAGTCTCCCTTAAGAGAGCAGCAGCGCATTTGTAGCTACTTTGCTGTTGCAAATGTCCATAGGCGATGGTAACCGCTTTCCATCAAGCGGGCCGTCTGCCTGTCTGCTGATCTCCTGCAATAAAAAAAAAGCCATAGCTGTACTAGAGAAAGCTGTTGCTCGATGCTTCGTCCGCGTAGATTAAAAATACTCATAGTAATAATAATCAAGGAGATCGCTAGAGCTAAGAATCAAGCTCCAGGGGTGGAAGTGATAAATGACATAACGTCAGAAGTAGCTTCGGTGAACCGATGCAGTGAATGGCGAGTTTACACGTGCCGTGAACATTGCGAGGAGCAGACGCCATAGTCCCCATATTCCTAGACCCCTAATATTAACACTCCACCCCAATAGCCGGGTAATTTTTTGTTCTCATTTCCCACAATAGTCTTACATTTACCGGGGCCTGTCCTTGGGTGCATTCTTATATATGATATATATAGACAGGGATAATCGCCGCTCAGTGTCACGCCACATTTAGATTAAATTTGTCAAGGGGCCTCTACGTGTTGGCCTTCCCATGACTCCACGCAATTTTTAATTATTTATTATTAGTAGTAAATAATATTGTTACGAGTTAGCAGGACTCGAATTAAAATGCAGTTAGAATTATTATAGGGTTTATTAGAACTATACAAACACGGATAACACAGGTACAAATATAACCGAACACAACAAATCCAAACGTAATGAAGAAGGTCGTAATTCATAAAACGCGCAAAGTCCGCCACTATTAGATTCCCGAATGTACACACGTCACGCCCGTATCGTAGCTTAACTGACCCCTCTCTCCATCAGGCCGTCGTTTTATAATTCACAAATACAAATGTGGCCGCCCGGCAACGTCGACAAAATCAGCTTGTCATCGTAATCCGCAACACCTGGCTAATGATGCAGGCGCAAGCGGCCGTAAACGAGTACAATAGAACAATAGGCTGTTCTCTACAATAACTAGAAACGTATGCCAATAAATAAGTGAACAAAAGAAGACGATCAAAAAAGGATTACAATTAGTTCAAATGCCGACAGGTAATAAAATGTGCTTTTACAGATCTGTACGTGGAATTTGTCTTTATCGGGGCCTAGGTTGTAACAATCTTATACTAATATATAAAGCTGAAGAGTTTGTTTGTTTGGACGCGCTAATCTCAGGAACTACCGGTCTGATTTGAAAAATTCTTTCAGTTTTAAATAGCCCATTTATTGAGGAAGGCTATAGGCTATATAGGCGAACGACGTCGCGGGCACAGCTAGTATGTTATAAAGGAGAGTGATAATATTAGTATTGCGGCGAAAATGAGTAGGAATATATAAAGTTGATGAAGCAAAACATTTTTAGAATTGCATGCTACATTTGGATAAATGAGGATGACGTTCAGTATATTGCTGTGCCAAAAGTTAATCCCACAAAGCACTGATTTTCAGTGCCCACATCTTTCTTAATCTATAGACATTTCATTGACTATTTCGACGTTTCGAATAAGATTATTAGACCTAGCCATGTCACTGAAAAGCTTCTTGTGCCGCTTCTCTTCAAGCCACAATATGTTATGAAACTTTTATTTTTTTATTGCAGGAGTTCAGCAGACAGACAGACGGCCCACTGGACGGAAAGCGGTTACCATCGCCTATGGACACTTGCAACACCAAAGGTGCTACAAATGCGCGGCTGCTCTCTTAAGTGAGTCTGGAACCTGGTCACTAATGCCGGAACACAACTTGAAGTTGTTATGGCGGCATGCTCTAGACCAGGGGTGGTAGCCATCCAGTCAGGCAAATGCCCTACCACCTGGCGAGCTGTGGTAAATTAGATTAGCTCTCTCTTTTCTTCCACCATATCCCAATTATTTGGGGTCGGCATAATATGTATTTTCCTTCCACACTCCTCTATTCTGACATACATCTTCTGTGACACCATAAATCATGATATCATCCTTAACATAATACATCCATCTCTTTTTTGGTCTACCTTTATATTTGTACCCCTCCATTTTTTTTATTGCAGGAGTTCAGCAGACAGGCAGACGGCCCACTTGATGGAAAGCGGTTACCATCGCCTATGGACACTTGCAACACCAAAGGTGCTACAAATGCGCTGCTGCTCTCTTAAGTGAGTCTGGAACCTGGTCACTAATACCGGAACACAACTCAAAGTTGTTATGGCGGCATGCTCTAGACCAGGGGTGGTAGTCATCCAGTCGCGCAAATGCTATACCACCTGGCTGTGGGTTGTTTAGTCGCCTCTTACGACAGGCCGCCCGGCCGCAGGAAATTGTATTCTTTCTCCGTTCTTGCACGGATAAATATCTTGTAGTTTAATATTATTTTTGTCACGTGACTTTCGTCCCTCCTCATTATATGCCCATACCACTTTAATCTTCTTCCTCTCAATTTTTCAGTCGAGGGTGCAACTTTCAAAGATCCCTTAAGTAAATTAGATTAGGCTCTCATAAAGTAAATTATAATAATAAATAAAAAAAAACATAATTGAAATCAACAAGTTGGGGGTAGGCTAAATAATAAACCCAATATTAGGTACTCATTGACACTTGACATCTTGGTCTTTCGTGATCAGTGGCGTAGCTTGTCTTAGACGGGCCCCGTATCAAAATGTGTTAGGGGCACCAAAGGAGGGGTAAAGGGTAACATTTTTTTTTATAAAAGAACCAAAAAACGCTCGAATTGAATTAAAATAATTATATATAGATTATAAGTTATTCTTAATGTTTCTAGGAGTTAAGTTAGACAAACAATTCAAAAATACACTTTTCTCTCGCCTTTTTTTCGGCAAACTTATTTATCAAAGCATCCATAGCTGTAGACGATTTCAGCTTTTCTAGATTTTCTTTCTATAGCGGACAATAATGACAAAATCTGATAGCCGTTTATGTTGGCCCAGCAGTTATTCTCAAAAATGTTATTAATCTATAAAAGATTAGGGACAATATTTTCTGAATTTTTGCTTACACACTTTTGGGGGCCCCCTACGCCCACTGAAAAGTGGCGGAACTGTTGAAATAAAAATCCAATAAAATTATGCGTACTAGTCGGGAAAACTTTTTTTACGTCTCATAACAATGTTACAGGAAGTGCCCAACACGCCAGGTGTTCGTGCGAAAAGGCAGGTCACATTGCATTAACGCTTGCAACGCGGTAACGATGTGCGGCGAAGTCAAAGTGCCCGAGGAACATCTCAATGTAAGTGGAAGTCAGCAACTCTTTATTAAGCAGCTAGTTCTTCGTAAGCATCGTATTTTGCCGTTTGTTCTTAATGCTACAACATTAGTGCCAACATCATAAGCAAGCACACAAGCGCGAAGCTTCAAAATAGTGCGCAGCTTTAACACAGCGTGCGCGTGCGCACAACGCCTACGATCAAAAACCGAACTACAGTTCGGGACAGTTCGTCTAGAGTTGGGTAAGACATGATTTTAAAATGAGTTTGTAAGAGTAACATGACATATTATATTGAACCAGTACAATGTACCACTTAAAATGAGACGAGGAGATTTGTATGGTTTGTACCGCGGCAGTACATTTGAAGCGATGAGGTGAGCCAGTGAGCGCCATTCCCTCATTTGTGCCGTACAAAACTTCTAGTTCGGAAATGTTCGTTAAGAATCGGATGTGATCGGCGTCGATCACCTCATTTTACTAGCAGTCGTACATGTCACGGTATCCTTCTTTGTCATGTGAATATCCGTAGAGGCGTTATTATACTGCTGTCCTCGTTTCGTCATTCCTTTTACATTTGAGGCGTGAGTAGTAGCGGGACAAAATTTTTGAAGTAGTACATTTTCAAATTTTGAGCCGTATCAGTACAAATGTATTTTGTACGGGACAAATGTACTGGCTCACACGTATACTACTCATCACTAAGTTCGTCACACGCTTTCAACTCGGGTACACGAGATTCGTGGTAGACTCAAAACTTGATTAACCATTGTAAACAACGTATATTACAGTGTGATTAAAATTAAAATTCGCCAGGTCGTAGGGCATTTGCCCGACTGGATGGCTACCACCCCTGATCTAAAGTATGACGCCATAACAACCTTGAGTGTTGTGTTCCGGCATTAGTGACCAGGTTCCAGTCTCCCTTAAGAGAGCACCAGCGCATTTGTAGCACCTTTCGTGTTGCAAATGTCCATTGGCGATGGTAACCGCTTTCCATCAAGTGGGCCGTCTGCCTGTTGGCTGATTTCCTGCAATAAAAAAAAAATAAAAGTGTCTAAGACTGAAGTACTGTTTCATTGCCATCCACGCTGAAGAAGAACATACACCGCTCAACGGTAACACTAACAACATACCAACATTATCCCTTACTAATATATATAATCGCATTAATATTGTTACGAGTGCGGGACTCGAATTAAAAATGCCGTTGGAATTACTATGGAATTTATTAGAATTATACAAACACGTATAATACAGGTACAAATATAACTGAACACAATCAGTTCAAACGTAATGCGCGATTCAATAACACGCGCAAAGTGCCGTTACTATATAGGTTATCGAATGTACACAAGTCTCGCCTTGATCGTGGTTCTCGCTAGACTGACGATCTCTTCATTGGGCTATTGCTTTATAATGCACCGATGCAATATGTCTACCTGGCAAGCGTCGACGCAATTTCCCTGAAAACGTAATCCGCACACCTGCGTAATTATGCCTGCGGACGGCCATAAACGAGAACAATACACAATAAGCTATGTTTTAATTACAAATTTTAAACACAAAGTAAACAAAAGAAGATAGTCATAAAACAGTTTCAATGTTACTAGCTCAAACGCCCGGCGGGTGGTAAATGTGCTTTGTCTACAGGTATGCAACTGGCCCAACTTGTAACAATATGAAAGCGTACAAATTCTCAAAATTTGCTCTGTGTATAATAATGTGTAAGGAATGTAATTACGTCGCCATTTATTCAAATAATGTCTTTCTTTCTTCTTTCTATAATATTGTAAATGCCTTATCTATCTTTATATACTAGTGGTCGCCTAGTGGTCGAAATTCGACCATAATTAATTTAAATGATAAGTTTGAACATTATCAAGGTTTTGTTCTCAAAGCCTAAGTATATATACTTCTATAACTACAGATTTCACCAAGGCTACACTTTTAATTTGACTTTAACAATAAACAAAAGTGTATGTATGCGTGTGTGTGTCGTGTAATGTTTTTTTATTGATTTTTTATGCATATTTAAAAAAAAATATTAGCATTCTGAACTCCTTCTCTATATAAACTATAAGTGTGCGAAATTTCTTACCGCATTCGTCCGTCTGCGCAATTTTCGTAAAAAGGGATACAAAGTTTTTGCTTCACGTATTAATATTATGATAATCGGGTTTTAGATTCTTATTTTTACATAATAACCGCCGGGCCCGATAGTTAAATATGAATATTAAGCGTAGTACCTATTCTATATCACATATGCCTTTGGGAAATGATAATCTAATTTTGTTTCAAAACCCCATTAACTTTATAATTACATTAAGTTAATTAGTATTAATTAAAGTACGTTTGATTATAAAGTGACATGTTATGTAGATACTGTTGTTGTTGTTATTTTTTTTTTTTTTTTTTTTTTTTTATTGCAGGAGATCAGCAGACAGGCAGACGGCCCACTTGATGGAAAGCGGTTACCTTCGCCTATGGACATTTGCAAAACCTAAGTTGCTACAAATGCGCTGCTGTTCTCTTAAGGGAAACTGGAACCTGGTCACTAATGCCGGAACACAACTCAAGATTGTTATGGCGACATACTTTAACTGTCACTGTTATTTGACTAAACCCTAAAATACCATTTAACTCAAAATATTTGTGTGTATTAATTTTTTTAACGTGGCCGTGTTGGAGTCATTTTGACTACAGCTCACTGGGCTGGCTTCGATAACATGCAAAAACAGAATAGATAATAATAATAATAACCCGCAGGGGGGCTTTGTGGCGAAGCCTTAGGTGAGTAGCGACACCTGACTCCGGGGCCCAAGGCAAGGCCCCCGCCTCCGTGCTTGCCTTAACCGGCCGGCACGGGGTGGAGATCGCTAGAACTAAGACTCAAGCTCCAGGGGTGGAAGTGATAAATAGCCTAACGTCGGAAGTAGCTTCGGTGAACCTGCAGCCCACCTCTCGACACCGCTTAGCCACTCACACCCATGTTGCCTCTGTCTTCTATGGCATTTTTTGGGGCCCATGCAGGGAGTCGCGAACATTTGTCTATGTTCCCTGAACATTGCGCAGGGCAGACGCCATAGTCCCTGTGGTCCCAGAGCCCTAGTTCCATTAGCAGTTCATCTCAATAGCCCGGTATCGACGTCTAAAAACGTCAGCGATTACAACCCAGATTTTCACAGGGCACGGAGGGTTTTCTGGATACTTGGCACGGTTCAAGTTGAAGGAGGACCTCTCGTGTCCCTGTGAACCTGGAATTCCAGAGACCCCCCTACACGCCCTGTTCGAATGCCCTCTTTCACACAAGAGAGCGCTACAATCTGGCCAGCACCCTGCACGTGGACGTCACACAAGACAACATCGCGGAACTGATGAGAAAAGGAAAAATCGAAGACTTTATACAGTTTGCGATTAGAATTGTAGAGAAAGTGATTATTAAAAATAAAAGCTAGTAATATGTTGCCAATATATAATAAGTATATATTTGTTAACATAAGATAGGAAAACAGAAACAGTATAATAGGCTTAGATTTTAAGTAATAGATATAAATAGCATGTAAGATATCATCCCTATTAATATTATAAATGCGAAAGTAACTCTGTCTGTCTGTCTGTCTGTTCCGTTTTCACGTAAAAACTACTGGACCGATTTGGCTGAAACTCAGTATATATATAATTTGAATACCGAGAGTGTCTAAGGGATACTTTTTATCCCGGATAATGGGATTCATTTTGGGATAGGTTTATGTAAAGTTTATCCCGGAAACTAGGACAGGTTTTGTGATTTTGTCCATTTCGTCCACTGGGTCCACTTGGTCCATTGGGTCCACTTGGACCACTGTGTCCACTTGGTCCACTGGGTCCAAGGGGTCCACTGGGTCCATTTGGAACACTTGGTCCACTGGGTCCACTTTGTCCACTGGGTCCACTAGGGAAGTTGGGTCCACTTTGTCCACTGGATCCACTGGGTCCACTTGGACCATGTTATCTATTTTGTCATTTTTGACAAGTTTTGTAATTTATGTAGTTTACATATAGACTGGGTGTGGTATAGTTGGCGATATAAAATGAAGTGAATCTTTCGGGGGCAAATACATACAAATTTAATACAATGTAACCTGTACCACTTGCTTTTTAAACAAGAGATACGCACTAGAGGGTAAACTCTAGTAGACTATAAATGTATTAGATATAACAAAAAACGATAGAAAGAGAAAAGAACAAAAAGAAAAAACACAAAAAAGAAATAAATTACCGACGACCTCATCTATTTACCCCTCGTTTAGTATATAAGAAAACATAACAAATAAAAAGAAAAGATAAAAAACGAGCTCTGCCCTGAATCATGGCGGAGGAAGGCGAATAAAAAAAAAATAGCCTGGAACTTTTTGTTCTCATTCCATACAATAGTTCTACACTGATCGGGGCTTGTCTTTGGATGCATTTTTATATGGTGTAGACAGGGATAAACGCCGGTCAGTGTCACGCCATATTTAGATGAATTTTTTTAACGGGCCTCTACGTGTTGGCCTTCCCATGACCCCACGCAAGCCCTCCAAAAGTTCGGGCCACTTTTATAACCGGTGGTCTCTAGACACGTACAATATAATAATAATAGCCCATAACGTCCCACTGCTGGACTCGGGCCTCTCGCTATAGGGGAACGAGCAGTATACCGGCCACGCTTGTCCAAGGCGGCTTGGCAGGTGGCTGGGCGCCTTGTATTCCTACCTTTCCTCTCCTTTCCACAAAGCCTCACGCTGCATAGAGACAGGCGGTGCCACCTTTCGGCGGACCACGATTTGTGCCGACGGGCGGCCCAGTTCGTCAACGGTTACGCGAGCATCGCACGCGCATCATTAAGTCTAACGCTAGAACGCATTTTTTATCTTATAAACCCGCTCCTGTTGGTGGTATGTGGACTCTGTGACCAATTGAACAGACGCCTAATCTGAAGACTTGCCCAGAAGTACAAAGGTACGAGGATTGGGGATCCGCAGGTGAATGCCGCTTTAATTCTAGCCGGCTGTGGATTTTTCCCTCCTTCCGCCATCAATAATTTTTACCTTCGCCACCCGCAGCAGCAGGTTCAGCAGGTTTGATACATCGGTTAACCCGATGTGCAGGTTTCATCATGATGTTTTCCTTCAGCGTTGTTAGCACGTAGTAATTATAGCAATATGCAACATTAGGTCAGAAAACTGACTAACTGGTGCATGCGTTCCGGGCAGGATTCGAACCCGCGCCCTTTGAGTGTAGGACGCGTGCGCTAGCCATTAACTCTACAACGGCTTTTCTTTAAACAGAGTAACGGTGTGAAATGGGAAGCCTAGATCTAATTGTGTTTTATATGGTGAGTGAGACTTCCGCCTCTCCTATCACATCTTGATTATCCCATCGCCATTTTTTATTGCATGAATACAGCAGACAGGGAGACGGCCCATCTGATCGAAAGAGGTTACCATCGCCTATGGATATTTGTAATACCAAAGGTGCTACAATTGTGCTGCCGCTCTCTAAAGGGTTACTGGAACCTGGTTACCAATACCGAACACATCTCAAGGCGGCATACTCTAGACCAGGGGTGGTAGACATCCAGACGAGCAAATAGCCTAACACCTGGCTGTGGGTTGTTTTGTCGCCTCTTTCGACAGACCGCCCGGCCGCAGGAAAATGTATACTTTTTCCATGCACCTATTCTATTCTGTCTATCCCATTCTTCCTCTTCGATCCCTCTATCGTTCTAAATGCTAAAAAACTATTTAAATAATCTTGTAAATTTTCCTTGATTGTACTTTTTGGGTTATTTTTTTTTTCACCTCCCAATCTTATGGGATTCGTCATTATATGACTTTTGCTTCCATATTCCTTTATAATAACATAATAATTTGTGGTGTGACAGAGGATGTATGCTCTGGCATGCGTCCTCTGTCATATGACAAATCATCATGTTATACTTCACACAAGAGATGGATGTATTAATTTAATTGTTTCAATAATTCTTTCACGGTTAAGGCTGTCAAACTTTGGAACACATTGCTGTCAGACAAGCTGAATCTCTAATAACATTTAAAAACATGGTCAGGAAATGCTATCTGCAATATAATGATATTTAATTTTATATAATTAGTAGATATTATATTGTATATAGTTACATATTTATTATGTTTAAATAGTTGCATTTTATCACCATATCTTGTATATGTATATAACTTATGTGTATATTTGTATATATAGTATAGTTATATATTTATTATTAAAATGTAAGTAATCGTACAATAATTATATGTATACCAACCACCATCGCCACTCCTAATCAGTAATATTCTTGCCACGGGTTGTCTGGAAGAGATTGCTTTTTAGCTATAAGACCGCCCTTTGTACACAATTAGTATAATACTAGTTCGTAAGTTTTCTGTAATGGTGTACAATAAAGTGTTATCTATCTATCTATTATCCATTTCTTTTAAGATCTACCTATGTACTGGTTACATACATACATAACTTCACGCCAGTTCCCTTGCGGGGTACGCACGAACAACAGAGCGCCATTTAGGCTTATTATTACACACCTCACTTGCTTTTTTGACATTTATAACTCCTGTCATGCACGCTCGTCTGTTCTTAAGGCTCCTGACATCACCTTCTGCTAGTACACGATCAATTTGATCATGGAAACGTGTGTCGTGGCCTTCCACGACTTCTGCATCCATTCATCTTCCTGTCTAACGTTCAATTTGTGCCACATTCTTTTTAATAAAACAAGATATTTAAAACCAAGATTTATTTCTCGTTGTTAAACTTGACATATCCTCTCCCCACCACGGCTCTTTAGGCATCTTTGGCAAAGCAACCGGACCACTCGTAGCTATCAGCTCTTTGGGATAATTCGTATTGTCGTATTGGTCGAATTCATTCCGTTCTTTGACTGTTGTTGTATCAACTGCACGTTGTAGATCTTTTAGGAAATCAGCAGCACTTAGTGGCTTCTTTGCTACATCACGGATTATATCCTCCATTGAATTGAAAACAAGCTTGTGATTAAGTCTCATAGCATCAAGTCCTTTATAAGTCTGAGAACCACCAAATATATTCTCAGCGTAACCTATCGTTGAAATTTTATCTGGATAATTAGGAGCAGACTGTAATTTTACGTAACGGTTCTTCTGACCAATGGTATTGTCCTTATCTATATATGACTTTGGTTTTTTGTATAATTTTTGTTTATATGGACGATTAGGTATCCTTTTATCATTGCTGTCATCAGATATATCTTCAGTCTTTATTGATGATTTTTCTTTACGCTTAGAATTTTTTGGATTATTTTTATCTTTCTTAACTTGGAACTTTTGAATATTACTTTTTTCAATGTCTTTGTTGGTTTTCTTCGGTATATCGTCCATATCATAATGGTATTTTGAATAATCTGCATTGAAACCGTCTCTAATGTATTGTTTAGGTCTTTTAGGTTCTTGAAGAACTTCGTCGACTAAGGTTCTAACGTAATTAGTAATTAGGGCAACTGTTTTATTCGAAAAAAATTTACACGACAGCTTTTTTACATCGTCTAAATTCGCTGTTAGTAGCACGAAGGATTGGGCTGTTTGTGTTAAGATGATAACGTATATACCTGTGAGAAGATTTTTTAGTGTGTTATTAAGGACATTTAATACAATAAAAGAAAACTTAACTTATTTATATTGTATTCTACTCTATAGTCTCTCAAAAGACTGTAAGTCGAATACTGAGCCTAGATCACCGTCTTCTATGGGTAAGGTGCCCAGGAGGCTGGCTACGTTTCCTCGCTGGATCGTCAAACGTATCCGCTGCCCGAGATAGGCACCAGCCTTCTGATCGCCTGAAGAGTCAATGAGTTCACAGTCCAAGCGTTTTAATAGCAAACGGCACAAACATATAACTCTCACTGAGGATTGCACATTTGCGCCGCTTGAGTGATTCGGCTGTTTTCGCCGTCTTACCGGTTGAACTAGGCAATCTAAAAACCTTTCCACAGGCGTATATAGGGCATTTAAAAATATTAATACCACGAAGGAAACTTAATAAATAAACCTAATTAATATCAACGATATCATACGTCCGGTCCCTTGTTTGCGTTGTCGTACCAAGAGGCCTGGGACAAATCGGCCTGATACGAGACGGGTCTCTTGCCACAAGAGACCCGACGGCATTACTTTGATTCCTTGTAGCATGGGAAGGCTGCTGGTGTGGGATGGTACCTGTGTTGATACATTAGCGCCGTCAACAGTCCGAAATGCAGGCTGGTCGCATTGCCACCTATGCTGAACACCTCGAACGTCGCAAATATGTGGCCCTTGGAACAGGGTACATATTTGAGCTGTTTTGGGGTAGAGACGTTGCGACGGTGGAGGCCAAGTGCCCACGAAATTTTTAAGTGTTAAAAAACGGCTGGTCGACCTCACAGGCGAACGGAAGGCTGGAGCTTACCTCGCCAGAGAATTACTGTTTGTATTCCGGGAGTAATATGCCTTACGACAGCAGTTTGGTCGGGCTGGACCGAACTTAGTAATAGTGTATATATTAGTTAAATTGTATTTTATATATAACTCCTTAAGACTTATTCAAACAGAAGATTTGACGGACATGACAGAGTTATAAGAATTCCACTTCCGCCATTTACCAGCGAACCCCAAACAAGGGAAAAGAAGAAGTAAGTAACGTCTGGAAATTAATTTCTTACCAAATATGTAAAATGTGTAAGGTAACATTGCAACAAATATCAAGTAGTAAAACAAGTTTTTACTGGTACATATAAAGCTGTACTAAAATATTTTATTACTTTGTGATATCAGACGAACAAAATAGGAGACCGAGCCACAAGCTATCCAATTGAAGCCGGCGAATGGAAGCCGATTGCGCCGCACTACGTTCCGAGAACTTAGCGTATGGCCTGATTGCCCAGGGAGAGAAGGGTAAGTGCGCGTATTGATGCGCCTCCACATGGGCACCGGCGTCAGCCGGGAGCTCGGAGGCGCAGATACGCGCATGACTTCCCTCCCTAGGATAATACCGCTTTAGGGGCCCTCATGCATCAAGGGAGCAGAGGAGTCTTCACCCCTGTCGTCGAAGTGAGTTAGCTCTTCCAGGGGCTTTCTCGGGCACTTATTGCGCTAGGATCGGCATGGGCGTAACTACGTTCTAAGTCTCATGCCTTTTCTGCCATAAGCGCGGGGCATCGGAGGAGGGTGGTTTTAGTGGGTATTAGCCATTTGGGCTCGAGTCTCCACACAAGCCGGTTGATTACTGTTTGGATTGCCCCTTCTGGGAATGCCTCCATGATCGACTATGATCTAATCCCTTGCAAAGGACCCGGTATTGTGCGTAAATAGCATTTGCCCCGCCTGAAAAAAAAAGAAAATAATGGCCTGATTGCCCGTTCTATTGCGTGCAGCATTCGTTTCAAACTCATGGAAACGCTAGCGGAGTGTCTCTAGTGGCAGCTGGCTGGCGCGGCGGTTCCAGCGGGCATGTTTGCGTTGAGCGAGGCGTCCTGTAGGGGAACGCTGCATGCTCGATTCGGGCTTGCACTGAGAGTGTAGATAAACTACTTTAAATGCATCTAAACACTAACGAGTGTCCCGAGTGATGTGCGTTGACGGGGCATCGCGTACAGGTTTAAGCCAGTTTGTGAACGATGAACGCCGAGCGTGCACTCGGGCTACTCAGTTGGACGCTCTATTGCCCGCAGCCCGCCTCTCTGGTGACCCCGCCGGACGCTTTGCCACTCAGCCCGTACAAATACTAATATTATAAAGCTCAAGAGTTTGTTTGTTTGTTTTGTTTAAACGCGCTAATCTCAGGAACCGCTGGACCGATTTAAAAAATTCTTTCAGTGTTGAATAGTACATTTATCGAGGAAGGCTATAGGCTATATTATATTTTCAAAAAGATTAAGGATCCTTACTAAAAGTCCAATAACGTAACCCATGGTGTAAAAAATGACCCGAAAAAATCCTTACACGGCGTGCGCTGCGAAAACTATTGATTATAGAACAAAACAATGTACTACCACTTTGCAGAACATATAATTGTCTACAAAAAATATCGCGTAACCATATGTCTAACTAACTATTGTAGTTATCTCACAATAAGTGTTTTCTTTTATTTTTTTAAATAATTAAAATGCCGTCGCTTCAAAAACTCTTTATTTTGTACCTTGGTATTGATCCTTATCAAAATAAATTACTCCATATTCAAGACGAATTCAATATCTTTCTAGAACTTTTTGAATTATTCAATTCGGACGTTTCATTCAAAAGATATCGCCATATTTAAAATGTAAGTATTAGTGTTGTAGCCAAATATACTAATACTGTTTGTTTGAACGCGCTAATCTCAGGAACTACTAGTCTGATGTGAAAAATTCTTTCAGTGTTGGATAGTCCATTTATTGAGGAAGTCTATAGGCTATATGTCATCACGCTAAGAGCAATAGGAGCGGGGCACCAATGAAGGATGTTTCAAAATCGGAGGGTTTTGAAAGCAAATTCCACGCGGACGACGTCGCGGGTACAGCTAGTATTAAATAATCGAATTACGTTTCAGTGGATACCATTAACCACACGGATGCAAACTACGTGTATCTCTTTCTTCTGTTTCTCTGTTTGTACCGGCTAATCTCCGAAACGACTGGACCGATTTAAATGAAATTTTGTATGGTGGTAGCTTATATCCCTGGTCAACGTATAGGATACTTTTGATTCCGAAAAATTAAAGAGTTCCCGTGGGATAGCTAAAAAAGCTTTAATTACTTAAACAGCTTATTATACAACTTATGCACCTAATTAAGTATTGACATTGCCGGTATCATCATACAATAAAACAATTTACTTATACATTAAAAAGACGAGATTCCGCGAAAAAGTAAAACCTTACAAAACAGTGTCTAGCATAGCGTATTTCATCATCATATTAAATAGACCAGATGGCGCTGATAGTATTCTACATCGCGATCGTGACGCGAACGAAGTTGCGGGCATCAGCTAGTATAAACTATAAGTGTGCGAAACTTAATACTCCGTCCGCGCAATTTTCGTAAAAAGGGGTACAAAGTTTTTGCTTCACGTATTAATATAATGATTTGAAGACAACAAGCAAAATAATAGAATTAAAAAAAATACACATATATGCTTTTGTTCGCATAGGCTCCGTCTATACATTTATTGGTCTGAGTTTGTAATTTAGATCGAATTTTAGCTCATATGTTGAAGTTTTACGATCGGACTCCGTGCACAGCCTATGTGGGACCACTCTAGTCCATTTTCATGATAGGCAGACGTCGGCTTCGTATAACGTGACGACGTCCGCAGCCTTCCATAGGTCGCTGGTTCATATCCGGCTCGAAGGACCATGTTTAAAACTTATAGTTCAGCAGACTGTAAATTGCTTAGCTGGTGTATGCGCGTATATCTATATAAAATGGAAACTGCACTTCACTTGGACTATATTTTATATTAATTGAATAGCAGATAATATTTCACATCAACAGTTCAATAGCAACTGACAATATTATTAGACACATGGGTTTATTATAAAATAATTAGGCTTCCATCCAGCGCCTACAAGCGACCTTACGCAGAGCTGGAGAGCGTCTTACACTACGTTTACCAAGACGGTCCACTTCAGGACTCCTCTGCGCTATCAGCCATCAATCCTATGACAGACATGACTAATGGACGGAAATACGATACAGTCTGAATCCAACTATGATCGGGTGTAGTTCTCACTTCGGCTTGGTCCGATGCACATGTCGTAGTAGCGCTCTGGGGGACTACTTATTTTGCGCGAATCATAATTTTTTATTAAATGCACTTAGATCGGCATTCTTGTAGCAAACGAGTATCGTCTTTTATTCTTTGATAAAAGCTTTGCCGTCTTTTGTTCGACCATGTTACGTAGCGAGTCAGCCGGCCCAGTAATGGCCTGGAGTAGTGTCAATGGATGGTCGGGTGGGAAGTGCCAACCCGCCATTGCACCGATGCTTGGCGGGTGGAATGCCTGAACTTATTCTAGCAACCCCTGCCTTGTAAATTTTTTGGAGGAGGTTTGTGGTCCATTAATTAATGGCCAGTGGTTCCTCCCCTCTATCCTGGGTCGTTGTCGTCCTCGTGGGGGCGAAACTCAAACTCTCTATGAATAAGACCGATAGTATATAATTAGTATAAACTGATTGTAAGTTAAAATCTTCTTTCGTCTGTTCCAGCCTTGCTATGTCTGCAATAGTACTGGGCACAACTGCAGAGCTCTACCTCGGCATATATACAAGACCGAAGAAGAAGAAATGGCCAGTGAGATCTCGGGGAATGCTATCAGCGACGGCTCTGATGTACCTTGTAAGTGTATTTATTTTATCCCTGTAGGAAAGGAGAAACAATATAATTTTCTGTCATGGTGAGGCCTCTCATAAGAGGTGACAAAACAACCCACAGCCAGGTGGTAGGATATTTGCCCGTCGGGATGGCTGCCAAGCCTGGTGTAGAGTATGCCGCCATAACAACCTTAACTTGTGTTCCGGCATTGGTGACCTGGTTCCAGTCTCCCTTTAGAGAGCGGCAGCACATTGGTAGCACCTTTGGTGTTACAAATGTCCATAGGTCTCCTGATCTCATGCCATACTATTTTTTTTAGCTTTTCTCAAAATTTTTGATCATAGTCATTTTGCCGGCATCCCACATTCTTGAAAAAGAATAAACAATAACCACATTAATCATACAACGCGTTGGCTTCGCTCCTGGTGTTGCAAACGTCTTAGGCGATGGTAACCGCTTACCATTAGGTGGGCCGTCTGCCTGTCTACTGAACTCATGCAATATAAAAAAATATTAATTTATTTATTTTTAGTATGTAATGGGTTTTTTTCAGTTGGTTTTTTTTATTTAATTAATTTACCGTGCATCATGTATATATGCTGGAATGCAATTATAATATGATGGAAAGATTTAAATCAGTTTCAGAGGAAGATCTGGAACCCACGGGCGTCGAAGACACGGATTTCGTGCTGTACGTGAGTGCAGTTGAGACGGAGCGGTGTAGACGTGGCCTAACCGTCGCGTACGCGTCGCATTGTCAGCAAGAATCGGCTTTAGACCGGTAAATATATTCCCGTTTAGGGTGTAGTGTATGTTATATCAAATCATACGTGGGGCCCACCGACCAATGTGTAAGGAATCTATGAACGCGTTCCTTTAGTAACTGATACATACATACATAACTTCACGGCAGTTCCCTTGCGGGGTAGGCACGAACAATAGAGTGCCATTTAGGCTTATTCTTACACACCTCACTTGCCTCTTTGACATTCATAACTCTTGTCATGCAAGCTCGTCTGTTCTTAAGGCTCCTGACATCACCTTCTGCTAGTACACGATCAATTTGATCATGGAAGGTGTGTCGTGGCCTTCCACGACTTCTGCATCCATCCACTTTTGCATTGTATATCTGTTTAGTCATTCTTTCATCATGCATTCTTTCCACATGCCCGAACCACCGGAGCATTCCTTTCCTTACCTTCACCCCGACACTCTCTTTCAGACCAACTCTCTTTCTTACATCGGTATTAGGAACGCGGTCCGCGAGCGTCACTCCGCAGATTTTGCGCAGTGCTCGCATCTCGACCGCGTTTACTCTACTTTCATGCTCTTTCTTCCATACCCAACTCTCGCTTCCATACGTGAGCGTAGGTACCAGCACCGCGTTGTGTACGGCGAGCTGGGCCTTCTGGCTGAGGTTCTTAGCGCCTAGAAGTAGTAACTCTAACTAGTAACTAGTTTAGTAACTCACAACGCCCAAAATGCTCCGTCTGCCGTTCCACAAGGCGACCGCGGTCGTTGTGGTCGTGGTGAAAATGTCACTAATGACGTCATCGTTTTCGATCACACAGCGCTCACAACGACCCATGTCAAGAGGTGGGTCGAAATGGACGCTGACCGCAGCGCATTAATTCTCTCTATCTCTTGACATTGAAAAGGGGGCGATTTTCAAATCACCCAATGACATTTGTGTATTGCGTCGTTTATGACATAATGCGTTCCACTAGAGTTTATGATTGAAACGGTCGCAAGCAAGTGAAACGGGAAAAGTCGTTGTGAGTCCCTTCTGGAACGTAGCCTATGGTGATTTATCGCAGCTTGAATTCTTAGATGTCATTGTTGTGACGGTGACAATATTTTCCTTTGTTTGTTACAACTCCATTAATTCTTTGAAAGTTATGACGAAAAAATATTTTTTAGCCAGACGTGTTGCTGGGGAGTTTCTTACCGCTCCTTCTGCTTTGAACAGCGATAATACGTTGCGAAGCGATGTACATAGAATAGGAAGTAGATTTAAATTATAACTTACATGTAAGACCTTCAAAAGGTGTTTTTCAGTGGAACTTATTATGAATAAAAACTTTCGAATTTGAATTTAAAGTAGCCACTTGCAAATCCGATTCAATTTCATTTAACCTCCTAGCGTCCAGGTTTTGCAACGCTTTCTAGAATTAAACGCCCAAAGTCCTTAAAAAAGGTTTCCATGGCGAATACTCAAGACTTTGAACTTTGAGAATTTTGCCTTACAATAAGTAACCTCATAAGTATGGTTTTTTTCTCGTCTCAGGTGAACGAGGAGTAACCTTTTGGTAGGCATTTGGGTCAAAAGCACTAGACTTAAAACAACATACTTTTGTAGAAGAGTATGCCTGTCTAGCAGACACACTGAACGAGGTGGTTAACTTATTGTGGACTGTATAAAAGATAGATGCTGGTGTATTCCAAGTTATGGTATATACAATGTTCGAGTATTATCGTCCGTCGCACTAGCCGTCGTGCTAGCTAGCGACTGTTCCGCGATCCCACGGCAGCCGCCGCCTGCGGCCCAGCCGTGGTCGTGGGGCGGCCCCTCCTCTTCCGCGCGTCTCCCCCCGTGCGTGCTTCAACACTTCTTACATCTTTTTTTTTCAACTACCTTCAAAAATACCAAAAATGAAATTAAACTTAAAAACCAATTTAATAACCTCAATAAACAACAGGAATAGACTGTATAAATGTTGGAGAACAACTTTTCTGGGAGTGATTTAAAATGGCCCGAATAAAAAATAAATCCAATTTCCATGTGATTTTTTTTTACTGGTCGATGGCAAATTTTACGTAATAAAATTTTTCATCATTAGTTGGCTGGGTGTATAAAAATTGGCTTATTCCGACAAAGATTTCACTAAAACGATAGCTGCGGTACTTTGCGTCTCGCGAATGCCGCGGCAATTTTCCCAAGAGTGGTTTTTAGTTGGCTGGGTGTATAAAAATTGGCTTATTCCGACAAAGATTTCACTAAAACGATCGCTGCGGTACTTTGCGTCTCGCGAATGCCGCGGCAATTTTCCCAAGAGTGGTTTTTAGTTGGCTGGGTGTATAAAAATTGGCTTATTCCGACAAAGATTTCACTAAAACGATAGCTGCGGTACTTTGCGTCTCGCGAATGCCGCGGCAATTTTCCCAAGAGTGGTTTTTAGTTGGCTGGGTGTATAAAAATTGGCTTATTCCGACAAAGATTTCACTAAAACGTTCGCTGCGGTACTTTGTGTCTCAGGAATCCCGCGGGAATTTGAATTCAAGCGTGGATGATCATCCTCTGTATTGTTTTGTGTCCTGATTTAATATTTCTTTCTCTCTTATTTCTTTATGACCGACTTGTATTATTTGTGTTTAAAAGTACATACTAATGTGAGAGGGCACCGATTCCCGAAACACAGGCTTCATGCCTAGCTCGGGAGTTAGGGACTTCAATAAGTTAATGTATCAGATTTTTTGGCAATAAAGATGTATTATATTATATTATTATTATTCGTGTCAGGAGCCTTAAGAACAGACGAGTGTGCATGACACAAAATCGGTGAGTCCTCTCTTGTATCCTATCCTCTGTCAATAAAGGGTTACTTATATTTATTGATGAATGATGAAAGAATGATAAACAGATATACAATGCAAAAGTGGATGGACGCAGAGGTCGCGGAAGGCCACGACACACCTTCCATGATCAAATTGATCGTGTACTAGCAGAAGGTGATGTCAGGAGCCTTAAGAACAGCAGAGCGTGCATGACAAGAGTTATGAATGTCAAAGAAGCAAGTGAGGTGTGTAAGAATGGGCCTAAATGGCGCTCTCTTGTTCGTGTCTACCCCGCAAGGGAACTGGCGTGAAGTTATGTATGTATGTATTCGTTAGCATCTTTTAATCGGTTTCCAGGCCTGTGGCAGGCCACGCGAACTTCTGCCCTGGCGAGCTGTCCACCAAGTACCGGGATTTGCCGTCGGTGCTCTCGACTGTGAAGCATGAGATGCTACATGCGCTGGGTTTCAGCGTTTCGTTATTCGCTTTTTACAGGTAATATGATATTCTATTATGATTCACGATTCTTTATTTTAATTGTTCTGCATTGTTTTACATTGTTTGACTTTATATGTACGTAGAGTTTACCTCGCGGCTATACCGCCGATCAAACTCTAGTAAGACTATTGGAACGAAGTTCCTTATCGCGCGTTGTGAAAGGGGGCTAGACGGAAAAAATTCTTACGAAAAGTTGTCACGACACTTTTTGCTATAGTAAGCTATTGTAAGCTGTGCGGCGTCGCATGTTTCTCTGTCTGTCTGTCTGTCTCTCTCTCTCTCAATTCCAATTACAATTCCTTCACTAATTAATCGAAAGGAACAAGGAACTTCGTTCCATCTGGGTGTCCCTTGACACCTCTCAAGTTTTTTACTGACATTATAAAATATTTAGCTGTTTATATATCTCGAGTGGAGCCGCGTTATATATACACTTAGTCTGGCCACAAATACTATTACAATTAAAAAGAAACAGAATATTACATTTGAATTTGGAATCTGTCATTTTTATATGATTGTTCATTGTGTTTTCTCATTTTGGCGCCAAGACATTGTACAACATTTTGCGATATTAAAATGGAGTGGGGCGATAAAGAGAACCGAATCGCTGTGATTGCATTACACAAAGTAGGTATGGAGCCAAATGCAATTTTTAAAATTCCATACGCTTGGTATTAGTCAAATGATTGTGTACCGGGCTATTAATAGGTACAATGAGACCTCCTCTGTTTGTGACAGAAAAAGATCTGGCCGTCCACGTAGTGTTCGTACGAAAAAGGTGGTCAAAGCAGTAAGGGAAAGAATTCAAAGAAATCCTGAAAGCAAAAGATTTTATCTCAGGAGATGAAGATATCACCTAGAACAATGTCGCGTATTTTAAAAGATGACTTAGGACTTGCAGCCTATAAGAGACACACTGGTCATTTCTTAACTCATAATTTAAAAAAGAATAGGGTGGTAAAATCGAAACAAGTACTGAAGCGGTACGCAAAGGAAGGTCACAGAAAAATTTTGTTTACGGATGAGAATTTTTTTACAATTGAGCAACATTTTAACAAACAAAATGACCGTATTTATGCTCAAAGCTCTAAGGAAGCTTCTCAATTAGTCGACAGAGTGCAACGTGGGCATTATCTGTCTTTAGTGATAGTTTGACGGGGTGTTAGCTATGAAGGAGTGACTGAGCCATATTTTTGTGAAAAAGGTATCAAAACATCGGCACAAGTGTATCAAGATACCATTCTTGAGAAGGTAGTTAAGCCCCTTAACAACACCATGTTCAATAACCAAGAATGGTCCTTCCAGCAAGACTCGGCGCCGGGTCATAAAGCTCGGTCCACGCAGTCTTGGTTGGAAACGAACGTTTCGGACTTCATCAGAGCTGAAGACTGGCCGTCGTCTAGTCCCGATCTTAATCCGCTGGATTATGATTTATGGTCAGTTTTAAAGAGTACGGCTTGCTCTAAACGCCATGATAATTTGGAGTCCCTAAAACAATCCATACGATTGGCAGTGAAGAATTTTCCCATGAAAAGAGTGCGTGCTTCTATTGATAACTGGCCTCAACGTTTAAAGGACTGTATTGCAGCCAATGGAGACCACTTCGAATAAGCTTTTAATATTTTAAATTGTTTTATATTTATGTATTAAACTAACACACTGTAAAACTTATAAATGTTATTTGCAATAGAAAAAAAAATTCTTTGTTACTATATTTATGGCAAGACTAGGTATAACACCTGTATAAACTACATTCTTGCAAATAAAGATATTGATTGAAAAACATTTATTCGCTCCCGGAAAATTTATTTGATTTTTATCCCGGAAACTATCCCATTTTCCGGTATGAAAAGTATCCTATCTCCATTCTCACTGTTGAAGCTGAAGTGATTCGCTTTTATTTTCAGAGACGACAATGGTGCACCTTTGACGAAGAGACGGCCCGACACAGGAAACCCTCCACTGGATGAAGAGTAGGTATACATTTGGAAGTAGCTAGAATTTATACAGGTGTATACATATGTATATACATACACATACATAATATACACACACCTATGACAATACGAACATACATATATTTATACTTGTTGTTCGTGCCTACTCCGCAAGGGAACTGGCGTGAAGTCATGTATGTATGTATATATTTATATAATAGCATTACGAATTATATATAAACAATAGAAAAATAATGCATAATGTAAAGCGTAATTGACTTTTGTATAGAATTTGTATATATTCTTTCTAAGTTTCGGGAATCGTGTGCGACCTTAATTATTGCACAGCGCCATCTATTGGCTTGTAAGTGTTTCACTACATGTAACTTCATGAAATTTAGTACCCCGCCCCACCCCTTGTCACACAATGTCAATAAGCCCCTCCCCCCTTAACGTATGACGTAATTATAAATAATAATAAATAAATTACGTCACACGTTAAGGGGCGGGGGGATCGACGAAGTATGACAAGGGGTGAGAGAGGGGTTTTAATTTCGTGAAGTCACCTTTCAAAATCTTTTTTTTATTTTTTTTATTGCAGGAGTTCAGCAGACAGGCAGACGGCCCACTTGATGGAAAGCGGATACCATCGCCTATGGACATTTGCAACACCAAAGGTGCTACAAATGCGCTGCTGCTCTCTTAAAGGAGACTGGAACCTGGTCACTAATGCCGGAACACAACACAAAGTTGTTATGGCGGCATACTCTAGACCAGGGGTGGTCGCCATCCAGTCGGGCAAATACCCTACCACCTGGCTGTGGGTTGTTTAGTCGCCTCTTACGACAGGCCTCCAGGCCGCAGGAAATCGTATTCTTTCTCCGTTCCTGCACGGATATATCTATAATCTAATATATTAAGCTAATTACAGAAACCTGTTTCAATTGAATAATTATCTTGATGTAAAATTGCAATATATGTGATGTCACATTAGGGAGGGAGGAATCTCACGAATTTGACCAGCTGTGACTAGGAACGAGGGAGAGGTCAAATAATCATGAAATTTGTGGATGGCCCCATAGGCGACGGTAACCACTTTCCATGAGCTGAGCAGTCTGCACGGTTGCCAGCTTCACAATTTATAAATAAAACAAAGACATACAAAAATATGTGTGCTTTTTTTATAGATTGCAAATCCACAAATGGTCAGATCGTGTGGTCAAAGACGTGACCAGGAAGAAGTGGATGATAAGAGGGGGCTATATGGAGCGGACCCTCCGTATGATTGTCACACCGAGGGTTGTTAAGGAAGTGAGTTGTCATTAATATTCGTTAGATCTTTGTAGAAATTTTGGTGAAAACGGATCGCTTATGCCTTTGTTTATAAATCCAACGCTATTTAAAAAACTCTATATTAATTATATTAATATTTAAAATACTCTTTACTAAAATTTCGACGTGTATTGGAACATTGTCGTCTAAAGACAATCACTTATAATAATTAAATTAAGTAAGCTATTTATCTTTTCCTGTTACTGTATTTTTAGCGCTTTTTTCGGAATACGTCCTAATCTAGCGCTTTCTTCGAATTACGTCCCAATATAGAGCTTTTTTGGGATTACATCGTAATCTAGCGCTTTTTTAGGAATACGTCCTAATCTAGCGCTTTCTTCGAATAACGTCCCAATATGGAGCTTTTTTCGTATTACATCCTAATCTAGCGCTTTTTTAGGAATACGTCCTAATCTAGCGGTTTTTTGCATTATGTCCCAAAATAGAGCTTTTTCCGGATTACATCCTAAGCGCCGCTTTTTTAGGAATACGTCCTAATCTAGCGCTTTCTTTGAATTACGTCTCAATATAGAGCTTTTTTTTGGATTACATCCTAATCCAGCGCTTTTTTACGAATACGTCCTAATCTAGCGCTTTTGTCGGACTAGGTCCTAATCTAGCGCTTTTCTCGGAATACGTCCTAATCTAGCGCTTTTTTCGGAATACATCCCAATATAGATCTCTTTTCGGAATACGTTCCAATCTAGCGCTCTGTACGAGTTGACACAGCGCGTTTTCTCTAAGAAGAATTGACAGTACTGAAGCCATGGTCAAAACGGACACGAATTTATTTTGGGCTTTAATGATATGATACGGAATAGTGTAATAAAGGAACGTTGTGGATTGAAAGAAGATGTAATAACAAGAGTTGAAAAAGGAATGTTAAGGTGGTTTGGGCATGCAGAGAGGATGGATGAAAATAGAATCACAAAACAAGTGTATGACAGTTTTGTGAATGGAAGAGTTGGTACCGGTAGACCCAACGTACACACCATGATCAAATAACAGAAGTGTTAAAACGAGGTCAGGTAAAAAGCATATCAAATAAACGTGCATGTATGAAGAGGTTAATGAAAGTAGATGAAGCGAAAGTTGTTGGTCAGGATCGTCGCAAGTGGAGATCTATAGTCTCTGCCTAACCCCATGGGAAAAAGGCGTGATAATATGTATGTATGTTAAGCTCGGTCGCGTCCATGTATTATACTTTATAATGAGAAATAATCAGTCATTCTATTTTTCAGGTAAGAGAACACTTCAACTGCTCCGAACTTGAAGGCGCAGAGTTGGAAGATCAGGGAGGCGATGGAACTGCCTTGACCCATTGGGAGAAGAGAGTTTTCGAAGTAAGTCCTACTTATCTGAGTTGGTGGAGCTATTGTTTTGATCACAGTTGCTAGGACCTATTCGATCAGTGTACTACGTTTTCACAGAATATTTTCCAATTGTTCCAATGACCAACTTCCCTCACCCCTATTTCATACCCACTATCCAGTCTCATTATCCTATTCCTCTTATTTCAGCCCCCAATCTCACCTCGCCTAGCCTATCCTAAAGGCTGGCAACGCGTTGCAATCGCCTCTGGTTTCCAAAGGTTCATAGACGAAAATGACCACTTTCCATCAGGTGGCCATCTATCGCCTAGCCCTCTTCAGTCGATAAAAAATTACCGCATGCGATAACAGTCACTATATTATGGTTAAATTTTAAAATCTCTTGTCAATTCAGACGGCCCACCTGATGGAAAGCGGTTACCATCGCCTATGGACATTTGTAATACTACAGACGCTTTGGAACCTGGCTACTAATGCCTGAACACACTTAAGGTTGTTATGGCGGCATACGGGGTGGTAGCCATCTGGCCTGTTGTAAGTGGCGACAAAACAACCCACAGCCAGGTGGTATGGTACTTCCCCGTCTAAATAGCTAATACCCCCGGTCTGGATTAGACCGTCATAACAACCTTGAGTTGTATGATTAATGGCCAGGATCCAGTCTCCCTTAAGAGAGCAGCAGCACAATTGTAGCACCTTTGGTGTTGCAAATGTCCACAGGCGATGATAACCGCCTTCCATCAGGTGAGCCGTCTGCCTGTCCGCCGAACTGATGCAATCTACCAACGATAATAATAACTTGAGGAATCTCCATCAGAACGAAGCGATGACCGGCACCCACACCCAGAACTCGGTCTTCAGTAGGATAACCTTCGCGTTGATGGAGGACACAGGGTGGTATAGAGCAGACTACAGCCTGGCCACTCCACTGGACTGGGGTCTGGGGCTCGGATGCACCTTTGCGATGGCCTCTTGCAAGCAATGGATCAATGCTCAAAGGTTCAGGTAGTTTTATGCTCGTATTTATAGCGACTGGTCACCTATCGAAGATGTTTAAGAAAGAAAGAAAGAAGGAAGGAAGATAGAAAGAAAACGAACGAAAATACATTAAACAAGGCATTTTAAGAGTTCTATGACGCAATTCGATATATGAGCACTCAGCATATTGCTGTGCCGGAATTTATTCCGGCACAGCACTGTTTTTCGGTACTTCTTTTAATCTATATGTATCTTCTTGATACCCGTATGGAAATATTATTTATTTTATTTCTTCAGAGCTATAAGTACTTGTACATAATTTAAAAATAAGAATAAATAAAACATTATGCATATAAATAAGAAAGAAATCAAGTGTTTCCAAATCGAAGTAAAATATCGTCAAGGGATGTTTTGAACTTACATTATTTTCCGCTCCGCTCCTTTTCTCTCTTCCTCTCCGCTCTTTTTCGCTGCGCTCATTTACTTCATTCCGCTCCGCTCTTCTTCAGTCTCCTCCACTAAATAATTACTAATTAAAGTATAGGTAGTTTTTCACCATTTCTATTATTATAATAAAAAATGTTTTATTATCAAACCATGTAATAAACATTTTCGGCCTTACTTATAATAATCTCGCTAAGACACGATTAGCCATCTCTTAAGTAAGAGAATCAGACTCAAGACTCAATGAATATCTTTTTTTGCACTTGTAAACGTGTATTATCTGTTGTTTCCGTAAGAGGAGCACAGATAAACGAAATTTGATTTGATTAACGTAGGTTGTACCGAAAATATTCGACTAAAGAGGAGTTTATGGGTAAGATTTTCACTAATCAATTGCTGAGCAGTTTCTTTAAATTTAAGAAACGTTTATAAGTGAGGCCCTTTATTTACAATTGCGTTTCATAAATATATGGATTTATCCTTTGAGCGAGGAGGCTGGATTATTATTTAAGTTCATGATTAAAATATTTAAAAATAGAGTTAGTTACAGTTAAGTTTAAAATTATATTTAAGTTTATTTAATATATTAAAAAATGTAAATTTGCCATCACCTATGAGGCTGATATCGTCATTGGTGACGAAAAGTCTCAATAAAAAATAAAATAAAAAAAAATATATATGGATTTAAGAGGCACCGGGATTTCGTTATTCTACAAGTATACACTGAAACACGTATATTTTAATAATAAAATTATTTTCCAAGCAATACCACGGACGATTCTACAGACGAGTGAGTGTTTATGTATATATATTTCCCTGTATATAGTAGTCTATCTCTTCATAATATTATTATCTTTTCAACACACTTGCTCATAAAGTGGCTCTATGGTCACCGCAATTAGGCACAGAATGACACCCATTATCAAACTGTGAGTAAAAAACATTATAACTCACTAGTGAGTTATAGATTTTTTTTTAAATTTTATTGGTTGAGTTGCTTTGTTCTTAAAAAAGTTTTTATTAAAAAAAAAAGATCGTGTTCTATAGAACAAATAAATTAATGTTCCTATTGCTTGCTCATTTCATGCAACTTCTTATTTAAATAGACAATTTTAACTCGTACGTGTTTAATAAATAAAACTTTCACTCATATATAACTTTTTTTTATCTACTAAATAAAATGAGTTTTTGTTGTTATTTTATTCACAAGTGTGTTGAAAAACGTCGTATGATACACGTGTGTATTGATGATTACCGTCCTCGGCTCTCTTAAGACCCTCGCCTACGGCTCGAGTCTCAATGGCGCCTCGGCGGTAATCACCAATGTTACACACTAGTACCATAATGTACTATTATCTAATAACCTTTGCCTAATTAAATAGACAACAAATGAAAACAAAAATAAATTAAACTTAGTATCCTTCTAACGAACAGCAGTAAGTACTGTAACACTGTTTAGTTATAATGTAAAAGTGCCTAAGGTTCAGCGTTATTAAGGCACGACGTGTCGATTTTTTTGTTTTAACCGAATGTTCGGCAAGAAGTTCTTATTCGGTTCCAACTACATTTGGCACATCCCTAATTGATATATACAAAAACCTTAAATAAGTGATTGAGCTACCACCTAGTGATTTTCACGCGGCGTAGCCGCTAGGGAAATCCTGGTATTAGATGAGTATAATTTTATTAATTTTTATATGGGGTTAATTTAACCCCACGATGTGTAGGGGTGGTGAGTATTTTTCACCCTGTACGCCGAGGGTTATAAATAGTATATTTAATGTTTTCATTAAATACAAAAAAACATCTTTTTCTTTGTTGCATATTAATTACAGATAATTTAAGAATTTCCTTTGAGTCAGGTTTTGTCAGGTAGTAGGGCGTTTGCCTGACTGGATTGCTACCACCCCTGGTCTGAAGTATGTCGCCATAACAACCTTGAGTTGTGTTCCGGCATTAGTGACTAGGTTCCAGTCTCCCTTAAGAGAGCAGCAGCGCATTTGTAGCACCTTTGGTGTTGCAAATGTCCATAGGCGATGGTGACCGCTTTCCATCAAGTGGCCCGTCTGCCTGTCTTGCTTGGAAGAGATCGCTTTTAGTGCCTTTTCTTTTACCAAGTAATACTATTTGTTGTCTTATTGCGTATTTTTTGTTTTGGTGAACAATCGATCCCAGACATCCAGACCATAGTAAATAACGGAGAAAATACGTTTCCGAAATTTATTATACCAGGAATCGAACCCGGAACCTCTGCGTTGCAGTGAGGTACGCCGACAAAGGCTTATCCCGCTCAACCACAGAGGCCGTCATTTATCATTATTTATTTTATTTATTTATAATAACTATAGTGACGCGGGTGTAATGCCCTAGTATGTGTATTATTAATTGCTGTGCCGTGAACTAATTTTGGAATTTAAAATTTTATAACAATGGTATAGTTTATAATATGAAACTGTATGATATGGAAATACTCAATTTCTGAAATAAATGAATTATTATTATTGTCGGGGTGAAGGTAAGGAAAGGAATGCTCCGGTGGTTCGGGCATGTGGAAAGAATGCATGATGAAAGAATGAATAAACAGATATACAATGCAAAAGTGGATGGATGCAGAAGTCGTGGAAGGCCACGACACACCTTCCATGATCAAATTGATCGTGTACTAGCAGAAGGTGATGTTAGGAGCCTTAAGAACAGACGAGCGTGCATGACAAGAGTTATGAAAGTCAAAGAAGCAAGTGAGGTGTGTAAGAATAAGCCTAAATGGCGCTCTGTTGTTCGTGCCTACCCCGCAAGGGAACTGGCGTGAAGTTATGTATGTATGTATTATTGAAAGTAAACTAAACTCGGTCACCATGGATTATCGTGTAGCAGGAGTGCCGGCAGAATTTCACGTCATACAACACTTCATGACATAATCCGGCGGTCTTTTGTCACCGCCGGGGTACCTGCAATTCTAGGACCGAGCGATGGTAGGAGACCCGATGGAAAGTCATTGGTGCTCTGGAGTATGGAACGTGTCTTGCGTCGATACTGTGCCGGCGTACCATCTTCCAGCCACTAGCATGTCTGCCGGTACAGCTGCTGCACAACAGGAGGTTACATGTTTGCGGCTTTTGGGGTCGAGACCCTGGGGACCATGGGGGCTTGAGGCGCACAAGCTTTATCGAGACATAGCCAAACGTCTGATGGATGTGTCACGTGACCAAAAGACTGGTCTGTACCTCTAGCAACTCATTAGTGTTGCCATTCAGCGAGGCAATGTGGCCAGTCTTTTGGGCACATTTCCGACTGACAGCGGTCTGGCACTAGATTTTATATTACAGAATAATAAGAAGCACCACTTGAACCTAAATAGGTTTGTGTGTGATGCAACACACCCTCGCCTTTATAAAAATTAAAACTTCTACGTTTACACCGTTTATCCTTAATAGATCATTTTCTATAATAATAACACTATTTGATGATGTTTAAATTTCTTCGACTGCTTAAGACACATCTAAAGTTGAATGTTACTGTACAAAGTTTATCTATGAGTATTATTCTAAGCATGCCGTGTCTGTACATTGAAGCTATTTAAAAATAAATAACTGTAATAGACTATATTGTTACAGACTAGGCGCCGACAAAGACAAATTGCACGTACAGATTTGTAGAAGCACATTTATTACCCGTCAGCATTTAAACTAATTGTAATTCTTTTATGATCGTCTTCTTTTGTTTACTTATTTATTGGCATACGTTTCTAGAAAATAGTCTATTGTTCTATTGTACTCATTTAGGGCGCTTAAGGCTGCCTCCTTGGCCAGGTGTTATGGATTTTAAAGTACAAGCTGATTCTAGGAAATTCGGTCCACGTTGCCGGGCGGGCACATTGCATTTGTGCAGTATAAATCATACCGACATAACAACCTTGTGTTATTCCGGCATTAGTGACCAGATTCCAGTCTCCCTTTAGAGAGTAGCAGCGCATTTGTAGCACCTTTGGTGTTGTAAAGTGTCCATGGGCGATCTTAACCGCTTTCCATCAGGTGGGCCGTCTGCCTGTCTGTTGAACTCGTGCAATAGAAACAATGGCAACAACCCATACAACGACCCATCTCTGATGATGGAATTGACTGGTCTTCTCGCAGCACTTCGACGTGATCCCAGGGCTGACTCCTGGCCAAGAGGCCCACTACGGTGGGTCGGTGACTCTGGCCGACTACTGTCCCTACTTGCAAGAGTTCACTTGGAGGCACAAGAGCGTACTTATCAGAGGAAGTAGGTGTTCCTATGAAGAGAACACGCCAAGTAAGTTGAATTTACATATCATTTTTTATTTTATTTTATACAACCTACATGCGCTCATTATTGCAAAATATTATTCCACAATTAATGAAGTTATTAATAAAAAAGATTTTTCTGTCGCGAAAAAGCGTTACGGCCGCGTGGAGGAGCGGCATAAATTTAGACTATACGTGTTGAGAGGCGGCATGTTTTTAGAGGAGATTTTAGATGCGTTTTTTGGTTCCGGGTAAAAATGCATTAATTAAAATGTACCTAACCTAACCAAATCATAATTTGCAGTAAACCTGCGATAAATCGGAACGTGTGCTGGGACACATAGTAGAAGGGAAACTTCAACGGACAAGTGGCAAAACGAATCGCAACAAAACTTTAACTTGAAGTGTTACTTATCCGTTGAAGTTTCACTTCTACTATGTGCCGCAGTTTTTTATTTATTTAATGTATTTTTATGTATAATTTTAAATAAATATTAGCATTCGTCGCTTCTTCTCTATATAAATTACTAGCTGTCCCGGCAGACGTTGTTCTGCCCTGAAGAAATAAAATTTAGAACCCGATCCCAGCGCCACCTACCGGGTCCAAATGTAAACTATCCTATCTTTTAATTCGGATCAAACTGCACACGGAGTGCAAATTTGATTAAAATCGGTCAAGTAGTTTAGGAGTCCATCGCGGACAAACAACGTGACACGTAATTTATATATATATTAAGATAAGTGTGCGAAATGTCGTACTACTCCGTCCGCGTAATTTTCGTAAAAAGGGGTACAACGGTTTTGCCTCACGTATTAATATATAGATTTTACGCTGATGGTGTGGGCGGTACTCTGTTCGTAGTAGGTATAAAAGTTAAACACTGTTAGTGTTGGCAACTTATAAATAAATCACTTTAAAATGCAAATACGTGTGCAAGTGGAAGAGAACACAAAAAGCAACGACAGTGTTGCAAGTTTAAAAATAATAAAAATATCCTATGTGGGTGTTGCCAACAATGACGAGTTAGTAATATCAGAATCGGGCTCCTGGTTGTAGTGTCCGAAAAGACAGAATCTCACATATATTATGATTTTACAGAATCCGACGTGAATTTCGCGCTGGAGAACTATGGGCATCATTCGAAATGCTTCGACCATAGCGAGAGAGTGTGGGAGCAAAAATCGTGTAGACAGGTATGTCGTATTTGATGTTGTTACAACTTAGGCCCCGACAAAGACAAATTCCACGTTCAGATCTGTAAAAGCACATTTTATTACCTGTCGGCATTTCAACTACTTGTAATCCTTTTATGATCGTCTTCTTTTGTTCATTTATTTATTGGCATACGTTTCTAGTTGTTGTGGGGAACAGCCTATTATCTTATTGTACTCGCTTAGGAGTATCATTAGCCAGGTGTTGCGGATTATAAGTACAAGCTAATTCTAGGAAATTGTGTCGGCGTTGTCGGGCGGGCACATTTGCATTTGTGAAGTATAAAACGACGGCCTGATTGAGAGAGAGGGTCAGTTGAGCGACAACTACGATAAAGGTGTGACGTGTATACATTCGGGAATCTAATAGTGACGGACTTTGCGCGTTTTATTGAATTACGACCTTCTGCATTACGTTTGTATTTGTTGCGTCCGGTTATATTTGTACCTATGTTATACGTGTTTCTATAATTCTAATAAACTCTATAATGATTCTAACGATGATACGTATCATCTATAACGTCGCACTGACACTTCCATTTGTTAACACTTAGTCTGTTATAATAGAGGGAGAGAGATAACAGTTTATTGCACACCAAAATATACAATTACAAAAACAGACCATATTTACAATATTTTCTAGGCAATGCAATAGGCGGCCCTAAAGCTCAAAGCGATCTCTACCAGGGAGTGCTAAGAGTAAGTCTAAACAGTAGGTTGTTTGGGTTGATTCTGGTTGGATGGAGGCTGGAACTGAAAATCAGCGCTGTGTTAGCTCCTAGCACAGCATAATGCTGAGTTTCCAGCCTCATTGCCATGAATTTTATGTACATACATATCTGAGACTGTATCTATTTGTAAGTAATAGTACATTATGGTACTAGTGTGTAACATTGGTGATTACCGCCGAGGCGCCATTGAGACTCGAGCCGTAGGCGAGGGTCTTAAGAGAGCCGAGGACGGTAGTCATCAATACACACGTGTATCATACGACGTTTTTCAACACACTTGTGAATAAAATAACAACAAAAACTCATTTTATTTAGTAGATAAAAAAAAGTTATATATGAGTGAAAGTTTTATTTATTAAACACGTACGAGTTAAAATGATCTATTTAAATAAGAAGTTGCATGAAATGAGCAAGCAATAGGAACATTAATTTATTTGTTCTATAGAACACGATCTTTTTTTTTTGAATAAAAACTATTTTAAGAACAAAGCAACTCAACCAATAAATTTAAAAAAAAAAATCTATAGCTCACTAGTGAGTTATAATGTTTTTTACTCACAGTTTGATAATGGGTGTCATTCTGTGCCTAATTGCGGTGACCATAAAGCCACTTTATGAGCAAGTGTGTTGAAAAAATCTTTGTAGTTTATGTTCTTTCTTTTTCAGATCCGAGAATGGCAACACTGGGGATCTGGGTGCTATAAATATAAATGTGAGAGCGGAAGACTGCATATTGTCGTAAGTATTCACGGTGCTAAGAATACGTTGTAATAAAACAAGTTATGGATGTACATGTTAAAATAAACTTACTTGCTTTTTAATCCGGGTTCGATTCCTGGTATGGTAAATTTCGGAAACGAATTTTCTCTGTTATTTACTATGGGCTGGGTGTCTGGGATTGGCCCCAGAGTGGTCCGTTGTATATTACCCACAACACAAGTGTGTGTTTGCCTGCCGATTTTATTTAATTAAGAATTTATAAAATTAGTGATAATCGTTACCTACAATTAGTGTCGTCGATAATGTAATAGATAACCAAAGATTATTGTGGCAGGTAGTTTGGCTCGGAATTGTCAATTATTGTGACTGATAATCGTATAATAATACCAGCCCATAAACGTCCCACTGCTGGGCTCAGGTCTCCCACCATAAGCGAACTGACAGTATACCGGCCACGGTTGTCCAGGACGGCTTGACAAGTTTGACACATGGGTTATCTCGATATGCAGGTTTCATCACGATGTTTTCCTTCACCGTTGTTAGCACGCGATAATTGTAACAATATGCACATTAGGTCAGAAAACTGTCTAAGTGGTGCATGCGTTTCGGCTAGGATTCGTAAACATCGTAAAGTGATAATAATTTCTTCACAGATATAAAGCGTTTTAAATATACTTGCATGTATGAAAATATTAGTGAAAGTAGATGAAGCTATGCGAGCTGCATACGTCTAGTCGTCGCAGTGGACAACGAACTACTGGCGCAACGCGGGAGCGCACATGTTAACAGTTGCTCTATCTCGCTCGCACATCATCCGTCCCGCTCGCACACTGTGCTATATATTGCACTAGCTGTACGACTCGTTGATATTTGTACTTAAGGTTACAGTTTCCAAAATAAATCAGTTCACATCAGCACTCGACAGACGACAGTGAATACTACTCTCTGCCATCTGAAGTATCATTTAACCTCTACCTCTCGCTGCTACAAAGCGCAAGGTGTTTGTGAGGAACGTAGCAGCAAGTAGGGAACCATCGTCTCTGGTCTCTGCCCATCTCTATGGGTAACAGGCGTGATAATATGTATGTATATATTTTCCTTGCAGGTTGGTAATTATACGTATACATGTTTCCACGCCGGACAAGTACTCCAGGTGAGGATTATCAGCCAGGGTTGGCTGCACAAGGGCGGAGTCGTCTGCCCGCCCTGCAGGGAGGTGTGCGCGGAAGAGTTTGCCGTAAGTGTTTTTCCGTGCAGGAACGGAGAAAAAATACAATTTCCTGCGTTGGGGCGACCTGTCGTAAGAGGCGACTTAACAACCCACAGCCAGGTGGTAGGGCATTTGCCCGACTGGATGGCTAACACCCCTGGCTTAAAGTATGTCGCCATAACAACCTAGAATTGTGTTCCGGCATTAGTGACCAGGTTCCAGTCTCCCTTAAGAGAGCAGCAGCGCATTTGTAGCACCTTTGGTGTTTCAAATGTCCATAGGCGATGGTAACCGCTTTCCATGAAGTGGGCCGTCTGCCTGTCTGCTGAACTCCTGCAATAAAAATAAAAAAAGTTTCAAATTCTTAAAGAGGCCTATTCGTTATCCTGCATTGAAGTCCAGCAGGCAGGCCTGCAACGCAGACCTGCAGTGGGCGGGGCTTGTGGGACTCAAGAGGCATCAATTATTTTATGTTTAAGGCTTGGCAACTAGACCTTTAAGCCAGGCGCAGTTGTATTGTAGGCTACAATCCACACCATTCAACGGAGTTCTTGTGAAAACTCGAAAGGCCACATTTGGCTACACAGTTCACATATCTCATAATTCTCAGAAACTAGCAATGTTCTGTTAATAACTGTTGTTCATTTTAGGGTAATTTTACACATTTTTAGACAGTAAAACTGCACAGTACAACGTCCCCTTTCCGTTTCCGCCGAAAACTCCACATAAAGATATGTGTGTAACCTAGCCAATTATTTTGGTTTCAGTCTAGAAAGGAATACTGCAAAGGCGGCGAGGAGCCGCTCCCGCCGAACTTGTATCCGAACGACGTGTTGACGTGTGGCGTTGCCATGACGACGCCGGCCGCCATTTTGACAGCGGCCGCCATCTTGTGTACGTTACTTAAAACGTTTTAATGGACAATAATTTAAATGAAATAGAAAAATCGTGTAATGGAGTTTTGATGTGATTTTATTTTGGACTTAATTATTGTATTTTAACCAATAATTTTATGGCTAGTTAAGACGACCGTTCTGCCTTAAGGGCCTACCGAATTAGAATTCGCTATCTCGCTCTTGCATTAACAAATTATTGGTGATATAAATAGACAGAATTTACTTGCAGTAATACTGTGGTCTACGAATCTCAACAATAAAATTACAAATGTAACACATAAAGAGTTTAATTTTACATGCATTTCTATATCGTCGGCGTGAATGCAGAACCTTGTTATAACTATACTTTTTTGGCGTCATTTTTTTCGTAAAGAATGGTACATATATATGTACCACAATTTTAACAGCAAAAGTATCAAAGGTCCTGCACTGATGCTGACTATATATAAAATACAATTTTTGTGAAAAATATTTTTATGTACTATAGCTTCTAATTCAATTTTTTTAAATGAAATATTCGTAATGTTACGAGTCGCGAGACTTGAATTATAAATGCCGTTATAATTACTATAGAGTTTATTAGAACTATACAAACACGTATAACACAGGTACAAATATAACCGAACACAACAAGTCCAAACGTAATGCAGAAGATTGTAATTCCATAGAACGCGCAAAGTCCGTCACTAAACGTTTCCCGATTGTAGTACACACGTCTTGCTACGCTCGTGGTTATCGCTCGACTGCCTCGTCCCTCCATCGGGCCATTGCTTTATACTGCACAGATGCAATATGTCCGTCCAGCCGCGTGGACTGAATTTCCTAGAATCAGTTTGTACTTTAAATCCGACACACCTGGCTAATGAGTCGACCGCAACGGCCATAAACGAGTACAATAAAACAATGGACTGTTCTCTAGAATAATTAGTAAACGCATGTCAATAAATAAGTAAACAAAAGAAGTCCAAATGCCGAAAGGTAATAAAATGTCTTTTTACAGGTATGCAGGTGTGAATTTGTTTTTATCAGCGTCTAGGTTGTAACAGTAATATTGAATGAATGAATGAAAACTCTTTATTGTTCACCATAACTTAAACCTAGACATTTAATATGAATACATTTCCATTAGAACAATGAATATTATTGTTTAGATTTTTGCAGTATAATTTTGTCATAAGTAAAATCTGTCAATTTATATCTTCAAAATATGCAAGGTAATGCAAGAGTGAGATAGTAAACTCCATTTAGGTAGAGCCTTAAGAATATAAATTTAATTAAAAATATTTTTATTTAATTAAAATTATTTTTTGCTGTATAATAAAATTACCATCACTGTGTCGCTGGTGTGTACGGTATTGACAAAGTACACTCAGACCCGGAACAACAGACCTCAGCTTTATAATCATACTAGCTTCTGCCCGCAACTTTGTCCGCGTTCTTCTTTGGTGCTCCGCTCCTATTGTTCTTAGCGTGATGATATATAGCCTATAGCCTTCCTCGATAAATGGGCTATCAAACACTGGAAGAGTTTTTCAAATCAGACCAGTAGTTCCTGAGATTAGCGCGTTCAAACAAACAAAGTCTTCAGTTTTATATATTAGTGTAAGATATTTTCTTGGACAGTTTTTGTGGTTGAGTGCAGACTTTGGCCTCCTAGCACTCTGGAACATAAAAATTCCGGGTGCGATTCCAAGCAGTTTCATATGAAATGAAATTTCTGTTATGCACTAGTGTTGGAGTTTCTGGGATTGGTCCCAAAATTGTCCGTTTTATATTATATATTACCTATATAACACGGGTTTGTCGTCGACCCATATAACACGATTTGTGTGTTTGTCTGTCGATTATTATTAGTTCTCTTTTACAAGGTCGAACGGTCTGGCTGACTATGTATAATTTAAAAATACTTTTGAATACTTTTTTTAGCAGATTTTTCATTATTATAAAATCTGTTGTAGTGTTTTCTTTGTCGTTGAATTATTTTTAAACGCTTTATGTCTTGTTAATGTTACGGTCAATTTATTTGAATCGGCCAAGTGCTTGTCAGATCACACATATAGGTATCCGATATCCACAATTTTTGTCATTCGACTACAATTTGGCTACAAAAAAAATCTGCACTCTTACATACCTATTTGTTACGTTACTGCTTCATTTAAGATAATGTTATAGTTATTGGTCATCTCACGCAGATATAGCGATGGGTTAACGCGTAATTTGTAATGCGGTATTATTTTTAATTGTTAATGACGTTATATCTGGACAGATAACGTATGTGTATACACTAATGTAGTTTTTTTTTTATTTATTTTTTATTGCAGGAGTTCAGCAGACAGGCAGACGGCACACTTGATGGAAAGCGGTTACAAATGCGCTGCTGCTCTCTTAAGGGAGACTGGAACCTGGTCACTAATGCCGGAACACAACTCAAGGTTGTTATGGCGACATACTTTACACCAGGGGTGGTAGCCGTCCAGTCGGGCAAATGCCCTACCACCTGGCTGTGGGTTGTTTTGTCGCCTCTTCTTTCTCCGTTGCTGCACGGATAAAAAGTAGCTGTTCATTAGCGGCGTTACTTTTAACGCGTTAAACGATCTGCATTTCGCCACAGTTAATAACTATAACATTATCCCAGATAGAGCCCGAGGAATGCAATAAAATTGATAATAATATTGACATTACATAAGGCAATAAGAAATTCGTATATATTTAACTGCCTTGGACCAAGGACTTGTATATAGTCATATAGATAAGTATTTCATTATTGTTAAGTGACTTCGACGGACGTATGCTTGAACTAGATGGCGTTTTGATCTAGTGATGCATCGGAAGGAAGTATTAGGTGTGTAAAACTGTACTTCATTTACTTTGGTCTGGGTGTTTGGAATTTGCTCTTAGAGCTGTAAGTTGCGTATTGTCTATAAAGTGTAATTTGCATAGCTAAATACATGATGTGCGTGTGTCTAGGACTGCGATTCCCAAAGTGGTCGAAATCGCTTTCCCAGGGGTCGACATAAGCGAAATCTGATTTGGGGGGTCGACGAGATCTAAAAATCGACCCCCTATTAATCAACATAAGTTCTTATTTTAAATTTTCAAGATACTGTATAAGTTGAGTTACATATACCATTTTGTTATAAGAATGGCTAATATTTTTGTTAAATTTATTCACTTAACTAAGAGCAAAGTTCTTAATTTAGGTATTTTATATCACTACTTGTATCAATAGGAAAAAAACTAGAGATACTATTTTTAAAGTAATTTGGCTATGGGGGTCTGAGGTATCAGTTAATTTTGGAAAAGGGGTCTCTTGCCCAAAATAGTTTGGGAATCCCTGGTATTGGGCCTTCCCATAAATTGTGCACATAGACGGGAAGAGGGCATATCGCTGTAGGGTGGAGGAGCGTGATGGAATGCTCCTCCGTGTTAAAGGAAGATCTCCCAGCGAGGCTAATGTTGTTCCTCGCAGGCCTAGGCCCATCTGTTATAGTTGAAATTTTGTATATATTCTTTGTATGTTTCGGGAAACGTTTGTGACATCAATTATTGCACAGCGCCATCTATTGGCTTGTAAGTGTTCCACTACATCGCTAATGAAATATTGAATTAATAAAATATTAAAGGTTTTGTGTTAGTGAATTATTGTGAATGATTTTTATAACTAAATTGACATATTTCGAAATATTTAAAATGTTCGAATTGAAATCACTTGGACAAAATACACTTTTTTGCGTTTTCTCTACCGTGAGTTGGCAACACTGAAATCATCCAGATTTCTATCAAACGTCCGGAAGCTCAAGGACGACCCAAGGTTACGTTCGCGACGTACGTACCGATAGTTTGCACAGTTTAGTTTACATTTTTATTTAAACATCTGTAAGTCGCGACCGACGGCCGCGCCCGATAGTATGTTTATGGCTTAAAGCCCCAAACAATTTACCGAACGCAATTGACAGTTGCAACTTATATGTATCTGGATAACGAATGTAAAGCTATGTTTAATAATAGAATAGAATAATAATTTGTTGCTAGAAATGTATGTACATAGGTGGTTTTTTTGTGGTAATTGTCTCAATACATTATGCCTTATTAGGCGTGCAATTTTCAGATCTTATAATTAAATCTAAATTGAAACTAATTTACAATAATAATTAAATAAATTAGATAATACTAAATGTCAAGCAAAGCATTAATTCAATAATAATTTATAACTTAAATAATCATCGATTTTATAATAGCATTTCATTATTAAAAATATCTTTAGGTGTCCTTAAATAATAATATGGATTTTCGCTTCTGTATACTGTCAGGTAATTTATTGTATATTACTGGTGTCGTACATAATACACTGTTTTGTATTAGTGTAGTTTTACTACTATGAATGCAAATCCTGTCATTATCCCGTCGATTGCGTTTTATAGTTTGACCTATACTTGGAAAAAACTGACGATTATTTCTAACAAATAAACAAACTTCATAAATATATATGCAAGGAAGTGTTAAAATCCTATAACCTATGAAATATTGCCTGCAGCTATCCGTATTTTGGAGTCTAAATATTATTTTATATTTAAGCTTTCACAGTTCGCAGTAGGAATTCATAGACGCTAATTACTTGAGAATAACTAGTTCATTTATTGTACGATTACAAGATGTAACGTTCTTCTTTTGTGTCACGTTGAAGTTTTTAATTGACGTTGACATTTGAATCTTGAAGTTATAGTCCCGTTCGCGACAGGTAAATTAGCTTCGAGACGTTTTTGCGTTTGTAGTAGTATTTGTATATTTACAGGACTTCTAAACTTGAAATTTAGAATTAAAAATGTTTAATATTAACATTTATTATTTTAATATCGTTTAATATTATTAGATTCATATTAAGTACCTGCCTATAAAAATATATAAAAAGTACTAGTTTATTTATGTTTGTGCTGACAGTACACTACTACAAACGCAGAAACGTCTCCAAGCTAATTTATCTGCACACTGAACACTTCAAAGTATAGGACTTAAGTCGCGGACGGAATCTTGGCCGTTCGGACATTTGATAGAAATTTGGATGTTTTCAGTTATATAAGAAGAGAATGAATTTACATTAAACCAAAAATACATTGAATTAACAGAATATACTCGTGAAATATAGAAATATTAGTATTTTATAAAACATGAAAGTATTTTGAAATGTCAACACATGTTAGAGAAAACACGCTGTGTGAACTTCTAACAGGCGCTAAATCGGGATGTATTTCGAAGGAAAGCTCTAAAGCAATCTCTCTCTCTCTCTCTCTCTCTCTCTCTCTCTCTCTCTCTCTCTCTCTCTCACACACACACACACACACACACACACACACACTCTCACTCACAGTAAGATCATAAAATATAAATTAAATTATTAAAAAGAATTATTTTAGACTACAACAATTCAATACATGTCGATATTTCAGTTAAGATTTCGTATCCGTGTAGGAACAGAGAAAGATAATGACTTCCTGTGTTGGGACGGGCTGTCCAAAGAGGCTACAAAGCAACCCACAGCCAGGTGGTAGGTGGTAGGTATATTTGTCCGCTTGGATGGGTACCACCCCTGGTCTAGAGTATGCCGCCATAACCGCCTTGCATTGTGTTCCGGCATTAGTGGTCAGGTTCCAGCCTTCCTTTAGAGAGCGGCAGCTCATTGGTAGCACGGTGTTTCGTCTGCTGAACTTATGCAATAAAAATAAATAAATAAAAAGTGCGTTTTCTGAGACGCGTCCGAGACGACCGTACACAGTGTATCAGTCGCGGCTCTCAGGCGCGTCCGATAGTTGATTTAACGCTCAACATATATATCAAAACTAGTTATTGATAACAATGCCATCTAGTCAACATAAATGTCGATTGGTTATAAGTGATTCATTACACGGTGTATTTTGTATGGCGTTGTATTTTTTATAAAGTATTTATATTCAGTATTTTGAAACAAAAATCATAATAACGTCATACGGGAACTTAGTATTCAATACATTTTTCTATACCCCTTGTACTCGGATTTCTTACTCAGAAGTTTTAAAATGATCTAATAGAGATCGGTGTATACTGTATACGCTATTATCAAAATATGCCGTCGGAATGTTGTATATTTAGAACAGTTTTACACAACTTGCAGTGCAATAGTGCAGACCAATTTCCGACATGTAAATAGTCTATATTGCACATTATTCGTAAGCGGAAATGGCAGTGTTCCTTGCTATGCATTCTTAGCTCTGTTTCGCTTACACGATGCGTACACTGTCGCGCGCTACAAAAATTGGTCTGCTGCGCAGTTACATCGGGAGGAATTATTAGTTGTGTAAAACTGGATATTATTTTTATGTTTTTGCTATCTTAATTGCCATGATTTTAACTTATTTCACACCTTAGTTCGATTTATTTCTTTAATGCAATAAAAGAAAAGACTAGGAGTAATAAATTTAATTTCGAATAGCACGCTCGAGCAAAACGACGCGTGTTCACACCTCCAAGCCCTCGGGCGGAATGAAAATTTCATACATTGTGACCGGCAAGCGTGGTTTTTGAAGTCATTTATAATAAAATAATTAAATACTTCCAAATTCTCTAAGTAACCGAATAAAAGAACTACAATGGTTCAATTTCTTATAATATGATTACTGTTATTTATTTTAGCGACGTATGATTAACAGTAATCATAATATTAAAGATCGAAGAACACGTTTAGATGTCACTTTGCAATTATTTTCTATCGAGAAAATTTCTCGAAAATGCGTTTTGAATACAAAAAAGACGTCAGAAATATGATCAAGATTGACATTTTTTTTTTTTCACCGCATTAAAGTGTGTATAATTATTGTAACAACGGCTGACAAATCGATGATAAAACGCTTTTTGTCTGTTGTCTCGCTGTTAACTACGCGGTTAGCCGCTTGTTCATCTTAATTTGCAAATGCACAAGCAATTCGACGGCGTTTCTTTTGTTCATGGACCGGCAGTACCTACTCGGTCTTCGAGCGGTTTACCCACTTTACGCGGCTCAACAGCGCGGTTGGCCGCCATGACGGTTAGCCGCTATTCCAATATTGTCAAGCTGGGCTCTCAAACGCACCGCCTAAGCGACCAGCCGTTAGTGCGTATGAAGCGCTACGGTCCACCTGATGTATAGCGGATACCGTCGGACGTAGATATTTGTACTTTGTTTAAAATATAAATAAATATATCTTGTAAATATTAATATAGACGAGTACTTATAATTTATTTTTTGGAGCTTTTTTCGATGTGATTTTTTTAACTGTCATTCCTAAGTGTTTAGTTTATTTTTTATTTTTTGATGCTTTATTTATATAATACTTAGTAATATCATGGAAGAGTAAAGAATAACAATCGGCCAGTAAAAAACTGTAACTTGTGACACATTCTGCAATCACAGTTAGCTCTACCAGTGCATTCTTGTTTTTATAGAAAATCTCAATTCGTACCCCTTATCCCGTCTTCTCTATCGCTTCATCCTATTTCATTTTCCTATCTCATTCCTCCTGTTGGACGCTTCTGTTCCATCTTTTCTATCATATCCTAAAAGCTAGCAACGCGTTGGTTTCGGCCTTCGTCTCTAGTGTTGCAAATTTCTACAGGTAACGGTAACCACTTTCCATTACGTGGACCGTCTGCAAAAAAAAAAGTTGTGTGTCAGCTCCGACGCACGACTGGAGTTTACTTCATAAGTACGATTGTTTTTTAATATGCACTAGTGGATATTATTTTAGATTTTATTTAGCTACGTTATAGTTCAAAATTGTGTAATAAAAAACGTAACGCTTTTGAGTTAACATCTGTGTCGCCGCACGATTAACCAAGGATGATACACACTGATGCAATCGGACATGAATCCAATACGCACGCGCCGGTGTGTACGCGCAATATTAACCTTTTACTATGAAAACGCTCATTGTCTACGGCCAACCGCCAATATTCGAAATTCACGAACAGAACGACAAGGAAAAATTGTACGCGCAAGAAAATTTAATATAAAGTCACAAAATATTAAATTATACGCATTTAACAAGCAAAGGGTGCTTCATTGAAGAATTCCTACGCTTCAATCTGTATCATTTCCCTCCTCATAAAATTTTCATATCAAAGGTCTTTTATGAAGACCAATTCTTAAGGAGAACATAAGAACGAACAGTTGGCAGCAACTATGATTGCAGTGTGGTATTGGGTTAGTTTTTTGTACTAGGCGATTGTTATTCGAATGTTCTTCGTCCATGGTGATATATAGGAACCGTAAGAAGCGTTCTCGATACAATATAAGAAATGTGTAAGTGAAAAACGTACTGTGTTTTAGTAAGTGAAATTAAATAAAGGAAAATTATTTTATACAAACTGTGTTGTTTTTATTAATTTTCATATTACTACATAAGGCCCAGCTCGCCATACACAACGCGGTGCTGGTACCTACGCTCAGGTATCGAAGCGAGAGTTGGGTATGGAAGAGAGAGCATGAAAGTAGAGTAAACGCGGTCGAGATGCGAGCACTGCGCAAAATCTGCGGAGTGACGCTCGCGGACCGCGTTCGTAATACCGAAGTAAGAAAGAGAGTTGGTCTGAAAGAGAGTGTCGGGGTGAAGGTAAGGAAAGGAATGCTCCGGTGGTTCGGGCATGTGGAAAGAATGACTAAACAGATATACAATGCAAAAGTGGATGGATGCAGAAGTCGTGGAAGGCCACGACACACCTTCCATGATCAAATTGATCGTGTACTAGCGGAGGGTGATGTCAGGAGCCTTAAGAACAGACGAGTGTGCATGACAAGAGTTATGAATGTCAAAGAAGCAAGTGAGGTGTGTAAGAATGGGCCTAAATTGCGCTCTGTTGTTCGTGCCTACCCCGCAAGGGTACTGGTGTGAAGTTATGTATGTATGTACATAAGATTGTGAATTTAGCGTGTATTATTGGAGGAGGATAAGGAAGTCGTGTACTCGTTTGCAAGCCCTAACCGCGGCAGTTACTGTTATCAAAAATCATAGTGACGTGGCTCTCAAGCGCTCCGCGAGCGGGCCGCAGCGAGCCGATGGTTATCGGTTTTTGTCGCGAATCGAAAAGGCCGCGGCAATCGGCGTCGTCAAAGACACCGGTAAAATTCCGTGAAAAAGGCGCTTTAGAGCCAAGTCCACACTGGAACCTCAATACTGTATCCGCTCGACTCGCAGATGAGTACGCGGCCAAAGGCGGCTCCTTGGGCGTCGCGAGCGAAGGTCATTTCCTACGGCCACATTAGAACACGTTACTGTATCGGATCGGTTACAGTTACGACTCGCAGATGAGTACGCGGCTTTATGAATAATAATAGGACAGTTGATAATCAAATTAACTATATTCGTGTCAAACACTAGCTGCCCGCGGTGCCATAACTCATCGGTGCAACACAGAGAGACGCGTTCGGTGCGTCAATTACAGATCGTATATCGACATTACACTGGTGCGTCACTTGGCCTGTGTAAGTGATACGGAGAGAGACGTAGGCGCTGTCCTACTCCCACATTTTAGGAGTGTCCTTTACGTGAGTTGTTTTTGGTGATTATCAGAGGGGGTTGAACCAAATCTCACGATATATGGCCAGGTATCACCGTGTTGAGATTTGCCTCAACTCCTTCCTTCGTAATCCAATCTCAAGTATGGTTTCTCAAGACGTGTGTTTCCAGCGTAATGCATTGGATTTATTCTATAAAAACATAATTTGTTTTTTTTATTATTTAAGATTGTGTAGAATGTAGGTTAGAATCACAACGAGATATTTGAATAATAGTCCATGGAGACTCATACACTTGGAACCAACGTGTTCATGTAATTTCAACATGTCCTTGCAATTTGAAATAATTTGTTGCGGAAAAAATTACATGATATTCGATGAGATCCCCACTCTCCCAGAGTAAGATTAGATGAGATTCGGCTCGACCCCCACCCTTAAACGACTCACGTAATTAATAGACGCCCGCTTATTGCCCCGCAGACAGCGAATGTCTGACATGAGTATAATAGCCGGTTCTTATATCTTACGAACCAGGGGCGGCCGTTGCAAGGCCCCAGATGGTAGATCTTTATGAGGCCGTTATCCTTTGTGTTAGATATTAATCTGGCAACCATGCCATAAATTAAAAAGGTAAAAGACCGTGTCAATGGTCGGTCTATGTTTTGCTGTTGTTGTGAAGTTACCGCTGTCTCGCTGTGTCCATGATTGTTACAGATTATTTTTTTATGTATTATAAATTTATTAGCAAAAACGTAAATAAATAAAATTCGCCTCTAAAACATTATATTTGACTTGCTCTTAGGAAAATTTTCTTAAAAGTGACATAAACAAAAAACACAAATTATATTACATATAAATTTAAGTTATGAAAAATAATACATTCTAAAAAGTTTCAACAATGATAAAAGTGTTTCCAATAATAAGTGTAAAGCCGCTAATTAAATATCCCCTGTGCATTACAAAAAAACTTGTTTTACTCTGCCAACCCACAACCCAAAACTTTGTATTGGCAGCTTTGGCACGAAACGTCAATGTGAAAGTGTTTGTAATGCACGGCACAAAGCGCGAGATTAAATAACATATCTAATTACTAATTGCGTTGTAGTCCTCGCATGACAGACAAAAATCTTTACCGGACATGTCCGAAAAGTCCGACGACAATTTATATGGAATTTATTTCAAATTTTAACTAGTAGTAAGATATAGGAACCGACTCCGTAGTGCAGGTTTCTATAGAGGCTTTTTAAAAGATTAATATCCCCTTTTTTGGTTCGCCATTTCTTCATTAAATGCCCTGAAGACGACTGCTGCTTGTCTGGTGAGCACTTTTAGTGAACTGATAATTGCCTTTGAAGACAGCATGTCTTTTAGGGCCTGTATTATCGATTTGGAATTTACGTCGACGACGATAGACGGCTTTCCATGGCCGCTCCTGAAGTGAACTACTTCTGGTTCTGTATGAAAAAAATGGTTATTTTAATCGTTTTTACTTTCTGTAGCCGTGATATAGTGTGTAAAAAGACCATTACCCAACCCAAAGTCCACACATACATACGTACATCAAACGAAGGCTCATTGTTAAAAAATATTCATTGGGAAACGACTTTTATTTTCAGGAATTAAAAAAGTGTGCTAACCGCAGCGCGCAATGTAAATTGCATACTGGTGCCATCATAATGTGCTGAAGGTGTATGCGTTAAGGTGTATATGTATGTGTATGAGGCGAAATGAATAAATTTTATTTTAGAAATAAACCATAAAAATGTTTTTATTCTTCAATATCATAATTATACAGTCTCTGATTATAGCCCAATACAAAAAATCGTAATGATAGGACAAAGAACAAAGAAAAAAATTTGAATAGCGACGTACTTATATTGCTGACATGTATCTTAAAAATAAAAACATATTTTGAGAATCTGTGCGCCGCAGTTTCAGCAAACAAAGTTTGCACTCAGCTTATTGCTGTGCCGGCATAATATCCGACACAACGCTGATTTTCAGTGCAAACCTGAATATTTTGTGAATTTTGTAAAGACTAGAGAGAATATAGGACTCTTGACTTCGCTGACGGTCTTTTTACACCCATTATAATAACAATAATAGAAGCTTTAATTATTGCCGAATAAAAAGACTTAGTAGGGCCGTGCTGGAATCGTTGTCTTAATTACAGCTCTTGGGCCGGCTCGTTTGGTATAATACCATGCTCTCGGTGAATATCGGTGTGAATAGATTAGCCTTAAGCTAATAGTCTTTAATCCGATAAGTGAGATCTAATGGCCCACTTGATTGTCTGCAGCACATAGGTTTTTTTTATTTATTTTTTTATTGCAGGAGTTCAGCAGACAGGCAGACGACCCACTGGATGGAAAGCGGTTACCATCGCCTATGGACATTTGCAACACCAAAGGTGCTACAAATGCGCTGCTGCTCTCTTAAGTGAGTCTGGAACCTGGTCACTAATACCGGAACACAACTCAAAGTTGTTATGGCGGCATGCTCTAGATCAGGGGTGGTAGCCATCCAGTCGGGCAAATGCCCTACCACCTTGCTGTGGGTTGTTTAGTCGCCTCTTACGACAGGCCGCCCGGCCGCAGGAAATTGTATTCTTTCTCCGTTCCTGCACGGATAGATAATTGGTAACAACTTAGTAATCATCTCAAAACAAGGTTGCCGTCAGCCTGTCTGATGGGCCCCAGCAATAAAAAAGGAAAAAACTTTCATCAGACTTGCTATGGAACCGTATACTCCACTTACTAATAACGTTTCCGTCGTTGCCTCTATAAATCGGAGATGGGTTGTTCCTGGCATAGTTCAAAATAGTTTTTTCAATGGTTTTTAGTACATCCGACCATTTTGTTGTTGATTTATCGTTCTTCTTGCTCCCTGTATCAATATTCAACACCAAATGCTCAAGAGCGTGGTCGTCAGAGCCTGTTTAAAAAAGTATTAAATATTTTAAATATTATTATTCTAAAATAGAAGTCATTGAATGAAAAATTGTGTCACATCTCTCCTATTCAAATAAAGTAATACAGTACACATTGGTGGAAGTGAAATAAAAAAGTCACAAGTACAAATTGACGTTTTGTAAATTTGTACCGATTATGCTTCTAAATTAAAAACACGTACTATCCCATAATCTTTGTTTTTAAAGTAACTAATATAATTTAAAGCAAGGCATTGTTTTTATAGATGTATAAAGACATTTTAATAATTATGGAAATGTATCTTTTTTAAACTTGTAAATCACGAATGTACGACTATATACCTATCCCTTTCTTATACGCTTTCAACGCCATAAGTGAAAATTGTTCCGATTTATGTATTCTGTAGTTATTTCAATACTGTTTCTATACTTTGAATTGGAGACTGGAGTTTTTTTGGAAACTCCAGCATAAAGATGAAATGATAATTAAGCTTCATGATTGGAGACATAAATTATTATATTCAAATAGAATAAAGAATAGACAGCTAAAATAAAATACAAAGCTTAGGAATGAAACCTGAATCATTACTTTTAGTTTTATGTGTACTTTAATTTATAACCTGTATGTATTTTAGATACACTTGCGTTGTATATTATTTTAAAAGAAACATTGGTTCTTCTAATTAAATATGTAAAATTACCTGAATCATAGTATTTAGATTTTCGTGCGTTAACTTTCAGATCAGTGTTTTTCTTAGTAACTTTGTCATTAGTCCCAGATGGCACCACTTTATGAATTAACGCGTCGATGTTGGACTGATTATTATCTTTCTTAACTTGAAGAAGCACATAAGCGTTGGTTTGTAACGCTATTAATATAGCTGTCAAAAATAACTAAGGTTAAAATAGAGACGTGATTTGACGAGACGTTCTACTTCCGATATAATTGATTGCTTATTTAATTTACCATTAAACTTAAGATTATACAGAAATCTTAACTTCTACGCCCAGACAAACGAATAAAAAAGTATATACGAAGCCTACGAAACCAAAAGCGCCAAGAGGTGAAGCATTTAAAAAAATCTGCTCTTTTTTGTAGTATACACGTGGTTTACGTCTGTGTGGTTAATATTAGTGTATCCACTGGAAACTAATATTTCACTTTTATGCATACTAATTCGATTATTTTATACTAAGTTCACGTAACGCAATGCAGTACGATCGGCTTTCTTTAGTCGGCTTTAATCTGAGAACTCGGGGTTCGGTCTACCTATTTTGTTTGTTTGACCTGCTACGTGCTAATACGCGCTAATATGTTCGTAAATGCATTTCCGATGGTCATATCTGTTTTCTATATTGACAGCATTTATCACGCACGTGGAGTATTCTATGTTTTAACCTCGTTGTGAAGTAATAAATTAATCCGCGTACGTGACGTAACGAGGCGTTTTTTTAACAAGAAATTCGACCAAGCGCGTGTGGTATCATGGAAATTGAAGGCTTCCTCGATAGTATTCTTTTTCAATGTCTGTAGATATGAAGATGATCTGTACCTGCCACGCTTGTTTAAGGCGAATTGATGGGTTTCACATATTTTTTATATCGATTTGCAAGTTCCCGCTGTATTCGTTCACCGTGAGCAAGTGGTAATTGTAATATGTGGGTGCTTTTGTCAGTAATATACCTCGACTTCATAAATACATGAGCTGTTGCCTATAAATGTATATAGTCAAAGTGGCGAAGTCCGTCAATGGGGTAAGTGCATATACCGCTCGTTTTTTAACTTTTTTACACGGAATCTATCGCCAACTAGAATTCGAAGACAGAATTCAATGGTGTCTTAGCTTCCTTGACTGATTTGTTGTCATTGTAACTATTCGAACACGGAAATAAGTGTAAGGAGTTCCCCCACTGACGGACTTCGCCGCCTTGACTATATGTATGTATTGCATTCGTACATATTTTTTATTGCCAGGCTGGCAGACCGCCCTGCCCATGGAAAGTGCTTACCGTCGCCTATAGACAATCGCAACACTAATGGCGAAGCCAATCAATTGTCAGGTTTTAGGGTATGAGATCAGGATATGGGGATGAGATAGAGGGATCAGACAGCAGGAATGGGATATGAGATTGGAATGGGATGAGGTAGGGAAGATTAGGTAGAGCGAGGGAAAAAAAGTGGGCTATGTGAATTCCTACTCATGGTACAAAAGACAATTAGATCAAGGCACATCGTTTCACACCGACATTCTGTATTTGCGTGGTATTACACAGATCGAGCCGGCCTTAAAAGGTGTTCCACAAATTACGTCACACGAATTTCATGATTTTTTGATACCTCCCCCCCAGTCCTAGTCACAGCTGGTCACATTCGTGAGATTTTCCCTCCCTAGAGTGACATCAGATGTATTTGCAATTTTACATCAGGAAATTATTACATGGTAGCTGGAGGGTTCGAAGCAACCTTGAAATTGAGAATCTTGTTGCCGAGCCTAACATAATAAGAGAGATAAAAGCTCACCGCCTCCGCTGGCTCGGTCACGCAGAACGGATGGGAGAGGATCGTAGCGTGAGGAAAGCATATTTGGGACGGCCGGTAGGTTGACGTCCGGTCGGCCGTCCTAAATATCGCTGGAAGGACAGAGTAGAGGCAGACCTGTCGGAGCTAGGAGCCAGTAATTGGCAAGAAACCGTACAGCACCGAGAAAAGTGACATGCTTTCGTTTTGGAGGCCAATACCCACTTTGTGTCGCTGAGCCAATGGAGTAAGTAAGTAAATAAATTATTACATGTTTTATTGCATGAGTTCAGCAGACATGCGGTTACCATCGCCTATCGATATTTGCAACACCAAAGGTACTACAAATGCGCTGCTGCTCTTTAAAGGGAAACTGGGACCTGGTCACTAATGCCGGAACACAAGATTGTTATGGCGGCATACTTTAGACCAGGGGTGGTAGCCATCCAGACGGACAAATGCCCTACCACCTGGCTGTGGGTTGTTTTGTCGCCTCTTACGACAGGCCGCCCCAACGCAGGAAATTGTATTCTCTCTCCGTTCCTGCACAGAAACACATTAAGTTGGATTTATTTCCATTTAAATTATTTTTAATCGTTTATTTAAACACTATGCTCATATTGACGGCCTCTGTGGTTGAGCAGCTTAAGCTTTTGCAGGGTTATCTCACTGCAACACAGAGTATACAGAATTTTGGAATGGTAAAATTCGGGAATAGTTTTTCTCCATTATTTACTATGGTCTGGGTGTCTGGGATCGGCCCCAAAGTAGTCCGTTGTATATTACCCAAAACACAAGCGTAACTTGCTTAATTTGGGGACATACAATACGTGTGTTTGTCTCCCGATAATTGTATATATAATATAGATGGAGTTGGAATATTTTGAAGTTTTTCGGTAATAGTTCAAATTTCGTGTTTTAAAGCTTAAGTTAGATTTTGAAATGTGACGTAACAAGATTTAGGACTCCGTCACACTTCGTCGACCCTCTTTCCCCCTTAACATGTAAGGGCATTCATGGGTGAGCCCTAAGAGCTGGAATCAAGATAACGATTCCAGCATGACTCTACCAGGTCATACATTTTTTTTTTTTAATATATAGACTTACCGATAAATGTAACAGGAAGAAACATGATTGCTTTACGTCTATAAACATATTAAGGAAATTGTATGAAGTTTTACAGTTCATAAACATTTTGTAATGAATTTTTTTATGATTGGATTAAATACTTATTTAAATTAAGTGTTAATTAAGAATTATAAAGTTGTGGTAGTTCAGTGGCTAAGGCGCCCAAAATTCTTTCCAATGGCGTGAGTTCGAATCCTGGTTAGGAATGTGTGTAGTTTATGTACTGTTTAACCGAAAGTAAGGCAAATGAACGGTTGGTATGTTATAGCCATATATGTCAAGAACTAGTAGCGCGGGAATAAAATTTGGCACACGTGCAGAAGCCTTGTATTCAAAAATGTAGTTTTAAATTCAGGTGAATATATTCTACGTATCAATATTTAAGATTGATGTAGGTACGGTTCCTATAGCATACCGACCGTTAATTTGCCTTAATATCGGTTAAAATTTGACATAAGCTCCATACAAGTAATGTCAAAATTTAACCGATGGCAGGGCAAGAGAATGAATAGTAAGTAAGATATAGGAACCGGCCTGTAATCTATAAAAATAGAAGCAAGTATTACTAGAAATTGGTTAGATATATAAATGGTGCATAGCCATATATAAATATTAAAAGATCACTAAATAGCTGTTTCTGTCATGGAGTTTTTGGCGGTAACTGAAAGGGGACGTAGTGCTGTGCAGTTTTATTTTCTAAAAGTGTAAAAAAATCACTCTAAAATGAATAATAGTTGTAGAATATTGATAGTTTTTCAGTAGTAATTATGTGTTTTTGTGATGAATGTGAACTGTATTGTCAAATTTCGAGTTTTAACAAGAACTCCGATGAATGACGTCAGTTGTATTAAGCCTACAATACGACTGCTTACTGCGTCCTATCCTATACGAAGACTTATACCTTAGAATTGCTTGTATGGACTAAAGATTCCTTTGCCTGCCTTTTATGGCGAATTCTACTACTACTACTGTTACTGTCACGAGGTCATATTGTCACAACGACATTTGACGCCACATACTTAAAAAAATTGTAATGTCAACAAAATTTACTTTAATTAATGAAATTAGATTTTCATTTTTAATCGTGTTCAAATTATTTTATTTTTAATTTATTTTAAATATTCATGAATCTAGTACTACAATGAATCTGAAAGTTTGCCGGCTGTGCTGCGATAACAACGGAACTGCAAATATATTCCAAAATGATACACAAATATATGAAAAATTATTACATTGCTGTGTAAATATTAAGATTCATGAATGGGACGAACTGCCTGCAGGTATATGCGGTAGCTGTCAGGAGGATTTGGATAGCTGTTACCAATTCATACTGAAATGCGAATCTTCTGATAAGAAACTCCGGTCAAATGTATGTCCAACAGTAAACCAAATACCCAAGTTTGAACCCAAAGTAGAAGTGAAAGTCGAATTTGAAAATTCGGACGAACCAACCTACTTTGACGAAGTCTTACCCAATGATAATAAACCAACTGATTTGATTAAAGAACATATTACTAAGCGAAAGTATACAAAGCGTAAAAAACATAAAAATTCAGATAGTGTCTGTCTAACTTGTGGTAAGAAATGTAGTTCACCATCAGTTTTGGTAATACATATGCGGTCTCACACAAATGAGAAACCGTACCAATGTGCATCTTGTGTCAAACGGTACAAAGATAGAGGTTCGTTGAACAGGCATATAGAGAGAAATCACGTTACAACGAAGAGAGAAAACAAGTTTATTTGTGAAACGTGCGGAAATAAGTTCTCATCAAAACATTCTATAAAGATTCATCTACGTACTCACACTGGAGAAACACCTCACGCATGTACGTTTTGTCCAAAACGTTTCACACAAATTAGTTCCTTGCTACGACATAAAATGAGGCATACGGGTGTACGTCCACACAAGTGTGTGGTATGTTCTAAAAAATTTTACACCAAAGTCGAACTGAAGAGCCATGCTGCTGTCCATACATCAGAAAAGAACTTTTCCTGTCCAATCTGTAATGTTACTTTTAAATATCTGAGTAACGTAAAGAAACATGTAAACTTAAAACATAACCATCCTCGTTCCTTTATATGTAATCAGTGCGGTCGTACTTTTAATACGAAGGGGGCCTTGAAATCACACAGTGATAGACATCATTCAGAAAAGTCTGGCTATTGCGATGTTTGTAGTAAAAATGTGGCCAATATTGAAGTACATACATTGAGGCATACCGGTGAAAGACCTTTGAAATGCGAGCATTGCTCTAGCAGTTTTTTTCAGTTGAGAGATTTAAATCATCATATGAATTTCAAACATACACAAACAGACAAGTATAAGTGCTCTGCAGAAGGATGCACAATGTGTTTCCCTTCTAAACCAATGCTTGATTTTCATACGGCGAAAGTTCATAGCACTGAAATACCCTTTCCATGCGATAAATGCTCTAGAGGATTTTATAGAAAAAATGATTTGGCTAGGCATAAACTTGGTACACATAAGGAAAGACTTCTTTAGTCTTTATTCAATTTGTATAATGTCATAATGCTTTAATTAACTCACTAATAAAGACGTAAAGCAGATGTAGCCAAGGATTATAGTGTTATTTGAGATGCAACATTGCGAATGACATCAAACATTAACAATAACTCACATTAATGTGTTATTTTTTAATGCTTTAAATAAGACACGTTTAGACACAGTAACTAGCTTTAACGCACAAGTGGATCGGGGGCTATGTCTGCGATGAACAGAACCTTTTCATTCATTTCATTAGTACATAATATTATAAATCACACATGTCACTCGCTTCACATACGTCTAAACAGCAATACCTAATAATTTCTATATAAAATCTAAATACATAAATAGTTGTGAAATCTTAAAATATACATACTAGAATCGCAACAGATTTTAATTTTAATATATTAACAAAACAGGCTATGTATCATTGAATCAACCAGCTACACCTGGGATGATGTTATCTGTAATATTATAAACATTGAAGCTTTTAAAAAAACACATCTGGAATAGGCTATATAAAGAATGGAGAACACTATGCAGTGTTTTTTAGAATTCTTGTATGTGTTTATTGATTTGTCTGTTTGTTCGGGATTCACGTAAAAACTACTGGGTCGCTTTTGATGCAGTTATCTTTAGTTGACAGCAAATTTTGTGACTTAAAATTTGCGCATTTTTTATCCTGGAATTTTTTCTGGGAATGATTTAAAAGGGCCAGATTGAAACTTTGTTTGAATTCTGGAGTTTATTCACTGATCGAAAGCGAGTTTTATGTAATAAAACGTGTGCTATTTTTATCTTGGGAATCCCGCGGAAATTTTCCCAGGAGCGCTTTGAAGTTGTTCAGATACATAAAAATTAGCTTATTCCGACACAGTTTTCATTTAAACAAGACCTTATATTCTTTTTTAAATTCTGTAATACTTAGTGTGCCGGGAATCCCGCGGGAATTTCAAGTCAAGCCTGGAGGAAGTTGCGAGCATATCTTAGTTAAAACTAAAATTGTGTGTACCAAGACTTTTACAATAAATTGATCAATTTAATGAAATTAATTAATTTCTTAAATTAATTAATTTCTTAAATTAGAAGACGGCGTCCTAAAATAATGTCATTTGATTAAATTAGTTAATTAAATTAGATTAATTACTTTAATTAAATTTACATACATACATATCACTCCTGTTTCCCATAGGGGTAGGTGAAGGCAATGGATTTCCATGGATTTCCCCTTGCTATGATTTTAATTTAAATAAATAAATACTGTCAAAGTAGTTGATCAATTTATTAAATATCATTAAATCAATTCATACAATTATATTTCATTAAAATAAATTTAAAACCGGGCATGTCGGCGACACACCCGCCCGTGTCGTGTACTTTATAGCTACCCTCATGTTGCGTGCCCACTGTTGGGCAATGGTAAAATCTCTAACTTTGCCACTGTGCAGGTTTCCAGTGAAATATAATGAAGAATTCAATTGAAAAGTTTTTATTTCTTTATGAATAATATTTTTCATTGTTTACTTTCATTTTACGAAAAAGAAGTCTGACATTCCAGGAGTTTTAAATTTCGTTAGATTAAATAATTTATTTTAATGAAATTGAATAAATTTGATTAAATATATGTTTATATATTAATTTTAAACAGTAATCTTGTTATAGTTTACATTACTGTTTTTTTTTATAAACTCATTATGCCTATTATTATATAGAACGTAATGTGTGTATGAAATTAGACTACTAGTATATACAAATTAATAATATTAATTTGTGTTGGTAAATTATTAGAATAAATACTATTTAAGTGAAAATGGCATTTTTTCCATTTTATTGTGTAGTTGGCAATTATGCAAACGGCCAAGCCCATGGAAAGTGGTTAGAGGAATTGTGAATGGTAGGGTTGCTGCTGGTAGACCGAGAGGAACACACCATGATCAAATATCAGAAGTGTTAAAGAGAGGTCAGGTAAGAAGCATCTCAAATAAATGTGCACGTATGAAGTGGTCAATGAAAGTAGATGAAGCGAAAGTTATTTATCAATATCTTCACAAGTGGAGGTCAATAGTCTCTGCCTACCCACTGTACCATGGGAAACAGGCGGGATAAACTTACATAGGGGTATGGGGGGGTGTCGAAAATCATCCTTACGTAATTAATGAATGGCCCCTTACCGTCGCCTATAGACCTTTGTAACACAAGGGGAGAAGCCAAAGCTTTGTCAGCTTTTAGGATGTAATTGATAGAGGGATAGCATAGAGTAGACATGAGGAATGAGGTGGGACAGAGAGAGGTAAATAGGCCTCCTAAACTTTCACTCATTATCATGTCAAAATTTGACCGATGGTAAAAAAACAAGTAGTATGTTTAACAGTGTAAGTTGTAATAGTGATAGAAAGTAGAATATTTAGAAATGAAATCAGGAAGCAAAAAATTTGGAATAGTTAAGACTGGCAATAAAAAATAAAAAAAATATAGGAGCTGCATACGTCTGGTCATTGCAGTGGACATAATGGACATTGAACTACTGGCTAGCGCTTTTTTTTTCATTGGACTTGACTATATGTTGTTGGTTCGAAAACCTCAACTTTAACGGGGTGTTCGGGGCGAGTGCCTTCGCCTGAGGCGAAGGCGCTCAGAACCGACTGGTCACCATTTATTCATTGGTAACTATTTAAATAATTGGTGCAAATTGGTTGTGACATATGCTGACCGCTGACGTGGCACACTCGTTCCGCTTGTGGGCTTTAGTGTGCGTTTTGAGACTGTTTTGAATGTTTTCTACATTGACCACTACCCTTCCTCTGCATTTCTCGTCTTTAGACATAAGAAATAAGTACACCTTAGTGACAAAAACAAATGATGATATGATTACAAAAAAAATCATATCTCAAAAACTACCTATATGTCTCTTAGATCGGGGGAGAAGTACTCCCCCCCCTATACTCAAAATTCAGTGACTACTATTGTAAAGTTTAACCATCTATTATTACACTGTCAAGGATTTTTTGTATGATTTTATTTTCTTATTTATTGTTACGTTTCCGAACGAATTTCTAAAAGTAATTGAGACAAAGGAGTTTTTGGCTGGAACTGAAATGAGATGTTGTGCTGTGCAGTTTTATTTTCTAAAAATGTGTAAAATTACTCTAAAATGAACAATAGTTGTAGGATATTGATAGTTTTTGAGTAGTAATTATGTGTTTTATGAGAAATATGAACTGTATAGTCAAATGTGGCCTTTTGAGTTGTCACAAGAACTCCGATGAATGGCACTAGCTGATTACCTACAGTTCAGCTGTGCTACACATAGGCTTAAGAAAATGAAGAAACTATATTGTAAACCAAGATCTGGCTTAAAGGCCTAGTTGCCAAGTCATAAACCTAAATAAATAATAATTGAGACAAATAAAGACAGTTTCAGTTGTCACGTATGTCAAACTCAATAACAGAAAACCAAAAGTTTAATTGATTTATTTGGCGCCAATCGCCCATCGCCATACCATTATTATAGTCAAATATAATAGAAAATTATACTTTCTTCCCGATTCCTAAGGTATTTTTCGTGTAAAATACTTAATTATTTTATTTTGGTGCTTTTCTATTTTATTTTGAAGTACTGTGTAATCTGAGGTGTGTACATACCAAGTTGTTTTCCAAACTTACCTTTCGCAAGGCAAAAAACCATCCAAAGCAACAACCGGTATAAAAGGAAGATGTGATTTATAGGCGTTGAATAATTACGTGGTGCAAAAGGGAAAATAAAGCCGTTTGAACATGTGGAGCGAATGTCATAATAAGAAATAAGTAGACTGCAGTGCACTTTGCTAAATTTCCAAGGTTTTATGTAAAGGTTAATAAGTTTTCTCATATGACATAGCCTCATACAAATATACTTGGACAGTGGTTTGCACTCATCTGAATTTTTTTATATTTTTTTAAAATTTATTGATGCACAAAACAAACTTTAGATAGCACAAACCAATACAATTAAAATATAAACTAAAATCTGGGCTGCACTTTGACCCAGAGTGGCGTAAGATAAGGGTAATCAAGTTTAGGGGTATACATACACCTTTTTATATAGCCACTAGATCTGTTATTTGGAGCAGCAAACACATTTTTAAGGTCCACCAACAAGTTTTATATAAATAATAGCAAAAACAAAAATACTTTAGTTTTTTTTTTATTATTATTAATATCTCTACGGACTCGAGTTCCTTACCCTTTTTTACTACTTAATTTCTATGAAAAATTTTAGACTCCATACACGCTTATTGTTTATTTTTGTTACTGTGTGTGACATTAATTTAGTAATTTTTATCTTGTGGTGTACCTTAAGAATAACTTATTATATTAATTTATTCTAATTTTAATACTAAACTTATACTAATGTAGAGTGTATCTGTTACATGCTGGTGTTGTGAGGAAGTGCATGTGCAGTGTTGGCCTTATATCTATACTTATATATAGTCCTACCTAGTGCCATGTGTGTTGTTTTTTTCTTTTCTGTGCTTAGTAAATACTTTAGTTAAACAAAATGTCACTTTTGTTGATAATAAAGCTGAATATATAAATACTAAAACTGTTTTTGAGTTTAGTAAACAAGTTTTGTTTGTTGTTTGTGTTTATCAATTTTTAAATACGAAAATAGTTTTATTTTTGGTTATATATTGCAACAATGGTTATTGTTAAAACCTATGTTTTCTTATAATCAAAGCACTGGCGACTTTTGGAAAAGTATTCAAGTATTGACTTTGACTTAATTTTTATTCCTTCTGTCACTGTATTCGAAAATACATAAAATTGCAATTGACTCAAACTAATGTATTATTTTTCATCTAAAATAGTTACAGCTTAGTAAACTGTAACTCTGTGTGGGACTCAAGTCTCACAGTTATAAATCGGTTGTGACACTCGCTGACAGCTGCCATGGTTTCCTCGCTTAGCTTGTGGGCTTAAGTCGAAATTCACAACCAGTGACTAGAAGGGTGACTTAGATTAGGTTAGACTAAACCAAATCATTTGAGCCGAGCGAGTAAAGCGAGCATGTCACGGAAGGGGCCAGCACAGCAGATTGGTCACCATTGTTGGAATATAACAAAATGAAAAATATAATCAAGAACTCCATGTCTCCTGGACATGGGGGGTTGCAGAAGGCAGAAGTACTCCTCGCTCCACCCCCCTCTGCCCCTTCAGTACTTAAAATTCAATGACCACTAAGTTTATCCTCTTCATCTAATTTTTTGTACTGTCTCCCTCATCTTATCTGTGCAGGAACGGAGAAAGAATACAATTTCCTGCGGCCGGGCGGCCTGTCGTAAGAGGTGACAAAACAACCCACAGCCAGGTGGTAGGACATTTGCCCGACTGGATGGCTACTACCCCTGGTGTAAAGTATGTTGCCATAACAACCTTGAGTTGTGTTCCGGCATTAGTGACCAGGTTCCAGTCTCCCTTAAGAGAGCAGCAACGCATTTGTAGCACCTTTGATGTTGCAAATGTCCATAGGCGATGGTAACCGTTTTCCATCAAGTGTGCCGTCTGCCTGTCTGCTGAACTCCTGCAATAAAAAAAATAAAAAAAATCTTGTCCCTTCATCTTCATTTTTTTTGTCATAATGTCTATCTAGTCCATCTGCATTTGAGCATCTTATTTTTCTTATTAGTCTTCTACTTTTATAATTTGTATTATATAGCTTCTTAACTATCTCCTAGTTTAGCTCCTATAATACTTCTTTCCATGCCTCTTTAGCAAGTTCTTAATTTCATAAGGTGTTTTAGTTACAAGATCTATGTTTAGCATCTGTATGTGATGCACGGCAGAATACAAATGTTTACTAAGGTCTTTAGACTGTAGGAACAGAAAGAATGTAATTTCCTGTGGCCGAGTGGCCTGTCATAAGAGGAGATAAAAGAACCCACAGCCAGGTTGTAGGATATTTGCCCGTTTGGATTGCTACTACCCCTGGTCTATAGTATGCCGCCATAACAATCTTGAGTTGTGTTCCAGCATTAGGGGCCAAGTTCTTCCAATCTACCTTTAGAGAGTTCCAGCGCATTTGTAGCACCTTTGGTGTTATTAATGTCCATAGGCGATAGAAACCACTTTCTTGTCTACTGAGCTCGTGCAATAAAAAAGACATTTCATATACCCGCTAGTGAGAAGTCTTTCAAGTCACGTTCAACATCAACTATATTAACATCAGACTGTTGTTCCAATTCTGTTTTCTCATTGTTTTTTGGATGATTGGATTTAGATGGATGAAGGTTTTTGGATGAAATTGCTTTCAATAATAAGACAAGCTTTTCACCTTGACAAGGTGATGTCAGGAGCCTTAAGAACAGACGAGCGTGCATGACATGAGTTATGAATGTCACAGAAGCAAGTGAGGTGTGTAAGAATAAGCCTGAATGGCGCTCTGTTGTTCGTGCCTACCCCGCAAGGGAACTGGCGTGAAGTAGTGTCGTATGTGTATGTATGTATGTACAACCTACAATAAAGTATCTTTCTATTCTACACTAAACAATTTAGTTTTTTATTACAGTTTACAAGAAGCAAATTATTATGGCAGGAAGAATACGTAGTTCATTTAACGGTAGAATAAAGGAAATCCCAGAAATATTTGTTGACAATTTCGAAGTTGTTGGCAAAAAGGCTTATTTCCTTAGCCATTGTCACGAGGACCATATCCAAGGGCTGTTTACTAAAAAATTTTTGGCATATTTAAAACAAAGTAAAACCTTTATATATATGTCTGAGATATCAGCCTCGATTATTGACGTAATGAGTGATGGAGATTATGGAACGTATATTAAGCCTTTGAAATTGGGTAAGTTACGAAATTAATTTGATTTCCCCTTTTGTATTGCAAAGCTAGCATACAGGCAGCAGATTTATCTGTGCAGGAATGGAGAAAGAATACAATTTTTCTGTTATAAGAGGTGACAAAACAACCCACAAAAACCTTTTGAATTTGATCTTGTTGACATTTATTATTGAATAGGACATGTATGAGGCATTATATTAGCTCTGTACAAACCACAAATGTGTCTTACATAAAGTTCACAAAATTTGAAAATGTCTTCTTCTTCTTCAGCCACTCTCAGTCCACTGCTGGACGTAGGCCTCCCCAAGTACGCGCCACATATCCCGGTCCCCCGTCTTCCTTATCCAGCCCCTGCCGGCGATCTTGCGCAGGTCGTCAGACCACCGGGCTGGCGGGCGTCCTACGCTACGTTTACCGAGACGTGGTCTCCACTCCAGGACTCGTTTGCTCCATCGGCCGTCGGTCCTGCGACAGACGTGACCGGCCCACTGCCACTTCAACTTGCTAATTTTGCGAGCTATGTCAGTTACCTTCGTTCTCTTACGGATGTCCTCATTTCTGATTTTTGAAAATGTGATACTACAAAAATTTTGATTCTTTGGTAGTACTCACTTCTTGAATAATATATTTCATACTAGTAAGAGGAAGGATTATTCTTCATTGAAAATATTTTTTTTTAGGTTCTACAATTATAACATTAAAAGGAGATGACAGTGACGATGATGGAGCATCAGATCTGTATTTGAAGGTATCACTGATTCCGGCAGGACATTGTTTCGGATCTGTAATGTTCCTCTTTCGTACACCAACCAAGACCATTCTGTATACAGGAGATTTTAGAATCAATCCAAGCGATATATCTAAGTATAATCAATTACATGAAAATGGTCAGCCAATTGAGATTGATGTGATGTATGTTGATACTACATTTCAGGTGAGATTCTTATGACTAACTACGATATTCCCGTGACTTCGTCCACATTTGACCTGAAACTCCCGGGACACAAAGTATAGCAACACTTTAAAAAATGTAAGTTTTCATTTTAGTGGAAACAGTGTCGGAATAAGCATATTTTTATGCAAGGGAACAACTTCAACCTCTCCCGGGAAAATTCTCGCGGAATTTCCAGGATAAAAAGTAGCACAGATATTAAATATAAGAATTTGCTGTCAATTAGCCAAACGAGTGAATCAAGTGAATCCGGAACAAACAGATAAACAAATAGATGAGAAATCTAAAAAAAATGTATAATTTTCTCCATCGTTTATATAGTCTATTCCAGTTGTGTTTTTTTAAATAGGCTCAATGTACAGACACAGTATGTTTAGAATTTTATAATATAGATTGTAATTAGCAACACTTAGAATGAAATCCGCGTTTACCTGGCTTACAGAGGGTGAACTGACAGAAATCATCATCTAAGGACAAAGTTTTATGCCCTCTCCAGGCGACCTTAAACTTAAGCGTAAAGAACTTTCTTCCTGACGGGGGTCTCCCCACCACAATAAGTTTTTTATTGCGTAGTTAGCAAACAGGCAGACGAGACGGCCCACCTATTAGAAAGTCCTGTCACCTATAAACATTTGCAACACCTGGGAAGAAGCTAACGTGTGGCCAGTCTTTAGTATGGGATAGGGGGTCGGTTTGGAGAGATGGGAGATCAGACAGATGAAAAGCAATAGGGGAATGAAAGAAGGGATAGGGCAAGTAGGACAATGGCGCACCATTGGATACGGCCCTCCATACCCTTACGGAGTGCGCCGCCTGGGGACCACAGAGGTCCCAAATGGAAAACATCTTCAGTCCGGTGGGGTCGGCGGCTATCACCTGAGGGCATGGTGATAGCTGTGTTTTCCAGCAAAAGGTGTTGGTCCGAGGTTGCCTCCTTCTGTGAGTCAGTGATGATCCAGAAGGAGGCGTATTCTTACACACCACTTGCTTCTTTGACATTCATAACTCTTGTCATGCACGCTCGTCTGTTCTTAAGGCTCCTGACATCACCTTCTGCTAGTACACGATGAATTTGATCATGCATGTTTGCTACAACTCCATTAATTCTTCAAAAAGTAATTCTGTAACATACTTCTGTACAAAACTTGTAAAAAAAAGAATTTGAGATATAAATAGAATATGAAATATAAAGAAAAACAATATTTAGCTAGACGTGTTGCTGGGGAGTTTCTTGCCGCTTCTTCTCCTTTACAGCTACAAAGAAGTAGAAATTAAATTTTAACCTACATGTACGACCTTTAAAAAGTGTTCTCCTGTGGAACTTATTGTGAATAAAAACTTTTTAATTTGAATTTGAGTTTGAATACCAAAAATTTACATTTTTTTAAAATAGAATATTTATGTAAATTAATTTTTAATTTTTAATTCATTTTATAAACTACTATGTAGTAGAATGTCATCTACGATTGTATGACACCTGTTTAAACTACATTCTTGCAAATAAATATATTGATTGATTGATTAATTAATTTAACATTAAACTTAAGACTATATATACAGAAATTTTAACTGCTACGTGAAACTATGTAAACCCTAAACATGTTCGTGGATGCTTCTCCGAAGGTTTTGTCTGTTTTCTGTATTGACAGATTTTAGCTCGTACATGGAGTAATCAGTTTTAACCATGCTAATGTTACCAGTCGCGAGACTCGAATTAAAAATGCCGTTAGAATTTCTATAGAGTTTATTAGAACTATACAAACACGTATAACACAGGTACAAATATAACCGAACACAACAAGTCCAAACGTAATGCAGAAGGTCGTAATTCCAGTCCGTCACTAAAAGTTTCCCGATTGTAGTACACACGTCTTGCTTCGTTCGTGGTTATCGCTCGACTGCCTCGGCCCTCAATCGAGGCATTGCTTTATACTGCACAGATGCAATATGTCTGCCCGGCCGCGTGGACCGAATTTCCTAGAATCAGTTTGTACTTTAAATCCGACACATCTGGCTAATGACTGCCATAAAAGATTACAATACACAATGGGCTGTTTTCTGATCACAAATTTTAAACACAGAGTAAACAAAAAACGTCCAAATGCCGAAAGGTAATAGTGTGTTTCTACAGGTAGGCAGGTGTGCATTTTTTTTTGTCGGGACCAGAGTCGAAACACTAAGAATGTAGCAATAAATTATTCCATATACGTTATTCCAAATGTCCATAAGCGATGGTAACCGCTTTCCATCAAGTGGGCCGTCTGCCTGTCTGCTGAACTCCTGCAATAAAAAAAAAACGTGACGTAACCCTCTTCATACTTACAGGATAAATTACATGAAGAATTTCCAAAAAGGAGTGAAACAGTGGATTATGCGATTGATGAAATGAAGAAATGGCTAGATGATGAATTCGAGGAAGACAGGTGCATCGCGTTGCACACATCTGCGAGGTTTGGTTACGAGTTTGTATACAAGGAGATATTCAAACGTTTGAAGCTGAGAGTATATGTGAAACCGGCCATTAGACAATTTTACTGGTAAGTGAGGATGACCGCACTTTCTCTCTATCCATCCTATCTCACTATTCTAATCCCATATCCCATTCCTTCTGTCATATTCCTCTATCTCATCGGATTCGGAAAGAACGGAAGGCGACAACGACTTGCTTAGTACAGCTAAAGTCGAAGTGTCTGCATAAAACGTGGTTTGTGTATAATTTTCAATATCATTAAACAATTTTATCTTATAGGCGACAAAATAACCCACAGCCAGGTGGTAGGGCATTTGCCCGACTGGATGGCTACCACCCCTGGTCTAAAGTATGTCGCCATAACAATCTTGAGTTGTGTTCCGGCATTAGTGACCAGGTTCCAGTCTCCCTTAAGAGATTAGCAGCGCATTTGTAGCACTTTTAGTGTTGCAAATGTCCATAGGCGATGGTAACCGCTTTCCATCACGTGGGCCGTCTCCCTGTCTGTTGAACTCGTGCAATAAAAAAAAATACTTTACATAAGTATATACAATAGTAAATAGCCATTAGCAAACCTTCTGCGTGCGGCTTATACTATACTAGCTTCTGCCCGAGAGTTCGTACTCGTGGAATAGTTAAAAAAAAACCCCGATTTTGAAACATTCTTCATTGGTGCTCCGCTCCTATTGGTCTTAGCGTGATGATATATAGCCTACAGCCTTCCTCGATAAATGGGCTATCTAAAACTGCAAGAATTTTTCAAATCAGACCAGTAGTTCCTGAGATTAGCGCGTTCAAGCAAACAAGCTTTATATATTAGTATAAGATATATTACATCTTTCCTCATAGCTGCCCCCAACCTATCAATGTAAATTTCTTTTACTAACATTAGTTCATAGTCATTTTGTGTATATCCTGTGTAAGTTTCTAATGGTTAATGACATCTATGTTTAATATAGTTGGTCAACATTGTAAAAACTCGTACTCGTAATCACCGATCAAAATCTTGTTTGCTGAATTGCATTGAATTAAGCACATGTCTTTTCTTACTTTGAAATTGGCAAAATCAATACCAAAGGCGTTGTAGGCATATTTAAAAAAAATGTTCGGACAGAGTATCAGTTACTAGCGGCCCGGCGCGGTTTCACCCGCGCTCTGTCCCGCTCCCGTGGTATATAGCGTCATGTTATATAGCCTATGACACTCCCTGTTAACGTAGCTTTCCACAGTAAAAGAATTTTTAAAATCGGTTCAGTAGATCCAGAGAATACCCCCTACAACGTCACAAACTTTACCTCTTTATAATATTAGTATAGACTGGCGGCCCGGCGCGATTTCACCCGCGCTCTGTCCCGCTCCCGTGGTATATAGCGTCATGTTATAATAGCCTATGACACTCCCCGTTAACGTAGCTTTGCAACAGTAAAAGAATTTTTAAAATCGGTTCAGTAGATCCAGAGAATACCCCCTACAACGTCACAAACTTTACCTCTTTATAATATTAGTATAGATAAGCATTTGACCATTTCTTTACAGGAAGTTCCCGGAAATTTTAAACGTGATCACAAAAGATCCGGAATCGAAGGTCCATCTTTGTACTCAAAGATTTGCTAATGGCGATCATAGGAACTGTGATATAGATAAAACGTTCGATAAAACTTTTCTATATGTACATTTTTCCGCGCTTAGATGGAATAACTGTGATGTTAACGAGAAAATGATTAATATTAACCAAAACAAAATGGACGTTTGTTTCGCCACTCATTGTAGCAGGAGTGAGCTGAACGCGTTTGTTACTTACTTCGCGCCGAAGAAGATTGTTGGTTTTAGAGAGCCGTATTTAATACATTTAAAGGGGAACCATGATTTCGATGATGCATTTGTCGAATCTCCTCCAAAAAAGGTGGTTTGTAAGAGAGATGGTGTTAAAAAAGTGCCTGTTGATGTCTTGAGGAAGATATTTGACGACTGACATCGTTGAATGTGAAATTAAAATTTATGTACAGCTTTGCACAACTAATAATTCCTCCCGACTTACTAGTTTTAGTTCTACTAAAATTGGTACATCGTGAGAATCTACAATCGGCCACACTACCGCGTAACGCCGAATTCAAATATCTCGATTCACTACTGCAGCCTAAACAGATATACAATGCAAAAGTGGATGGAAGAAGGCCACGACACACCTTCCATGATCAAATTGATCGTATACTAGCAGAAGGTGATGTCAGGAGCCTTAAGAACAGACGAGCGTGCATGACAAGAGTTATGAATGTCAAAGAGGCAAGTGAAGTGTGTAAGAACAAGCCTGAATGGCGCTCTGTTGCTCGTGCCTACCCCGCAAGGGAACTGGCGTGAAGTTATGTATGTATGTAAAAGGTGTTACAGTAGTTATTTTAAGTACATATGTTTTTATCAGATTGGCGTGCAGACTTAGCTCGTACAATTAATTACAATATTACATTATTTGTACAATTACATACATACATAACATACATAACTTCACGCCAGTTCCCTTGCGGGGTAGGTACGGACAACAGAGTGCCATTTAGGCTTATTCTTACACACCTCACTTGCCTCTTTGACATTCATAACTCTTGTCATGCAAGCTCGTCTGTTCTTAAGACTCCTGACATCACCTTCTGCTAGTACACGATCAATTTGATCATGGAAGGTGTGTCGTGGCCTTCCACGACTTCTGCATCCATCCACTTTTGCATTGTATATCTGTTGTATATCTGTTGTATCTATTTGTACAATTAATTAAAATATTATAACATGTCAAAATCTCAATGAAAAAATAATGTAATATAAAAGAACTGTTTTGGCTCTTTGCACATACTGGAGTAACCAGTATGGCTCGTAAGTTGAAAAGTTGGAGACCCCTGTATTAGGCGATAGTCATACCTAATATGCTTTTATTATTCGGATATATACCAAAGTTTTATACATTTTTTGGGAAATTATTGATATTTTAAATTAATTAATTAATTGGTAAAGATGGCTCAAAAATCTTTATGTGAACTTGTGATAAAAATGTTTTGATAATGAAGTTTTAATTTAAGAATAGTCATATATTATACTTTATTTTTTAAACCTAAAGTTTTTTATTTTACCTTTTAATAACTTATTACAACGGTTTCTTACTGCTCCATGTGGGACCATAGTGATTGTATCACGCAAATGTAGACTTAGGTTTAATGCGTTATTTGTCATCCGGGCAGGAATGGAGAAAGAATACAATTTCCTGCGACCGGGCGCTTCTAAGAGGCAACAAAACGACCTACAGCCAGTTGGTAGGCTATTTACCAGTCTAATCTAACCAGTATAAATTTTACAGAAATCTATCACCAAAATTATCCCATTATCCGGGATGAAAAGCATCCCTTGTCCACCCTCGGTATTAAAATTACGAACATACCGAATTTCTTCGAAATCGGTCCAGTAATTTTTCCGTAGAAGCATAACAAACACAAAGACAAATATATTTTTTGTGATAAAAAGTATCCTATGTTCATCCTCCGCATCGAAAATATATATATATATATATATATACTGAGTCTCAGCCTAATCAGTCCAGTAGTTCTTCTTGTAAGTGTCACAGACAGACAGAGTTACTTTCGCATTTATAATATTAATAAGAATTTTACCGCCTGTATAGTGTTTCGAGGAACTGTTTTACCTGGTGGTAACGCCTTACAACCGCATTGCTCGCCAGCGACGGGATGTTCACCCCCATTTCCTTGAGCTCCCACACTCAACTACGCAACGGTCTAGTTAGTCTAGTCTCTAGTTCTCCCTTTGCGCTATGACATGGGGTTCTTTAAGAAGGGCGTTATAAAATTTCTTAGAGGTCGGCAACGCGTTGGCGACACCCTTGGTGTTGCAAACGTCCATAGGCGACGGTAACCACTTTCCATCAGCTGAGCCGTCTGCCTGTTTGCCTGCTTCAGGCAATAAAAGAAAGATTACTCCGATTCTTAAAATCCATTTTCTTATAAGGTACAGAAAAATATATATATTGTTACAACTCAGGTCCCGACAAAAACAAAATCCACCTGCATATCTGAAAAAAAAAACACATTTTATAAATTGTAATTATTTATGGCATGCGATTCTAGAGAAGAGCCCATTGTTTTATTGTATTCATTTACGGCTGCCAGCGGCCGACTCATTAGCCAGGTATTTCGGATTACGTCGACTACGATACGGGCACATTGCATTTGTGCAGTATAAAACGATGGCCTGATTGAGGGAGGCAGCAGTCGAGCGAGAACCACGATCAAGGCGAGGCGTGTATACATTCGGGAATCTATTAGTGACGGACTTGGCGGGTTTTAATGAATTACGACCTTCTGCATTACGTTCTGATTTGTTGTGTTCGGTTATATTTGTACCTGTGTTATAAGTGTTTGTATAGTTATAATAATTCTAACGGCATTTTAATTCGAGTCCCGCCACTCGTAACAATATAGTGAAATAATACAATTGTAACTCAAAACGCTGTTTTTTTTTTCTTTTAAACCACCCCTGTATTAGAGCGAATAAAACAAAACAAAAAAATCGAATCAGTCAAGCCGTTTTTGTTAATTAAAGTAATTGAAGTTTCAATCTGTATGTCATGTTAATGTTGACACATGCTTTCCAAGTTGAGTTTTCGCGAAACTACTATTATATTTCTGTCAGGCGCTCTGATATTATTTATGTAATTTGAATCTTTAATTAAAAATATGTTGCTGAGTGTATTGTTTTTATTGAGTGGGTTCCGCAGACAGGCAGATGGCCCACATGATGGTAAGCGGTTACCGTCGCCTATGGACATTTGTAACAGAACAACAAAGGCGCTGACAATATGCTGCCGCTCTCTAAACGGAGACTGGAGCCTGGCCACTAATGTCGGAGCACAACTCCAGTTGTTATGGTGGCTTACTCTACATACATAGACCGGGGGTGGTAGCCATCAAGACAGGCAAATACCCTACCCTCTGATTGTGGGTGTTTTGTCGCCTCTTACGACAGGCCACTCGGACTATAGATAATAATCGGATAACTGTAATCTTTGTGACCTGACCAACGTAGATGAAATGCCGGCAAATGTTAGTAATCTATATTAAAATATATATATACATACATACATATATATATATATATATATATATATACACATATATATATATATATATATATATATATATATATATATATATATATATATATATATATATATATATATATATATATATATATATATATATATATATACTTGAGTGGGTCCTCGTATTATTTAGATTCACAATTGGAACCAGTAGGTGGCGTTGAGATTGGGTCCTAGATTTTTACTTTTTTTGATCAGGACAACGTCTGCCGGGACCGAGGGTAGTATACATACTGTCAAAAAATTATCGGGTATAGATGATTTGTTTATGGTTCCAAATACAATTTTTTGTTTTTTTTGTTGTCGTCGTTAGATTGGCATAACTGTTTTTCATTTTGGCGCGGAGTTTGAGTTGCATCGGACATTTATATTAAATACAGTGTTTTTCTTAGTTACATCATATGTAGTGTGTATTAGATATAAAATTAGTCTTAAATTTTGCATCGCCAATGGGATTTCGTGTTCGGAGACACTGAAAATGTTATAAAAGGCTTACGGTGAATCGACTTTATCGAAAAACACGTGCTTATGACAGGGCTGTAGCTAGAGTCGAATTTGAGGTAGGGCAGCACAGGTTACAAGTAGGACGGAAGTAAAAAAAATATCATAATTGATCTGCTCTCAAAGAACGAGCTCCTAAACCAATCACCATGATATCACCTCTAGGTCAGTGACATTCAATAGCTATTCGTAGACAAATAATTTCTGTGACAGAGCATGAGCATGGATCTGAGAACTATTAAATCCTCAATGATGAAGAACAAGCGAACAAGATGGTCGAACTTCCAGATATGGATGTAGAGATCCACGTCTGAGTGAGAGTGAGGTAATAATTAATTATTGGGTGGGGTGATACGAGTAAATAGATACGATCAAAAATACCATTGCGCATTTATAATAATAATAACCCGCAGGGGGGCTCTGTGGCGAAGCCTTAGGTGAGTAGCGACACCTCGTACCTGACTCCGGGGGCCAAGGCAAGGCCCCCGTCTCCGTGCTTGCCTTAGCCAGCCGGCACGGAGCGCAGATCGCTAGAGCTACGACTCAAGCTCCAGGGGTGGAAGTGATAAATGGCATCACGTCAGAAGTAGCTACGGTGAACCTGCAGCCCATCTCTCTACACCCCTTAGCCATTCACACCCATGTTGCCCCTGTCTTCTACAGCATCTTTTGGGGCCCATGCAGGGAGTGGCGAGTCACCATCTGCCCCTTTTTCCATGTTCCCTGAACATTGCGACGGGCAGACGCCATAATCCCCATATTCCCAGACCCCTAGTACCACTAGCAGTTCACCACAATAGCCCGGTTCTTTATGTCCTTATTTCCCACAATAGTTCTACACTGGCCGGGGCTTGTCCTTGGGTGCATTATTATATGGTGTAGACAGGGATAATTGCCGGTCAGTGTCACGCCACATTTACATTAAATTTGTCACGGGGCCTCTACGTGTTGGCCTTCCCATGGCCCCACGCAAGCCCTCCAAATGTCCGGGCCATTTTTATGGCCCGTGGTCTTAAAAGACATACAAATAAATAATAATAATGTCTTTATTTCAGGCAATACACCCATATAAATTCACAACACTATTTTATAGCACCTTTGGTGTTGCAAATGTCCATAGGCGATGGTAATCGCTGTCCATCAAGTAGGCCATCTGCCTGTCTGCTGAACTCACGCAATTCCCCGTACCATAGATTGCAATATAGCCCATATTGCAATCTATGGTACGGGAATCCCCTCTGCATCACAGATATTATAATTAAATAGACCCATCGCTTCATGTGATGGCGCTTCAAATGCCATCTATACACAGAACAAAGAATTATTATAATATGAAATCAATGTCACAAACTGTGGTATGTTCGGAAAAGATTTGATACCTATCGCTACATTTTTTTGTATCTCAAACTATGAACAAACAATTGAATTATAATAATTTATCTTAGTTTTAAGGCAGGGAATTGCCCTACAATGCCCCCGGCTAGTCCCAAAAGACCTGAATTTTCTCCAAAAACTCAATCGCATAAGGATCGCTGAGGACATGCTAGAACGAGTCAATTCCGACCCAAAATTAAACGCATTGTTACTGGTGACGAGACGCGGGTTTACGAGTTTCACATGCAAACTAGTCAACAAGCTTCGGAGTGGCGCCTTCCAACTGAACCGAAACCGAAAGAACCACGCCAAAAGTCAGTTATGTAGACTGTTTTCTTTGACTATTGCGGTATTGTGCACTCGGAATTCTCAGAGTAAGAAGAAGAAGCAAGAGAATTCCATGAGTCATACCATGACTCATGGAATTCTCAAACGGTAAATGAAGTATTATTTGAGTGTTATGCGGCGTTTAAGAGATCAAATTCGACGAAAAAGACCAGATTTGTAGAAAAAAATTCTTCGAAATTTGCACCGCGATAATGCGCCTTCGCACAAGGCCATCATCGTGAATACCGCTTCGGGGGGCCTTTACCTATCAAGGGAGCAAAGGATTCATCATCATCATCACCCCCGCTGACGAAGTGGATGTCTTTTTGCGCTGGATCGGACTGGGCGTAACTACGTTCTAAGTCTCAGCCTTTCCTACATAAAAAGCGCGGGACACATGGGAGGAGGGTGGTTTTAGTGGGTAGTGATTGTTGCCCGTGTAACTTCTCGGAGTCTCCACACAAGCCGGTTGATTACTGTTCGGATTGCCCCTTAAATTAAGTGAAAAGCCTCCATGATCAACTATGGTCTAATCCCTCGCAAAGGACCCGGTATTGTGCGTAAATAGCATTTCCCCCGCTTTAAAAAAAAAAAAATAAGGCCATCATCGTGAACGAATTTTTGACCGAAAACTCAACAAATACCATTGAGCAACCACCTTATTGACCAGATATGGCTCCAGTTGATTTCTTTCTTTTTCCTAAACTCAAATTACTTCGTGGCACCCGTTTTCATTCGGTAGTAGACATAAAGGAGAATTCGCGACGAGAACTAAACTCAAATCGGGGAAAAACGTTTAAAAATTGTTTTGATGATTGGCTCATTCATTGGCATAAGTGTATATTTTCTGAAGGAGCATACTTTGAACGTGATAAAATAAATTTGAATGAATAACAACATAATATTGTGTATTATTGATCTTTTCCCGATACTTTTTTGACAGAGTGGTATAATAATAATGTTAACTGTTATTTTACAATAGCATGCTGTTGAACACTTCTTTAAATGTTACTTCATTGTGGACTGTAAATATTTTTTCAACACACTTGCTCATAAAGTGGCTCTATGGTCACCGCAATTAGGCACATAATGACACCCATAATCAAACTGTGAGTAAAAAAAATTATAACTCACTAGTGAGTTATAGATGTTTTTTAAATTTTATTGGTTGAGTTGCTTTGTACTTAAAAAAGTTTTTATTCAAAAAAAAAGATCGTGTTCTATAGAACAAATAAATTAATGTTCCTATTGCTTGCTCATTTCATGCAACTTCTTATTTAAATAGATAATTTTAACTCGTATGTGTTTAAGAAATAAAACTTTCACTCATATATAACTTTTTTTATCTACTAAATAAAATGAGTTTTTGTTGTTATTTTATTCACAAGTGTGTTGAAAAACGTCGTATGATATACGTGTGTATTGATGATTACCGTCCTCGGCTCTCTTAAGACCCTCGCCTACGGCTCGAGTCTCAATGGCGCCTCGGCGGTAATCACCAATGTTACACACTAGTACCATAATGTACTATAATTATTAAAGAAAACTACACATTGACGATTTTAGTAATAACGGAGGGAAAAATATACAGATAAAAAAAACAAAAGAAAATCTATGTTCTAAATTCAAACATTTAGTGTATTTGGTGGCCAGTACCAAGCCACACCAAATAAATAAATACTGTTTGTTGGAGATTCCAACACATGCTATACCCCAATACGGTCAATGCATGCCCATATTTGTATACTTACATTATGCATTGAATAAATTAATTGAATTATATATCTCTAGTTACAATACAATGCCTTCGTCATTTTCATTTTGGACAAAATTAAGTGCAGTTGACTGCATTCATTTGTCACATATGACAATGTCACACGTGCCCGGTCACTCAAACGACCACTCAAACCACCACACACAGGCTACGTTCCATTAGTGACTCACAACGACCACGTTCACGACCGCGATTTTTCGCGTTCCACTTGCTTGCCGGCATTACAATCGTAAACCCAAGTGGAACGGTTAATCGACCCACCTCTTGACATGGGTCTGATTACGTCATTAGTGTCGTTTTCACCACGACCACAAGGACCGCGGTCGCCTTGTGGAACGGCTAACGAAGCATTTTGGGCGTTGTGAACTACTAATGGAACGCGCTGACATGGGGTCATTTGAATGACCGGCGCAATTTAATTAACTTAAAATCTATAAGGAAAGTAACATTTAGATAAATGTGAAAAGATATTGCAAAAGATGTGATTGATAGAATTTTAATGCTGACAGCGGTGCAGTCTATAAAGTAAAGTAAAGGATATGAGATACCACTTTCATTATTACGTATTTCTCGTACAATATCAAAGCTAACAAAGTAATTTTAACTGATAATATTCAAAATTTAATATATATTACAAATCTGTAAATAATTTTCCAATAGTGCTTTCCGTTTCTGTATTATAAGTGATTTAACAAAATAACACGACATTGTTAATCAGGCAGGAAGGTCTCCTAATTTGCATTAACACCCGTGCGCATAATTCAGCTTTCTATAATAATTCCTTTACTATCAAGGCTATATATGCAGCTTTAGAATGCGCTGCCTGTTGCTATCAGTCAAGCAAAATCGCTACCGATATTCAAAACAATGACCAGAAAATATTATCCCTGTCATTGGAATTGTTACAATTTGGGCCACCTGCATACCTGTAGACAAAGCACATTTATTACTCTTTCGGCATTTGGACTTCTTTTGTTTACTTTGTGTTTAAAATGTGTAATTAGAAAAACAGCCTATTGTGTATTATACTCTTTTATGGCAGTCATTAGACAGGTGTGTCGAACTGATTCTAATAAATTCGATCTATGCGGGCGGGCAGCCATATTGTATAAAGCAATGGCCCAATGGAGAGATCGGCAGTCGAGCGAGAACCACGATCAAGGCGATGTGATACTTGTGTACATTCGGTGATCTATTTAGTGACGGACTTTGCGCGTGTTATTGAATCGTGCATTACGTTAGCACTGGTTGTGGTCAATTATATTTGTACCTGTGTTATACGTGTTTGTATAGTAGTTCTAATAAACTCTATAATAATTCCAACGGCATTTTAATTTTTGTCCTGTAACTCGTAACAATATTATACATCTATAAACATTTATATGTCTTTGTAAGGTATGTATATTAAGTATACGTTGGCACGGACGGGAGCGGGGATAAAAGAGAAGGAAATGACTTACAGGATAGGTCGCCGCACCAGACACGCTACGAACGATACAAGCTTCGCAGCGGCAGGCACGTCTTCCTCGTGATCCTTTCTTCACGTCTCGCGGTCCCTTCGACGAGTGGACCAACTGGTACGGTACAGGGGTACCTTCCAGCACGCAGGTTATTATGAGCGGGCATAGAATGCGGCACGACACACAAAACGCGGCGAGATTTTCGCGGAAGCCACGGTGCGAACAGCGGTCGGACGTAGTCTATGTCAAATTACATAGTAACAGATGCGGCGAAAGAAAAGAAGGAGCAAAGAGGCGGTGACCAAATAGGTCCGTATGTAATGTAACGTCTGTGCGTATAAAATTTGTGTATTTATTACTGGAGTTTTCGGCGGGAACTGAAAGGGGACGTTGTGCTGTGCAGTTTTATTTTCTAAAAATGTGTAAAATTACTCTAAAATGAACAATAGTTTGTTGTTGTGTTGTTGTTGTTTTTGAGTAGTAATTATGTGTTTTTGCGAGACATGTGAACTATATAGCCAAATGTGGCCTTTCGAGTTTTCACAAGATCTCCGTTGAATGACGTCGATTGTAGCCTACAATACAACGGCGCCTGGCTTAAAGGCCCAGTTGCCAAGCCTTAAACATTTAAAAAAATGTATTTATTACTAAAATGTAAGTAGTCGTACAATATATTATGTGTACCACTATAGCCATTTACATCTGAATTCACTTCTGAGGTTGTCTGAAACAGATAACTTTTTAACGATAAGACCGCTCTTTGTGCATAATTAGATATATAGCGTTAATTTAGACTTTAGTTATTATGTATTTTATGGAATTTTACCGCCCAAATATAAATTGTAATAATTTGAAATAAATGATTATTGTTATTTATAATTTGTTATTAATGTTAATTTTATGGTGCATTGTTCCTGCATTTATTTATAAACCAAGCAATATGTCCTTTCGATGAGTTGCCTCATTTGACATAGAGTAAATTCAGTTCAGATGGCCCATTGCTATGGGAACGTGTAGGAAGAATATATGATATATTGATTCACCGCTTCGGACGCTGTAGTAAGCAAGTATAAAGCCTACTTAAAGCTTAATGTCAGGACCGTCTTTACCCGGGAGTGCACAAGGGGTGTGTGGAACCCGGGCGCAGGGATCTAGGGGACACGCAAGTCGATTACTTGAATAAAAATGTCATGTTATCCGCGCAGGAACGGAGAAAGAATACAATTTCCTGCGTTGGGGCGGCCTGTCGTAAGAGGCGACTTAACAACCCACAGCCAGGTGGTAGGGCATTTGCCCGACTGAATGGCTACCACCCTTGGTCTAAAGTATGTCCCCATAACGACCTTGAGTGTTGTGTTCCGGCATTAGTGACCAGGTTCCAGTTTCCCTTAAGAGAGCAGCAGCGCATTTGTAGCAACTTTGGTGTTGCAAATGTCCATAGGCGATGGTAACCGCTTTCCATCAAGTGGGCCGTCTGCCTGTCTGCTGATCTCCTGCAATAAAAAAATGTTTTGGTTTTTTAATTTCTGACTCCTCACACGAATATATATTTATTATAATATTTAAATGGACTAAACTAACTTAAAAAATTTAAAAAATAAATAAATTTATAAATAAGCTAATACAAATGACTCAAGAGGAGGCCGCTGGGAGGCGCTCTCGGCGGCCTCCTCTTGAGTCATTACTGACTCGGCAAAGGATGGAGTTGGCGTCACTGTGGTCCATGATTTCTACCAGTTTCCTCAGCGATTCTACCGGCCCTAACTCGCCCTGGAGTTGGAATCTCTGGGGTCCTCACGCAGTGCACTCGACGAGCGTGTGAAACGCTGTGACGATGGGTGCATCGCTCTCCTGACACTCTGGTGTGGCGTAACGCCCTACAATACGATGCAGGTATCTACTAACACTAGTTTTGAGTACATATTTCTATTTTGCTTTTTTTTTAATGCAGTAGTGCAACAGACAGGCAGACGGCCCACTTGATGGAAAGCGGTTACCATCGCCTATAGACATTTGCAACATCAAAGGTGCTACAAATGTGCTGTTGCTCTCTTAAGGGGGACTGGAAACTGGTTACTAATGCCGGAACACAACACAAGGTTGTTATGGCAGCATACTCTAGACCAGGGTGGTCGCCATCCAGTCGAGTAAATTTGTAATTTTACTGTATTATTATTACTCATAGGTACACTGCCCAGAGACAGTGGTCTAGTGCGGTTGGATAGGTATTAAGTGTAGGTTTTTGGAACGAAGTTCTTTTACGCGCCTTTTTTTTTTGTTTTTTTTAAGGCGGGGGAAATGCATTTTGCACAGTACCGGGTCCTTTGCTAGGGATTAGATCATAGTCGATCATGGAGGGATTCCCAGAAGGGGAAATCCAAACAATAACACGGGTCAACATGAAATTTGACTTTGATTGCAAAGCATTAAATTTCGGTAGTTTAGGTCGTAATAAGACGGAAAAAAAAATATGTCATGAAAAACTTTGCTTTTGTGCTTAGAAGACTGATTGAACGAAATTTTTAAAAATCTCGGATTTTAATTTTTGATTGAAAATAAAACTATTGAAATAAAAATGTTTATTATTTTTATTAAGTTTTACTATCAAATTAGCTTACAGAAAAGTGGAAAATAACTTAAAAGTGCACACTTCTACTTTTTCTTTTATGTTCATAGCTACTTTCTCTCAATAAACCCCAAATATAGTCGCCCATCATGTTTTCATTGTATTGGCCTTGATAGCGTTGTTCAAAATTCATGATATCCTGATGGAAACGTTCTCCTTGCTCTTCGGAATAGGCTCCCATATTGTTTTTAAATTTATCCAAATGAGCATGCAGCATATGTACTTTTAATGACATCCTGCAGCCCATGGCCTTAAAATTTGTAAGCATATCCTCAACCAACTTTTCGTAGTTTTCAGCTTTATTATTTCCTAAAAATCCAGAAACTACTGCTTTAAAACTGTTCCAACTTGCTTTTTGAGTACGATTCAGCAACGTTGGAAATTTTTCATCGGCGAAAATCTGTCTTATTTGCGGACCAACAAAAACCCCAGCTTTAACCTTTGCTTCCGATAACTTCGGATTTTTTTTTTTTAAGTATCCAAAAGCTTCTGAAGTTTCATCCAGTTTTTTAACAAATTGTTTCATCAACCCTAACTTAATGTGCAAAGGCGGCATTAACACTTTTTCCGCTTCAACAATCGGCTCAAATTTGACGTTCTGTTTTCCGACACATAATTCTGTTCTTACAGGCCATGACCGTTGAATATAGTGTTTAGAATCCGCTCTGCTATCCCACAAGCACAAATAACACGGATACTTTGTATATCCACCCTGTAGCCCCATTAAAAATCCCACCATTTTAAAATCTCCAATCAGCTCCCAGTTATACTCACGATACTTTACAGATTCAAGCAAAATTTTGACACTTTCATAATTTTCTTTAAGATGTACTGAGTGAGCAATTGGAAGAGACGGAAATTTATTTCCGTTGTGCAATAGAACTGCTTTTAAACTTTTTGTAGAGCTGTCAATGAATAAACGCCATTCGCTAGGGACACAGGGTATGCCAATTGCTTCAAACATACCTTTAATGTCATTACAAAAACAAAGTCCATCTTCCTTCGTGAAAAACGTTGCAAACATTTCATGCCTAGTCCGCTGATCCGCGATCTTAACATCATCAAGCAAATTCCACTGTTTTAACCGAGAGCCTAGAAGCTCTGCTTTATTTTTTGGCAAATTTAAATCTCTAATTAGATCGTTAAAATCTTCTGAAGTAATGAGATAGTGTTTTGGTTGTTCAGGTGTAGGCAAAAACTCCTTATAATTATCGGAATTACTTTTATAAGAACTAAAAGATGAGCTACTTTTCTGCGATAATTTTTTTGGTGGCTCAGGTACTGGTCGTGTCAGGTCGTGAGCAATTGGAGCAGAAGAAGATTCGAGGTCAGGATATTTAATAGGTTTTGCATTTTTACCTCTACGTCTTTTACTCGGATTCACCATACAAAAGTAGCAGTCAGTAATATGGTCTTTAGGTACTCGCCAAATCCTTGGTTTTGCAAATTTCATAGACCTTTTCTCACCTCGATACCAACCTAAAAATATAAAAATAAAAATTAATATGTCTATTATTTTGGATTCATCGCTTAATTAAATAAAAATTGCTTACCTTCCAAACACCTTTTACAATAACTACAAGCAACATGTGGAGCCCATGGCTTATCTTGATTCCGTACAGGACAGTCAAAATATGCTTCATAGGCTTCACAGAGAACGTGAGATGTCTTTAGTTCATATTTCACGTCTCGAACTTTAATAAACTGACCACATATAAAACAAAATGCATCAGCATCGTATTTGCACTCTCGTGACGACATTTTAAGTTATTCTGGGCTTGTAAATAACACCTGATGGTTGTTTATCACTCGGGTGCCATCTAGCGGCACAGTGTAAATGTTAATACCCCACTCTCACCGCGCGGTCTTTTTAAAAATATTAAAATCAATTAAAATTTATGAAAAAATTGAAAAATGAGTATTATTATTATAACTATCACAAAAGCAAACTTTATACCGAAAAAAGGTATTTTCTTTTCGTTTTTGTGCATAACTAACTGGAAAATAATAGTATAAACTTTAGGACAAAGAACGAAAACTTTTTTGGAGAGTTGTGTAATCAACCGGCTTGTGTGGAGACTCGAGCCCAAATGGCTAATACCCACTAAAACCACCCTCCTCCGATACCCCGCGCTTATGGCAGGACAGGCATGAGACTTAGAACGTAGTTACGCCCACGCCGATCCTAGCGCAATAAGTGCCTGAGAAAGCCCTTGGAAGAGCTAACTCACTTTGACAGGGGTCAAGACTCCTCTGCTCCCTAACAGTAAGTATAGTGAACTGGCAGAAATCGTCACGCAAGGAAAAAGCGTTATGCCCCTTCCAGGAGACCTTTAGGTCTCAGGTCACGTAATCTTTAGGTTTATCGCGGAGTTTTTGGCGGGAACTGAAAGGGGACGTTGTGCTGTGCAGTTTTATTTTCTAAAAATGTGTAAAATTACTCTAAAATGAACAATAGTTGTAGGACATTGATAGTTTTTGAGTAGTAATTATGTGTTTTTGCGAGAAATGTGAACTATATAGCCAAATGTGGCCTTTCGAGTTTTCACAAGAACTCCGTTGAATGACGTCGATTGTAGCCTACAATACAACGGCGCCTGGCTTAAAGGCCTAGTTGCCAAGCCTTAAACATAAAATAATAGGATTATCGCGAAGCTATTTTTTTTATTTTCCTCCCTCCAGACGAACGGGATTGTCCGGGATTTTTACTTTTTTAGGGTTTATTGTTCTGTATATGTGTTTTTTATTTATTTCTTTATTTTATCTTTTTTCCAAATAGTTTTTAGAAAAAGTTCTTATTATCTAATATTTTTTCTCGCTGTGTTAGTTTTACATGTTATTATCGTGAAGCTGGAAGACGACCAAGCTGAAGGAAAGTGGTTACCGTCGCTTACAGACGAACGGGTCGAAGCCTACGCGTTGCCGGAGCATAGGGTGGAAGGATGAGATAGAGGGACCAGAAAAAATTAACGGGATAGAAGTATGGGGGATGGGATAAGGAGAGGAAAAAGTGGGCCATCAAAACTATCACCCATCGTACTGTCGCGGAATGAAAATGTTCGTCACCTTAAAGTCGACTTTTGCTTGCACGAGTGCAAGAAACAAACTGCTAACATTCTTGTGTTCTTTATAATATGTTATTGCTTTAGAGCAGTGGTTCTTAACCGGTGGTCCGCGGACCAATGGTGGTCCCTGGAGGCGTTTCAAGTGGTCCGCGAATCCATCGTAATAAACAAGTGACGTGACGTGTTGTGTGGAGTCATCACAAAGCAAACCGCGCCACGGCACAAGTTCGAAGGCAATACGCAATTACTCTACTAAAAATCCACCTGCAATTACTACGCACTGCGTTATTCATCATCAAGCATTGGCTGCCAAAACGCTCCCGGAATGCTTTGATGAAAACAGCTATAAAAGTGAACATGAAACTTAGCTTTTCCACACGAAAGTGCGTTGGCTTTCAAAAGGACGCATGCTGTCAAGATTGTACGATTTAAGAGCGGGAGTACATATATTCTTGACCAACAAAGATAACAAAGAGGTGCTTGATCATTTCTGCGAGCCCCAATTTCAACTTCATTTTGCTTGTTTGGTCGACTTTTTCGAATCTATACATGTGAACGACTGGGTGGTCCCTAGCAAGACAGAAATTGGGTAAAATGGTTCCTCATGACTTAAAGGTTAAGAACCACTGCTTTAGAGCTTTGTTACTTTATTAAAGAAAATTTACCATCTTTAAGAACCTTCCAGTTTCTTGATCACCCCTTTCTATATATGGCCTACCTTGTGGACATAGGGTTAACGGCGTTATGGCGAAGTGTTTCTTGCTGCTAAACAATCACGATTAACGGCCAATATTAAATGTTTTGCTTATTTAATAATTCTTGTAAAAATACATGACATAATATTTTTTATTTCTCTTTCCACTCAATGTTTTGACTTGAGTACGTCACTTCCTGGACGTGGGTCATAGGGTGGACGGTTACATTACAATGAATGTTACGTTTATAAAATATAGGAACATGATAAAAGACGACAATGACAGACGCTACGATTAACAACAATAAAAAAAAGATATAATCAGTACGCTTAACAAAACTATTGAAACGAATTTACATGTCTAAACAACCTTCTTAGACAAGATAGAAAATAAAACCACTTTGATCTGAGTAATTTTAAACTTTATTGTCAAACGGTTGAACATAATTTTCTGTAGGATAGTCTGTTCTGTGACTTAGTTTGAAAAGGTAACATGTGCTCGCGGAACGTTAAATGAATCAATTTGATAACTGGCGAATATTTTCATACCATGACTGTACATACCTCGATTACCTCAATTCTAACCATTAAGATATTCGGTTTGCGTAGTCATATAGATCGAGCCGACCCTAAGAGCTTTATCAAGATGATGATTTCAGCATGACCGTACCACGTAAAGCCGTCTTAACCATATATGTCTAGGCGAGACTGAACGCATATCCAAATGGCGGTGGTAGGATTGCTGGTATGGATAGAAGGGAGACTAGCCTGCGTGCCTCTGGGCTGCATTAACTATGCGTGCTGAGTCGTGAGCCTTGCAGCAAATCTTCTGGCTTGTCTCCTTCTTGCTCGATATTATATGTACACACGCGGCGCAATATAGCTGCACTTATAGGCAATTGGTGGCGAAAAGATGTGCATGTTGTCGTACAAGGGTCGACAGCAGCCTATGCGTGACGAAGGTCGACAGCAGAGTGATACTTGTAAAAACGAGGAGTATTAGTAGAGCGGTAAGTACGACAAGGATAGTCGTATAGAACGGAAGATGGCGGCTGGGAAAAGGTGATTGGATAACGCACTTAGGAAAGCGTTGTGGAAATAATTGGACAGGACAGGATTTTGAATTTAGCGGCGCGAACAATATTCATCGCCGGGGTGCGAAAATCATTTCAATTCAATTTCATCAATTTACGGAGAAAGAATACAATTTCCTGCGACCGGGCGGTCTGTCGTAAGAGGCGACAAAACAACCCACAGCCAGATGTAGATAATGTACTGAACGCCAAAAATATTTAAAGTCGTTCACAAATAGGACGGTATGGCTGACACATCCCATAGAACCTAACTTGTAGCAGATCTTATACTTGAGGTATGAATTAGACACACAATTGTTAATTGTATATAAATAAATTAATACTTCTGACTGTTTAAAAGTGATATTATAATAAAAATCACGAAGTTTTCGTCTTTTTTCAAAACAACCCCTAGTCTGGTGGTAGGGCATTTCCCCGACTGGATGGCTACCACCCCTGGCCTAGAGTATGCCGTCATAACAACCTCGAGTTGTGTTCCGACATTAGTGGCCAGACTCCAGTCTCCTTTTAGAAAGCAACAGCGCATTTGTAGCACCTATTATGTTGCAGCCAGAAGGCCCAGCTTGGCATACACAACGCGGTGCTAGTACCTAGGCTCACGTATGGAAGCGAGAGTTGAGTATGGAAGAGAGAGCATGAAAGTAGAGTAAACGCGGTCGAGATGCGAGCACTGCGCAAAATCTGCGGAGTGACGCTCGCGGACCGCGTTCGTAATACCGAAGTAAGAAAGAGAGTTGGTCTGAAAGAGAGTGTCGGGGTGAAGGTAAGGAAAGGAATGCTCCAGTGGTTCGGGCATGTGGAAAGAATGCATAATGAAAGAATGACTAAACAGATATATAATGCAAAAGTGGATGGATGCAGAAGTCGTGGAAGGCCACGACACACCTTCCATGATCAAATTGATCGTGTACTAGCAGAAGGTGATGTCAGGAGCCTTAAGAACAGACGAGCGTGCATGACAAGAGTTATGAATGTCAAAGAAGCAAGTGAGGTGTGTAAGAATACGCCTAAATGGCGCTCTGTTGTTCGTGCCTACCCCGCAAGGGAGTCGGCGTGAAGTTATGTATGTATGTATGTAAGTATATACAATAATACTAAGTAATACAATACAATAATAGTAAGTAGCCATCGGCAAACCTTCTGCGCGTGGCTTATACGTGCTTTTAGTTAGAAATAAATGTATACATGTATCGGCGTTTAGTAGTTTTCATTTTACGAAAAAAATTTTGTTCCCGTTTCTTGGGACCTATATTTTTTAAGGAGCGCGGCACCTTTCGTAGGTCTACCCATATATAGCTAGACACTAAAAAGTAACAAATAAAATAATAAAACTTCGTTTAAAAAAACCGACTTCAAAAACTAAAAAACTAAAACGTATAAAATAACTTATTTCTAAAGCTATTATTATTAATATATATATTATCTAAAACATCTTGAAGTCGGTGCAAAGTAAAACATAAAAATTACTATATTTTTTTGAAAATTACTAAGCACCGACTTTAAGATGTTTTAGATAATATATATTAATAATAATAGCTATTGCTATATAATAGCAATTATAATAATAATAATAGCTTTAGAAATAAGTTATTTTATACTTTTTAGTTTTTGAAGTCGGTTTTTTTAAACATCGACGTGTGACATCATGAGGCTATCGACAAACCTGCGCACGGGTAGTATATAAAATTTCGTGCTTACTATATTAAAACTGACGGAGTCTTTTACAAAGTTTTAACCCCTTTATCACGCCTTTAGGGGTTGAATTTTCAAAAATCCTCTCTTAGACCGCACCTACAGTGGAAGAACCTGCATTCAAAATTTCACAATCCTTGCTTTACTTGGGTTCTGGGTTGATACGTCAATCAGTGAGTGAGGCCAAGAAATTATTTTACGAGAAAGAATACATTTCTTGCGGGCTACCAGCCCTGGTCTAAAGTATACGGCCATAACAACCTTGAGTTATGTTCCGGCATTAGTGGCCAGGTTCCAGTCTCCCTTTAGCGAGCGGCAGCACATTGCTAGCACCTTCGCTGTTACAAATGTCAATAGGCGATAGTAACCGCTTTCCATCGGGTGGGCCTGTCTGCTGAACTCATACATACATAACTTCACGCCAGTTCCCTTGCGGGGTAGGCACGAACAACAGAGCGCCATTCGGGTTTATTCTTACACACCTCACTTGCTTCTTTGACATTCATAACTCTTGTCATGCACTCTCGTCTGTTCTTAAGGCTCATGCAATAAAAAAAGAGTAAAAGACAAGTTTGTAGGTATAGATTATTAAATGTGACTGGTCTGTGTTTTATTCTTTGACCCCGTTAAACAGCCCCCTCCTTTTGGCCTGTGTGCATATTGTTTTCGGCGATGACTCCAATTATTATTATCTATATCCTCTAAGTTAATATATATACTTTGTCTGCATTGTGCTTTGATTATTATTTTGAAGAACTCAGGTGAGTGTAGCTGTCATAACTACTAGGGTATTCGAAAAATATTCCTAATTTTTTATTGAAGTGATACTCCTATATACTTGTAGACGGGGGGTCTTAGGATTTTTTCTGTCACGAAAAGATGTTACGGCCGCGTGGAGGGGCGGCATAATTTTAGAGTAGTCTATGGATGCGTTTTTTTGGTTTCGGATCGAATTCAGTTTTTTTGTTTGATAAAATGAAATATGTTTAAATAAAAAATGCATTCGTTAAAATGTACCAATCAAATCATAATTTGCAGTAAACCTGCGAAAAATCGTAATGTCTGCTGTGACACACAGTAGAAGTGAAACTCGCTTGTTGCCATTAGTTTTTCTACTTGTCCATTGAAGTTTTTTTATTTTAACAAAACTTTTGTTACTAATCGTATGAAAAAATCAGCAAAAATTTGAGCTCGTAATATTAATTTTAAAAGATTCATTATTTTCTCGTAAATTTTAGATTGGAAATATTTTTCTATGTTTATTTAAAGAAATAACGACGGAAACATTGCTTACATGTGATTATTTTTAAAAGATTTATTTCATACTAGCTGTCCCGGCAGACGTTGTTCTGCCCTGAAGAAATAAAATTTAGAACCCGATTGCAGCGCCACCTACCGGGTCCAAATGAAAGCTATCCTATCTTTCAAGTCGGATCAAACTGCACACGGTGTGCAAATTTGATTAAAATCGGTCAAGTATTTTAGGAGTCCGTCGCGGACAAACAACGTGACACGTAATTTATATATATTAAGATCAATCACTAAAATATATTATAATATTAATTATCAAATGGCATCAAGTCAAAAGTAGCTTCGGTGAACCTGCAACCCGAGGTGGGTCAACACACCTTAGCCACTTATACCCATGTTGCCCCTGTCTTTTAGGGCATTTTTTGGGGCCCATGCAGGGAGTGGCGAGTCATCGTCTGCCCATTTCTCCACGTTCCCTGAACATTGCGATGGCAGACGCTATAGTCCCCATATTCCCAGACCCCTAGTACCACTAGCAGTTCACCCCAATAGCCCGGTACTTTTTGTCCTCATTTCCCACAATAGTCCTACACTGGCCGGGGCTTGTCCTTGGGTGCATTACTATATAGTGTAGACAGGGATAATCGCCGGTCAGTGTCACGCCACATTTACATTAAATTTGTCAAAGGGCCTCTACGTGTTGGCCTTCCTATGACCCCACGCAAGCCTTCCAAAAATCCGGGCCATTTTCATGGCCCGTGACCTTCAAAGGCGTATATGTATAATTATCATATATCGTGGAGCTTTAAACGTTCTTCAAAATTGGAATTTAATGTTTTTTTAACGGTTAATAGCGTAGCTAAAGGCTATACAATAAAATTTATAATGAAACAAAAGCTTAATAAAAGTCGAACAAATTTTAAAAATTATTTTGAAGCAGGAAGAGTCTGTTTACAAAAAAGAAATTATGTAAAGCATTGGGTGCTTTTTAATATAATTATTTTCGGAATAACTCTACTTTTATATAAATAGTAGCTGTGTTTTCAAAACCACCCAATTTTGAAACATTCTTCATTGGTGCTCCGCTCGTATTGGTCTTAGCGTGATGATACATAGCCTTCCTCGATAAATGGGCTATCCAACACTGAAAGAATTTTTCAAATCAGACAAGTAGTTCCTGAGATTAGCGCGCTCAATCAAACAAACAAACTCTTCAGCTTTATATATTAGTATAAGACTAGGATATGCCCGTGACTTCGTCCACGATTGACTTTAAATTTCCGCGTGATTCCCGGGACACAAAGTACCGCGGCGTTTAAACAAGTATGTAAGCTGTCATTTTACTGCAAACTGTGGCCGAATAAGCTAATTTTTATGTACCCTAACAACTACAAACCGCTCCCGGGAAAATTCCAGCCGGATTCCCGGGATAAACATTATCACACATTTTATTATATAAAATTTTCTACCGATCAGTAAAAAAAATCACAAGGGAATTCGAATATTGTTTTTAATCTGGCCTTTTTAAAGCATTCACAGAAAAATTCCTACGTAATTACCAGAATAAAAAATAACGCAGATTTTAAGTCTAAGAATTTGCTGTCTATTAGTGAAAATGGCAGCGAAATCGGCCCAGTAGTTTTTATGTGAGTCCCGAACAAACAGACAAGAAATATAATCTATACTAATATTATAAAGAGGTAAAGTTTGTGAGTTTGTGACGTTTTAGGGGGTAATCTCTGGATCTACTAAACCGATTTTAAAAATTCTTTTACTATTAGAAAGCTACGTTAACAGGGAGTATCATAGGCTATATAACACGACGCTATATACCACGGGAGCGGGACAGAGCGCGGGTGAAACCGCGCCGGGCCGCTAGTCTATACTAATATTATAAAGAGGTAAAGTTTGTGACGTTGTAGGGGGTAATCTCTGGATCTACTGAACCGATTTTAAAAATTCTCTTGCTGTTCGAAACCTACGTTAACAGGGAGTGTCGTAGGCTATATAACATGACGCTATATACCACGGGAGCGGGACGCCGGGCGCCGGGCTGCTAGTCGTTTACATAGTGTATTCCAGTTGTTTTTTTTAAATAGCTTAATAGACAGAGGGCTTACACTCAAACATCTTTCGTCATTCGTTGTCGTTTTAGAACTTTTTTACTTGTTTTCTTTTTTATATTCAAGTGCATTTTCCATTGTCTTCCATTTATTTTTGTGTTATATGGACGATATTATTGTATTAGTTTAGTTTAGTTTTTAGTTAAGGTTTTATTTAGCCAACCGCCAACTTGTTCATTTTACAATACTCATTGACCCTTGACATCTTTGTCTTCCGTGATCGCGGCTACTGAAAATTGACCGAAACGTCGGAATATAAAATCAAATAAATTAGCGCGCTTAAAACTGTTTAAACGTAATGTTATTGTGTATACTAGTCGCGAAAACTTAAGAAAATATTAATAATAATAATAATAAATTTTTGGGGCCCATGCAGGGAGTGGCGAGTCACCGTCTGCCCATTTCTCCACGTTCCCTGAACATTGCGATGGGCAGACGCTATAGTCCCCATATTCCCAGACCCCTAGTACCACTAGCCGTTCACCCCAATAGCCCGGTACTTTTTGTCCTCATTTCCCACAATAGTCCTACACTGGCCGGGGCTTGTCCTTGGGTGCATTGTTATATGGTGTAGACAGAGATAATCGCCGGTCAGTGTCACGCCCAATTTACATTAAATTTGTCAAAGGGCCTCTAGGTGTTGGCCTTCCCATGGCCCCACGCAAGCCCTCCAAATGTCCAGGCCATTTTTATGGCTCGTGGTATCAAAAGACATACATATAACAATAATAATCGGCAGACAAACACACATATTGTATATCCCCAAATTAAGCAAGAGTTATTCTTGTATTATGGGTAATATACAACGGACTACTCTGGGGCCGATTCCAGACACCCAGTCCATAGTAAATAACGGAGAAAATACTTTTCTGAAATTTACTATACCAGGAATCGAACCCGGAGCCTCTGCGTTGCAGTGAGGTAGACCGGCGAAGGTTTAGCCCGCTTAACTACAGAGGTCGTCATAATTATTATGGTATCGTTTAGAGGAGACGCTGAAGAGTGACCTTCGCTCATCTGATAACCAAATGAGACATATTTTTTTATCAAATTAAAACTAACTTTAAAAAATAAAACTAAATTATAAACTAAACTATTTAAAAATTAAACTACACTGCAAAAAAACTGTTACATACATACATAACTTCACGCCAGTTCCCTGGCGGGGTAGGCACGAGCAACAGAGCGCCATTCATTCTTATTCTTACACACCTCACTTGCTTCTTTGACATTCATAACTCTTGTCATGCACGCTCGTCTGTTCTTAAGACTCCTGATATCACCTTCTGCTAGTACACGATCAATCTTCTTCTTCTGTTATGATGACTTCTGTTATAAACATATTTACAAGTAAAAGATGTAGTCCAGATCGCTGTCGGTGGTGAGCGTTCCCAAAATGCTGCCCGCATTCCCACGTTGTAAAGCAACGCTAATCCGTTGCCCTGAATATAGGACAGCTCTTTGGTCACGTGAGACTTCTTTCAATCGCCTTGAAAGGTCTTGATAAAGTTGATAAGCCTCACGTCCCCATGGCCCCAGTCTCAACCCCGAAAGCCACAAATATGTATCCGACACCAACGGATGCATATCGGCGGCGTTTCAAGTTTTCTTGAAGTGTGGCAGCTCCTCCAGCAGTTCGGCTGTATTTGGAAGATGGGAAGTTTCAATTAAATTAATTTGAATAATTTTTTTCACAAATTTAGTTTCCACCGATAGTTTTTTCATGGACAATATACCGTGATAGACTTGCCAACTTATTTCTGTTCATGGCTACCTGGCAAGCAGGTATGAACAAACAATAAAAATAATACATAGTACTACAATTACTATCATTCTAGTTATAAATATATAAATGCGGTATATGCAGATGTTTTATATTGTTACGAATTTGTGGGATGTAAATTCGAAAATGCCGTTGGAATTATCGCAAAGTTTATTAGAAGTACACACACCTAATTCACAGTTCTTACAAGTATAGCCGAATAGTACACAAACAAACTATAAGGCAGAACATCGTTATCACATAAATCATGCAAAGTTCGTCGTTATAAGATACTTGTTCTGAAAGTGCACTTGGTAATACTTCGTTCTCAGTCAGAACACGACTGGCGGATTTCCCGACTAACCGACCTTCCCCATTTACAAATTAGACATGGCCTCCTAGCCACATGCCCACCATTCGTTTGAATTATTAACTTTTCGACTCAATGACTTAGAAGAATTTGTATGAAAAAATTACAAAGGAATAAGGTTTTATGACGTCTTGCTACGGCGTAAACAAAGAGATTAGCGCGAAGAATAGATTACTCAAACTCAAAGAGTTAATAAGACACCTGCAAAGGATTAGTCGCATCGGCTCGCAATAATATATTAAATAGATATATACTTAATATATGTAATATACAGGGTATTTCAGCAAACGGAACACCTGCTTGAAACCGGTATAGTATACCGGGAATATATCTTAATTAAGATGCATTATAATTTTATTATTTAATAATAACAAAGATACAGGAAGCAAAAATTATAATTTTAGTTGTTCTTCTTCTTAACATTGAACACTAAGAATGATTGAACTTTGCATAAAACATTGGTAATAATGCTGCCAAACACAAACACGCCGACAAAGCAACCGCGCATCCGGCTTACCGATAGTCGGCGTTTTTATAAAGTTCAGCTGAGAGTTCGTGACCTCAACGATTTGTAAACATTGTTAAGGGGGATCCTATCAAAAGTACGTCGCTGCTGAAGTTAGTTTCCATGCGTTTTTCAATACCGGATGAATAAATTTGAAAAGAAATTATGGTGATAAGAAGTGAAAGTTTAAACGGTCATAACTCTAAAACTGATTTTTTGAGATTTTTTTCCTTTTTGTAACTGTACGCTTGGGTTATACCCTTTCACCCATTTAAGTAGGTGTTCCGTTTGCTGAAACATCCTGTATAAATACATATCTACAAATATATATTAATGTTTGTAGATAAATATATATGGACATACGTTTAATAATCATATCCCAACGGCAGGTAATATTTTCTGATCATTGTTTTAAATATCAGTGTCGATTTTTATTCGCAAAATCATTACTGATTTATCCGTGCGGGAACAGAGAAAGGCCGGGCGGCCTGTCGTAAGAGGCGACTTAACAACCCACAGCCAGGTGGTAGGGCATTTGCCCGACTGGATGGCTACCACCCCTGGTCTAAAGTATGTCGCCATAACAATCTTGAGTTGTGTTCCGGCATTAGTGACCAGGTTCCAGTCTCCCTTAAGAGAGCAGCAGCGCATTTGTAGCAACTTTGGTGTTGCAAATGTCCATAGGCGACGGTAACCGCTTTCCATTAAGTGGGCCGTCTGCCTGTATGCTGATCTCCTGCAATAAAAAAAAACTGTCATTTAAAACAATGATCAGAAAGTATTATATAAATATATATATACATGCATACATACATACATAACTTCACGCCAGTTCCCTTGCGGGGTAGGCACGAACAACAGAGTGCCATTTAGGCTTATTCTTACACACCTCACTTGCCTCTTTGACATTCATAACTCTTGTCATGCACACTCGTCTGTTCTTAAGGCTCCTGACATCACCTTCTGCTAGTACACGATCAATTTGATCATGGAAGGTGTGTCGTGGCCTTCCACGACTTCTGCATCCATCCACTTATGTATATATTATATATATATAAATACTTAATGCTAACTTTATACTCGTATTTTTTATTCACAGTTTATTAACAAGAAGCGAATCACTATGATGAGAATAATAAATAATTCATTTAACGGCATCATAGATGACATACCAGAAATATTTGTTGATAATTTTGAGACTATGGACAAAAAGGCTTACTTCCTAAGTCACTGTCATTTGGACCATATCCAGGGATTAGGATCTACATTTTTGAGATATTTACAAGAAAGCGTAACTTTCATATACATGTCCGAGATTACAGCATCCATTATTGTACAAATGTTTGGTGAGAATTATAGAAAACATATCAAGCCTTTGCCATTGGGTAAGTTTTTAATTATTTAAACTTTTTACGATTTTAATATCTGATTTTCTCACTTGATGGAAATCGGTTACCATCGCCTATGGACATTTGCACCACCAAAGTTGCTACAAATGCGCTGCTGCTCTCTTAAAGGAGACTGGAACCTGGTCACTAATGCCGGAACACATCTCAAGGTTGTTATGGCGACATACTTTAAACCAGGGGTGGTAGCCATCCAGTCGGGCAAATGCCCTACCACCTGGCTAAAAGCTAAGCTAAGTCGTAGCTCAACTGGCCCCTCTCTCGATCAGGCCGTCGTTTTCACAAATGCAAATGTGCCCGCCCGGCAACGTCGACACAATTTCCTAGAATTAGCTTGTCCATATCGTAATCCGCAACACTTTTTTATATCTTTTATCTTTACAGTGAATAGTGTCAGTATCAATTGCAGACAAGATGAGTTATTATCTGTGAGTGATATACTGAATACTGATAAACTGATATGAAAAAAATATAATAAAATTAATTACATTAAAACAAAATTACACCATAAAACTATAGTGTTACGATTTATTTTGGCTTGCTATTATATTCGGTTTCCTCGTTCACTTACTACGCATGCGCAGTGCGCGGGCTAATCATTCTTTCTCTTTTCTTTCTAGTCTAGTTTCTTCTCATTCGGATCTATAGTCATCGCGTGGAACAGGAATGAACTAAACAGTTAAAGATATAAAGACACATTTTGAACGCAAGTGATATACTGATCTAATCAGTCTTCGCGTCGGATATATATCTTTTGAGTTAATCACTCAGGAGTTACACACCGCTAATGTGTAGCCACTCTAGCCCCGTCACATCTTCCAATGACTGAGTTAGCGGCTGGCAACGCTGCTTCAAAAGCTGAAGCTCTCAAACGGCGCAAATATGGAACCTTAGGAAGGGGTTACATATTTGTGCCGTTTAGTGTTGAAACGTTAGGTCCGTGGGGTCCGTCGGCAAAGAGTTTCTTCAAAGAGATATGCAAGAAACTCTTTGATGCCACCCGTGATCAGAAGGATGGCTCATATTTCGCCCAACAGATAAGCATCGCCATACAGAGCGGCAATGCAGCCAGCCTTCTGGGCACGCTCCCACCTGGCAGCGATTTGTTACACAGTCTATAATCGCTTGTAGTTTATAACTTAGTTTATTTTAGTTTTTAAAAGATGTATTTAGATTATGTCATAATTTAATTTTATGATTCGTTATATTATTGAAGTGTTAGTAGGAATACCCTCTATTTAAAGTCAGGTTGCCTTAGCGCGGCAAATACATATCATTTATTTCGTATTACTTAATACGAGTGTCCGTGCTTTTTATTTAACCTATGCCTACGCGCCCCGCGAAGTTTGCTCACTCGTCGTGCTTGTTGGATGCGAAGTTTGAATTTGCCGCCCACGGAATAGGCCGCCCGGAGCGTTGGCAACGCCCCCTACTAAATTCGGCCATGCTATAACTTGTTTATTTTTAGCTTTTAATTAATGAAGCCATTAAAACAATAACAATAAGATTAATAATTTTTGAAAATAAATACAAAATAACAAGATTAATCATAATATAGTTGCGGTCAAAATATACAATATCTGTATATTTTAATAATTTAAACATTATTAATAATAATGATGATGCTATTGTTAATTTAGGGAAAACCAGTAAAATGATAATATTAGGAAAATTACTGTTTATTATTAGATAAAACCAGACGGAAAAATAGCTTTATCCAATTAGACTGCAGTTCTGTAATTAGTTTTATTTCCATCTAAATTATTTTTGAATAATTTAAACACTATTCTCTTATAGATATATATATAATATTTTGATGTTTTTCCTTAATAGTTGGAATTTCGTGTTTTAAGACCTGAATATGATATATAATCACTTGGCTTTGGTTGGGTTGCGGTTACCAACGAGAGTCAAGGTCCGGGAGGCGCAGATATGCGCAAGATCTCCTCCCGTAATACCGCTGCAGGGGCCCTCTAGCATCAAGGGAGCAGAGGAGTCCACCCCTGTTGACGAAGTGAGCTTGCCTTTCCCGGGGCATTCTCAAGCACTGATGAGCTAGGATCAGCGTGGGCGTAACTACGTTCTAAGTCTCACGCTCTTCCTGCCATAAGCGCGGGGCAAATGGGAGGAGGATGATTTTAGTGGAGTATTGAATTTTCGAGTCTCCACACAAGCCGGTGATTTGACTCTGATGCCCATTCGTGGTGTCACCTCTCGTCGCTTTGGTCTAATCCCTAGTAAAGGATCCGGTAGTGTGAGAAATGCATTTCCCCTCCTCAAAAAAAAAGCTTGTTTTCCATACAATGATACACTCTATATAGCGTTACACCCACTCTCAATAACGACAACAATTAAGTAATAAAAAGTACCTTTTAAGTTGCCAAAATTAATAAAAGCTGCGCAGCTATGTACTTTCTTTTATCACTTTATTATCCTAGCCCGTAATAAACTGGATTGTCGGCATCGTGCATACCGAAATTTCTAAGAAATTCCTTTATCACCAAGATGCCTCAATATCGCAATATATGAATAAAATAAGTAAAAAATACAACAAAATTACTGGTGCAGCAGAAGACGTCAGACAAAAATAACAGACTTCTCTCTATTTACCGACAACTCTCTATAACGCCATAAAATTCACAGTCCATTCAGTGTCGTTATATAGAGTTTACACTGTATATTAGGTTTTGAAATGTGAAGTTACGAAATTTAGGATTTTTATCCGTGCAGGAACGGAGAAAGAATACAATTTCCTGCGGCCGGGCGCCATGTCGTTAGAGGCGACTTAACAACCCACAGCCAGGTGGTAGGGCATTTGCCCGACTGGATGGCTATCACCCCTGGTCTAAAGTATGTCGCCATAACAACCTTGACTTGTGTTCCGGCATAAGTGATCAGGTTCCAGTTTCCCTTAAGAGAGCAGCAGCGCATTTGTAGCAACTTTGCTGTTGCAAATGTCCATAGGCGATGGTAACCGCTTTCCATCAAGTGGGCCGTCTGCCTGTCTGCTGATCTCCTGCAATAAAAAAAAGGAGCCCCTCTCACCCCTTGTCACACGTAATTTATGAATGGCCCCTTACATTTCTTTGGCGCAAACGTCCCCGTTTTTTTCTACTGTTGCTGTCGGTTTTCTCAATAAATGTCGAAGTAAATCTTCTTTCAGGCACAACATGGATAACATTGAGAAATGACAATAGCGCTGATAATGGAGCATCAGACCTGTGTTTGGAAGTAACTTTAATTCCCGCTGAACATTGTTTGGGTTCTGTGATGTTCCTCTTTCGTACAAGGGACATGACCATTCTGTTTACAGGAGATTTTAGATTCGATACAAATGATATACCAAACATAGATCAATTACATACAGATGGTAAGCCAATACAGATTGATGTGATGTATGTTGATACAACGTTTCAGGTAAGATGTTACACTGTGTCCAATCATTTATTTTTGTAAATACCGAATAAATATCTAAAAAATATCTATATACTTAAGGCAGATATTATATTTTTTCCTTTTTAATTTTTAACTGCATATCCTATAATATTGATTAATAATATATTTGTACATTTATTTATCAAACACCTAATTAAAAATGAACTAAATCTATATATAACTAGCTGTCGCGGCAGACGTTGTTCTGCCCTGAAGAAATAAAATTTAGAACTCGATCTCAGCGCCACCTATCGGTTCCAACGGTTGTAAGCTATCCTATCTTTCAAGTTGGATCAAACTGCACACGATGGGCAAATTTGATTTTAATCGGTCAAGTAGTTTAGCAGTCCATCGCGGACAAACAACGTGACACGTAATTTCTATATATTAAGATAATATAAAAGAAAGTCGTGTTAGTTACACTATTTATAACTCAAGAACGGCTGTACCGATTTGGCTGAAAATTGGTGGGGAGGTAGTTTAGAACCAGGAGACGGACATAGGACTTTTTATCCCGTTGGAACCGGTAGGTGGCGCTGAGATCGGGTTCTAGAATCCTCCCAATCACCTGGAGCGATTTTGATGATTTTGTTTTTGTCTTTTATAGTGGTGGGTCCCCGAATGGCTTAAATCCACAATTTTTATTGTCTTGGTTTTATTGCTACAACTCCATTAATTCTTCAAAAAGTAATTCTGTAACATACTTCTGTATAAAACTTATAAAAAATAAGAAATTGAGATATTAGAATATAAAATATAAAGAAAAACAATATTTAGCTAGACGTGTTGCTGGGGAGTTTCTTGCCGCTTCTTCTCCTTTACAGCATCAACACGTTGCGAAACGGTGTACATAGTAATAGGAAGTAAAAATTAAATTTTAACTCACATGTATGACCTTCAAAAAGTGTTCTCCAGTGGAACTTATTTTGAATAAAAACTTTGGAATTTTGAATTGGAACCGGTAGGTGGCGCTGGGATCGGGTCCTAGATTTTTATTTTTTCTGAGCAGGACAACGTCTGCCGGGGCCGCTAATTATATATATAAATGAATCGTAGAAATGTACGTAAGCACTTGAGAACGACTTTACCGATTTTGATTAAACTTTTTGTGTGTGTTTGGGTGGGTTTCCGGATGGTTTAGATTTACAACTGGAACTGGCTGGGATCGGGTTCTAGGATCCTTCTAATCTCCTGAGCCAATTGGGATGATTTTGTTTTTGTGTGTTTAAGTGGGTCCCCGGATGGTTTAGATTCACAATTAGACCCGGTAGGTGGCACTAGAATCGGGGCCTAGATTTTTACTTTTTCAGGGCAGGACAACGTCTGCCGGGACAGCTACTTTTGAATTGGAATTTACATACACATACATACAGACATAACTTCACGCCAGTTCCCTTGCGGGGTAGGCACGAACAACAGAGCGCCATTCAGGCTTATTCTTACACACCTCACTTGCTTCTTTGACATTCATAGCTCTTGTCATGCACGCTCGTCTGTTCTTAAAGCTCCTGACATCACCTTCTGTTAGTACACGATCAATTTGATCATGGTAGGTGTGTCGTGGCCTTCCACGACTTCTGCATCCATCCACTTTTGCATTGTATATCTGTTTAGTCATTCAATTGGAATTTATTATTTTAAATTACTTACAGGCTAATGAACAGTACGCGAATGCAGAATTTCCAAACAGGCGTTACGCAGTCGAATGTGCCATTGTCGAAATGAAAAACTGGCTAGATAAAAATGAAAATAATTGCATTGCGCTGTCTCCACCAGCTAAAATTGGCTATGAAGAGGTATTCAATTCGATATATAATCATTTGGGCTATAAAGTTTATGTGAGAGACGAAGTTAGGAAATATTACACGTAAGTGAAATAAATAAATTGGCAGCCTTTTTTTTGTTTTTTGTATTGCAGGAGATCAGCAGACCTCTTAAGGGAAACTGGAACATGGTCACTAATGACGGAACACAACTCAAGGTTGTTATGGCGACATACTTTAGACCAGGGGTGGTAGCCATTCAGTCGGGCAAATGCCCTACCACCTAGCTGTGGGTTGTTAAGAGGCTATGTAGACCTGATTCAAATCGGTTTTTCCGAAAATCAACCCCGCACGGCCGATATTTACTTCGATGGAACAGCGCGTAATAAAATTTCGACCGTGGCGAAATATTGCAACTGAACATACCTACACGCTGCGCGTCCATATCAACTTGATTCAATTTATTTCATTCTAAGGCTTGCAAGAGCGAGACAAGATATCCTAAAGTGAGATAGATCGTTTATATGCTAAATGGCTATTGAAATTTTCGCCTCTTACGACAGGCCGCCCGGCCGCAGGAAATTGTATTCCTTCTCCGTTCCTGCACGGATAAAAGCCTAAGGACGAATTCCTGTATCTTAACATGCATTTACTTATCTTATGACCGGTTCCTATATGCTTGCTTACAATTTTATAAAATTGTAAGCATGCCGTGTCTGTTCATTGAAGCTATTTAATTTAAAAAAAACAACTAAAACATATAATATAAACGACGTATTTTTCGAGAACACAATGTACTTTTGTAGATTTCTCGTCTGTTTGTTCAGGATTCACGTATAAATAAACTACTAGGCTGATTTAGATGCGGTTTAAATGAATAAATAAATGATTTTTTCTGGGAATGATTTAAAATAGTTTTACTGATCTATAGCAAATTTAATGTAATAAAATGTGTGATATATTTTATCCCGAGAATCCCGTGGGAATTTTTCTGGGTTTGATTTAAAATGGTTTTACTGATCGATAGCAAATTTAATGTAATAAAATGTGTGATATATTTTATCCCGAGAATCCCGTGGGAATTTTTCTGGGTTTGATTTAAAATGGTTTTACTGATCGATAGCAAATTTAATGTAATAAAATGTGTGATATATTTTATCCCGAGAATCCCGTGGGAATTTTTCTGGGTTTGATTTAAAATGGTTTTACTGATCGATAGCAAATTTAATGTAATAAAATGTGTGATATATTTTATCCCGAGAATCCCGTGGGAATTTTTCTGGGTTTGATTTAAAATGGTTTTACTGATCGATAGCAAATTTAATGTAATAAAATGTGTGATATATTTTATCCCGAGAATCCCGTGGGAATTTTTCTGGGTTTGATTTAAAATGGTTTTACTGATCGATAGCAAATTTAATGTAATAAAATGTGCGATATATTTTTATCCCGGGAATCCCGTGGGAATTTTTCTGGGTTTGATTTAAAATTGTTTTACTGATCGATAGCAAATTTAATGTAATAACATGTGTGATATATTTGATCCCGAGAATCCCGTGGGTATTTTTCTGGGTTTGATTTAAAATGGTTTTACTGATCGATAGCAAATTTAATGTAATAACATGTGTGATATATTTTATCCCGAGAATCCCGTGGGAATTTTTCTGGGTTTGATTTAAAATGGTTTTACTGATCGATAGCAAATTTAATGTAATAAAATGTGTGATATATTTTTATCCCGGGAATCCCGCGGGAATTTTTCTGGGTTTGATTTAAAATGGTTTTACTGATCGATAGCAAATTTAATGTAATAAAATGTGTGATATATTTTATCCCGGGAATCCCGCGGGAATTTTTCTGGGTTTGATTTAAAATAGTTTTACTGATCGATAGCAAATTTAATGTAATAAAATGTGTGATATATTTTATCCCGGGAATCCCGCGGGATTTTTTCTGGGTTTGATTTTAAAATGGTTTTACTGATCGATAGCAAATTTAATGTAATAAAATGTGCGATATATTTTTATCCCGGGAATCCCGTGGGAATTTTTCTGGGTTTGATTTAAAATTGTTTTACTGATCGATAGCAAATTTAATGTAATAACATGTGTGATATATTTTATCCCGAGAATCCCGTGGGAATTTTTCTGGGTTTGATTTAAAATGGTTTTACTGATCGATAGCAAATTTAATGTAATAAAATGTGTGATATATTTTTATCCCGGGAATCCCGCGGGAATTTTTCTGGGTTTGATTTAAAATGGTTTTACTGATCGATAGCAAATTTAATGTAATAAAATGTGTGATATATTTTTATCCCGGGAATCCCGCGGGAATTTTTCTGGGTTTGATTTAAAATGGTTTTACTGATCGATAGCAAATTTAATGTAATAAAATGTGCGATATATTTTTATCCCGGGAATCCCGCGGGAATTTTTCTGGGTTTGATTTAAAATGGTTTTACTGATCGATAGCAAATTTAATGTAATAACATGTGTGATATATTTTATCCCGGGAATCCCGTGGGAATTTTTCTGGGTTTGATTTAAAATGGTTTTACTGATCGATAGCAAATTTAATGTAATAAAATGTGTGATATATTTTTATCCCGGGAATCCCGCGGGAATTTTTCTGGGTTTGATTTAAAATGGTTTTACTGATCGATAGCAAATTTAATGTAATAAAATGTGTGATATATTTTTATCCCGGGAATCCCGCGGGAATTTTTCTGGGTTTGATTTAAAATTGTTTTACTGATCGATAGCAAATTTAATGTAATAAAATGTGTGATATATTTTTATCCCGGGAATCCCGCGGGAATTTTTCTGGGTTTGATTTAAAATGGTTTTACTGATCGATAGCAAATTTAATGTAATAAAATGTGCGATATATTTTTAACCCGGGAATTTTTCCCAAGAGCGGTTTGTAGTTGTTCGGGTGCGTAAAAATTAGCTTATCTACTAAAATGATGGCTTATATTCTTTTTCTAACGTTGCAGTATTTTGTGTCCCGGTAAGTTCATGACTCTTTAGCTCACTATTAGCACATAATAATATGTATGAGAGTGCAGATCGCGTTTGTGCACGTGATCGTTAAATGTATTGTTGTCTCACTCTGGTTATATAGAAGTTGTATGATTTGTATAAAATGGGTATATTTTCTTGGTATATTACGAGATAGTGATAGTGTTAGTCTTGCGGCGTTTTGGTATATCGATAATCGTCTTAAGGGTTAAGCGTGGGCGTAATCGCGACTATCATATTAGGTTGGGGAAAAAGTTTCTTCGCATTTTATATAAAAATCCAAAAGGTTTTTTTTATAAAGTTTATTTACATTTGACTAAAGTATGTAGGTGCCATTTTGTGGGATAACTTTTTGCCATCTTGTAGGTAGGAACGTGATCTCATTGCTATAGAAATTTTGGGGCTTCTGATCAAAAAACTGCGATAAGTGGTTTTGGCAGTCCTCTTGTGATGTTAACCTGTCACTGCCTAAGGAATTTTGCAGAGACGGAAACAGGTGAAAATCTGAAGATGCAAGGTCAGGACTATATGACGGATGCATCAACACCTCCCAGCTAAACTCTCGTAATTTTTGCTGAGTGGCTAAAGATGTGTGAGGTCTAGCGTTATCATGGTGAAAAACCACACCCCTTCTGTTAATTAATTCCAGTCGCTTTCTCTCAACTTTTTGCTTTAATTTCATCTGTTGTTCGCAGTACAGTTCAGAATCGAGGGTCCTGCCTGGCGGTAACGGCTCATAATGAATAATGCCCTTCCAATCCCACCATACACACAGCATCATCTTGTTGCGAGTTAACCCGGGTTTCGCCACAGTCTGTGTAGCCTGACCGGCCTTTGACCTTTCTTGTCGTATGTGATCCACTTTTCATCACCAGTTATCAGCTTCTTCAAAAATGGTTCGGTTTCATTACGTCGTAATAAAGAATCACAAATGAGTACACGGTTCATTAGGTTTCTTTCAGTGAGCTCATGAGGCACCCAAATATCGAGCTTTTTTGTGTACCCAACTTTTTTCAAAGGCGCCAAAACCGTTTTGTGGTCAATCCCCAGTTCTCCAGCCACATCGTAACTACTAATGTGCCGATCTTGCTCCACTTTTTCAAAAATGGCATCAATTTTGTCCGTAACAGGGCGACCAGAGCGACAAAATTTCCGGATTGAAAACGCTTAAACCAAATTTGCGCTACTCTCACAGATACTTCATTAGGTCCATAAACATGACAATTTTTTTTCGCGGCTTGTGTTGCATTTTTACCTTTTTTGTACTAATATTTTAAAATGTATCGAATTTCTTCATTAGATTCACTCATTTTAACACTAAGAAAAACAAATGAAAATCACACATTTTCGTAATTTGAATTTGGAATTGTCTTCTTTAAAATTAAAACTTTTTAATGATACCAAAACCAGCCAGATACAAATGGTATAGCCAAAGTGATCTTATTACAAGTTCATACATACTACATGCGAAAAGACTTTTTCCCCAACCTATTATTAAATCTGTTCTGTTAATTTTTCAGGGAAATCCAGGAAGTGTTAGACGTGACCACAGATGATCTAAACTCGCGGGTACATTTTTGCTCTGACAAAATGGAGAATGGATTTCATGTGAACTGTAAAATAAATCGATACAATAAAACGTTTCTTTATGTACGTTTGTCCGCGTACAAATGGGGTAATTGGAATACAAACCAGAATGTGATTTGTTATGAGAACCAAAAGAGGTTAAACGTTTGTTTCGCTACTCACTGTAGTTCGAGTGAGTTGAAAGCGTTTGTTAATTACTTCGCTCCGAAAAAGATTGTTGGTTTTTCAGAGGAATACAGAGGATAAAAATTAAGCATGTGACAGGCGATAGCCATCGTAATAACGAAAAAAGTAATCATATGTCATTTTTTTAATTTGTCATAGTTTTGTATGTATTATTTTATACTAACTGACCCGGTAAACTTCGTACCACCTCAGAATCTCAAATCTCCAACATTTATATTATATCATTTAAAATATATATATTGTACGAAAAAATTACCTTTTTAGAGTTATTTCTTTACTAGGCGATAGTCATCAAAATAATGAAAAAAATGCTTCTCTCATTTTTAAATATGCCAAAGATTTATATTATATCATTTAAAATATATATTATTGGTCAAATTTGCTTTTTAGAGTTATTTTTTTACTAGGCGATAGTTATCAAATCATCATCATCAAAATAATGAAAAAAAAAAATAATTTGCCAAAAGTTTATATTATATCATTTAAAACATATATTGTACGCAAAAATTACCTTTTTAGAGTTATTTCTTTACTAGGCGATAGTCATCAAAATAATGAAAAAAATGCTTCTCTCATTTTTAAATATGCCAAAGATTTATATTATATCATTTAAAATATATATGTTGTACGATAAAATTACCTTTTTACAGTTATTTCTTTACTAGGCGATAGTCATCAAAATAATGAAAAAAATGCTTCTCTCATTTTTAAATATGCCAAAGATTTATATTATATCATTTAAAATATATATGTTGTACGATAAAATTACCTTTTTACAGTTATTTCTTTACTAGGCGATAGTCATCAAAATAATGAAAAAAATGCTTCTCTCATTTTTAAATATGCCAAAGATTTATATTATATCATTTAAAATATATATGTTGTACGATAAAATTACCTTTTTACAGTTATTTCTTTACTAGGCGATAGTCATCAAAATAATGAAAAAAATGCTTCTCTCATTTTTAAATATGCCAAAGATTTATATTATATCATTTAAAATATATATGTTGTACGATAAAATTACCTTTTTACAGTTATTTCTTTACTAGGCGATAGTCATCAAAATAATGAAAAAAATGCTTCTCTCATTTTTAAATATGCCAAAGATTTATATTATATCATTTAAAATATATATGTTGTACGATAAAATTACCTTTTTACAGTTATTTCTTTACTAGGCGATAGTCATCAAAATAATGAAAAAAATGCTTCTCTCATTTTTAAATATGCCAAAGATTTATATTATATCATTTAAAATATATATGTTGTACGATAAAATTACCTTTTTACAGTTATTTCTTTACTAGGCGATAGTCATCAAAATAATGAAAAAAATGCTTCTCTCATTTTTAAATATGCCAAAGATTTATATTATATCATTTAAAATATATATTATTGGTCAAATTTGCTTTTTAGAGTTATTTTTTTACTAGGCGATAGTTATCAAATCATCATCATCAAAATAATGAAAAAAAAAAATAATTTGCCAAAAGTTTATATTATATCATTTAAAACATATATTGTACGCAAAAATTACCTTTTTAGAGTTATTTCTTTACTAGGCGATAGTCATCAAAATAATGAAAAAAATGCTTCTCTCATTTTTAAATATGCCAAAGATTTATATTATATCATTTAAAATATATATGTTGTACGATAAAATTACCTTTTTACAGTTATTTCTTTACTAGGCGATAGTCATCAAAATAATGAAAAAAATGCTTCTCTCATTTTTAAATATGCCAAAGATTTATATTATATCATTTAAAATATATATGTTGTACGATAAAATTACCTTTTTACAGTTATTTCTTTACTAGGCGATAGTCATCAAAATAATGAAAAAAATGCTTCTCTCATTTTTAAATATGCCAAAGATTTATATTATATCATTTAAAATATATATGTTGTACGATAAAATTACCTTTTTACAGTTATTTCTTTACTAGGCGATAGTCATCAAAATAATGAAAAAAATGCTTCTCTCATTTTTAAATATGCCAAAGATTTATATTATATCATTTAAAATATATATGTTGTACGATAAAATTACCTTTTTACAGTTATTTCTTTACTAGGCGATAGTCATCAAAATAATGAAAAAAATGCTTCTCTCATTTTTAAATATGCCAAAGATTTATATTATATCATTTAAAATATATATGTTGTACGATAAAATTACCTTTTTACAGTTATTTCTTTACTAGGCGATAGTCATCAAAATAATGAAAAAAATGCTTCTCTCATTTTTAAATATGCCAAAGATTTATATTATATCATTTAAAATATATATGTTGTACGATAAAATTACCTTTTTACAGTTATTTCTTTACTAGGCGATAGTCATCAAAATAATGAAAAAAATGCTTCTCTCATTTTTAAATATGCCAAAGATTTATATTATATCATTTAAAATATATATTATTGGTCAAATTTGCTTTTTAGAGTTATTTTTTTACTAGGCGATAGTTATCAAATCATCATCATCAAAATAATGAAAAAAAATGCTTCTCTTATTTTTAAATTTATCAGACTTATAATGTTATATACACATTATTGTTCGTGTAAATTAATGATATCCTAATTAAATGAATTGGTTATAATAATGTTTCAAAAGTCTATACGAATTTGTAGTAAAAAAAAAAATGTAATCGAATTCATTTGTTATATCATTGGTTCAAAAATCTATACGAAATTGTAATAAAAAATTGTAATGAAATTTTATTTAATACAATTATTATATTTTTAGGTTACTGATTTTTATTTTATATTTTTAACCTGGTGGTTTATAAGTCTGGAGACTTATAACCTTATATAACCTTACAGAAGACTTATAAACCTTACTTACGTAAGTAAGTAAGTAGGTAATGTTTATAAGTCTCCTGTTTATATTCGAAAGCTGATAAAACTGGTTGAGCATACCAAAGCCTGTTTTGTCGGAATGCACAATCCGGCCCAGTATAAAAGCCAGTGCACAGTTGGTTATTCTAATTGCGAGATGAAATCACCCAACTCCTCGCGAGAATTAACGCCCCGAGGCCGAGAACATCAGCCTGTTTTGTTTAACGAGGGGAAACCCGATTGAGGGTCGTCGGCCGCGCGTAAGGGCAAAGTCGCTGTCGGTGTGTGAGTGATACTAGTACCTCTAGGCAGAACTACAGATGCGGGAACGTGACCGTACGTCTTTGCTCCGCTCCCGCCAAAGGAGGACGCGCCGACGCCGGAGGTCGGATAGTGACCTTCGGCCGCCGTAAGCGGGCGGCGCGGGTGGGGCCCCTAGGGGTATAGGGGTTCTCACTCACCCGCACATGCCGTCGAGATGAGAGCGCGAGTGTTCCGCGCGCGCTCATCTCTGTTCCCGTGGGGCGCGTTACAGACCGCCCCACGCACAGATTAGACCATGTAGTAGCCGGGGGATACGTCCCCTGGCATAGGAAGAGGCCCAGTGAGGGGGGCCCACGCCTGCCAGGGCACCGCGGAGTCGGGCAGCCCATTTCCCGTAGCCCTGGCATAAGGCGCAGGACGGAACACCCAGGGGTTTTATTGGGTATCCCTAACTGGGGAGCGACACTCACACAGGTCGCGAACATCCCCCCAGGCTTCTATGCCTATTGCGGCTTAGTCCTCAAACGGATTTCCCCTTGCCAAAAAAAAGGCAGAACTACAGATGCTATTGCCACACCACAGTTAGGGATACCCACTAAAATTCCTACGTGCTATGCATTACAGGTGTAACAAACGACATCTGACATACACTTTAAAAAACGCACTTATAAAACACTGACACTCGAATCTAGGCGAAGGTATTTGGAAGTTATGACTCTTTATAAGATTGTAAAGAACTACTTCGATTGCATAAACCTTGTAAGAAACATGCTATGCTGTACCTAGGACTGTAGCAATACGGGAGGTGCGCAAATGTCACTTATTTGCCTTGGGTAATTGTCGTACTAATGCTGGATAACGCGCACATCTTCGTCGAATGGTAGATTCATACAATAAATACTTTTTCAACACACTTGCTCATAAAGTGGCTCTATGGTCACCGCAATTAGGCACAGAATGACACCCATTATCAAACTGTGAGTAAAAAACATTATAACTCACTAGTGAGTTATAGATTTTTTTTTTAATTTTATTGGTTGAGTTGCTTTGTTCTTAAAAAAGTTTTTATTCAAAAATAAAAGATCGTGTTCTGTAGAACAAATAAATTAATGTTCCTATTGCTTGCTCATTTCATGCAACTTCTTATTTAAATAGATAATTTTAACTCGTACGTAAATAATAAATAAAACTTTCACTCATATATAACTTTTATTTATCTACTAAATAAAATGAGTTTTTGTTGTTATTTTATTCACAAGTGTGTTGAAAAACGTCGTATGATACACGTGTGTATTGATGATTACCGTCCTCGGCTCTCTTAAGACCCTCGCCTACGGCTCGAGTCTCAATGGCGCCTCGGCGGTAATCACCAATGTTACACACTAGTACCATAATGTACTATAATGAAATTGACATATCTTCTATGGCTATTGGAAAATTCAAACATAATATTTTAAACTCTCCAACTTAATGCTGTATTTGTATTATATTTTATCATTATTTTTCTTACTACATGTAAGTTGCGTGGTTAGCGGTAAAAAAAAAATGTTATATGTCCTAAAATAAATTGTGAAAAGTGCTGTTGGATACAAATCAAATGTTTAAAGTTTAAGGCTTGGCAAGTAGTCCTTTAAGCCAGACGCCCTTGTATTGTAGGCTACAATCGACGTCATTCAACGGAGTTCTTGTGAAAACTCCAAAGGCCACATTTGGCTATATAGTTCACATGTCTCGCAAAAACACATAATTACTACTCAAAAACTATCAATATCCTACAACTATTGTTCGTTTTAGAGTAATTTTACACATTTTTAGAAAATAAAACTGCACAGCACAACGTCCCCTTTCAGTTCCCGCCAAAAACTCCTGGATATCATATTATTAACATACAGATTATCACATTAGTTATAAAATATAGATGGTATCTGTTTGCTTTTCTGATAAATAAAAAAAAAAGAACATCTCCTTGGTATTCAGTCCTTCGCCTTTAATGCCAGGGCCACGGATTTATGGTATGGCCCCTCCGCATCGGCCTCATCCACTGCCGGGGAACTACTTTTGCCCCTGGCATCTTCATGCTCTGAAGCCTAGCATAACAGACGCAGATTGAACAGCCAACACATTTTTTTTTTTTGGCCAGGGGAAATCCGTTTGAGGACTAAGCCGCGACAGGCACAGAAGCCTGGGGGTTTATTGTCTTGGTCTTATTGAGTATGCATTACTTGCTACAACTCCATTAATTCTTCAAAAAGTAATTCTGTAACATACTTCTGTGCAAAACTTATAAAAAAAGAACTTGAGATATAAATAGAATATGAAATATAAAGAAAAACAATATTTAGCTAGACGTGTTGCTGGGGAGTTTCTTGCCGCTTCTTCTCCTTTACAGCATCAACACGTTGCGAAGCGGTGTACATAGAATAAGAAGTTAACTTACATGTATGACCTTCAAAAGGTGTTCTCTAGTGGAACTTATTTTGAATAAAAACTTTTGAATTTGAATAATGACCAATGATAAATAAATATAAACATCGTCCAATTTATCCATGTCGTCCATTTCGTCTATTTCAGCCATGTTGTCCATTTTGTGTATTATATTCTTAAATTACTTTAAGTATTCATGTCTCTATTGCCTTTTTCCTGCACCACCGCCTGAATGAAATTTCTTTAATTTAGGTTGCCTGGAAGAGATCGCCTTGAGCGATAAGGCCGCCTACTGTATTACCTAGAAAATATTGTAAATATGTTCCGTGTTTGTTATTGTATATATTGGTGTGCAATAAAGTGTTATCTCTCTTTCTCTCTCTCAGCCTATTTTGTCTTTTATGTAGTTTACAGATGACGGGGGATGGTATAGTTTGCAACATAAAATGAAGTGAATCTTCCGGGGGCAAATACATAAAAATTTAATACAATGTAACCTGTGTACTCTTTAAACAAGGGGTACGGAGTACCGGTTGACCCGTGGCACAGCCGTGGGGTAAACTCTAGTAGTATATATAAGTATGTATATATTTATATCTATGTCTATGTCGTGTATTAGCAGAAGGTGATGTCAGGAGCCTTAAGAACAGACGAGCTTGCATGACAAGAGTTATGAATGTCAAAGAGGCAAGTGAGGTGAGTAAGAATAAGCCTAAATGGCACTCTCTTGTTCGTGCCTACCCCGCGAGGGAACTGGCGTGAAGTTATGTATGTATGTATGTATATATTTATATCATTGTTGTAATGATATAAATATATACATACATACATACATAGCTTCACGCCAGTTCCCTTACGGGGTAGGCACGAACAACAGAGCGCCATTCGCAATATAACTAGAATAAAAAGTATATATATAACAGTTTGAAATGGCAAGTATAGTAGACATAGAAATAAGTCAAATATATACACACATGTATATATTATTGTGTACTAAGTTTTAAACGCTCGTAATGCCGGTTTGTCATTCACTTTTAAACTTAAAAGCCATGCTGACTTTTTAAATGAAAATTCAATTGCATTTATATTATTACGAATTGTCTTATATTTGAATACATTTCTTAACTAGTTTCTAAGAGTATTTGCTTTTTTTATATTATCTTGTATGATAAAATGATATGGTTATTACAAATCAACTAGTTTAACTCAATTTAATTTTGATACCTTAAAATGAGGAACAGAAATAAAAAACAAATTTTTATTTTAAAATATATTTCTTGCATGCACTTAAACTCTTTAAACAACATTGTGCATTAAATCTTTAACAGTATCAGATCAATTTGATCAATTCATTAGAAAAAAATATTAACTTGATGTTATAAAGCTTAATAAAGGTGTAGGTAAGGTAGGTATGTTATATTAGAGACTGATAGCTATTGTAAAAACCAGCTAAATTGCAGTTGTTTACAAAATAGCCACGGCTAAGTTGTTTGTCAACTCGCCAGACTGTTAATGGTTGTGGATTAAAACCGACAAGTTCATAGCTTAGCCATGAGCTGTCAGTTAGCGAGTCATTTACAAATTAGTTAAATAGCCATCACCTGGTTTTTATGCAGCTACCGAACTACCGTTAATTCAAATACTTTACCCATCGATTTCAAAGCAATTATGATTTTTTTCTATTTCAGTACAAACTCTTAAGTAAACAAAACTTACAAATTACCAAAACTCTGTTAAGAGCTAACTTACAAATATAACATAAGACAATATTATGCTTAAAATAACTTGGCTTGTTAAAAAATATGACAGACTAAAAAACTTTGCATTTATGAAACCAGTGGCCTCGTGAGAGTCCGATTCGCATATATAAAAACCCCCTTTGCCTGTTTGCCAGTTTTTGACAATAAAAAAAATTAGGAAGTGAAAAATTCCGACTGAATCTCGCTCGCACAATACCACCTTTTTGAAGTTATAAACTGACAGCATTTACTTACCACCAGGTCAAATCTGTATTCCATGAATCACAAAACATAAAGCGTTTGCGTACTTAATTAAGTACGTAAGTAAGTTAAGGACGAATCGTTTCAGAAAAGGGTTCCGCCAAAATGACTAAAAAATATTAAAAAATTAAAGAATTTATTCAAAACCATTAACAAACATTTTTTTTTATTGCAGAAGTTCAGCAGACAGGCAGACGGCCCACTTAATGTAAAGCGGTTACCATCGCCTATGGACATTTACAACACCAAAGGTGCTACAAATACGCTGCTGCTCTCTCAAGGGAGCCTGGAACCTGGTCACTAATGCCGGAACACAACTCAAGGTTGTTATGGCAGCACACTTTAGACCAGGGGTGGTAGCCATCCAGTCGGGCAAATTCCCTACCACCTGGCGAAACATAGTGTACAGAAACAATTTGGTATCGCAGACAACTGCTGTAGTATAATACTGTATTGCAGTTGTTAACGCCCACTTCCAAACAACTCGTTTGTTATACAATAAAATGAAAAAAAATAATAAAGTTTATACATTTGGAAATTACTTCGTGTTAATATTTGTAATATATATGGAAATGTATAGGTGTGTGTCTGTGTGTGTGTGTGTGTGTGTCTGTGTGTGTGTGTGTGTGTGCGCGTGTGTGTGTCTGTGTGTGTGTGTGTGTCTGTGTGTGTGTGTGTGTCTGAGTGTGTGTGTGTGTGTGTCTGTGTGTGTGTTCGCGCGCGCGTGTGTGTGTCTGTGTCTGTGTGTGTGTGTGTGTGTGTGTGTGTGTGTGTGTGTGCGTGTGTGTGTATAACGAGGGCTTCATAACTTATAGGCGTATACGCAAAAATGCCATTTTTTGTTGTTTACTGAAAACTATGCATGTTACAATTTAGAAAGTCAGTATACCAGCAGGGCGTTCCACTAGTAGCTCACAACGCCCAAAATGCTCAGTTAGCCGTTCCACAAGGCGACGGCGATCGTTGTGGTCGTGGCGAAAACGACACTAACGACGTCATCATTTTCGATCACACGACGCTCACAACGACCCATGTTAATGGGTAGGTCGAATAGCCGTTCCACTTGGGTTTACGATTGTAATGCCGGCAAGCAAGTGGAACGGGAAAAATCGCGGTCGTTGTGATTGTCTAATGGAACGTAGTCAAGTTGTAACTAAAAAGAAGGGTATTCCAAATTTCAGCCTTATACAACCAACTAGTTTTGTTATATTAAAAATTTTGTCCCTTGTGTAAAATTACACTTTTGTCTGTACGCCCATTTGTTATGAAGCCCTCGATATGTACATATGTATATATGTGTATATGCAGGGCTTATTTTGTGTGGGCACGCAGTGGCCTTAAAGGAAATTTCGAAAATATCGAAAAATTGCCATAAAAACTGAAAAATGAAAAGAAAAACAATTTTGGCATGATTGGCATTGTGGCATTGAATTTGGCAAGACGGTGATCTAGGCTCAGTATTCTACTTATAGTCTTGAGGGACTATAAGTAGAATACAATACAAATAAGTTAAGTTTTCTTGCATTGTATTCGATTATATGTAATTTAATATAGCTTTGTACAGAATTGTACATACATACATACATACATACATAACTTCACGCCAGTTCCCTTGCGGGGTAGGCACGAACAACAGAGCGCCATTTAGGCTTATTCTTACACACCTCACTTGCTTCTTTGACATTCATAACTCTTGTCATGCACGCTCGTCTGTTCTTAAGGCTCCTAACATCACCTTCTGCTAGTACACGATCAATTTGATCATGAAAAGTGTGTCGTGGCCTTCCACGACTTCTGCATCCATCCACTTTTGCATTGTATATCTGTTTATTCATTCTTTCATCATGCATTCTTTCTACATGTCCGAACCACCGGAGCATTCATTTCCTTACCTTCACCCCGACACTCTCTTTCAGACCAACAGAATTGTAACTGAGAATAAAATAAGTACCTAAATTAATTAATAAAGAATTTTGGCAACCTTTACAAAAACAAATGGATTTTTTTAATAGGTTTTACAAAAAAAAAATTATAGAATTACAACTTTCGACAATTAGCGTACCACCAAAGAAGTGACAACAAAAGGCCTGTTTGTGCAGTATATAGCAATGGCCCGATTGAGGGAAGAGTCAGTCGAGCGAGAACCACCAACGAAGCGAGACGTGTGTACTACAATCATACGCAGGCCTTTTTTGTCACTTCTTTTTTGGGGACACACTAATTCTCGAAAGTTGTAAGTCTATAATATTTTGTACGCGACGCGGTAACTGTTCAGGAAAGTTAGATTAGATTTTGTATTGGAATAATTTTGACCTAATAAAAAATCCATTATTTTGTAAAGGTTACCAAAATTGACTTTTTTTACATTTTTTTCCAAATATTTTAATTTTTTCAGTTTTTATGGCAATTTTTGGATGTTTTCGAAATTTCCTTTAAGGGCAAGGCTCCCATAAAAAAAGGCCTGTGTATATGTATGTTGTATATTAATATATGTATGTGGTGTGTATATGTGTACAAGGGAACGAGTGTGCGGTTACAGACTTATTAAAAAACCTTAATTATCATTAATAAAACGCATTATAAAAATACACTTGTCCATTAATCAATTAAAACAACTCATAATACATTTTAAAAACAACATAGATATGAAATCTTTTACAAAATTTGAGATCATTCCAAACATTTTGTGAATGTTTCCTTTCATATACTGTCCGGGTTCCTATATCCTACAGAATAGAAGAGAATATCATTTATTGCATAAACTGTCACATACATATAATTTAAAGAAGATATTTTGTTCTTTGTAGGAACGACAGTTTGTCCTTTCTAACTTGCGATACAGGCACTTTATAATGTTGCCAGGCTATTACCAAACCTTGGTAGATAACTACATGTAACAAATGTCAACTTTCTACCAATGGTAAGAACTAGTGATGTACAGAATATTCATTTGTTTATTTGATAAATGTAGAGGAAATTATATATCGAATGATAATGCATTATTCCATATACACTGCATTGCTATTGGAGACGAAGGAAAACAAAGAAGTGTTCTAATATTTATTATGTTTATTTAACTTTTGGTTTAAATTTTGCATTTTTAGTTCACGAAGTTTTATGTACTACGTACTAGAAAACATCGTTATGGTCCATGGACAAGAACTCGCTTAGTCTCCGCCGGGCTGTTATCGATACATTACGTGTTTGAGTGAAAAGTAACTTTAAGAAAAAAAATGCTTTCATGTGTACCAAGGTATTGTTCAAGCCACTCGAGAAATTCAAATAAAAGTCACGGGGTAACTTTTTACCAGTAATTTTGTTGTATTCTCCATGAAACATCTTATTTTAATTAAATTTAATCCATTTTAACTCGCCTCGACGTGTCATCGCTGCGGCCATGTTCAGGAGAACTTTTAATAGCTTCTCTAGTACGTAGTATATATAACTCTTATTAAATGAATATGCGTTTTATTACAAAGGTATTCGCATCACATTCGTGAAAGTGAGATATTCGACATTCGTTACATCAATATAAGCCGCGCGCGAGTTTGCCGATTACTACTTACTTTTACTGTATATACTTATGTATACACATACATATTATCACGTCTGTTTCCCATGGGGGTAGCCAGAGATTCCACTTGCGGCGATCCTGACAAACAACTATCGCTTCATCTACTTTCATCAACCTCTTTATACATGCACGTTTATTTGATATGCTTTTTGCCTGACCTCGTTTTAACACTTCTGCTATTTGATCATGGTGTGTACGTCGTGGTCTACCGGTAGCAACTCTACCATTCACAATACTGTCATACACTCGTTTTGTGATTCTACTTTCATCCATCCTCTCTACATGCCCAAACTACCTTAACTTTTTCCAACTCTTGTTATTACATCTTCTTTCAATCCACAATCCAATCCCTTATTACACTATTCCGTATCATATCATCCATGCTTACCTCACATATACTTCTCAAAGCTCTCATTCCAACTGCATTTATTCTACTTTCATGCTTCTTCTGCCACACCCAACTTTGTATATATATATATATATATATACACAATAATAAATTAAAATACTAAATTTATTGCAACAAAATGTATGTAACCTGTTTTGTCAACCCTACTGACCATCGACGCGTGACGTCATGAGGCTATCGGCAAACCTTCTGCGCATGGGCAGTAGTAAGAACCTTACAATTGGTTGAAAATTGATCATCGATTCTCCATTTAAAATCCATTGAATATATAGTAAGATGTAGAAAACCGGTATATGATCTAAGATTGAACGGTATTATTCATTCCGACGCACTCTATGAAGAGCCGGTCATTCCATTCGTTCGTTCGGACTACAGCTAGCATGAAAGAAGAGTACTGGGAAATCGAGCCTTTAGTAAAAAAATATAACTTTAATAACGGTGTTATATTCTTGTTAGTGGAAAATCTTATGGGTTCGCGTCACCGACATGCTCATGACTGGCGCATGCGCAGCGGTCGTGTGCTGTGCGCGTTAGACGCTTTTTGGATGGGTGAAATCTCGTCCGTTCGCGTCACCGACATGCTTATAGCAGTATATCTGCAGCTACACAGCTGACGTATTGTGCAACATTAGTGCTGTGTATATCTTATAAATGAAATTGAATGAATTTAGTGAAAAGTTCAACCTGTATATACTGTGCATTGTTGAAATAGTGTTTTAATTTTAATTCAAACATTATGAATTTTCACATTTTAATACTAAAAGTTCAACTTTGAAACTCAGATTTTACTGTTTCAATATTGTTTAACTTGTTGGATATATAAATTTCACATTTAGATATATTTAAGACCAGACCGATTTTCGCGAACTATTCTAACAGGAACTGAAAGTCATGTTTAATGATCTCAATGTCCCCACCTAGGATGCCATCGTCTAAGTACCATACATTCAATTTTGAATTTAGTTTATCGATGATGGGATGGATTGCGAGCGAAAACAAGGCCGGCCCGAGAGGGTCACCCTGCTGACACCTCGTTGTCGAAATTATTTGTGTGCCTTGATACATTAAATTTGTAGCCTTGTATATATGTTGTATTGTGTATATGTATAACATTGAGAAGTAACATTATAGATTTGTGGAAATTTTTCATAAACTCGTGTAAGCAGGGTGTGACCCTATGTACCGAATGAAAAGCGTTTTTTACATCGACCTTAAGTACTGCCTCACGGCAATTTCTTGTGATAAAAGTAAGTAGCGCGTGAACCGCCGACTCGCAGCCACCTTTTGACCACCACTAAAAGTTCCAAGTTTTCACTTCTACTAATAACTAACTAAAATAATGTAACGTAAATTTTATTATACAATTTTGATCTTTAATACAACGGAATAAGATCTAAAATGATGTCCATCGGTGCAAGACAGCGTTTTGAAATTAGGTGTTGTATTATACAACTATACAATCCCGCGGGAATTTTCCCGGGAGCAGTTTATAGTTGCTCAAGAGCATAAAAATTAGCTTATTCCGACGCAGTTTTCACTAAAACGATAGTTTATGTTCTTTTTGAATGTTGCGGTATGCGTCCAGGGAATCCCGCGGGAATTTCAAGTCAAGCGTGGACGGAGTCGCGGGCATATCCTAGTTTACTATATTTCGATAGCCTTGCAGAGATTCGGGTAAGAAAGTATCAAATATACCAAATATTAACTATTTGGGCAGAGTTTCCCCTTTATTGTTCAGCCTTTGATGTGACTATTCACACAGCACAGTAAGCAATGAACACCGTTTATTATTATTGGACTTGACTTTGTGTTGTTGGTCCGAAGACCTTACAACTTTACCGGGGTTCTTGGGGCGAGTGCCTTCGCGAAGCGAGTTTTACCTCGGTTGGACTGTTGCCATGAGAGAGGGAAATGAATTTAATGATGCCCACCATAGGGCGATACAAAGCACTAATTGAGAACGGGCGACGGGTAATATAAAGCCCGAGGGGAAGGATCCCGGCGGCCTACGCTATCTTACTGTCGTTTCGCAACGTGTTATGGCTGGGAGAGAAGAAACGGCGAAAGAAACTTCCCAGCAAATGAACACCGTCTACACGCCGCTACGCCTTTTATACGAAAATACTACCCTACAAAACAATAACATTGCATCACAGCAATTACATCATAGTGTTGCCAGGATCACAAAAACAATTATAATATCTAGTTACTGATTCACTAAATTATCTAGACGATAATTTAGTGGGCTCTTAGGCTTCTTTTAAAATTAGGGTTCCGCGAAAAAAATTCCGCGCTGACGAAGTCGCGAGCACAGCTAGTATTTATATATAGCGAACAGAACTTGATTCCAACCTAGGTGTCCCAAAGGCAGCATAATACTTTTTAGAATATAAAAGTTCCCAGCGCATTCAGTACTCTTGTTCCATTGTTTTAACTCATATTAAATCAAATATCAAGTGCGAGTAACAAGTGATCAAAGTTTTTAGAAAATAAAATATATACCTACTTGCACTCTCGTAGGCTGGCTAATGAAAGTAGAGACTAAAAAAAGTGCTGTAATATTATAAAATATCAATATCTCAACTCCAAATCACCATAGACTATGCGATACATAAACAATCATGTATCTCTTTTAATTCAGCGTCCTCCTTCAATTATTCAGTAGACAAACACGCATATTGTATATCCCCAAATGAAGCAAGTTACGCTCGTGTGAGCGATGAAATAATTATTATATTTATATCGTGTACATCAGTCCGTGGTAAAATACGGGATACGTGTGAACGCACACATTCATAGAGCACCTACTGCGGCCATCTTGTTTTGCCTCTTCTCTTTTTTTTGCAAGTCATCGCTTGCGCTATCCACATATGCCGCACTAAATTTAAATATTATTTTTTGTTTTCTCGCGTGTAAAGTAATAATACATTTTTCAAGTAAAATACTCAACGGACATCTCTGGGGCCGATCCTAGACACCCAGACCATAGTAAATAACGGAGAAAATTCGTTTCAGAATTTTACTATACCAGGAATCAAATCCGAAACCTCTGCGTTTAGTGAGTTGCCTAGAACTTGGAATTCATCCAAAACTATGTCTACCCCACGTTTAATGGTTTTATGCTCGTAAATGCTTAAATAGTTATAAACCAAATAATAAAAATGACAATAATAACGGCAATGTTTTAGTAAAAAGACATTGACATTCATATTAGCATTAACAAGTTTTCGTGACTAGTATAATATTGTATACTAATACATAATAAAACTACCGTGATCACGGCTACTGAAAAGTGGCCGAAACGTCGGAATAATAAAAATCAAATTAATTACCGCGCTTAAAACCGTTAAAACGTAGTTTTATCATGTATAAAGTTCTACTTTCGTTAGCCAAACCTTAAACAGCATGTATACGCTGCTAATTACTTGATACTTCTTAGCACCTAAGTTATACACTAACTTAACTCCGTTTGTCTCACTTTAAAACTATTATTATGACATATACAGGTAACATAATCAAACTTATTGGATCAGTTTTCAAAACTACCCACATTTTGTTAAACAAATATATGTAAAACCAAAATTACTCTTATTTCGCTTATCCACTTTTAATATTTTTAGTTACAACTTTAAAGTCACATAGTGTATAAATGCAAAATTATGAAAACAAATAGTAAACAGAGTAAAAAATCCTAGCAAAATTAAACCTAATTCCGAACTAAAAACATCTTGAAAATTGTTATATATGATGAGGGTAGTTGCAAAATACAGATCAGTTTGAAAAAAATATTATAAAAAATATTGTCATTTCACCAAAACCTTAAAAAACTGACTTACGATAAAAACGGTTAAGTGCACTTTTGTGCCACGCTGTGACAAAGACACGTATTGTATGTCCAGAAACTACGTATATTATGGTTATGTTATGTCTTGTTCGTACTAGACAATTTTAAGACTGATCTCGGTAACGCTCAGACCACAGTAAATATTAAAGCAGTTACGAGATTTACCATTTCCATATTAAACACAAAAATCCGGCTCGAAGGATCAAAATAGTTTTATTAAGTCAATCATTTATTGCCATAACTAACAATAACGTTTAATGGCCGTTTCCTATATCTTACTGTTCATTCACTTGCGCTACCATCGGTTGAATTGTGACATTACTTTTATGGAGCTTAGTTAAATTTTAACCAATAGGGCAAATGAAGTGTCGGTAAGATATAAGGAAGCAAAGGAGTTTAGTCGTTTAGTAAGTTAAGGACTTTAGGCGGTTTGTATTTCCTTGTAACAATGTTTTATTCAAATATTTAACATATGGTAAACCATACCTTGCAGAGACCGGTAAACATCGATGGTGCACCTCTTGAAGTTGTGCAGTAATATGTCTATCTTGGACAGAAAATAAAAGTAGGCAGGCGTAACTTCGAGAAGGAAGAGGAGGATCTGAGCCCAACAGTGTGGGACGTTTAAGGACTGTTATTATATAGTTGGGCTGGCCAGCATTCGGTAAGCTTTGTTTTCTTGTCAACCATCTCGTAATGCTTGAAGAAGAAAGTCTTCGAGCAATGCGTTCTCCCCGTCTTGAATGTACTGGGGCGAGACGTGGACACTGATGGCAGGATTGTTCCACATTCTCTTATGGATAGAATCAGAAATTATATCCGTAAGAGGACCAAAGTAACGGGTCGGTCATATTTGTCGCAGGACCAATGATGAAGACGAGTGAAAACCCCCAGAACGTACTGACGACCTGCATAAAGTTGGAAGGGAAGCCTACGTCCAACAGTGGTCCGCGATTGGCTAACAACGGCAAAATATTGTTGCCCCCCCCTCCCCCCCCCCAAATGATAGGCACACTATCAATTAGTTCAAAACATTAAGCCACACAATGATAATGTAATTAATTGTACGGGTGGACAGTAAAAAATATCATTATATAACATTTTCTAATATCTTGAAGAAAATCACTGTGAGGAGGGGTGCCAACAATGATCTAGTGTCCCCCTATATGTTCTCTAATTACGGCCTTAATTTATAATTAGATAAAAAATGGTCGAAATATAAAACATAACATTGAACTTCAAAATCCGGCTCGAAGGACTAAAAACTTAAACAAGTCAATTGACATACTCGTACACGTCATTAACGGCAGCGTTTGAGGAAATCGAGGACTTCCGGCGGGTATTTCTGCCTTGTGGTGGACTTAGTCGCTGAACGGGCATATTCCAGTGGAGTCACTGAGCTAAAAAAAAAAGTTATTTTTTATTAACCGACTTTAAACTTTTTGGTAAAGTAGCCGTTCTCGTCGTCATAACAACGAGCCTGGCATCGTGTTGACTTTGCCCCCTGGCGTTGCAAACGTTTACAAGCGACGGCAACCTTTTTCCACATAGGTCATTTACCTCTTTGCTAGCTTCGGAATGTATATAATACATCGCTTTTAGCGATAAGGCCGCCTGTTGCTTTGCCTGTTGTATTGTAATTATGCATTTTGTTTTTGTATTTATTTATTTTGGTGAGCAATAAAGTGTTATCTACCTATCTCTCTATAATACCAGAGTTTTCCACGCAGCTACACCGCATGAAAAACCCTAGGTAGTAGCTCTATGTTACGTATATACCACGCAAACCACGTGATTTGCGGGAATAATAAAAGTAACCTAAGTTATACCCTGGGATATAAGCTAGCTCCGTATCTAGTTTCATTTAAATCTGGTCAGTAGTTTCACGTGATACTCTAACAAACAGACAGACAGACAAAAATTTCAAAAATTGCATTTTCGCAATCTCCTGATCCGAATTATTTCACCTGATTTTTGCCACATTGTACAAATTCGAACCGTGTACAGATTTATTATAGTATAGATTATAAAATTGTAAAAGTGTAGTCTTTTGTTTCTTAGATTTTTGTGTTTGTTCGAAATTCACGTAAAAACTACTAAGCCAATTTCGATACAGTTCTCGCTGATCGATAGCGAATTCTCGAACACAAAGTCTCCGATACTTTTTATTCCTGGAGTCCTGCGGGAATGGTTTAGTGATCAGAGAAAAAAAAATCCGATACGATATTTTCACTCGTCGTGGACGAAGTCGCGGGTAAGTGCTACTAAAAAAATAAAATCCTTTGTATTCTTCTTCCATCAGCATCCAGCTGCATAAGCTTCCAGTAGCATCAGAATCCTAATAAGAAGAAATATTACCTCATGTTATGACAGTGAGCGAGTTTCTTCCACTCTTTCCTGTGAACCTGCTTGAAGATCATCAAAACCAGGTGTAGGTCGCAGTTGGCAGAGTTTACGGCCACATGCAGTGCTGTGTCGCCACCTTTCACATCCTAAAATACCAAAATCATTTTTTTTTTTAATATGTTTACATCCATCCATTTATATAAAAATCAATTATAATTATAGCATTATTATGACAGTGGTTTGGGACCATTAACTTATTTTTAGGCGTTTCCCCCTTTTTTATTTAGTTTGTAGTTTATTTTTAAGTTTATATTTATAAGTTAATTTATTTTTTGTATTTAATTATAAGTTTTAAGTTAGTCTTAGTTTGATATTATTTGATTTGTTGTAATGTTATTAATTAATACTATATATAACTCGTAATATTATAGTTCGCTTCCTTTTTTATTGCATGAGTTCAGCAGACAGGCAGACGGCCCACTTCATGGAAAGTGGTTACCATCGCCTATGGACATTTGCAACACCAAAGGTGCTACTAATGCGCTGATGCTCTCTTAAGGGAGACTGGAACACAACTCAAGGTTGTTATGGCGTCATATTCTAAACCAGTGGTGGTAGCCATCCAGGCGGGCAAATGCCCTACCACCTGGCTGTAGGTTGTTTTGTCGCCTCTTACGACAGGCCGCCCGCCTGAATCGCCCCTTTGGCTTATGTACCTATTGTCATTTGTCTAAGAAACGTCAGAATGACAGCTACTGTCATTCTTGGATTTTGATTTAAGTTTTTGTGTGTTGAGTGGTTCCCTGGTTGGTTTAGATTCACGAATGCACTTTGTATGTGGCGCTGGAAACGAGTCTCAGGATTTTGATGAAATTTTTGTACGTATTTGAGCAGGTCCCGGGATGGTTTAGATTTTAGATTCACGGTTGGATCCCATAGATGGCGTCGACATGGGGTTTTTCGATTTTTATTTTTTCAGGCCAGGACAAGGACTGCCGGGCCCGCTTGTTATATATAAGCACTTTCATAAAAAATGTACTTTTTTATATAAAGCATACTCATGGGTTTATTATTATTATATTTATGAACTACCTGTGCCCGCGACTTCGTCCGCGTGGAATTTTTATCGCGGAACCCTAAAAAAAGTAACCTAAGTTACTCCTTATAACATCCGCTATCTGCCTGTGAAAGTCCCGTCGAAATCGGTCCAGCCGTTTCGCAGATTAGCCGGAACATCCAGACAGACAAAATGGTCCGAATTATCCGCCCTGATTTTTTTCACATGTTAATTTTGACATTACAAACACACTTCAATTTTATTTATCTGTATATATAGATATGACTTACGCCCTTCCAGATATCCGCGCCGCCGTGCTCCAAAAGCACGTGAATTACATGAAGTTTAGGCTCTGCTGTGCTGTGCTGGCTACAAGCAACGTGGAGGGCTGTATAACCTGAAAAAACAACCCTCAATTAATTATCTACAGGGTTATTTAAGTTAAAGTTATGAATGTCAAAGAAGCAAGTGAGGTGTGTAAGAATAAGCCTGAATGGCACTCTGTTGTTCGTGCCTACCCCGCAAGGGAACTGGCGTGGAGTTATGTATACATGTATGTATGTAC